>OY735199.1:35754826-36377326 GCA_963457665.1 Thysanoteuthis rhombus | reverse complement strand
AATATTCATAATAGTAGTACCAGCCATGATGATAATAAAATCCAAAATGAGGATCAGAAACTCTGGCCAGACTAGCAAATCATGTTTAGTCCATTACTCTTATACAAAACATTTACGTTTTCTGTTATGCTTGAAAAAGCTGTTGTGAAATAACTTTATTTTCATGGATTTTCCTTCTTCTCTTATCAAGAATATCCTTACTTATATCACTGTTGCTTCAAGTCAAATGAACACAATGATGACTTTCAGTCATCTTCCATTACTGTGAACCAGCCTTTCTCAACCTTTTTACACTTGAGAAACCCTTGACAAATCTTCCATATCTCAAGGAACCCCTTCATAGAATATCATATGTACTGCAAACTACATATTAGCATCTTTACATGTAACATTGAATCACCATAATTCACTCTGGCCCCACAATAAACCAGCCAAGGGGTGAGGTATTCTCCCCTTTTCACTTGTCCATTCATCCATTTCAGTGCTCCTGGTCACATTCTTTTCAGCATAGTGTCTAGAGAGTAGAAACTTGAGTAGCCACCTTCTAAAAATGATTTTAAAAAAAATTTGTCTTATTCATTGATTTTCAGGAAGTGCTCAATTTAGAGTAATAATCCATCATGAAATAGACACATTTTTTTTGCCACTGCCATGATGTAGAATTATATCATAGAAGGTGTTTGTTGAAAAACTTTGTTGGAATAAGATAATGAGAAAGAAAGAGTGTGAGAAAGTACATTGTTCAATCTTTAATCAAAAAATAGAAATGACATCCTTTTTTTCTCGTACTGGTTCTGCAACTCCTGTGCCTGTATGAAACTGACTATATCAGTCAGTCCTGTGTCAACGCCTTTGATCTCACCAAGTCAATGTACTGCTCTATGTAACCTTATATCACTGTCAGAGTTAGTGTGAGTTAGGTGGATTAATAAAGCCAACTAACCAGACCGGCTCAAATACTGAAGAAACCTATCTTGACAGTTTTGGTTTATGGTCTGTATGTAACCTGAATTATCCAATTCATTTAATTCATGCTCTATGAAAAAACTTCCATCATATTTTAGTCTCTACTGTTGTTTTGTTCGATTGTTTGCTTTTTCAACGCAATACAGAATTTTATTCTATAATCATTATATACACTGTCTGTTGCACACAATATTTCAGTAGAAATCTAGGGTAGACAAAATAGAAATTTTAGAGATCTTACGGAAGTTGTTTTGTTAATTCTTTGCTTCCTAACTACCTCCAAAATATCTGGAATTCCCTTGATCTTTGAAGTAATTTTTGTCAATTTCTCAAGGAACTCAAATCTACTGCATTATGCATGTGTGTTTTTAACTAATGTACTCTTAATTGCACGCTCATTTCCAAACAGTGCTTGAATAAGAGAAATTTACTCAGCCCAAAGTTGCTTAAGTGCATTGACAAGGAAGGAAATCATGTTGACAAATAAAAATTTGCTGTTTTTCATCATTACGTTACAGACTTATTGATATACCTACATTGGTATGAAAGTACCAAAAATTCTTTTTTTTTTTTTATAGACAACTGAAAATTATTTCTGTCAATAGTAGGAAATGGGGAAAAAAATGAGGTGATACCTCCATGGTACTATCTGCAAAGAGAGTCCAAATGCATGTCATAGAAACTTCTCACTGATATGGTATTATTCAAACTTCTTTCACATATAAAGTCTGGATATTTACCCTTCAGAAACATTAAAATCTGGTAAAAACAGGTCATTTGAAATAAATATTTGAAGTGTATGGTTCCAAAATGCAATAAGTGCCATTCAAAAAATAAATGTTCTTAATTAAATCAAAAATCAAAATCTTGGTTTGAACTCTTCATCTTGTTGAAACCTAATAGACTGCATTTTTTCATATCTAAAGGTGGTAATAAGATAAGAAAAATTCATATCAGGAATTTAATTTTTAATTTAATCAAACTCATTTATTTTTTATGTGGCGCTTCTTGCATTTTGGAGCCCCTCTCTTCATTTATTCCAGTTTGATATAGATTTATAAAAAGAGCAAAAATTAAACCCAGTAACTGCAACATTAATTACTATCACTGCAATGACTGGAATTTCAGTCATTCGCAATTAATGGGTCAATAAATCGAGAAACTATTTTGCAATGAGTAATGAATTTTACCCCAAAAGAAAATATTTAAAAAAAAACAAACATTATTTCAGGCCGCTGTTTTATTTATACACCTTAAACGAACAGGGTTGTGCTACTTTTTCAATTTGTTGACAACCTTTCAGCAATGTAAATCCTCTAAATCAATGTTTTCATGATGTTGTCACTTGAGAAAGCTAACATTGGCAGAATTACAAACAGAAATTGATTTGACCTTGATGGGGAAAGTAACTGTGACAGACATTTTCTTATGTGTGTGAATGTCTGCCAGGACGGGGAATGGAGGAATGCTTTATAGAAGGAGGGTGGGAGGGTCATTAAATTTTTTTCGCTGGCATTCAAAGGAATAATAAAGAGCCAAATGATAAGAGATTTCAGATGCCGTTTTATCAGATAGAGGTTGGGAAAAGAAGGGATGATGAAGAGGCAAAATAAAACAGAATTCAAGAGATGCTCAATCAGTTGGAAGGAAAAAAAAAGACAGGCTATCTTAGAAATTACTGGTTGTGGTAAAAATAAGAATTGTCAAAAAGGAACAGAAATGAAGATGCCGTGTAGTTGTGGTATAATCAGTGGTCAGAGATGAAAAAAAGACTGAAACCTAGCCTACACAAACGGGGTTTGGATGCAACTACGATTAAGGTTTCATTTTTTCCTGTGCAGCCAAAATCTGCTGTGTTGCAATACGTAAAATTAGAGCAAATAGATGTTTCGAGGTATTAGTTTTGTAAATCCTACCTGTGATATCATATGTTACATAAAATAGCTAGTAATTCAACAGGAATGCACACAATTAATGAGTCCATTGCTAGGTTCTGACATTCCAAGTTTCTTTGAAACTCATAGATCGATTCTTGTTCCTTTTTGAGCTCAGGTTTACTCTTGCAGTGGTTTTTGTACCTTTACCAAGTGTACCAAAATTAATTATCGAGAAATTGAATGAATTATTGGGACATTCTGTGGTCCTCAGTAGATTTTATCGAAAGATGATAAGAGAGGAAGTTGAAAACTAATCAGTGGGATTAGGAATCTGTAGGAACAAAGTATTCTCTGGAAATCAATCGACGACAGCAAATAAGCAGAATATAGTCAGCGCCAGCCTTAGGTATCAGGAACATTGTCAGTCACCCAGGACACCTAGTATTATAGGCGCTTGTCATGTATCCTAGATAGTAGCACTTTTCAAAAACAAATGGGAAAAGGAAAAAATCAAACAAAATAAAAACAGCCGAAATAAACAAATTCCCTGAAGTGAAATCAGATTTTCCAAGTATCAGACAGTTAAATACTTCCTGTTGTGGTGAAACTAAGTAAAACAATTGACAATGCAAATTCTCATGACTGAAGACAAGCTCAATCAGGCTTAGCTGGTTAGGTGAGTTCAGCTTGTCTTGGGTACCAGGAACCCTATGGCTCGCTCTAAATATGATTAAAGTAATGATAAAAGTTCTTTAGAGCTTTGAGAATGAAACTATTAACTAGATAAGAACAAAGATGGTCTGTTTGGAACAATGTTTTTTTGGGTTTTTTTATGTGTAGGCTAGAAATAGAACAATGAGGATTCCCTAAAGTGAATAGCTTTGCTGGAAAATAGTTATTATTAACAGTGGTGTGCAAAGAACAAAATGAAGACAATGCACAAAACTTAAAAACAGGGACTTTACATAATTTACATCTTTGGCACCTAACATGTAAAGTAGTGAAAATGTTGATCGACTTTGTTCGATGCTGAAAATATTAAAATGATGAGAATTTCCAATTTCTGCTCACAAAATTTCTGTCTGTGGCAATAGATTCAAAGATCAATTGTATTTTTAAAACATAAATTGGTTACTTGAAACTTTGGTGTCCAACAAAGATATGCATAGCAAAACAAAATGTTCTTTCCTATAGGTTGTCCTATTTTAGTAGCTGGAATTGCACAGGAAGATTGTTTGTAGATTGTATCAAGATATAAATCGTGTTTTCTATTCTTGGGAATTTAGGAATACCAAGGGAATAAAATCTAGAAAACAAAGCCCTTTTACTATAGAAGAAAGAAGAAAATTGCAAAATTGGGGACCAGGAAAAATTCCTCAACCAATTGGTTGAATGAAACAAAGTCTACATTGCATATGACAAACATGGAAAAATAAATAACAAAGTAAAGAATTTAAAGAAAGAAAGTGTGTCTCTTTTTAATCCTGGAAAACTGATTTCTCAAAATTGGAGTAATATCTTGTCATAAGCCATCCTATGTATATTTCTATTTCATTCTTCCTGCCTTTTTAAAATGTTTGATTCCTTTAGAAATTCAATACAAATTTATGTAATATGCTTGTGAGTGTACATGTGTACGGAAATAATGGATGTAAGTATATTTCAGAGCATACACCCAAATATCTGATGTGCCTTGTAATATTGAGTAAAAAACAAAATTAAAAAATGAATACCCATGTACATAATATGCAAAAAAACACATGCATACCTAATGTCTCCTCTCATATCTTCCTTTCAATCTGTTCCAATCTATCTATTTGCTCCTATAATCTACCTATCTATCAAACCACCATAGCCATGATCACTAACCCAATCAGAAAACAAGGTGGTGAGGTATTATCTTTTCAGATGTTTGTTTTTGTTGTGTCAGCACAGGACATGCCATAACCTTGTAAATTTTGTGTGTTTTATTGTCATCTCTCAAAGAGGGTTTTTGTTAACTATTGTAGATTTCTGTAAATTCTTTTTAATGGAATTAGTGGTTTTTCCAAAACCCTTTTAAAAAACCATAGACGCACAATTTGCTCTAGAACCTTGCAAATTCATTTGAGTACTCCACAAAACCTCTTCTAAAACGATCTTTGGATTTTTGGAAATTAAAAAAAATGTTTAATGGGATTATTACATTTTTTAAAAAATCTTATGTCAGCACTACCACCTTTTAGCCTAGAATCTTGCAAATGTGCATAAGTGCATCTTGTAAACACTCTTGAAAAATTGTTCTTTGGGTTTTTTGAAAAAGAGCCCAAAAAAGCAATTATGTGGTACAAGTATCACTTCTTCAAATGAAATAGTAGTGGTTGTAGCAGGATCATGCACGCACACATCCTTTTAATATTTTCCAGTGGGCAAAATCAGGTCAAAGTGTTCCGTGATTTCTTTATCATTTATTTCTTGTTTGATAGAGTATTGTAAACCTGAGCTTCTCGAAGTCGGGGTCCCATGAAGATTATTGGGGTTGTAGAAAAATCTTTAAATCTATTATGGTTTTTTAATTTTTGAAAATATGCTTTTGGGGTTCTTGTATGATTATGTCAATAGTATTGAACATACTATGGTGATTCACTTAATGGCTGATGTGGCGTGTCTATCTATCTATTGATCATCATGTGTTACTATCTATCTATCTATCTATCTATCTATATAGTAAAGAGAAATTTTGTTACTCTTTCCAGAGGGGGTGCACAACACTCTTATTCTTTTCAGAAAAATATTTGTTTTGTAATTATAATGTTTTTACCAAAAGTAAGTAAAAAGAAAAGGTATAGGGTTACTGGTTGTTGAAGGATTAATTCATTTTCTTGGAGCATACATATATATATATACATATATATATGATTAAGAAGTGAATACTCCTGCAGCAACCCATTTTCTCTGTTTATTCTATTTACACAGTCTAGGCCAAATGATACATTTCAAATAGAGTTTCAAAGTAATGTTGCACATTTATAATTGTTTCTGTCGGATTATATATCCATCTCTTAATAACATAATTGTCCACATTGAAAAACTAATAGAACAGATATGAACAGTGAATGAACAATGTGAGAATTGTCTCACTGGCAAGTTGTTTAGCCCAATGCCAAGAGAAATGCTGTTAAAGCGGCTACCTATCGGTCACAAGTTCAATTCCTGCAGCAGGCCATTTTTTCAATTGTTTATTTTATTTACACCGTCTAGGCCAAATGATACATTCACTATGAATAAGTGATATATCATTTCAAATTGAGTTTCAAAGTAATATAGTATATTTATGATATATATAGCTGTTTAGCTCAATGTTAAAAGCATTGCTACATTGAAGTGGCTACCCTATCGATAGCAGGTTTGATTCTCGCAGTAGCCTCATTTTCTTTAATTGTTTATTTCATTTATGTTGTGTAGGATGAGTGATACATTAACTGTGTAACAATGGGAGATCATTTTGAATAAGGTTCTATGTAATATGATGCATTTTTTATTCATTCTGTTTGGTCACATATATCTATTTTTAATACATAACTGTTGTGTTGAAAGAAGCAAAAAGACTGAGAATAAACAAGATGAGAATTTGGTGTCTAAACAAGTATTTCAGCCTTTGCATTACTGGCGACTGTTTAGCTCAATGGTAAGAGCATCGCTACATTGAATTGGCTACCATATATATATATGTATATACTCACTCATGAATGCTACTGCACTATAGCCCTTGAAACATATATGATAATGCTACAGTATGTTGTGGCCTCTTATCAGCAGGATGCAAAATTAACATTGTCCTCTTTCTGTAGTGTCCAATGAATAAATCAGAACAATAAACCAAAACCAACAGGACAAGGAAAAGGGGAATACTATTTGTTTGGGCAGACCAGTTCAGGGATAACAGAAAAATAGGAGAGGGACAAAGTCACATCCATGCCAAGATTGTCACCCTCGCATTCTCTCACTATTTGTTTCAAAACTGTTTAGTGTTTTAAAAATAAGTACTTCTCTCAGTCGACACCAAGAATAAACAAGTGATATTTTTCTATACAATGTGTTTGCCTTGTTGCTCCCGCAGGGGGTATGACAAGTTACAGTTGAGATCTCACAATGAGTATTATCAGCTTTTTTTTCTGTTGTACTGGTATCTATAGTGTGAAAAATCATGATAATGCAGTAACACTGCTATGAGGAGCACCTACCCATAGGGAGACACAAATGATCAAAACAACAGGTGATGAAGAGTGCAGAGATTGAAATAAAATCTTGACGTTTTTATTGGTTGATTGATTTGAAATTTCAGTAGAGAACAATATTCCAAATTTGTGCAATCAACAAAATTTTAGCATAAGCATTAGGGGGAACTCATTTGGTCAGAATTCTTAATGAGAGACAAGACCACTTCATCTCACACCTTGCTGGTACCCCTGAAAGTTGCCTTCTGTCGACTCAGCACTGTTTGATCCAGTTAACTCAATAGTGTGGTAATGCAGTGTTAGTAAAATTTGTAGTGTGCCAGCCATATAATTCTCAATACAAACATTCACATCAACAAAGAAAAGCTAACATTGAGACTAAAATACATTATTTTTGAAAAATTGCTAAAATAAATAGCATTTTTTTAATGAATATTCAGTTTGTTTACTCTTCAGAATATGTGAGTAAGTAAGTTCTGTCTGTGTTTTGCGGGAGAAAATGGTAAGTGAATTGTGAAAAAAAAAAATTGACATATAAACAGATATTGGAAATGATGAATGTGTGTGTGTTGATATGTGTACATTTAAATCAGATGTATACAAGATATTATTTCCTCTTCATTTCAAAGGATGGCTCAGTGGTAGCTATCAGAATTTTACATTGTGAATAAAGCAGGCTTTTCCTCAAACCAGATTTGATAAATGAACTTGATATTGCTTTGTTAGAAGACTAAAAGGAATCAGCTAGGTTCTTCAAGTGAAATTGTTTTCTTAGAATTCATCTTCAATCAAAATTCAGCTTTCCTAGCTCAAACTGAAAATATGCAATGAAGATAAATGACAAAACAAAACTGCTTTTATTCAGAAAATGCTGGATGATTTTATTAGTTGTTTCTTCATTGCAAGATAGGCTTACCAAAATTAAGAAGAGATAAATACTGGTCGGAAATTATTAATGGTTGACAATGCTTCATCAAATAAAAATTCAAGATAGTATTACCACTATTACCACATATTACTACAAATGTACACGGCCAAGAGAATAACATCAAATATAATAGTGCCTACCAATTAGGAGAAAAATAAGGAGTAAGTTTCTATGATTTGATTTGAACTTGTACCAATCATTAAGCACTCATGGCTCTACCATAAATAGTGGACAATACTTCATCTCCTATTTATGTCAGACTATAAGACTAATAGTTTACAAGGGAATTTCAAAGACTACCAAGCCCCATGACTACCCATACTGAGTTTTTTGATTGCCACCTTGTCATGATATTGGTGCATTGGCTGCAGTGTAATATTTGTATAGTTTTAGAAATAAATTGAATGTTTGTATTAGATACTAGTGTATATGGAAGTTAAAATTCTAGATAAGTTTGTTTGTGTTAGATATTTTTTTGTATTTGTATACGGGTAGTAAATATGGAAAACTCGCTGAAGTGAAAAATTTGATAAATCAATCAATCAGTGGGAAAAATATTGAAATCTAGTAGGAAACGGGTTCAACTGAATTTTCATATTCTCAAGCATGGGGACTGATTTAATGAGATGAGATGGAATATTCCTGGGAGCAATCAGGACTGCTTCTCACCCAGAACCCAGCTAATACACTTCTTGTATGGATAATAATACATATATTCATACAAAGATGCCTGACACAGAGGCATCACAAATATCCAGTATACTTATACATACTTTTTTCTTCTAAAGGCAATAATCTTCAATGTTTCCTCCCACCACCTATTAGAAACTGTCAACCAAAATTGTCAACACAGGTTTCTTTCAGTATTTAAGTTGGTATGGCTGGCATTGTATGTTTGTATGAATCACACGTACAGTCCATACCAATGTGTGTTCACCTTTTTTTTGAAAATCAGAACTTTTCTAGGGATCACTGCTCAAAAAAAACGAGAGAAGTAACTTGAATACTGATTACCCCTTCTTCAAATCTTTTTTTTAATTGATCACTTCCAACATGATATGCTGCTGAAAGGCATCGGTTGCATGACAGCTTACATTGAGTGACTAACCAGACCTGTTTCATGCTATTTCCAATTCACACACAAATTATCTGCTTACTCATATGCACATGAAATATTCAATTTATTGGATCTTTCTTTCTCTATTGTTCATCCACAGTTATACATATACAAACCAGTGGTATGATGTAGGGGAGGTGGTTCCAATTGCAAAATTGTCTCACCCACACTCATTCAATGTTACAAACGATGAACAAATAAAAAGAAATAAGAGAATTAATGGAAGAAAAACAAAATCTGGATCGGACACTATCATCCGCTGATGATACTGTCTAATCCAAATTCTGTTTCCCATTAATTCTATCTTTTCCATAATCAGGACCACCTTTCTTACATTCAATATAGTACATTGTGCCAAAATGGCTTCAACTGTCCATTGCTTTTTACAGACTACAGAATATTTTTATGTTTTTGTGTATCCATAACACACAGCACACTCAAGATACAAAGCACCAAACGCCATTGATACAAACACTCATGCATCATCTTAAATGAGTTTTTTTTTTTTACTATATTCAATTTTTCTCTTATCGTTCAACATAGGCTCAAGTAATATTCATAGAAGCATTCAATTCTTTCATCATATACAAAATTTCTTCAACTCGGACATAAAACACGCACGTATAAATACTTACACATACATAGTGGAAAACATTCAATACATTTTGCTTATTTCTAGCGAATACTTTTCTTCTCTCTCAATCTACATTAATACTCAACGTCCATATGACTTTCCAGATACACGTTATGCTCACATATGTAATTTACAAAGTACATTTTATATTCTATAGCCTCTTACTCATGCATATCTCATACAATAGACTACGTATATGTAGATAGAAAGACACCCTTTAAACTTTCTTATCACACTTACAAGCTTTTAAAAAAAAATTTAATTTATTATTCAGAAAGTCTTTGTGTATATTATTCCTTCCTTTGGGTTGCTTTATTCAAATATTCATTCATTACAGCTAAAGGCCTGAAGACTACTAAGAAAAATTATTCTTCCTTGATCTGTTGCCCAGGTTCTTTCAGACGTCTGAGGAATCGGCAGCAGAAAATGGTCTATTTTTCTAAGATTCAACATCTTATTCATCGTTGAAGGGAGAATAAAATGAACAAAAATATTAGACAATTCTGGTTAGTCACTGAATAGATACCATCATTTCACATACGTCTCTTGGCAGCTTGCCATGTTGTGATTGATTAATTGAAAAATTGTACAACGAGATGATAAATGAGTAAGTTACTTTTTCTATCCTTTTGTTGGACACTGATCACTAAAAAGTCTTTATATCCCAAAACCAAGTGAATGCAGCCGGACACAAACTAAGGGATCAATTTATCATGAATGTACATTGAACCCCCAACTAAAACCTATTTATGATGGGAGTTTTCAAAATACACAAACGTTTTTTCTCAACATAATGTTTAAATTTTCAGACCTCTAGCTCCAATAGTATGGTCAGAGATTGAGAAATCTATGTTGACAGTTTTAGTGGTCAGTTTCTAATGAGAAGTTTGCAAAGCAAGACAAATATTTCAGATAGAGACAAAAGATAAGATCTCTTCAGGAAATTTTCCTCTTTCTAAAATGTATTTTTATTTTGATTAACCACAGTTATAAAAAGAGAGGGCAACAGTGTTAAACATAATGACCGACTTGGTTCAATCACAGCAATGAGAGCAACACTAATGATACCATTCTCAGCAACCAACTGTACTACACAGATGATTCCATATACAGTAAACCCTTGTAATGACCCATTTATTCATATTGGTTCTTATTTTCTTGCAAGACTATTGTTGGAGATTAGTTTACAGCAATATCACATGGGGATTTCAGTGCATTATTTTAAAAACTAAAACTAGAAAGATCTTAAATTATTTTGTCGGTATTTTTTGGTTGCTTATTATTAATGCACTTAGTATAAAATCCACCCATTATAATGGCAAATTTGTTATGACACTTTCAGATCCCAGGGGCTGCTGTAATAATGACTGTCTTTTGTATTATACATGTAAGGATGCTTTCCAATTTTTTCTCTGCTGAGCAGGGGGAAGAGAGAGTTATAGACAGTGCCTATGTCAAGCTCCCTCTCATCATTCTTTTTCCATGAATTATTATTTTTTAAGGTGAATATCTACTTGATAGCAAGAAAGGTAAGAGTCTCAAAGCACATTAGAGATATTATGACACAAATTATTGGAGCTTGAAGTGGGTGGGTTTCCTAGCACTGAAATAGGAAAATAGTCAATGAAAAATAAATGTATTTACACGTGATATTACTAAATTGCACCAACTGAACTGGTAGTTGGTTTGTTCAAATTAACATTTTCTTATATAAAGTTCTTCCAAATGCTACACTGTTAGATAACGTTATATAGTTTACCTTTATCATAAATAAATACATCGGAAATTTCTTTTAGTTTTGGTGTGTCCAGTGACAGATAATCTATGATTATTTTTTTTCACTTTCCTTACTAACCTTCCCAAGAATTGATTGGAATTTCAATATCATTGTTTATGTCGTTACCACAATGTTTGGACGATCCATTCTTCAGTCTTTCTTAGGTGCACAATCCATATGGAAGGAGAAAAGGTTTTCTTCTCACAGAGAGTGTTCACAAATCTTTTGTCTTTTTTTTCTACAACATAAGATCAAAGTATCGCTCTTCAGTATTTCTGCATAGGGTAAGTGTAGCAACTGTGTGTTCACTGAAAAGTCTTATTCTGAAAAAATATAGATATATGTGTGTGTATGTAAGTTTTATACTTATGGATGACTGCAAGCTGTGAAGTATATAATGTGCGCATGACAGAATCATGTTCAACCTTACATGGAGAGACCACAAGACAGCATGGTATATAAGGAAGAAAACGGGTGTTCATGACATCATAGAAACTATTAAAAAGCTAAAATGGCAATGGGCAGGCCATGTTGCAAGGATGAAAGACAACCGATGGACATCACGTCTCACAACATGGATCCCCAGAGATCACATAAGAAACTGAGGCCAATAGAACACAAGATGGAGAGATGAACTGGATAGATTTTTGAAATACTGGCTCCGTGATGCCCATGATAGAGAATTGTGGTGAATTTTGGGAAGGTCTCTGTCCAACAACGGACGTTAAAAGACTGATGATGATGATGACAAATGGTGAAAATAGAGGAAAGAATTGTGAAACATATATTGATTATTGACCATTGATTCTCAAATAGTGGGAACTTTGGAAGGAATTTTAGCCAGGGAAGAATGAATTATTTCAATAATTACAACTGCAAAAGTATAATAGTAAACAAATTGTTATGTGATAATTTGATTCGGGGGAGGAGTTTAAGAAACTTGATATCTTAAGAGGAAGAATGTGTTCTGGTAATCTGAGAACCACTGGATAAGACCAACCCGTTATACTAATCTTCAGAGTATCTCATGTGACACAGGCAATAACATACAAGCAACGTAGCTCTCCAAACCTTGTTCTTGCTAGATAAAGAAAACCATGTTGCTATGTCATGTATAAAATATAGAATCACCTTTGTCACAGGGGATAATGAAAGGATTAGCATAACAGGTCGATCTGATGAGTAAAAAAAAACTAAAAATAAATGTACCCGCCTTTTGTTCTGGTTTTATGTATTTCAAGAGTAAAAAAAGATTTGTGGATACTCTTTGGAAAAAAAGGCCTCTTCTTTCTATATGAATTATGTAACTGATGAATGACAATAGTTCAAATAAATCTATGTATAATGATAATTCCTCATCTCAAAAATTCAGACGGAAAAAACAAGGAGTTGAATAGTAGTCTTTGTAAACCAGTGAATAACAATTAATCAGGATCATAAAAAAAGGAATACAGTAGTCCACTAATTTTTTCTAAATAATTTGATAGCATGAAAAAAAGAAAACTAAAAATATTTGAAAATTCTGATTCTTGGCATTTGGAATAGAGAACCATCCCGAAGAAGATTTCTTTTTCAGAGTTTCTTCAGAGAAAAAAATTTGATATGCAAAATTCTTTGTTCTCCTAAATGTCTACTATTTTATGATTACACAAAAACAAAGAAAAAAAAACTTGATTTGGCAGAGATTTTTGGTAACATAAAAAAAACAACCCATCAAATACTGAGATCAGCCAAGTATCTGATATTTCAAAAACATTAATTTTGAGGTTTATAAAAATATCTAACAACATTTCTCCTTCATTTCAAACAATTCATTATAATGACAAATAAAGAAAAAAAAAAGGAAAAGAGATTTTAGTACAATTATTATCAGTTCTTTTTCTGGACAAATCAAATTCTGTTTTTTCTCAAAGTTAAATCTTCAGATCTAAGACCCTAATACTAATTAAACAAACACACGTTAGTAATTAGTTAAAATTTTTTGGAAAATCATCAAGTGATTGGAATGAAGTAGTAATTCACAGCTCTCAAATTTCATGAATAACAAAATGAACAAATATTCTACAAAACAAACCAAGCAGTCTACTGTTTGACTAAATAGCATCATGACTTGTATAATTTCACACGAGAGAGATGCAACAGATGCACTGTAATGGATCATTTACCAGTTGGCCCCCCTTGGCCAAGATTAATTAAGCACCCTCCTCAACTCTTGTCCTCCTGCCTAACCCTTTGTTGAATAGAATAAAGTGGTATCAAGTTATGATAAATAACACATGTTTTTACAATCTGTAATGTATAATATATATGCAAAAGTACTGGGATATCATCCATATCAGTCAATTTCACCATTTTTTTGTACACTCCTACAATTTCTTTTGTTTTAGGGCCCATTTCCTTTCCGGACACCTAGGCTTCAGACTACTCATACTCGATCTAATGGTTAATCCATCACCGATGTGCATGTTGGATTGGTTATGAATTTTTAAACAGAAGATAAAGATACTAAATAAGGCACAGACACAAGACAAGGCATAAATATTCAAATTGCAATAACAAATAACTGACTACTTGACTATGGAAAGAAGCATGCTGAGAAAAAAATCATAATGCACATAACACTCAAACTTCCTTGAGTCAGCTGTGGCTGAAACAAGACCTGAAGATTGAAAATTCAATTAAAAAAAAAACATTTAAAAATAACTCTAACCTATACAATGTCTATAGTATAAAAAGTCACAATTTTTATCTTTTTAATAAATGAATAAAAGAGAACACGAAATTCTCAGTATTCAAATACCAATTACAAGTTTTCAAAAATAGGCAAAAAGGTTTGTTTTCTATTGCTTGAATTGTTCAGTGTTAAGACATTGACAAGACTTGACATATGCTGATGCTAGAAAATGATATCTTTGGTGTGCTTTAGGTGTTGGTTCCAATGATGAAATGCTTATTATACTGGTACCAGACCATTTATCTGGTTTCAAGAAAATGAGAATTACCAGAAAACCAACTGTGTTATTTCTTAGGAAAGTATGGGTGGCGTAACAGTTGGCAGAGACAATTGGAACCACTCCACTATTTCTCCAGAGAGCAATCATGGCAATGCACACTTGCAGATGAAAGGAAGCTGTGAAGAGACATGATCACCTACGTCTAAAGGTGACATGGCACGTTCAGAGAACCTCTTAGCTAAAATTGCTTTAGTATCACTAGAAACCGTCAACCAAAACTGTCAACATAAGTTTCTTCAGTTTCTGAGATGGTCCAGCTAATGGTGTCAGAGGGCTCCTTATTATGTCTACAATAAAATATTATCTGGGTTTTGAAAAAAAAAATTCTCCTCCTCGGTAGGTTTTTAGTGGGAGGGGGTGTTCAATCTGCAATGTGGGTTTATGCTAAATTGATTCCTTAGTTTGTAACCACCTGTATTATTTTTTTCTTTCTTTTTTGAGATTACAGCCCAATAAATGGTAAGGGAAGTAACTAATTCATTGATCAACCCTTTTTCCAATGTTTTAATTGATCATCCCAACATGGCATGCTACCAAAAGATGCTGGTGATGCGATGGTTTCTATTGATTGACAAGCTAGATCTGTTTTTTATTTTGTTAATTTTCAAAAGATTTCAAAGTTTGATTTTGAGAAGGCAAACTGCACTTAATCCCAAAGTTTCTTCACATTTCAAAAAGGATCTTTGAATGAAAAAGTTTTAGGTTACGGCTTTCTTTGATTGGAGTTTTTAACCTGTAAAATTGTCTCTGGCAAGTAGTGTCAATTAGTGAAGCATTTCAACATTTAGAAGAGATTTCAGATAAAGTAAATTCCAGAGATTTTCCAAACTGAATAAGTTTCCAAACTCATTATTCTTTTTTATGACAAAATTAACCAAAATACATTAAAAATAATGCAAATCACTAAGTATACACTCAATAAGTTCATAGCCTGACACATGGATATAAACAAAATTTTGAGTTGACATTCAAAATAAAAATGTTTGACCTTGATCTATGTGATTAATATTCACCACTCAATTGAGTGCATTGGCGAGGAAGGAGATCATGTTGGAAAATAAATGGCTGTGTAAAAATAGATCCATTTTTTCCATTATTAGGCTGTGAACTTATTGATGTATCTATGGAGTGTTTTTTGTTCATGATTTCATCAACTTACTGATTTTCAAGTTATAAATGTTGAATTCATGAATAAAAAGTTTTCACTCCTTTTAGGCTCATGATAGAATGTGTTTATTCACCTCTTTAACATTGTCTTTTTCTTTTCACAAATTTTCAAACTGAAACAACTTCATTTGAAAGCTTACCATAAGGCAGTTTGCAAAATGATTAAGCAGCACAAGAAAATGTGGTGTTATGAAGATAAATCTCATTATGAAAAAAAAAAAAAGTTTCTACAGGCTAATTTTTAATTTATTTGCTATAAACAGAAAGGAAATTGATGAACTGAAGCATTTTTGAAGACCAGAACAAAATGAATATTTATAAGCAAACAAAATTTAGAATTGATATTTTAAAAAATTTTTGTTTCAGTTATTTGCATGAATATAACAAAGCAGTGTCTTCTATTATTAATTTTCGACTAGCATTTTCTCTAATAGAAGTTTTTCATTGCATTTAATAGTGATTATGCTGCACAGATTGGAAAAGAACAGAGAATAAGCTGTAGGCAAGAATAAAACTTGCATCCTTTTTTCCACATGGAGGTTGCCATTGTACAGCACAGCTCCACCAACTGAGCTACTAGAGCTCTTCCAACTGGCTGAAGATCAAATTTATGTTTGTTATTGTTTTTGTGTACACTGTTCAAGGTAGTAGTAATATTATCTTAATCTATTTTTTATCACACAAAGCATTCTCATCATCATGGTGATGATGATGATCATCAGTTTTTAACATCCATCGTTGGACATAGACCTTCCTCAAGATTCGCCAGACCTCTCTATCATTGGTGTTGTGGAGCCAGCACTTGTTTAGCTTGTAATGCCATCTTATTTTCAGTTGGCCACAATCTTGCATATGATCTCTGGGGATCCCTGTTGTGAGTTGTGATCTCCAGCACTTGTCTGATATTCTTGCAGCGTCCTGCCAATAGCCAATTGAGTTTTCCTATTGGTTTCCATGATATCTTGGCCTCCTGCCCTTTCTCTAATATACTGTGCTGGTAATGATCAACAATATTTCTTTCAATCCATGTAAATAAATAAATTTCATCATCTGTAATCATGTGTGTGTGCATGCCTGATGAGGTAAAAAAGGAGGCCAGATAGGACAAATTAAATGACTTCAACTTCATCAGCAGTAGCAGCAGCAAGAAGCAATTACAAGTTTACTTTTGAGTAATGGTCTAATTATTTCGATCAGATTAAGTATTCTCAAACTAGGGGTTCAACCCCCATCCGGATGTCTCATAGAGATTATTAGGTTTTTAGAGAAATATTAAGATTAAATATGTTTTTTTCGAAAAAATCTCTTTACAGATAATCCCTCCTACTGATGCTAATTTTGGAATGATTCTATATTATTACATAATTTGATTTTAATTCGGGGGTCTTATTGATTGAATGCATAGCAAATTTCTTCTGAATAAATCAAAAACACAAATCTTATACAGTTTTTCAGGTTCAGTGGTTAAACAAACCTTGAACTTTTGTAATCCGGACCTAATTCAGATCATGATTCCACGACATTCTGTAAACATCATTATTAAATAAGAAAGATATGAAAGAACATACTTTCCACTGAGCAGGCACATTTGAAGTAATTTCTCCCTGGGCAATGCTGGGTATCCATGCTAGTAAATTTGTTAAATTAAGCTTTGATTTAGACCAATTATTCATCATTCCTCAAGGGTTTTCCAAGTAAAGCTGAATTATGTTCAAAATAGTGTTGTATCAAAGTATTACAAAATAATGATTTCATGTGATCTAGAATTAATAATGGCTCCAATCACTATATGCTCATGAAAAACCTTCATTTTAGCCTCATCACTTTTACTAGGGTGAACAGATCTGTTGATTGAGGATCCGACAAATGTTATTATACATAAAATCTCTATATGTGCATTATCTGAAGAAAATATGTCTGAATCTCTCTCTTTAGCTAATAAGTACAAATTAGTATGTGTAAAACTAATTTTTTCAATCCAAGATATAATCTGTAGTCAATATAATGAGAATAACAGCTAAACTGAACTCATAGTCTGTAAAGTGATTCCACAACTTCCCAATCCCTAAAAATTACTTTTACTTAGTACACAATCGTCAAACTTTAGGAGTTGACTTTAGTATCATGATTAGCCAGACTTACAAATTTAAGACATTTTGATTTCAGTATTGATTTTAGAGAGAGTGAGTATAAAAAGAGAGATGAAGTGATGAATCAATAGCCAATAGCCATTGATCAAAACAGACATTTAGTTGTGCATGAGGGTGAGGATCATTATTCATTGAATAAAGATGTTTCGTTTTGTCTCTATTTTTATTAAAATGTTTTTTTATCTATTTAAAATTGGATTAATTGAAAAATAAATAAGTCCATGTTTCCAGGTAAATCATGGGCAATTACACTAAGTTTATTTTATGAAAAGATTTTGTAACTACAATATAGGTGTTTTTATTTATTTCAATGTATGAATATATAATCAGTCAATATTTTTAATTTTTGCTATTATTTACCTTAATCTCAATTGTTTAGTCGGTATAGAAAGCAACAACAATTAAAATGAAGGTAAATAATAGCAAAAATTAATAATAATGGAGTATATAAATATTTTTTTTACATATATATATATATATATTTTTTTTTTTTATATGTTTTTCTTTTTGGCAAAAACTACTGTGCAACTAAGATATGTCATTGAAACAGTTCATAACCAAACCAATCATTTATAACTGCAAATAAGTTAGAATTTGTATTAACACATCTGTTGCTCAGTGGTTATAGGTGTTTGATCTTGGGATCAAATCTATCTGAGAGTGACGCTTTTTTTCCCATCTTTCTTCTTCCCTTTTGAAGTCAGTGGCATATTTACAATTAGGCAAAGTAGGCTTTTTCTTTCTTTATTTATCTCTTCCTTGCTTTTGAGGCCTGTGGCGATTTTAACCATAAGGCCAAGTAACCTATTTCTGTCTTCCTCCGTTCTTTGCTTTTGAGGCTAGTGGTGGATTTATCATTAAGTCGAGTAGACATTTTCCTTCTTTCTTTCTTACTTTTGTCAAACTCCTATTATTGAGTTTTGATGCTATTTTTGAACCTAACAAAAAAAACAATGACTAAAAATCACTGACATCATTTACAAAGAACATTGAGACAATGATGCGCACAAATACTGACGATGAATTCATTCCCACTTCTAAAGCCCAACTCAGGTCGAATTTTTTTGCTTCAGTTTGCAAATCTCATTTACAGGAACCACTAATAAAGGAGTTGAAATGGGACAGGTAGTTTGGGAATAATATTGTCTGGAGAAATTAATTCTGTTTTGTTTACCTGTTAGATTTTAATGAAGCAAGGGAGTTTGACCCTAGCGCTGCCAAGTTTGTTCTGAGATATCTCATTATTTTTATCAAAGGAATACCTGGAATATTACTCTGATTATATTGGAAAATAATTGGAGTTTGGTGGTACATAAAAACATGATATTTAAAGTGAACTCCGAGAAAATTGATTGCGATAAGAAAAGAAGACTTTAGCGACTGACTCCTGCGTAATTGGGAGGTACAGGTAGCCTAATGGTCAGCTGCACAGAAAAATGGAATTGGCAATCTGAGTTCAGACTTTGGCTGAGAGAGTTTGAGTTCACTTTGCACTAATGGCCCTGGTAATCTCTCCTCCGCCTGGCTATGGGTAAATAGAAGAGCACACTGGGCCATATAGCTATGGCTGGCAACCAGTCCAGGATATAGAAAACACTGAACTTAAACGGTGAAAGTCTAAGTTTTCATTCTGTATTATGAGAGGCTGGTAATAGATGGAGCAGGGAACGTGCTCATGAAATGTGCAGTTAAAAGAGCTCTAGTGAAGCTTCAACAGGCTTAGCAATTCAAACGATTATAATAAATTGGTCAAGTGAAATTAAAGAGAGCAATAACAGGTGGATGGAATAACTTTCCACCAATCCCACAACACCTTGAGTGCACGTGGAAGATTTTAAAAAAGTGTAATATCTATATTCTATAAATAGATCCATTAGAACTTTGTAAATTATGATAGTTTGATAACAGTTTGACACATGATTACAGTTTGACAGCATTTAAAGGCTTGGCCATAAACCTCATTCATCAAAAGTCATATCAATCACAAGGTCAGCTTGAGAGTTGAGTCTCTTTTCCTTCAAGCTTCTGAAATTCCGGAGTTATCATGATTTAATTATTTGGAGTCATGATCAGCTCTCCTTCAACAGGTAGATGTTGCATTCAGTAATCTTCAAGACACTTTTGAAACAAAATCCCTTGTCTTTTGAAATTTGTCTGAATTGTTTGTTTTCATCACAGTTGACACATTTCTTGAGGACTGAACTTAAAATTCTTTTCTTTGTTGTTTAATACACGACGATTTACTTTTGTAGGTCATTATAATCACTATATGAGTTGGTTTCTTCCCTCAATGTCAGAAGCAAATCACAGTTGCTTCCTGTGTAGCATAGCATAGGGAGTGATTGTTTCTTGATTACTTGAACAATCCATTGTACAAAATAGTTGATAGTTACAATAGTGTTTTTCTATGGAGCCTAGTTGCTAGCCTGATGCGCATGGTGGGGTGCTTCACACAGTTTAAGGGTCCCAACTACCCTACCATTTACCTATAGCAGGGTGGAGGAGTGGATTCATGCTTTTCCCCGGGCATTTGTGCAATGTGAATGCAAACTATTCCAGCTAGAGTTTGAGCTCAGTTCATCAATTCCATTCTCTCTGCTGTTAACCATCAAGCCACTTCCGCCTTCCTTATCAATTTCACAGAGGACTAATTAACTGATTTGCTGATAAGGCAAAATCATTGCATCTGGTTGGTTTAGACTGATTTCCCAGTCTCTGTTGCTTGTTTTTTCCCCACAATGTTTTGGTTATGTACTCTAGGATTTTCCTCAGATGTCTGTTATCCAGAGGGTACATAGCTGAAACATTGTGGGGAAAAAGAAACCAAGGAAATTAGTCCCAACCAACCACATACAATGATTAAAGCCTCTTGCCTAACAAGATTCAGACAAGGAAGGAATAGTGGAATGCTGGGTTTACAGACTGAACTTAATGATTCCAGAGACTGGATTAAACTGACAAAAGAAACCAAAGTATTATTGACTCAGTCATTGGCCAAAACGATACACCAAATAGTCACCCAAATATTGATTGATTGATCAAGCACTGGTTATATAGAGAAAGTGTTATCAGTGTATTTACTCATTGAATGTGTCTTTGTCAACTATTGCAGCAGATTATCGAGATACTTGCTAATCTCTAAATCTTCTGTCTTGTCTATGAGAAAAAAAGTAAACTTGTCTGTGGTAAAAGATTTTCAATCCAAGTGAAAAACAATACTTGATGTTATTACACTGATGCTATTTTAGATTTGAACATTCATTTTGTTGCAGTGTCAGGGCATATAAAACTTTAGTTTTTCTTTTCCTATCTGCTTATTAGGTATTCTTACAGATAAGTATTAGGGCTAGGTAAGTATTTTGAAGAAATTTTACTAGCGGAATCAACGTACTAGACTAACAGAGAGCAACATTATTATCAACAGCAGCAGCCAAAAAATACTGACAGTCACAAATAGTTACAAAGAAAGCAGTCGGACACAAAAGCCAGAGAAAGGTACAGAAAGAGGGCCCATACCTTTTGCGAAACAGCAGATGAGACTTCCAAAATGTAGCATAAAGAATAAAAGACAGAGATTTGGGAGAAGACAGTAAAAAAAGTATTTATATATATATATATATATATATGTGTGTATATATATATAGATATATATACACATACATACATATATGTATATATATATATATATATATATATATATATATATATCTCTTTATAAGTGGAATGTTATTTCTGAAAATGTTACATGGAATGATTTGACAGATTTGGAAAAAACGTATCATTTTCATTTATTTTTTATTTCTGATTATGCATTTTGCTGTGGTATGGCAGCATCATCAGATTGATTTCAAATTTGAATTTAAAATTCAAATATATTAGAAAAACATTTAAAACCTATCTGATGATTCTACCTCACCAAAGCAAAAAACAAAATAAAAATATGACATTTTTTTCCCAAAATTGCCAATTCATTGAGTTAAATATGTGTGTGTAATATATATATCACAGACACACACAATCATCTTTCATTTTGGTTCTTTTTATTTCATATATCAAAAGACATAAAGAAAATATTCTGCATTAATTTACAATTCAATAATTTGTTTCAGATGACAATCTTATCCCTTGCCTAAATGCATTTTCAAACCATCTTTTGATGTTATCTTTCATAAAGTGTTGGTTTTATTAGTAGTATTATCATGTCAGTAAACAGTCCAGTCATACATAGTAATATATTTTTCTTTTTGTTTGAGGAAAGTAAAAACGAATTTGTTTTCAAGTTTGAGGTAAAGAAGAAGAGTATTTGAGTAACTTACAACCCATTAATGTAATAAAGAATACATCTTTTTTAAAGATTCCATATATTTTATTGGTAAAAAAATCAGAAGAAATGTTGAAAAGTGAAAATTATATATATATATATCATGATATGTGAATTCTAAGTTCTCATTGGTCAAATAAAAATCAGAGGAAATAGCTAATATTCGTACATATATTTATTTAACTTTTGGAAATTTTGAGTTTTCAATTTCTAGTGTAGAGTCGATGTTTGGTGGACAGAATGTAATAATTTTAATATAAATACGAACTTGGGCATATTCTTGTATCCATAACCACCAAATTTACGTGAATAATATCATATTTTTTATGCCTATGCAAAGTATGTTGTTGAAGATACCTTCTGTAATTTTGAGATTATTCCCTAACATTCCAATCCAAAGTTTAATGCAGTCTGAGGTAAAAGTGATGTGAATTTGAGTCTCACCAAGAGCTCATCCTTTATTATAAATTTTCATTGCTTACTCTCTGCTGTAGTGTGACAGCCTAAGTAGTTGCAATGAAAAGCGACTAAAATCATACTGAAAGAAAAATACTCGTCAAAAATTCATAAAATTTGACAATGCTTCATCTAAAATGAAGAGAAATCTATAAGACATTACTCCAAAGAGTAGACTAATTTATTCATAAAAATGAGAATTGATGTTTTGTTGGGTAAATATTATGCAGAAAACTAAATTTTTCAGAAAAATGGTTTTCGTAACTCTTTATCTTTTATTGAAGGATCCTTTCTCTGGAAACTGTTTTGTTCTGCGAAAAAAGCCAGAGAAATATCTAGTTGAATTTTTTTTTTTCAATTTTTGACTTTTAAAAAGATTTGTGCAAATAATCATCTAGCCACAAGGAAAAGTCAGCATCATTAGCAATATCTTCTGAAGCATTGTCCATCACTAAAAAAATCTTTAGATAGCAATACAATAGTGCACACGGATTATCATCATCATCTTGGCTGTTTTTATCATATCTTTGGCTAGTATACTTTCCAGATTTCCTCAAACAGAAATTGTCAAAAAACACTTCTACAGGTTATGTTATAACTCTGATTGCATGGTTAAAATTTTCTCTTAAAATTCCTTGCCAAAAATGAAGAGTTTTATCATTTTTTGAAAATATATCTTAAAACACCAAGTAAAATTCCAGGCTTAAATGGCTGTTGTATGAACAGATAAGATTAATGATTTTAGGTTGACAAAGGGTTTTGCTGCTTTTACAGATGATATCCATAAAAATTGTCAGAATAATTCTTTGAAATAAAGTTAGAGAGGCAACTGAATTCTTGGCATTGGTATTTGATTAGAACTATTGATAGAACCCAGCACAAAAGTCCTGCCTTTAAAGAAGTTTCCTCACAAGAATTGATCACAATTGATGTGCTATTCTTGAGGTGGGTTTATTAACAAGATTGAGTTATAAAAGCCTGAAAAGGACAAGATGCTTTCTGAATAAACTGCAGTAAATGACGTTACTGATACTGCTTGGTAGACAGACAGAATACAGAAGTAGCAGATGAACAATATTGCATCACCAATCAATATGAGATTTTGTTGTGATAGCATTGAGTACTAATGATCCAACTGCTGAATAGATAAAGAGTTTGTGGAGCATTTAGTACACTCTAGTACTGAGAAAAAAACAAAACATAAATAAGGGAAACAAACCAAATTTCATTACCCAGAACAAAAATCTAGTTAAACTCCTGTACCTGACCAGAAATATTCATACTGCAACTTTATTAAACTCAAAATCATGTATCTGTGAGAATGATCCTGAATAAGAATTAAACAAGATGTCTTTGCAGTTATTATATCAGCAATGGTGAATTAATTCAAACTAGGAAAGAAATTTACTTATATATAGAATTTCATTTACTTTTTGCTTTGGTTGGCTTAAATGAACTGTGATATGCAAAATCAACATATTGGTGTTTTTTTTTAATTGTTTATCTTATAAGTTAAAAATTGAACTTTCAGATTGAGGCATTAATTCCTGAGATTTATGAAAACAAAGAGGAAAATGATCACTATGCAACAAAGTGCCAACACTTTTGATTACTCATAGAAAATATATCAATATGTATGTGAAGAGAGGGAAATTTTCTCCTAGAGTGTCAAATGAAAAAATGGTAAAAGAATTTTTTTAGATTGTGCTGGCCAAAATACTGTTAGAAAAATTTAAAGATTGGCTCAATTATCCAAATGACTCTTCTCAAAATCATATCTTAAGTTGATATTGTTTTTAATGTGATACAAATTTTACTATATATATATATATATATATATATATATATATATATATATATATATATGATATTAAGAAATGGATATATGATCCGACTGAATGGTTATGAATTACGCTATCATTTATTGAAACACTTATTTGAAACGTTCCGCTGTTATTACATGATGACTGTATTATTTGGCCAATATTACGCAGATAGAATAAACAACTAAAGAAAATAGGGCTGCAGCAGGATTCAACCTGTGACTGATAGGGTAGCCGCTTCAAAGTAGCGTTGCTCTTGCTATTAAGTTAAACAGCCGCTGGTAATGCAAATGATACATTCACCACATAATAACAGGGGATCATTTCAAATAAGTGTTTCAATATAATGCAATGCAATATATAATCACACGCACACACACACACACATACATATATATATATATATATATATAAAACTTTCTGTTTCTGCTTTTTGTAATATGAAAGATTCTAAAATAATTAAATAGCCTTTTGAATTTTGCTTTAAAACTCCGAACATCCTAAAAGAAATAACACAACTTTCTTTGTGTTTTTCATCTTTTCATTACAAAAGCTCAAAATTTTAACTTGGAAATTGCTGGCATGTATTTTACCAATTAAAATAACGAACTGTAAAGTGGATTTTGCTCTGTGACATTATGATGAGTTATAAAAAAAAGAAGAAATTAGAAACTCATCTTTTTTTCATTCTATTCTTTTATTCATATTTCTCCAACATCAAAAGTTGATCAGACAAATAAATGTTCAATGTTTTAAATGTTAATGATGATCCTGAACAAGGGCAGAATAACATAAACCTGTTTATGATATATAATGAACAAATAATAAATCTTATATTGATATATGAATAGGAGTTATGTAAATCATACAAAGTATCAATGGCAGCCATTTGCCCACCTCCCTTCCTACCCTCTTATTAAACTACCTCTCTTTTTTCCCCTCTCCCATTCACTATCTAAGTACATTACCTAACTTTTTCCCCTCTCCTTTCCTACACTCTTATCAAAATACCTAATTTTATTTTCTTTCCACACTGAAACATGTCTGGGAGATGTGAAAAATACTTTGTCAATTTTTTTCAAACAATTTAAAGACCAGAATTTATGATGTATTCATTTGCAGTTATCTCTTATCTATCACATATTCAGGTGCAATTAGGAGAAAAAAAACTCACCTTACCCAATTAATTGCTAAATGATGGTTTCTGAATATTTTTTGTTTTTTTTGTGGTATCAGGTGTGCTAAAAAAAGTCAACCACTGGAAAGGTATAATTTCCAAAATAGCTTCCGAGATGGCCTTCAAATCTTTCCTAAGCCCATTACTCATTCGTTATTCATCTCAAACAAGTTTTTCCAAAAATTTTTGTAGAACTAAATGTGGTGAAGAACATATTAGAAGTATATCACAGTCTGACAAATGGAAAAGTATATATAAATTCTCAGGTGGCATTCAAAATGGCATCCGAATTTCAAAATGTCCATTCATCATCATCAGTCTCTCAAGTCCATCATTGGTCATGGACCTTCCCCAGAAAATGCCCATTACTTGTTCATTATTCATCCTAAACAGGTTTTTCTAGCGCTTTCTTTTATAGTATGAAATGTGCTTGGTAACACAGAAAAGGAATAATTTTCAAAATGGCTGCCAAATCCTCTAAATGCTCATTGTGTGATCAGTATCAATCCTAGACAAGTTTCCCAAAAGTTTTTTGTAGTATGAAGTGTGCTTAATAACATTATTTAATATTCCTAATATTAGTTGGACTGTGATATACTTTTAATGTTCTTGAGCATACTATATACTACAAAAAACAGTTGGAAAGACTTGTCTCTGATGAATAATATATGAGTAAAGGGCATTGTAAAGATTTGCAGCCAACTTGGATGCCATATTGAAAATTATACCTTTCCAGTGGTAGACTTTTAGTCTGTTATCAAGCAAATATGACACCACAAAAAAAGAACCATTCAGGAACCTTTATTCGGCAATTTTTGGGGGGATAAGGTGTGTTTTTATTAAATAAATGCACCCGAATATCCAACAGAAATTAGAAATTACTGCCAATGATGATTTCATTAATTCTGATGTGTAAATTGATAACGAAATTGGCATAATTTTTTTTTCCTATACTCAGATAATATTTCAGTAAGATATTGCTTGAAAAATGATTTTCATGCCATAGTACATAAGGCCCTGCACTATATTACAATCTTAACAAACCAAAAAGTAGCCCTACAAATGACCAACCAGTCTAGTGGGCTACAGATTCTTCTCTCTTTGCTCTTCAGTGTGTATCTATGGTTGCTCCAGGTCAACAACCCAGAAACCAGACATGAGTACATCACCAGGCACCGTCTAAAAATATTTACTGTGATTTTGGGGATCTCCATGGTCATTTTGAACCAACAATGCCCAGATCCTATGCTGACATTTTTTTTATAGATAAAAGACATTTTTTTCTTCGATAAGACTAAATGCATAGGCTATGGTAATTTATTTATGTGAGATATTGATATTTGATTTATAATTTTCAAGTAAGCATTACATTTTCTTCATTTTTCTAATTTTTGTTAAGGCAGTAGAATCACTTTAAACATGATTTTTTAAAATTTAGAAACTTTTCATCTCAAGTGATCAATTATAACTGAAATCTCATGCGAAGTCCCGTACAACTGTTTCACATGTGATTTCCAGTAGAATGGATAGAAGCCATAATTCTTTCTGTAATTTTTGAAAGACTCATTAGAGTTGTTTTGACTATTAAACACATTTTTCTTGGCAAAGAAATCCATGTTACTGGAGGGTGAGAAAATTGAAGGAAGCAGCATACATTAGCCTTACAAGCAACTTGAAGAGTAGATTTATCTACTGTGCAAGAAAGAAATTGGACAGCCTCCTAACATAATTTTTGGTTATCCTTGCTAATGTACATTGTTTTAAATAATATATATATTAAAATATATGGGTGAATTCTTTAGAGTTCTCCACAAATGATGATTGAGTCTCCATGAATCAATTGGAAAAATAGAGACAGAAATTTTTTTTATGAGACATTGGAGGCAATTTTGCCTTGCTTGAGTGATGATAAGGCATGGAAGCAGTAGTAAGCCATTGCATTTTGCTATACACCTGTTATGTCATGAAAATTTAGAGAGAAAGAATCTCACTTTATATAAGTAACATGAGAGGTTTCAGTCACATTACTGTATTGAAGTTGATGTCATGATAGAGTCTTAAATCTAGTGCCTTCATCAAAGTGATTAAATGTGAAGTTATGACAAACACATCCTTTCATAGAATCGACAATGTTTGATAATTGAATTTTCTCAAATTTCTATGATATCACCGGTAAGTTTTCTGTGAAAGCTAATTGTTTATTTCCTTCCAAATCTTTTTCAAAGTTCACCAACCTTTCTTTGCAAGTGAGATTTAGAAAGAAAGTAAAGCAAAGCTTGTGTCTGTGTGCTCACACATGATAAATAAAACAACTATCCGTGTGTTTGCATCTACAGAAGTGTCAAAATTATTGTGAACTTTTTTCAAAACTGACTTATATCATT
Source organism: Thysanoteuthis rhombus (assembly GCA_963457665.1). Classification (NCBI taxonomy): domain Eukaryota; kingdom Metazoa; phylum Mollusca; class Cephalopoda; order Oegopsida; family Thysanoteuthidae; genus Thysanoteuthis; species Thysanoteuthis major. The sequence continues at coordinate 36,349,318 of OY735199.1, read as the reverse complement.
TTTAAACCCTATCTAAATTACAAAGATGTGAATAGTAATACGTTCTTATGTATTTTGGATTCTGCATTCATTCTAGTATTCTGTACAAGTAGAATTTGAAACATTGTTGATCTCATGTACCCTCAATGAGGACAAGTTTGCTTGCATGTTTAAGTAGGGTTTAAAATGAAATATTTCTGGTTTGAAAAAAAGTACACAATGATTTTGACAGTACTGTTCATCACTATTACAGCTACATCTTCATAATCAAACTGAAAAAGAAATTCAGTTTATCCCTATGGCCTTATTATTCAAAATTTATAAAAACAAGAAATATGAAGACTTGTAAAAAATTAATAAAAATGTATTTGTATAATTATCCATCCATGAAGAATCATTTTCTATACTGTGCTAAAATATAAGCTTATTTCTAATCAAATTCTTGTGTGAATAAACATTATTGTGATACCTTTGTAGTGACTTCGTGATATCAACATGTCCAGACATTTTTCTTTGATAAACTGTTGTGATTATCTCCCTGTATGTCAGCCATATTTATTTATGGAAGTCTCCAGCCATACTTCAAAGTTATATCAACTCAGCACAGCTAGTTCTATAGGAACTCTTTTGATATAAACAGAATTAGGTTTTTTCTTTATTTCTTTGTCGGACTGGATAACTGAAGAATATTTTAAGTCTTTGTAGCAAGCCCAAAGGTAGCATAAAAGAGGGGAAAAAAAACTATTTTCACAGTATATAAAAGTATAGTCCTATAAAACTAGTAACAATGATTTGAAAGATTATACTAAGACCAAGTGTTTTAGTTTCCACTGTTGGTTAAGTTTGAACTATAGCAGTTTAATAGTTATTGGAACTTCCAGGCTGGGGCTAAGATATTGAGGAAAGGAGGTTTTAATAAATGCCTTTTATTGATGAACTTTGAAAAAGATCTGGAAGATGAAATTGGCTTTCACAGAAATTTTACAATTGTTAGTTATTGACAATACTATGAAAGTTTCAGTATGACCAATAGTCTTACGGAACTATACTCTCACAAGGGTAATGTTATATTGTTATGGGTACAGTTATCATAAAACCTTTCACAGTATTTATAACATGTTGATAAAAATAATTCTATTCATTAGAAAGCAAAGCGTTTCCTCTTCAATTACAGTATTGAAACTATGAGGAGTAGTAACTGCCTTTGTTAATACTTGAGATTTACATTTCAGCTTTAAGTGGAGAAAAGAATAAAATCGATATCTAATATGCAAATGTTGAAAAAACAATCCTATTTATAAAAATAAAGAGTAAAATACTATCTGCAGAACACTGCTGAAGGTAAGCAGAAAAAGACCAAATATAAAAATGAATCTAACTCTGATAAGACTTGAATGAATGATAAAATATACAGGGTGTCCCAAAAGTAACGCTTGATTTGTCTCAAAATAATTTTCTTGATGCAATGAACAAACATATCTTATAAATATAGACATATGCAATGCCTCACATGTAAGGTTCAATGTGAATGCTGTTCATTTCGATGCATTTATTCAGTTAGCGATCAACTGATGAGCTCATATTCTGACAAAGTTCAACGTTGATAGCAGCAACTTTTTTTCTATTCTGGTTTTCCATTCTTGATTGATGGCTGGTTTTTGAACCATACAACATGCCTACAGAATAAATGCATCAAAATCAATGGCAGTAACATTGGATCTTATGTGTACGTAATACATTCGATATCTATGTTCATAAGATCTGCAGTTTGTTTATTGCATCATTAAGATTGTTCGGGAACAAATCAGACTTTTTTTAGGACACCCTTTACATACTTTGTTTTCATGATTATTTTCTTGAAAATGACCAATTTACCAAAATTTCAGGACTCAAGAGCAGAGACAAGGGAGTTTTGTATACTTACATCTGGTCCAAATTTGCAAGAGTTTCAGGAATAAAGAATCAAGTATTAAAAAAAATTATTAGAAAAATTTCAACTTGATCCCCAATTTTTATATTTCTTTCAAAAAGGAGTTCAGTTGGATGCACAAAATTGAAAAAAGAGGAAAATTCACAAATATGACAGAAGAACGCATAATCAGGACAATACAATTAAAGGAATTTTAACACTTTCAGTACCTACTATGAAGATTTTCATTGACAGCATTTCTGGGTCACAACTGCTAAATATGAAGATCTTTGTTTTTTTAGCAGTACTTTACTTCCTATACTTTCCTGATGTAGCTAAATGATCCATCACTCGGGTGGAACAATGTAGAGTATAGCTATAAAAAAATGAGTAGCATTGAAAGTATTAACATTCCCTTCCAGTTGGCAGCTTCAGATAATTTTGGATGGAGTGCTTAGAGTTGATCATTTTGTATAATAAAATGGTTTTGTTTAGAAGTCATTATCATTGTAAGAGGTGTTCGATCTACTGAACTCATTTTTTGTGTTGCTTTTGTTGTTGAAACAATATTTCCAATTGCATTCTATTTTTGTTTTGGGGATAGATCCCTCTCTTCTTTCACACCTGAAGAAGATTCTAGAATGTGCGCCTCGTACACCTGACAAAGACTCTAGAATGGATTGATTGAAATGCTGTGTTAACAACAAAAGCAACATGAAGAATGGATTAAATAGTCCAAACAAGTTTTGGAAAAAAGAATTCCATAGTTATGTGGTTTGCAATAAAAGTTGAGTGGGTCATGGAGCCCCAAATTTTTTAATATATTTTCACCAAGTCATCCAGGAATCTGCTCATAAAAACAAAATTCAAAAGACCTACTTAATAAGGTAAAAATATTGAATTTTTTCGATTTGCAAACACTTAATGTATAATCACCTGGGGTTTTACGGATACTTTTTGTTTATTTTCTGATGTCAACGGTATGATTTGTTCATTGGTGAACTTATGTCATGTATAATCGACTTTTGATTATCCATGGTTGAATTTTAACGCAGTTGTCTTTCTTGGATCCAAACCATCTCATTATAAAGGGGCAATAAGGGAAATGATACAAAGAGAAAAGACAATAGAAATTGCTCTCTGCTTTTCATCATTTGATTCTAGGCATTTTTGTTTGAGTTAAGTTTCTTGTAGAAAGAGCTCTCTTGCCATCTCCTGTATGAGATTTCTCTTCCATATGTATATATATATATATATATATATATATATATATATAGTATAGACATAGACATTAATGATGATTCCCAAAGTATACACATATACATGGGCATCCTGCCACTTTTCCTGGGGATGGAGTATATTCACAGGGAGGGAAAGAGAAAGGATATATTGGAATATTTTAGTGGCAACCCCATTACTAGCAAAGAATATTACCATCTATCTCTATGGGTACATCAAGTTGGGGTTATATGAAGCGATTGTACAGCATCATTATCCTTTATTGACGCTAAGGTTCAAACTATCAAACCCCTTTGCCATTGGTGAGAAGGCCTGATCCAGGGGGTTGTTCCAGTTGGCAAATGAGTTGCTGCAAAACTGGATTCTAATTGTATGAGAACTGTTTAAAGCTCATTAAGCTGTTTTGATAATTAAAAAGCAATTTTGATATCAACAATAGTTGGGAATTGTGATAATATCCAAGAGTTCATGTATCTTGAATAATATTACACCTGCGCGTATCAGTTTGGTAAAAATTTAGAAATTATTACTGCAGAGAAAAGGAAATTACTCTCCTTAAGACAGGGGCCAACAAAGCAGTGCTGTGCCATTGATATTTAAATCATGTTTCAGTGATGTGTAAGATCATGTGGGTCTTTATTTTTGGCAGTATTGGGAAATATGTTTATTATCTTATATATATATATATGTATATATATATATATATTATGCTGAGTCAAGTTGAAAATAAAGAAAAATAGTTTTATCTAAATCAAATTTATTCCACCAACATATAAAATTTTTTTCATCAAAATAATTCTGAAACAAAATAAAATATCAATCGACGAATATGATCAATATCAATTTGAAGCAGGCTGAAGACCTCCTAATCTCTTCATTCAAAAATAACCACATATACACACACAGAGTAACTGACAATCTAATAGCACAAGAACATAACCCTGAAAATCATCTGTAACTAGTGTTCAAGCCCTCAAAATTTGATTTTTCTACTATATAAATCCATCTGAGAGTTGTCATCTCTTTTCAATTTTAAAATACTTGGTGTTTTGCTGTTCACACATTATAATATTGTGAGTCATTACTGGACATAAATGAGCATTTCAATATTGTTTTATTTGAAATAGTCAGTTTGATAAAGGCAAAACATGTTGGTGGAATAAATCTAATTTGAATAAAAATATTTATTTATTGTAAACTTAATATATATTGTTGGATGTATTGTATCTTCAAACAAATCACATCTAATACTATATAGATGACACTGTCGTAACTTTGTTTTCTGATATTTCTATTTTATAGACTCCTAAATTGTTGCACCCAACAGGCGGGGAAACTTGGGCACAGGAGTAACTTGACCCCTGAAGGTCAACTTAGGGTTAGGTTTGTTTTAGCATTCGCAAATCTCAAGGAGGCAGCTTCACCCCACATACCACAAATTTGTTTACAAGGGTGGCATGGTCCCAGGATAGATGGCACTGACCTGTGGTTCTTCTAAAGGTCAATTTGAATTTCAAAATCTCATTGAGATGCCTGCCCCCTTTGGGTTGCAAATTTATACACAAAGTATCAGGATAAGTTGATCTCAGGATTATTATAGGATAAATGAGGCTGACCTAACCCAAATGTAACAATAATTCATGGGCACTATTTGAATCCAATCGTCCACTTCAAGTTGTGAACTATTATTGTCAAAAGTGAATACATAAATTCTCAGGTTTTAGGAGTATGCCAGTCTGAGGGTGTGTACAGGCCTGCTCAGGTCTTCCTGGGAGTGTGTGTTGGCTCAAACAGTTTTGTTTTCCAGTGCTGTTAGATTTGGAGTTTTTTCTTCCCAGGGCTACACCAACTACCCCAGTTCAAATAACGATAAAGGTAACAGCCTCAGAGCAATGGTTAAGTAGCTCATGTGACAGTCCATTAACTGGTGTAGTGATTTCAATTTGTATGGACTATACTAGTCAATGAACAAAGCTCAGCTTGATAAATTTGTTTACATACAACAATATGCAGAGGTTGAAATTCAACAAGTACGTAGAAACCTGACCAACGTAGAGAATATTTACAAAGTAAGAACTAAAAAATTATGTTAGCAAAATTTTTGCCTGATTAGATGTCATTATGGTGAACAATTAGAAACAATTGTGCAAAAATTGACCCATGATACTTGAGGTGCTAGTTTAGCAGAATTATTAATTTTGAGAATATAAGCCAAGGAAAGAAGAAATCCAAAACTTACTCAATTAATCAATCAGATTTAAAGGACTGCCTTCGATTAATGTTTAATGTCCTCTTGAAAGTGAGTTTAGTATACCAGCCATCAATGAAATTAGAGTAGATATCATCTGTTCAGCCAAAGATGAAGGTTTTGATAAAGAAACAATAAAAGAGAATGTAAGGGACAGAAATTTTCTAACCATAAACTATATACGAGGAGCTACTCAAATGTTCAAGGAACTTGAAAGGTGGAACCACAAAATAAAAGATAAAAAAAATAGAGAGCACTCTTGAAACATTATAGTCAGAGGATTACATAAAAATGTTACTTCAAAGAAATTACAAAGTAGCAATGGCGAATCATATTACAAATATACACATTAATCACAGTTTGATCTTTTTTTCTCTCAAACATGAAGATCCATTTATTGTCCTTTATAAAAGAAAGTGACAAACTAAATAAGAAAACAGAATGGTTACTTAACCAATTAACCACAACAGGTGATGAAGAGTAATTCTTATCCATTGCAAGATAAAAGCCTTGACTCACAGAACTGAATGGCCATTGACACCAATAAGTTGGAAATTTTACAGTTAGCCATGGAACTAACATGATAGAAATTAGTCATCTGCAGTAAATAAGTCAAGCATCAATAGACGTAGGAATCTATATCTACACACCAGTCAGTTCAAATCAGTTTTTATTAGCCAAAGAGAAGACTGTATATTTAAGACCAATAACAAGTAAATGGATTGTTTTTGTCATTTAAGTATCTTGATAGATTTTAAAAGGACTGTGTTTGATTACATACAAGACCCTACAAAAACAGCTGCCCTTGAATGTTTTAAAAATTTCACCATTCTTGGTGACATAGATGAGTAGCTTGAATGAGAATTCAGCCTTGATTATCAATCAATAATTAGTAATTTCTTAAGATGACATAGATTGTATTTCAATTAATTTAATTGCTGTTGATATTTCTAATTGTTTGAAAAAAGTAATATTCAAGTCATCTCTGCTGATAAGCCTTATTCAAAACAGGTCTGGTTGATCACTTCAACATTTTTTTTGCATCGCTCCATGATAGGGGTGATCAATTTAAAATTGGAAAAAAGGAGTGATCAATGGATAAGTTACTTCACTAACCCTTCGTTGGATCACTAAAAATGCTGCTGGGCACAAACTAGGGATCAATTTAGCATAGCCAAACATTGTAGATTGAAGCCCATCTAGAAACCTATCATTCAAACAGAGATTATTGAGTAAAAAAGATATTTTCCTGTATTATTTCCGCTTATCATCAAGTTTTCTAACTCCTCAACTTTTCCTCAATGTGGAACTGGATAATGGAGGTCACCTTCTTCGGCCTTTGGGTGATGGGGAAGAAAAGGGGGTCTTATATGCAATCAAATATTGTATTTGCAGAAAACAAAAAAAGTAATAGATGTCTGATCATCTGTGACTTGCCTTTTGGTGTGTTTTGAATATGTCTGGTGTTTATGGTCAAAAAAAGAGATTACTTTTTAATATTCAAAAAATCATTTTTTCCATTTCGTGAAATATCTCATTGGCAGCCAACTGATTGGTAAAATAACAAACAATTGGAGAAAACAGGAAGTGACAAAACCGACAAGGAACTCAAATCTTTACTGAAAGAAGCTGGAAAAATTAAACCGTCTAGGAAAAAAAGCCCCCCCCTGCTCCTATAAAATACCACATTGTGCAAACAAACTGACAAATGTATAATTTTACAAAATATATAGGAGAAAAATTCACAAGTAAAAAACATACACTCAATCAGGTGCAAATTTGAATAATACCTATGTATATTTCATAACTTAAGAGTGATAAAAGTCAAACATATGCACATATGAACAGAAGCGAAAAAGAATATAAAAAAGATGAAAACATTAAATGTACGTACACTTATGCCAGTATATTTATCTTAAATTCATATATATATATATACATATATATATATGTATGTATATGTGTATAGATGGATTCTAGTTAATATATATATATATACATACACACATATACATTTATATATATATAATGCACATATAAAATATCTGCATAAGTATGCGACACTTATGTATATTTTTATACGATACTGGCATTTGCAAATTTATTGGTGTATATGAAAAGGGAAGAAATTGAGTCTTAGATATACTTATTCATATGATGAAAACATTTAAGTTCAAAGCAACTTAGCCATATAGCAGCAAAAATGTTTAAATGCATACACACTAATACAATAACATATACAACAATTAAAAAAGAACATTAATTTCTAAAAAAATACATACCTGGTATATATTTTCATTTGTATATACATACCCTTACCTTTGTACTTTCAATTTTTTGTTTTATCTATAACATCTTTTTAAAAAATAAATAGATAATATTGATGGGCAAAAAAAGGAGAAAACACACATACCCAACTCTCATGTCTCCAGTTAGCCAACCATTCAATAAACTTCACCATCCAATAAAGTTAATATTGGTGCCAATCAAAGCATTTTTACATATTCTTAGTTAAAACATTCATCAATCTTTAGATATGCTTCCTTTCACATACAAGTACAAAGGCTGAACAAAAGATTAATGCATAAAAGCATGTCATCTAATGGTTTATGTAATAGATAAACTGGTTAATTTTATAGTCATATAAATTAAAAAGCAATGTATGCATAAGTTAAAATTTTTTTTAATTCATAATCCCCAAAGTTCAGTAATACTACAAAAAAACCCCATTGCAACTCTTATTGCCTAATGGTAATGTCATATATATATGTGTGTATATAGTCATGCAAACTTTTTATCTGGCAATGTTTAAAAAAATATTTTTTTCGTCAATTTTTATGTTTTATTTTTTAGTATGGATGTGAAGGTTAAATTAGAATTAGTTTATATGCATTTATTTTATGTGTTACAAATAAACTTGGGTTAAATTTGTAGTAAGATTCTTATTTATGTTTGTATTTATCCAATAGAATTCTAATAATGGATTCATATAACTGCACAGCATGTTAGAGAAAAGACAGGAGTTTGAGATACAATAGAGTACAGTTAAAAAATTCAGATGGCAATGGGTAGGACATGTTGCAAGAATGTCAAACAACCGCTGGATATCAGGACTCACAACGTGGATCCCCAGAGATCATATGCAAAATTGTGGCCGACAGAAAGTAAAATGGCGTGACAAGTTTGATAAATCTAGAAATTAATGGCTCCATGATGCCCATGATAGAGAGGTCTGGCAAACCTTGGAGAAGATCTATATCCAATGATGGATACTTGAAAGCTGATGATGATGAATATAACTACCGAATTTTGATTTATTTTTAACTGAAAAAAAAAAAAAAATTTCCTTTTACTGTTCTGTTAATGTGGTTACAGGTTTTTTGTAAAATCATTTTTATGTATTTTCATTTAATATGTACTACGGATAGATTTGAAAAAAAAATTTCATAATGTTTATATAATAAAATTTCAGTTAGTAATTCATAGTTGTAAGTTGTCCCAATATATTTTACAATATTTTCTTACATATGCCCATAAGTTATCCGTTTGTATATCTTAATATTTTCTGTTCTATTTGTGTTTATAATGATAATCAAATAATCAATGATTAGCATTTGTTTTGAGATGGTATGTATCATTTGTCATCTTCTCTTTGTAACTTCTCTGTTGAATTTTGAAAACTTTTGTTCATGAAATATTTTGGTGGGGTCAGAGAAATTACCTTTTTACTTCTTTGTCTCATCTGATAAGTCATGTGACATTTCAGATTTTGATACATGATTCTAAGATGTGCTTATCAAAGTTTATCTATATCTATCTCTCTATATATGCTGGCATCCCAAAAGCTATATATATATATATATATGTGTGTGTGCGTGTGTACATAAGTGGCCTGTAACAGCAATATAATTGTAAAGCATCTATATTCGTCAATTAGATATATGATCTTCATCATATTAGTTTTAATCGTGTTAAAAAATCTTATTTGGCTTGTTTCAAATTACTTTAATAGAATGATTATATGACTTTTTAGATTTATAATTCTAAATTTGAGGAAGGGGATTGTGTTCTAATTTTGTATAAAATTCATAAAGTAACTAGTAGGCTCATTGTTTTTTTTTTTCAGTCAAATAGAAATGAAATTCCTCTAGAATGATAACATATTTTATCTTTACTATTTGAAATAAAGCTAATGATTTCTTTTCAAAACCATCAGAGCCAAGTACAGTTAACCCTTTTTTTAAGAGCATTCATTTGTATGTTTTATTTAATATCACTTGCATTGTAATAACACATTTGTTTTAAACTGTTACAAATTTAAGTTAAGGTTAAATTATTTGCATACTTGTAATGCATACATAGAGCATTGGGCAGTGAAAGGATAATAAAAAGTGTTTTTTGTGTGTACTTATTGGTTTTTCATCATGTGTACACTTTGTATAATATCCACCTATTATAATGTAAGCTACCCTAAGGGGCTGTAATAACAGGAGTCTACTGTATCACGTCTGGTTAATTGTCAAAGTTTTTCATTTGTACCGCGGCTAATGTCTGATAGGTCAAGGGGGGACCTGTTGCCCTTGATACTGCAATTTTATGGTGCTGGTTGGAAGTGTCAATTATGCTATGTGTTTATCAGTTACTTCCCTTTGATTTGTGAGAAAATTTTGGTATGAAAGAAGCAATTTTGATACTGATTGCCAGTTGGAGAAAAATTGTCTCAGAGTGAGAGATGAGCAGTTTTTTTCAACTCAAATAGACTCTCTATCCCTATCATACATCCACACATAAAAACATATACACAGTAGTTTTTATTGGTATTATTAAATACCTCATCGTAGAACTATAACACAAACTTTTAAATTCATCAAACAATCAGTATGTAGTTGATTATACCAAAAACGGCTGCCATTAAATGCTCTGAAAATTTCACCATTTTTGGAGACATAGATAGTTGCACTGGTGAGAATTCAGTTTTGATGATAAATTATTTATCGGTTAGTTACTTCTCAAGATTACATAGCTTGTATTTCAACCAATTTATTTCCTGTTGATATTTCTAATTGTTTGAAAAAAGTAAAATTCAAATCAACTCTGGTGATAAGCCTTATCCAAAACAGGTCTGGTTGGCCATTTAATAGAAACCGTCATATCACCAACATTTTTCTTCTCGCATCATACCGTTATGAGGGGTGATCAATTTAAAAAAATAGAAAAAGGAGTGATCAATGTATGAGTTACTTCTCTCACCCTTTGTTGGATCACTAAAAATGCAGCTAGACACAAACTGGGGACCAATTTTGCAAAAAAAACAAAAACATTGTAGATTGAATCCCCCCTAGAAAGCTTTTTTAGGTGGCAATTTGGAAAAACAAAAAAAATCAAATTTTTTAGGCATAATAAGGAGTAAATTTTCAGTCCTCTTGCTCAAGTGGTGTAGCCTGAATGCATGTTACATACACAGCCAGCCAGACTGACTTGAAAACTGAATAAACCTATGTTGACAGTTTTGGGTACAGTTTTATCTAATGGTTCCTAGTAGTTGCATGGAAGACCTCATACTACCATATCAATCTACCTTTATTCAAGGAAATAGACATTATCCACTTATTGCTTTCCCACTCAGAAAATGATTTTGTCCACATTCACTATCTTATATGCATTACTAAACTCATTCAAACCTGTTTTTTTGAGTCACAAAGCAAGGACATAATGGGTGGATTTAAGTTTCCTCATTTCGAATGTTATAAGATATGAATTTCATTCATAGCAAAATCATACCACTCTAATGGTCATGTGACCTCATTTTGTTTCTAATGGTCATGTGACCTCATTTGTTTTCAAATGGCCACTATACAAAAATAGCTGTGTAATTTAAAGTGCACCTACAAACGCTCCTGGCCTGAATGGGTTAATCCTGTGTTCTCTTTTAACCCATTAACTGCAAAAGGTGGCAAGTATGAGAGTTATTTAGAATGTTTTTGAATAAGTCGTGACAAGTAAAATAATGGAAATTCATGTCATTTGCTGTTAATAATCGATTTAATAAAAATTAATTCTCAATACTTATGCAGAGGGAATTCACTTAGCTGTTATAATTTATTTCAGATGAAGAACCTTTATCATCAGATGAAAACCAAGTCATCAGCTAAAAATATGTATTTGTAATATTAATACTAAGCTTCAATCATAAAATAAAGGCCTATACAGGTGTTCCTTGGTTAAAGACTGGGTTCTGTTCTAAAAGTTCAATTGTACATCTATTGTGGCTGTGGTAAAGAATTTATTGTTTTGAAAATCAGAGTTATGATTTAGAATTTTTTTCTAGTTGGGAGACATGGCTTATACAAGAGAGTTAAAGCAAGTAAACTTCATGCGAAGATATCAGTATATAAGCATTGTTTATTTGTGTAAGATTAAAGAGGACATTTCATGTCTTGGAGGATTACTGATTGGATTTGTCCTTGCTTATTAAGCTAAATGATAGGTTCTTAATCCAAAGCCTAAGGTAATAAGGAGGAGAAGAAGAGCTGGATGAATTCAAAGAGAATTAAGTATTCTGGGTAAGAAATGACGTATACGTATAAATATGTCTATCTATCAAAGTCTGTTTCTTTCTTTTTATCAGAGTCTCTTTCTTTCTTTCTTTTTATCAGTCTCTTTCTTTCTTTCTTTTTATCAGTCTCTTTCTTTCTTTCTTTTTATCAGTCTCTTTCTTTTTTTTCCATCAGTCTCTTTCTTTCTTTCTATTAGAGTCTCTTTCTTTCTTTTTATCAGTCTCTTTCTTTCTTCAGTCAGTTTCTTCCTATTAATTTTATTTTATCCGCCTGTTTCTTTCTTTCTTTCTTAGCCAGTTGTTTTTATCTATTTATCTATGTCTTTCTTTCTATCTATCCATCCACATACTTCTACATGCAGATGCATACACTCATACACTCACAATAAATAGAAAACAATGTTGAGAAGAGCATTTATTTTGCATTACAAAGATTTGGTTTCAGCTAACTAGATTTCCTATCTATGTTCATACGTCCATACCCATAGGTATGAAGGCAGAAACCATTTCTATTCTTCCATTATGCACAAATGGAAAAATTAACACTCATACAATAAATGTAGAGGTAATACGAGAGTTGTGATAAAAAGCAACAAAATAAAATGAAAAAAGCACCAGTCAGAAATCAATAAACCTCTTTATAATAATCCTAATGTGAGGATATGTATCAAAGCAAAGTGGAAAAGTCCATGATTATAAACTAGTTGAATAACCCATTCATAGGATGGGTATTCAGTCAGTAATAAAATGCTTCATTTGAGAAATTGAGACAACTTTAGAGCAATTATCATACAAATCATTATGAATGATATGCTCAGATTCTTATGAACAGAGTCTCCCAAATGCTATTAATATCAATGACTTCTTGGAAAGAGCAAACACATTATCCAATCCAAGGGAAGCAACTCAGAAAACACAACCTAGACATCCAAGAAAACAGATGTGACATGTCCAGTCTAATTGAGTATATACTCAGAGTAATGATTTCAAATTCTAGAACCAACAATAAACAATATCAGCAGAGGGGTACACGGCTGAAATGTTGGGAACAAATCAACACATAGATGAGGAGAATAGTCCAACCATTTACATATTGATTATAAAAGTTCAGATAAGTATTATCATACTTATTTGAAAACTATCAAGATGTTTTTTTGGATGAAGCAAGTTTTGGATGTTGTTTGATTTCTGAAGCAAGGCAATCCCACTTATCTCAACCTAATGATGGCTCCACTGAGTGAAAAGACATTAATTGATCTTTACACATTATCAAATAATATGGAAATTGGTATCATTACATTCAAATGTGTATGTAAATTCTGAAACTTGTAAAATTGACAGATACTAAAAAGTCATTTTGCCAAGGGGTAATGGTTAACAAGCTGTTCTCACACAGAATGTTACTACTGAGTTGTGAGTTCGATTCTCAGTGGATACTCCATACTTGTGGCCTTGTGCAACAACTAAGCTAAGCTTGATAAATAACTTTGAAAGATCACAAACATCATTTTCATTGTAATGGAGATACACATTATGGATAGTATTTACAAAGCATACCTTAATTTTGGTACAATGCCACACGTATGGAGCACCTAGTGAGGACTGAACTCACCGTTCATTAGTAATGATGTGTAGGATCAGCTTACTCACCATTACCTGATGAGATGTCTAAGTGTCCATAATGTCTCGTGAATAAATACACATTCTGTTGTGAATAAAAAGGTATCAATTTTCCTAGAATTACAATCAGAGTCAAATAATGAGCAAATTATCCACACAACGACCATAATGAATAAAAGTACAAAGTATTAGTCATCAAGAGGAGTAGGTGGAGGGGATTTTGGGGGTTGGCTCATCTATTTGGACTTAGCGGGATTCCCATGTCTATATAATGAGGGGCACCTGCTCGTCTCGCCACTATTGACAAAACAAGGGAAGATAACTCTGCTTCCCTGCTGTTAGTTGATATATACCATAAACAAAAGCCAATCGATCTTCAACAACAGACACAAATCCATTCATCGACAATCTCCCTCTGTTAGCTTTTTCATTGTATTCCTTCCCAGGCAAAAATCTCTGTCTTGCTCTTTTTTTGTTCAGAAAGAACTTTTTTAAAAAAATTTCTTTTTTTTTTGTTGTTTTTATTGGGGGGGGGGGGAATTTATCTTTTTTCCATTCATCTCCAGACTACTTTTTCCCCTTCTACTCTAGTCTCTTTGCCTTTATCTACCACTTACCTATCCCTGCTTCAACTCTTTCTTTCCTGCCCTGCCATTTATTCCCAAACTTCTAGTCTTATGCCTCCCAACCTCAGCCCATCTGACATAACATCATCTTTAAGTTTTGATGGAACAATTCCAAAAATATGCATGACGTCTGTATACACATTAGTTAAAAAATATAATGAAAAATTTATAGAACACATGTATACATAAACAGTTTCCATTGTAACTGATCAATACTTGATATTTTCATGAATCTATTTTTTCTCTCTTTCTCCCAGAAGAGAAAATATTTCTTAGATTAAAAAACAAAAAAAAAAAACACATCGAACTTCATAAACTATTCAAAAACTTCTCAAACAGCCCTACCCTCTCACTTTCTATTTACATATTTAACTGGAGTCAACTGAAATGAAGATTTGCAAAATCACAAATAGCTATTTATTCTCCTGAGATTTATTATATTACTCTAGGTAAATTTTAAGGAGTTCTGACCTAAGTTCAGAAACTGATGAACAATGTTGCAAAAACATTTCCCTAAAAATAATAAGAGAATCATGTATGTCTAAATATTTGGAAAACCCCAGTGAAGCACCAAATGCAATAATACCAATCTCTTTAAAGAATATATCCTCTCAAAAGCTATAGTCACAAATTAAAGCTTCTAATCATTGAATCACTTTTTAGCCAAGGGTAGCATTCAAGTAAAAATGGCTGATAGAGTTCATCTCCTGTATGGCAAAATACATTGATGCAGTGCCTATATATAATATGGGGAACTATGATAGCTTCTTATTTCATTCATGAGCCAAAACATTGTTTTGAGTGTAAACAGGAATATCACAATCAAAAGAAAATATGTTCTCAGTCTTGTTTTGTTGTGGAGAATAAACAATGTTTGAGGCTGGATGATGAAAATCATCTGAAACCTCAGATAATAATTGTTAGATAACTTATTTACAACCTGCCACAAGAAATTAGAAAAAGGTTTCAAGAAAGCTATGAGAAAAAAAACTTATTGTGAAATACAAGTGGAAGAGATGGTAAGACAGCATAAGGTTTCAATCAATCAATCAATATATGTTCAAGAAAATGCACGTATGTATTCGAGAGCTAAATATATACAAAGGTACATTCTTTTTTTCTACTTTTATGTATTTTTTCTTCAAATAAATAATACTCTGTATCTCGTATAAATTCTAATATTACTCATCTTAACATAACCCTATGTAAATACTGACAAACACACACATTATATGAATGCACACGTATATAACTTATTATATATGTAGGTACACGTACTTGCATACGTCATGTGCCTTCACAAATGTGGCAGAACAGAATGAATGCCAAATTTCAGGAGGAAACAAGAAACACTTCAAAGAAAGTTGGTTCAGTGCACTACCATTTCAGCCATTTGCTATCTTCTTCTTCCTTGCAATGAATTCCCAGTTCAACTCCTTGTCAGTTCCATATTTTTCCATCATGTTTTTATGTATACAATTTATATTTCTTTAGAGTTGAAAAATGATTCATTAAATCGCTATACATAATGTACATATATATGTGTTAATATATACCTATTTCTGTTATGAGGATACAAAAGATTGTATAAATTCAAGGGTGGATCAATAAGTACATAGCCTGACACAGTTATTACCAGAATTTTCTCCTCAAATGTTCACTATCGTGTGCACTGAAGAGGTAGGAAATGATGTTGAAAAATTAATATCAGTCATATTAGATAAATTATTTTCATTATAGGGCTACAGAAATATTGATGTACATATATATATATATATATATATATATGTATATATATAACTATGACGCCCATGATAGGGAAGAGTGGCAAATCCTGGGGAAGATCTATGTCCAACGACGGACACTAAAAGACTGATGATGATGATGATGATAGATTGCCTTATGTTATGTAGAAACATTTATTTGAAATGATCTTCCATCTTTACCAAATTAGACAACGTAAATAGAATAAACAATTAAAGAAAATGGGGCTGCTGCTGCAGGAATTGAACCTGTGATGGATAGGGTAGCCGCTTCAACGTAGCGATGCTCTTACCACTGAGCTGAACAGGTAATGCAAAGGCCCAAATAACTACTTTCACCTCAAATTCTCATCTTGTTTATTCTTGGTTTCTTCATTTCTTTTCAGCATGACAGTTATGCATTAAGAAATCGATGTATATGATCCAACAGGCTGATTATAAATTGTGTTATGTAATGTTTCTATACATTATGATGCAATTTATAATCATTCTATTGGATCATATATATCCATTTCTTTCAGATATGAGGTTGGCCTCAATGCATGTGTTCTGCGGAGTTGTGTATGCTTTTGATGAGGAGAGTTTTGTGGAAGTTGAAATTAAGGTTGTTTCTATGTCCGATTAAGGTATTTGTATTCTAATCAAGTTTTGGGTTTCTTCTATGTTCCTATTTGAGAGGTCTGGACATCTTTTCTATGTAAACCTTGTTGCATGCTATAATGTAAACACCAGCTTTAGCTGTGTTTGTGTGTGTGGGGTTGTATTGGTTTTTTGACCAGGTCTCTGATGATTGAGGAGATGTTGGTGGTGATGTGTAAATTCTGATGGTGATGGTTGTGGAATATGAGGGTAATGTCATCCTTTTTTTGTTAATTTTAGTTTAATGTATCGTCTACCTTTTTTCTGGCATTATATATGAAATATCTCGGACAGTTGAGTGATCTAAGGGATCATTTAATGTACTCTTCTTCCTCATCAAGGTATTCAGAGCTAAATATTCTAAGGGCTCAAGCAAATACCTATGACTAATTCTGATATCATTTTTCATGTGTTTTGGGAATAAAAGTACAAGTGGTCATTCTTGTTGGTACTATGTTGTTGGGTGTCAAGAATTTCTAGAATCAGAACTCTTCACGAATATCATACCAGAGACAAACTCATTTTCGCTACATCAATGGTGCCCTTATCCTGTATCTCCAACATACAAAGCTAGACAATATAGTAACACAATTCAATACAGTAGAACCCCCTATCAAAAGAGAGGGAATCCAATACCAAATTTTCCCTCCTTCCTCTCCTCCAAACAAACCAACACCAAACATTTTTCTGCAGTTCACTACTTCACCCAAACATGTGAACGGCTACTATTCTTTGCTAGATTTTTCTACATTGCTAAGTGTTTTTGAAAATGCTGATGGAATGGAACGTGTATAACACAACCAGTAGGATAAAAAAGGATGTAATTTATGTTCAAAATTTTTCAAAATTCAGCTATATAGACCCTTGTACTCTTTCTCTCTCTCATTCATTCTCAAATTCTCTATTTATCTATCTCACCGTCTCTCCATACCCATCATTCCAACTCAGCTTTTCCTCAATAGGCTGAACGTCACAAATGCAGTAAAATAACTCTCCATTCTTATTACTATTATTGAAAATCGAACATTCGAAACGAATTTCAAAAGATAAAAAAATCATTTTTTTGAAGGTGGCTACTGCATTACACATGGAAATTTTCAAGGCTCTATGCCAAAAGATACGGCCAGGGGCATTGAAACAAACACAGATGGATGGACAGAGGAATGGAAAGTGAAGAATATCTTTAGCCTATACTCTCTGTTGTTTGGTTGGATCTGTGATTGTGGCTATGGTGATTCAATACACAAGCCTGGTTGCTGCAGGACCAAGCACCATGCCTACTTTTATTCCACCAGAAGATGATTATTCCAACTTTTGTATTATACATGGTACACAATGAAAATTGCTTAATCGGCAAAATTTCAACTTTTTATCCAAAAATGAATAAGTTAATTTGATCAAAAATTTGTTCTTTTTAATCAAAAAATGGTTACAAAACAAATATTTTTTATGATCAAAAGTTCATTTTTCAAAAAATGAATAAATTTTGCCAATAAAGCAATTTCACCTATAACATATATAATGAACAAATTCTCAAATACATAATATTTGTCAGTTTGGTTCAGTTGGCAAGACAGCCATCTAGCAACCACTTGGTTGTGATTTCAAATCATGGTAGAGAGATGTCAACTCTATATGTGTGGTTCAAAGTGAAGAGTTAACATCTCTAAATTTTGTGGCAAACCCCTATATCCAGCTTGCATCTGCCAGGAAAAGGACTCTCCAGTCAAACCTATGACCTTGGAATCTTGCTCCTATCTGTGGCGTAGTGGTGGACCATAGGATGCTGACCCTTGGGTTGGGGGTAGGGTTGACACTAGGAAAGCTGGCTTCACCTTAAAACACCATTGCTCTGGCTGGAACACAGGCTTTGCTCTCTATGGTCCTACTCCTGCAGAAATCCCTCTCGACTTTTGCTCACAAAGCCAAGACATACATTCATATATATATACATGTGTATATATATATATATATATATATATATATACACGCACATATATATATATATATATATATATATAGGTATGTAAATATACAAGTTGATGTAGTATATGCAGCAAGATTCTTTGTTTAAGATGGAGGCCTGGCCTAATTATTTTATATAAATATATAACTAGCTTATTAGTCAACCTCTGACCACACACATATTTCCTCTACAAGCTAATTATTTCTCAGAGTGGTAGGTTTATGAAATGAATAAATAAAGTGAAATGATTAAAAAAACTTGGTAAGTAATTTGCATTGCAAATTATTTTCATTTTTTTCATTCTTTTTCTTTCTGATTATTTTTCTTCTTTTATAACTTTTGTAATCTTTTCTTGGGTATTTGTCTGTCCATGCAGACAAAAATTACAATCTTCAGAACACAAATGCATCCACACGCACAGCTATACCATAGCAAGTATGTGTTTTTATATATATATATATATATATACATATATATATAAGCCTATATGTGTATATATGTATGCACATATTTCCATGCATGCATATTTGCTTATATGTATATTCCCTCTCTACATCTACACATAGTATTTGATACATACATTTCCTTACCTTTATATAATATAGTATAAGCAGAAAACAAAAACACATTGAATTATAATAAGACCTTGAAGAGTACCATTTTGAATAGCACAGAAAATTTCAGAACAAGTTAACCGTACTGATCAAGGTATACTGGTATACATACATATATATACGCACACACTTGTTTATATATATACATACATATATATATATATATATATATATATATATATATATATATGTATATACATGTTCACGATCATATGAGTTTAAACACACACCTACGCATGCATGAGCTAAAATTTTTTTCATGCTGTCTAATAACAAACCAACTGTCTCCTTTGTAAATATATTTGTATATAAACCCTCTATTTGGGTATACCTTTAATTTACTGTACATACCAAGATGTAATAAGAGAAAGAGGTGGATACTTATTTTTGTCAATAGCAAATAAGCTAGTTAGCATCAAAAATAGAGACAACGAAGACAAACTTCTCATATATTTAGTAACTTGCTTATTTATTTTGCTTGCGGCAGCCTTTGCAAAATTTATTCCATCCTTTATGATATTATCAGGTATCAATTTGTCTTGTTTTTTAACTACTAATTGGGGTTCCTAATTGCTTGACCTCTCCTCTTGCACATCAGCCAGCAGTGTGTTTAACTACAGGTTTGACTCATATTATATTGTAGGCTAAATAGCATATGTATTATGTTGTCTATGAAGCAAAGTTTCAGCGAAACATGTAATGTAGGGCTTCAAAAAGTAAGTTGTTTAAAGTACTTTGAGTAGAACATATCTTATCAATTATTAGTCTGATAATGGAAAGAGAAATAATTTTGATTGAGCTTTGATAATTTTAACTTTGGAATTATCATTCTGATGATATAACACCTGGATGAGAACAGAGTATACTTAGTTGTAAAAGAAAATTAGAATTTTGTCTAATCTAAGAATCAATAATCAAACTATCTGATATGAACTCACAGATACGAAATATACTGAAAATATTTATCGTTAAGGTTTCCCTCCCTGACGAAGATCAGCCATATAATTCCAAGAGTTATTTGAAGTGTTGATCCAATTCTTTTTGTTGATTTTGTTGTTACCACATTTCAACCAATTCATTCTATGGCCTCCTTCAATCCATAAAGCAAGAGGCAAGTGTCTATCTAGAAGAGAAATTCCTGCTTTCTGTAGAGATTGTAGACCTGAAAAAGGCTGTAGTATGAATAGGCTGAAATGATGCGGTAACTGCAAAGGTCTAAAAAAAAAACTGAGATCAGTAGTCTGAAGAGCTCTCAAAATGATCATGGCTCATTTCATAAAAAAATTTGGGCTTCAGAGCAACAGTAAAAAAAAGAGGAACATTTTTTAATTTTCTGGAAAATTGACTGAGTGGGATTACATAATTTTTGTGTTAATATGAGCTTCAAGACAGTTGACAAATGCTATGGCTTCCAATAGATATATAAAACTGCCAATTTATAATAATTTTTAGATTTAACCTTTTACTTGGTGAAGAGAAATCTCTACTGCTTATTATTTTTCCTGACGTACAATTGATAATTACAATAACTATAACTGATATTCAACTGATGAAGATTTGAAGTCAAGAGTCTCCATTCCAAGTGCTTGGCAAGATATACTGGTGTGTACATAATTTTCAAGATAAACATTTGGATGTCAACCATCAACTAAAGCTAAATGAACTAAATGAAGTAAGCAAGAGAGTTGGCCTACACATGAACTTCAGTAAAACAAAAGTCATGTGCAATGATCACATTGAGAATAGGGACATAACTGTCAAAATTGAAGATACAAAACTGGGGAAAGTAGACCACTACATCTACCTGGGACAACAAATCTCCATGAGATGCTCAAAGGAAGAGGAAATCAAACAAAGAATCACTCCAGGATGGCAAGTCTTTGGCAGAGCAAGCTCAACTTTAAAAAACCGGATAGTCTCAATAATGCTAAAAAAAAGAGTATACAACCAATGCATTCTCCTGATACTCACTTATGGAGCTGAAACATAGAACCTAAGCAAGAGACAAACTCGCAAACTGAGAAGCATGCAGCGTGCCCATAAGAGAATCATGCTCAACCTCATATGGAGAGATAACAAGACAGCACAATCTATCAGAAAAAAAAGGGGGGTCCGAGACATCTTAGAATCCATTAGAAAACTCAAATAGCAATGGGCTGGTCATGTTGCAAGAATGAAAGACAACCAATGGACATCACGATTCATTACATGGATCCACAGAGACCATATGCAAAACCGAGGCCAACAAAATACAAGATGGAGAGATGAACTAGACAAGTTCTGAAAATACTGGCTCTGCGAAACCCATTATAAGGAATTGTGGTGAATCCTGGGGAAAGTCTATGTCCAATGATAGATGATAAAAAGCTGCTGCTGCTGATGATACTCTGTTATACCCTCTCCCTCACTTTTACTACAGCTTATATTTCTTCTACAATTCTGGGAAAGGCATAAATCCAACTCTCCCTATGCTCTGTCTGATTACTAATCAATTTGATCATGGTCTTGTGACTGTAATGCTTCACTGATAGACAGAAAAATAAGCGGGTTGTAAGTATATGGACAATCTACTCATGCAAGAATTACCTTTCCTGCCTACCAACCTACCTGCGACTGTATCCCTTCCCCACTCACCCACCTACCTACCAACATCATTCCTAACTTGGTAGAATCAACTAAATGGTACTTTTTCCATTGTCAGTTTTGACAGGGGGCAGCCAGTGCTTAATTTCCATATCTTTCAGATTTCATGAAGGAATATTGATAATTATAGAAATTCCATCTCTCTGACTGGTTGTTATGTACTTTCTATATAAAATCAAGAATCTTTTTCCTAAACATCAGAATAATCATTTGACGTTATATTAAATTGCTAATACAGGACTGAAATATTTTTCAGAAACTGATCCTAGAAGTCAAAGTTGTAATGTACATACATACTTATGTATATTTTCTTAACCGAATGTGTATTTGTGTTCATATTATTTTTAACTATTATTCTTATTTCTGGAAACCTCAAAAAGAAAAAAAAAGAAGTCATTCGAGAATTGCAGCTGGATCAAAAGCAGTCTGAATAGTTTTTATTTTAGTAATCAGCTATCCCTCAGGGAATTCCCTGCATGAGTTTAGAATAAATCAATTAAAACATCAGACTGTAAAAAGACAAAATAAGGGGAAAAAACTTAAAAAAAAAAAAATTTATAATTAAAAACAGAGATTCATTTTTGTTTTTTAGTATAAAAAATGTCATTCATATAAAAAGAAAAATCCAATAACATGGCAAAGGGTCATCACAGATAATTTCATCATGTGTGTGTCAAGGGTAAGATAGCCCAACGGAGCTCATTCCTCTTGACTAGTTTGGAATCAGTGTTGTCCATCTCCTGAACCATAAACGGTGGGGGAGATGAATTCAAGATTTTCCCAAGGGTATGAGTGCAAAGTGAACACAAACTGTCCCAGGCAGAATTTGAACTGTTCAGCCACTTCACCCATGTAATATTAAAATACAAAATTCTTTCTTGTGATTTAAACCCTCTTCAAAATTCTTTCTTGTGATTTAAACCCTCTTAGTATCCATCTTTTAAAAATGTCATTCATTGCTTCTTAAGCTTTATGCTAGCTGAATACAGTATACAATTAGGTAGTGATCTTGAACCTAATATTTTTGTTTTATTCAGCCGAAACAAATCAGTGAACAATTGTAGTAAATGAGAAGCAATGTGATGTCAAAGAACTTAAAATCTAAAATGTTTCATGGCTAACACTTGGGTTTATAAATTTGTTTTCAATTGAAACAAAATCGTATCTATCGTGGATGGTGTGATCAAAGGAGACCTATCATATTTGGTAACGTGACATGATTAAATGTGGATATGACATGTGAATCATGTGTCCAACTAAGTGCATCTCAAAAGGCTCTAATGTAGATTTGGACAAGAAAAACAGATATAAAGGGACTGATAGGCATTTATGCCAGCATTTGTGTTCAGGTTCACCTTTACTGCCTTTTGAGTATCAGACACTTTGGTGTAAGGAATGCTGAAACCTGCACAGTTGGAAATAAAGAAACCCTGTCCTATCTCTTTCTCTGTCCAGTCTACATCTAATGTCTAAAATAAGAGATGCCTGTATTGAATCAAAAACAATACAGTTTTCTGCTACAGCGGTGGATCACAGTTTGACAATGTTGAATTTATATATCATAAGAAAGATCATAATTTCTGGTTAAAAATCAGCTGAATGTTTTGTGAGTTCTAATTTCAAAATGGGGAGAAATTTTTATCATTCATCAATAACATATCACACCTAGTCTATAACTTAGAGAAAAATCGTTTACATTCCAAATTCTGTCCAGACAATTCTTAATGTTGCTACACATTTCAGCCAATCAATTCTTCAGTCTTTGTCAAGTAAACAAAATAGGAAAAACCTATTTTTTCAAAAAATGACTGCAGAAGAAGTGGTCACGGTGAGAAAGTTGAAAGAGGTGGCATTGTCTTGTCAGCCAGGTGCATAAGTCAGGCCAGTATAAATTTCTGCGATGTGTGTTTTTCTTTACTTGGATGAGATGGTGTTGGGGAACACCCCTGTTCATAGATAGGAATCATCTGGTTTCATGAGTGGCAGTAACAGTTTTGTCCATATATTTAGCATTGCTAAAATGAACAGATCCGGTTAGTATATTAGTAATCATTTTTTGGTCACCATTTTCTGCAGAAATAGTTTTTTTCCCCTTCTTTTCTAATAGATTATGCATCAAACAAAGGCTGAAGAATGGAATGGCCAAAACGTTCTAACAATATCGAGGACACAAAGAAATTCAATTGTCTGAACAAAATTTGGAATTTCGCCATTGTTTTGGATTTTACAAGTTGTTGACTGATAAGCAAAGGAAGGGTAGTACCTCTCTTACATAAGTAGAATGAAAATTTTTCTCTTAAAAACTGTTTTGTTCTGATAGCCATAAGAAATTTGGAAAGAAACTTTTGATAATTCAGTCTCTAGACCACTGCTATGACTCATGGACCTATCCTATTGGTTTTCATTCATTGTTTTCCGAGAATAAAGAAGAATATAGGTAGATAAATGTTTATCAACATGTCTATAAATATTAATCAAAATTCTCCTTTGCAACAATGCTTATCAGGCAATATATGCCTCTATTATGAACAATGATGGATTTATTCATTGGGATTTTATCAATTGTAGGTGTTTATAGAGCTAGGTTGCTAGATCAACATCCAACCCCTCCTACATCTCAACCGAGCTTGGGACCAGCTATACCAATTGCCAAACTGTAATCTTTTTCTGTCAGAGTAACCTTCCCTTAGATTGCCTTACAGAAGCAAAGGGCCACAACTGCCATACTAATTACCCATAGCTGGGACAGAAGAGGATCTATGCCTTTTCTAAGGGTATTAATGTGAAGGGAGAGTGAGAAGCCTTGGTTTGGTTTTCAATGCCGGTAACCTCAATCTCACTCCACACCTAAATATGAATTTTATTCAAATTCTCTTTTCCAGTTTAAATCCTTTGGAAGTAAAATTAATATGCTTCAGCTGAAAGGGTTGACATTTCTGTTGCAATTACTCTTGAAGTTTGTTTGCAATAAAAGGTGGACAAACCATTCTCAACCTCAACTGCAATGGTGGGCAGTAAGTGATGGTGCTAAACAATTATATTTCGGTCTAATGAAAGTCAGAAATTAATTAATTGAAATCCGATTCATTACTCATATTAATATTTATGAATTGATAAGAATTTTCAGCAAAGTAATTAATCCATTAATTTTCCATCAATCATTCCAAGATATGTTGGCTTCACCAAGGTCAACATTGAAATTTCCGATTCAAAGTTATTTTTATGATCCTCACCCCTAAAATTCAATCAGTCCTTAAAAAGGTGAACATATTTCTTCTTGGATTAGGAGCAATGCTCGTGATAGTTAACAAATACTTTAGTATGGTAGGAATCAGCATCTTTACCCTTTTTTAAGTAGCCAAAGATATCTAAATTCAGGGTATACACTGGTTTCTAAAATTATATTTGTAATAAGACAACACATTGCACAAATAGAAAACGGTTGATCTTTTCCCCTTCCATGCATTGTAAACTGAGGTTTGCTTTATATAAGAAAATAAAATTTATCCATGTATTTTACATCTAAAAATAAGGGCTGCCCCATTCATGAAAAAGCATCCATACAAATAAACACATTTCTCTGAATTGATATTTCAATAATAGATACATGCATCAAATAAAAAATTGGAGGGGCGGACAATCCATTCACTGCAATGCATGTCAGACCACTTAGTCCATATTTCATATATAGTGTTGCTTTCTCATATATTCTTAACAGTTATTGTTTTAGAGCTATCCAACAATTGTTTTAATAGAAAGATAATAGTATATATGTGTCAATGATAGACACAGTTCCCAAACAATGAATTTCATACATTATCATCAGGCTTTTATTGTCCATTGTTGATCATAGACCTTCCCCAGATCTCTTTATCATGGTTGTTGCTAACCCAATACTTTCTAAAATGGTCTAGTTCGTCTCTCCCCCATTTTCTGCCGGCCTCAATTTTGCATCTGATCCCTAGGGAATCAATGTTTTGAGTCGTGATGTCAATCAGTTGTCTGCCATTCTTGCAACATGGCCAGCCCATTGCCATTTGAGTTTTCTAATGGATTCTACTATGTCTTGGACTCCTGTTTTTTCCTAATATGTGCTGTCATGATCTTCCCATGTGAGGTTGAGCATGATTTTTTCATGCGCACGTTGCATGGTTCTCACTTGGAGGGTCTGTCCCTTGGTTAGGTTCCACGTTTCAGCTCCATGGGTCACTATTAGGATGATGCGTTGTTCTTTTTTCAAACTAATGGGATTTTTTTGTTCTCAAAGGTTAAACTTGCTCTGCCAAAGACTTGCCCTCCTAGAGTGTTTTCCTCCAGGCTAATTTTGCTAATATGAAAAAACATTTGATTGGTAAAATTAGGTGGCTTCTAATACATGAGCTGTTGTTTCACAGATGATTATCATAAGAGTACTACAATGGGCTCGGCTGATGGCTGCTACTGATACTAAGTGTAAAAGACATGATAGGAAGGAAAGGAGCATAAGTAGTTTAATAAGAGGGTAGAAAGGGGGAGGAGAAGAATGAAAGGTCATTTAACTCTGAAATTCATATAGATTTTAAAGTTATTATACAAGGGAATTACTACTGATTAAAGTTGCTTCTCTATCACCTTTAGGTAATTTTTTTTCTATCCTATTTACAGAAGAGTTCTATTATTTTTTATTCTTTTCATAGAAAAGTGTGACAGTAATTTTGGAGCAGTATCAAGCGGTTCATGAAATTAGGTATTATTGAGAAGATGGTTATCATAAGGAAAGGAGAGAAGAGAAAATAAGGTTAGGTAGTTGAATAAGGGGGTAGGAAGGGAAAGTGGAGAAAAAGTAAATTAACATTTAAATTCATATTGTTTGAATGTTATTATACCAGGAAATAAATACTTACTGATGAAGAGGGAGGCTGATGGCTGTTACTGATACAATGTGACAGACAAGGCTCTTATGATATATATTGGTTCTTGACTTTTACCTTAACTAACAATAAATGGTCCTCTATCTGACACTGGGGGGATTAATACCATTAAATAGGGTTTAATGACAGCTAAATAGCGTAATGAAACTATATGCGGTTTATCAGGCAGACTATGCTAATATGAAAATTGATATTTGAACTCAGTGTCTCTAATATCCTCCAATGAGTTTTTTCTGAATGCATTGATTGATTTGGAGGAAATAGCATGTATTTAAAATGAAGGATTGGCAAAGAGTCAACTGAGTAACAATGCTGTGTTATTTTTAGAAAATACCAAGGATTTGTGAATTACTTCCCGCACATTAAAATATGTAATAACTTCCCGAACATTACGATATGTAATAACTTCCTGTATATGAAAATACGCAATCACTTCCTGAATATGAAAATGCATAATCAGTTCCCGAAAACCCTTATATTTGCAGATCTTCCCTTTTGTTACATTATCTTTATTTTTTAGAGAGGCTCGAACCAGACAGAAAATAATCAGAATGTGACAAAATGCAACTAATACAGTTGATGTGTTTATTGATTGATTTGGAACACGATTTAATCTCGAGGATACCAATTTTATAACAGACCGTTTCGAAATTTCTTCATTTAATCTCATGAGATGAAACTAGTGAAAAAAAATGCACCTAATTTTACAGCTCATAATGTCCGACGTAAAGACATTTAAAACAATGATCGCAAATTCTGGAACAGCACTAAATTTTATTTTCACCATAAGGTTTACTGACATTTCTCAGGAAGTATTGATTCGATCGAATATGTTGGCTTGACTTATAAAAAATTATTGACTTTTCATTAAATGATGTCATGGTGAGATTATTTTTCTCTAGCATACTCTGCTTCTGTGATTATTCAATTTGCTGATTTCGAATATTCTAAAATATTTGATTTGAACAAATCAGATTGTTATTTGGAGCAATTATTTTTTTTTTTTTGTAACCTGCGATTAGCCAAAACTGTGCATTGTAGTTATGTATATTGAATTAAGGTGCCCCTAAAATGTGATTAGAGGATGCATGAAAAATCGGGGTGATTTACAATTTGATAATGATAGTGTGGGGTACGCATCCACACTTACCCCTATAATGAAACAATTTCGCATGGGAGATGGCTATTGAATGCATTGAAGCCTTCAAGTTTCATGTTCATTCTAGTCAAATCAGATTACACTACTTTTCTTTCAGAGGGCAACCCGATGGGTCACAGGATAATACAAATTTTATTATATAAAATCATGCGTTTATATAAATTTGATGTTCTCATATGAAGGTAAATATTTCAGAGCTTATACACTTTTTATGTATGTGCTAAACATGTTCACTTAAAAATTGGAATACACAATCATTCTTGCAAACGAAGAATTTAATTCCATGTTTCAATCATCATGATTATGTATATGTGTGTGTGTGTTTATATATATATATATATATATATATATATATATATATATATATAAGAGTGTGTTTCTAAAACAATGATAAGCACAATTCAAACAATAGATGTGTTTGATTAAATTGGAAATAAAATTTTGGATTTGATTTTTTATCTTATTATAACCTTTTTATATATAAGTAGTTTACAAGGTTTTAATAAGATGAAAAGTTCAAATCAAGAATTTGATTTTTGATTTAATCAAACACATTTGCTTTACAAATGGCACTCATCATATTTTGGAACCATATTCTTCATATATATTTACACACACATATATATATATATATATATACGAATGAATGGGAATGAGACGACTCAGGAGTAAAAGTGTATGGAGACTTCATTATTTAATTCATAAATGAATTAATTCGTATGCCATATATGTTTCAGAATAGGTTCCCATCCTCAGTAGCATGTGTGTACCTTTCAGTGGTCAAAAGGTTTCCCAAGAAAATGAATTTAACATCAGATGTTTTGCTTTGAAAGCAAAAATGGAAATCAAGGAAGAGGATTCCTTTTGGGTCATCATGATGTGTGGGACTTTGTCCTGTCTGTGGTGAAGTTTCTGTAGGTCTGTTCAAGGATATCGTTGTAGCAGCAGAAGCTGGTCTCAAAGGGCCTTAGGTTGTCGTGGATAATGAGGGGTTGAGTATAGTTTAGTACATACATACATTTTTTCAATTTTTTGAATTAATTTTTCTTGTTTATGTGGAAAAAATAGAGGTATCAATTCAATGCGTGTAGGAATTGTCCAGACAATTTTGATCTAGCATTTTGGTCCATATTCCTAGCCATGATTATTTTCTAAAATCCCTATATATGAAATTCAATATATTTATATGGTATGGGTACACTAGTATAATTATAATAGACTGGATTGAACCTTATATAAGCTAGAAAAAACTGTCTCCATGAAGAAATTATGAAAACCATGCTGGAATTTCCATTAAAAATCAGGGGGCTTGGAATTCAATAACAAAAAAAAACTATAGATGTTCATCAACATTGTCATCAGTCTTCTATTGTCCGTTGTTGGACATGGACCTTCCCCAGGATTTGCCGAATCTCTTTGTCATGGTCATCACGGAGATCTTGTGAGTCATTATGTCAATTGGTTGTTTACCATTTTTGCAAGATGACCAGCCCATTGCCATTTGAGTTTTTTAATGGATTCTACAATGTTTCAGACTCCAGTGTTTTCCCTTAATATATTGTGCAGTTTTGTGATCTCTCCATGTGAGGTTTTTTAATTAAAAAAATTCGTAGTGTAGTGTTTGTGCATTATACACAAACAAAAAAAGTAATTTAAAAAATATTCCTGGTCTATTGTCTTCAACAGAAAACGCATTAATGAAACTCCCTAAATATGCATTATACATATAAATATATATATACATATATATACACACCAAATTTGGTGCGTTTATTATAAACTGGATAGAACCTTACATGAGCCAGACAAACTGTCTCCGTAATGAAATTATGAAAGCCCCGCTGGAATTTCCAATAAAGGTCAGAGACCTTAGAATTTATTTTTTCCTAATTATGAAGCCTATCTTCATTTTCTGAAAAAGTAATTTGAAAGTTAACCCTTGGATTTATCAGCGGAAACTTCACAGCTCAGACATCATGCTACACAACTATACCTATGTATATTTAACGCCTATCTAATGATTGATATGGATGAAATGACAGCTTGTATTTAAAAGGAAGGATTGGCAAGGGTCAAATGAGTAACAATGCAGAGTTATTTACAGAAACTATTGAGAATTTGTGAATTACTTCCCAAACTTGAAAGTACATAAGTTTGTAGGTTTTTTTTTTAAATTTCAGCATTGGAATATTTGAGCATTTGTGATGATACAATATATAAGGATCCAGAACTGTGTTCTTTCTTACATAAATACAAAAAGTTGATTAAGAAACATTCCTGGTCAATATTCTCTTAAAAATAATATAAGCATTAACTCACTGCTGCCTTTTATACACGCACACACAAATACGTATGTACATGTATACTAATGATATATCTATAACAGCCTCGATTGAACCTCACATGAGCCAGAAAAACTGTCTCTGTTATGAAATTCTCAAAGCACAGCTGGAATTTCCAGTGAGGGTCAGAAGCCTATCTCCATTTTATGATGAAGTGATTAGAAAGTTAACCCTTGAATCTATCTGCTGATACGTAAAAGCTCAAACTCCATGCTATACAACTATATATAAGTACCGCCTTGTAGTTGTGATAGTTTTTGTTTTTCTCACTAGTGATTATGGCTTTAGTGTTCTAGCTTAGGTAAAAGTCAGGACTTTGAATCCTGATTTTCCAAGTAAACAAGTTCTTTGTAAGTGGAAGATCTTTCTACCCAACTCCATTCATCTCTATGCCAGAATAAGAAAATATCTATCTCAACTATTCAATTTTCAAGATACCATATGAAATAATCCACGGTAAGAAATTCAGTAGTGTTTCAGTACATTTTCTCTAATGCGAATTGCAGATGACTTGGATATTTATTTCTACATACAAGTTTTGTATGTGCATAAACCAGAGAAAGACGTAAGAAAGACAAATACAAAAAGTGAGAAAAATTTTTCCCCTTAGAATTCTTATTTTTGTCTATAGTCTACTTGAATTTAACTGTAGACCTGTACAATTCAATCTATGGTTAGAAGATTAGGGTTTCGTATTCAATAGAAACATACACTTGAAATATCATGATATCTAATTCGCAAAATAAACAACACCCATTTAGCAAATATTATTATAATACATTGGATCTAGATATTAAAAGGAAAAAAACCCTTGAATAAAACAATTTCTGATTCAGTGGGTAGTAAGATTTTCTTAAAAGCACTTGATAGTGTTTTCATTTTTAATCAAATCCTCTATGAATGAAGCTCTTGGCTAAAGATTTGAATTTCAGTGAATAAATGTATCAGATTATGGTGGGTCCACTGTCGACATTAGGTTATACCAGATTGATGAGTGAAAAAAGATAAGAAATTTGCCTGTATGCCTTTGAAATAATTAGAATTAAAAAGTCAGTATGAGTGTGATAGACGCAGGTGTAAACTCAGCACTTATCCATTCAGCTGCTGCTGATGGCTTGTGTTGCTGGTCTTCAATGGGGTCAGTTGACATGGCTAATTATATACATGATGCTTTATCTGTAAATATATGCCACGGTATGGGATTTACAAGTATCAATTGATATTTTAGGCATGCCATGATGAATATTCATAAAAAGTGAATACAAAAAAGGATACAAATTAATAATCTACAAAGTTTATCGAATAAGAAAAATGAAAGACTCGTTGATATCTACTTTAGAGGGAGAAATTCTTCTCGAGGCAAAATTCCAAGAGGTAGCTTTTTTTCTATCAGATAAGCAATGAAATCTTAGTAAATAATATGTCTATATGAATACATACTGAGCTTAGGTTCAGCAAAAACAAGGCAAAATAGAAGTCGGAAGATTGTGCTATAGTAATCTTGAAAGTAGGGGAGGCTCCATCTGACTTGAGAAGTATCATTAAAATGAATCTCCAAAACATGTTATCAAATAGTGAATATAGCATGCTTTTATCTCTAATAGTTTTTTGAGATATAGAACTGATCCATTTGATAAAAGCGACTGTGCCACAGGCAAAATTGCAAATCTATAAAATAAGTGCTAAAGTTTGTTAGTCTTTGAACAATGTCGCCATTTCTCAAACAAATCTTGACCATTTTTTATATGAAACTCCAGATGCAGCCTAAAATAATGCATTGACAAAGAAAACCTGGGTTCAGGCTCACTCTGGGGTAATATCCGGTGTAACTTCCATTTTGAAAATGAAATACTTATCCAAGAAGCGTTGAAACCAAGGGAGTTATTTTATGGTTTTAGATCTTTCTCATCTAGATTTAGTTTTCAGTTAATCTAGAAGTCAGAAATTGCTATTTAGGTTATCTTGAAAAAAGTGATATTTCTATTTATGCTTTTTGATTCAATTTTGCATGTAACTTGACAATAAATTTAGCATTAAACCTGAAAATAATTTTGGCATTTTATCTCCGTGATCTTTCTGTTTCAGATGACATCACTCGATGATACTTATCTCTGTACGGAAAGAGGAAAATTTTACTCAAACATGATATTTATTTTTATTGCATTTTTCCTCTGGATGCACACAAGTGAGTTATGGATTAGACAGTATTAACCACTGTCCGCACCATAAAATACTCTAAATTCCAATGTCCCGACCCTAATGAAAAAAAAATTTAAAGAGACAAAAAGTAAAAATAATTTACTGGTATGGTTAGGTTGGTGTTTTTATAAGGGTACTCAGGGTCAGTTAAAACAGATTACTAACAAAGCATATATCAAATCTAATAAAAAAGAATTCCCAAATCATTTTTCCAACAACAGTAACGTTTTCTTGCTATTTGCTATTTGTAATTTATAGAAATCTTCAAGAAGTAGCAGATATTACTTTAAAATGGTAAAACCATTGCCTAAATCTGGCTATGGAAGGATTGAAAGCATAATGAAATAGTTCTTCACGGGAAACTTGCATGGTAGTTTTTCACTGCAAACTTTTGCAGACACGTAATGATTTTCACAAAATTACAATTTTTCTCTGGAAACATTCGAAACTTTTTCATAGACACAATATTTTTCTTTTTTTTTTTCTATGGAAACATTTCTACACACTTGATATTTTTCCCTTATTAATGTTTCTCTTTGGAAACATTTGCACGTATTTGATATCTTATTAAAAAATTGCTGTTCATTAACAGTTTTTTTTCATAGAATTTTTATTGCTAATACATTTTTTGAATTAGACATGATTATCGGCTGTAATAATGATATCTTAATATTATTAAGCGATAATGAATATGAATGAATAATATTGAAATGATATAGCCTTTCAGAATTGATTCCTTCCCCACCTCAGCTCTGCTGGATGATAATAGGTCCTCCAATGTGAAAAGACATATTGGGAAATGATTTTTGCCTCGATTTGAACAATCCATGGCAGCATCTACTTTGGAGCTTTTTATTCATTGTTTCTGTAGGTTTTTTAGGGCCAGGATACTGACCTGATCCCCAACCAAAGGGCTCCAGTTGCTCTGCCATTTAGGCATAGCTGGGGGGGGGGAGATTCATGACTTTCTCAAAAGGCATTAGTGCAAAATGATTGTAAACAGCCTCGGACAAGATTCAAACTCAGTTAGCCTATTCCAATTTTCATACTGTTAACAACCGAATCATTCCACTCTTCCTAACTGAATTATTTGTTATTTTAGTCTCTTACCTTTTTTTTTCTTTGTTTTTAATGTCTGTTAATCATTTCATTTCTGAGACAATGATAATGTGTGGCATGAATAAAGAACATAATATCATTGACTAATATAAAAAAAAAAAAATGGATCATGTCAAGTCTGTTATGAACACAGATTAAAGATGATTCAGTGTAATGAAAAAAATGGCTCCATCTTATTTTGCCAAGATTTGAAGACATATTGTTTTAATCAGTGGAAACAGCTATGTAAAGGAGAGTTACTGTCAGGACAAAAATATGTTTTATCTTTATTTTTTATTGCATGAAGCATTGTCAAGCATTATCAATTTTTGACTTGTATTTCTCTAATGTTAATTGTAGTTGCTTTTCATCTCAACTACTCAGACAAATATGGCGTCAAGTGATCAAACTAAAAAATGTATTTAAGAGTTAGATTTGATCTTGTGCCAATAGTATAAGCTCTGGTAGCTCAAACAGTTTAATATCCTGAGTGCCGAGTTATTGTATAGGATTATATCTATATAAAAGTTTAGGAGAAAAGGCTTTGAATACGGACAAATTTCTAGGTCCAGTTGTAATTACTTTTCCTGGGTATGACCCAGCAGACATTGTCTGTGATTTATGCATCCCTTCACCTAAAATCTTTGTGCAAGGAATTAAAGATATTTAGTCTCAAATTATTGATCTTCTTAAATTCTAAGAAGACTTTAGATAATGTATATATTACTGGTGACTGTTTAGTTCAGTGGTAAGAGCAATGCAACAGATTCTTATGGAATCCCCACAAAAAATTTGTTTTATGCTTCTCTGCAAATCAAGTGAGTCCAAATAAAAATCAATACAAGATTTTATATACACCCTGTTTTAGTATGCCAAATCTCCTCTGGGGGTCTGAACGAGAATTTTTGAAAAAAATGATACCTATTACATTCTTCATTTGGAAATTTTAAAACCAAATTACGTGTTATGATTATAGGAAGATTATCTGGAAAGTACTGATAGTATCTAATACCGTTAATAGTAAAGTTTATTAAGGTTAGATAATAACTTATATTCATATAATAGGTAGAATGAAGAATTACTTTAATTAGCATGCTGTGCTGTTTATTTCGTTTGATATATTTATATCAATATTCTTTATTAAAAATTTCTGTTTGTGTCTGCATTTAGTTACTAATTTGTTTTTCTATTTTTTGTTCAGAGGTAGATTTTGAGAAATACTAATGTTGAATTTTATTTGAGGTATAGGTAGCATTCTTTTTTATTGTAATAATCATTATAAATGCAACTTGATATCATTATTGTTAGAATATATATGTATTTATATATTTTTGAGCATAATCCTTTCATGTGCACGTTGCATGGTTCTCAATTAGCGGATCTGTCTCTTGGTTAGGTTCCATGTTTCAGCTCCATAAGTGACTATTGGGAGGAGCATTGGTTGTATACCCTACTTTCTAGGATCAATGAGATCTTCTTCTTTCTGACGGTTGAGGTTGTTCTGCCGAGGCTTGCCATCCTGAAATGATTCTCTACTTAATTTCTTCTTCTTTTGAGGGTCTTTGACATATTTGATCATATTTGTTGATCTACTTCCTCCAGTTCTTTGTCATTGCTTCTAATCCTTCTGTTTTCATTTCTGATATGATTGTTGCACATGATCTTTGACTAACTGAAGTTTACGTTTAGGCTAACTTTCTTGTTCTCCTCATTTAGTTCATCCAGGTGGAGGTCATGTAGGTTTTCTCTGTGAAAAGGGCAATGTCATCTGCAAATCTGAGGTGGTTCAGATATCCATTGTCTATTTTGACTCTTTTATTCACCCAGTCAACTCTTCTGGAGATCACCTCGAGGCAAGCCATGAAGGGTTTGGCTGAACTGATATCACCTTGTCACCTCTGTCTGGAGCTGAAAGGGATCCAAGTCTTTATGTAGCCTTTTAAAGGATCAGCTATGACTGTATATATATTGCAGAACTCTGATGTATACTACATTTACATCTTGTAGAGTGATGGTCTATATGATCATGGGAATTTCTATAGAATTGAAAGCTTTTTTGTATTCAGCTGCTTTATCGAATGGAGGTAGTCCATGGTGGAATAGTCTCTTTTTAAACCAGTTTTTTCCGTGGTTAGTTTTTATCTAGTGATTTAATGATCCAGTTGGTGATGATTTTTGTGAAAAATTGTATATGCAGTTGAGTAGGGTTATATGTCTGTAATTGATGATGTCTTTTGAATTATGCTCAACCTCGCAGGAAGAGACAACAAGACAGCACATCTGGGAGAAGACAGGAGTCCAAGACAAATCCATTGAAAAATTCAAATGGCAATGGGCTGGCCATGTTGCAAGAATGGTAGACAACAAATTGACATCACAACTCATGACATGGATCCTCAGAGATGATAAGTACAACTGAGGCCGGTAGAGTGCAACTTAGAGAGACAAGCTAGACAAATTCAGAAAGTACTTGCTAAGCGACACCCAGAATAGAGAAGTGTAGCTTATCTTGGGCAAGGTCTATATCCAATGAGGGATGTTAAAAGACTGATGATGATATATATATATATATATATATATATATATATATATGTATTAGTACAATTTTCTATTGAAATTTGGAAAATAGCTCTGATGATATTTTTCATCATATTACTTTACAGGTAATTCTAAAGATGGGAGGGATTGAAAAGGGTAACTGCTTTAAATTAACACATTGCAACTCAAGATAATGATCTTTGTAGTGTGCTTCAACTAAAAAATAGTTAAATTCTCTAAATGTCTCTTTTTTTCCCCTTAATTCTAGCAAACTTATTTGTAAGGTCTAGTTCTCTGATGCTGATGAGGTGAATAAATTTTAAAAAAGAAGTCTTATCAGATTATATATCATGAAAATGGTACACAAATAAAATACAAGCCATCCTTGTAAGAGCGGTCGTGGAGGAAGGATGTAGCAACTTAAAGATGTTCTAATGGTTGAATATTTGAGTCAAAGGGTTTTTTTACAATACCCTTAGTTACATGTATAAGACTCTCATATATTGATTGCATTTTTGTAATGTCACACTGAGTAAATTCCAGGAAGCAGAGTAACTCACTGTAGCTATCACTTAATTGACGAGTACATAATCTCTAATAGGATATTCTGAATTTTCATCTTTAGCAAGTGTTTTTTGTTTTTGTTTCAAATGAATTGCTAGCCCTAGTCCCAACTTTTTGTCATTTTTACCTGTAATTGGAAGAGGAGTTGATTCAATTCTAGAGAACACAGCTGGGAGGTGGGGATATGGATTCATGCCTTTCTCCAGGGCGTTAGTGAAAAGTGAATGCAAACAGCCTTGGCTGGAATATGAATCTGACCTGCTGGTTCTATTTTCTAGGCCAGTAACTGTTGTGCCTCTCTAATCTTCTAGTCGGATATAAAAGAGAGAAATACACTGATGTGATTTGGAATTATTAATCCCAATCAAAGGATCTGAGAAATACAAATTGACATTGTAAGTTAAAATGAATAAAACGTCTTTAATCTCTTATATTATCTATTTTTATTATCAGACGGAGTACTGTCACCCAATATAATATTTATTTCTGACTACTTTTTGCCTCCTAATTAATTTTTTGTTGTTTTTATTACAACTGAACTGGGATCATGACAGTGTCAATATTCTAAGTTAGTTTAGATAGGTAAGAATTGACTTCTGCTAGCCATGAAACCTTCTTTGGCTGAGTGGTTAAAGCAGCTTGGTATAAATCAGGCTTCCTTCTAGAAAGAACAGCATTAATTTAAATCTCCCTTGGAGCTTATTCTTTATTTCCAGTCTGCACTGTTTACCTGAGTGACCGTCTGAGTTTAGTTATGATAAAAACATGTACAAATTTCAATGAAGGTAAAAAGTAGTCAAAAATTAATATATCCCTAATCATATTTCAAACTTGTCATATTTTGCAAACAAGAACGACCATCTTTGGGATTTATTGGCTCTAAAATATAACTTCCTGTTAAGTCCGTGTCTCTGGAGTAATCTCTGTGTATCATTTCCCAGGTTCATTTTGAGAATTTCCATCAACAGAATAAATGTTGTCTTTTCTAAATTAGTGTTTTATGTCGGGCTCTATCTAATTTAAATCATTCAATTTTGGATGTGAGTTGAGAATAAAGTAGTTTCTAGTTTCACTTGATGATTTTGTGGCTCTGATGAAAAGATTAATCAAGTTTTGTCTGCAGAAAAATTATATTCGAAAAATCCTAATCTAAATATATTATTGCAATTTACTGTAATAGTAGAAACAATATTGTCGCCGTCTTCTTCATTGTAATTATTTCAACCAAAACTGAATATAGGTCTCCTCAGTTTTCAAGTTTGTTTGGTCGGCTGGTTATATATCTATCATGTGGACTGGCCACATCAATGGAGCAAGAGGGCTGAAATTTTAAACTTTTTCCCTTAGTTTACATCTAGCCATGCTTGTTTTTTTGAAATTCGATCACAGACCAACAAAAGGTAATTTATTCATTGATCATCCCCAACTCAACATGCTGACAATAGACCTTAGTCATGTGACAGTTTCTATTGAGTGACTAACCAGACCTGTTATAATAATAATAGTATTATAAATTGTTGTATGAATATTGCAGTTATTAGAAAAATGTAGTATTGATTGATTGCAGAGTGTAGCTTTAATGAACCTTATTAATTCTCTAATATAGAAATCAAAATATTTTATCAACTGTGATATCATTACATCTGTTTTGAAAAATTTTGGATTATTATCATATAATTAAATTATCATATTCATTTTATCCTGTAAAATTATAGAAACAACTTCTAAAATGAGAATTATTTCAGGATTTAGGATTGATTCATGAATAAATAAAAAACATGCTTATTCTCACATAAAATTTCATCAACATTTTCTTTGGGTAATCATTTTATCTGTATAATATTTTGATATTCTAATGATACTTAATATCTCATACATATGTCATAAATTTATATTTATCATGTAACTTACTTATGTATGTCACAATTTCAAAATATCAAACTTTATTTATTATCTAGTCAGACATCTAAACACAATATCACTCTTTTTTCCTTCCGTATAATTCTTTCTATAATCTTATAATTTATTTTGATGCTTACTCTTCTAACGAGGCTTTACACATACACCACTTACACTCTCAACTAAACAAAGTATCAGGCAACATTTGCACATGATATTTTGGAGATTTTTGTTATTTCAAATAACATACACACTTGAAAAAAAAATGCCCACAGTAGTTTAAATTTTCTTCACTGCATATGAATCAAACTTTTATAATTCAAAAAGTAGTTCTCGGA
The DNA here is from genome assembly GCA_963457665.1 of Thysanoteuthis rhombus. Lineage (NCBI taxonomy): Eukaryota > Metazoa > Mollusca > Cephalopoda > Oegopsida > Thysanoteuthidae > Thysanoteuthis > Thysanoteuthis major. Next base: position 36,310,469 of record OY735199.1, on the reverse strand, counting down.
AGAAAAGAAAATTTTCAGTTTTAAAATTGACAAAAAAAAAAAAAAGAACTGAAATAGACAAAGAAAAATTAGTTTTTCAAGTTTGACAAACAAAAATAGAATTTTTTATAACAAGATTTTTCAATAAAGAAAAAGACATATGAAATGTTCAAACAACAAAACCTAATCCTTTCTGATCTCTGTAAAAATAAAAGTGAAAAGTAAGATAAAAATTGAAAGCAGAGGACAACACTAGTAACCAATGTAAAGCAGTAAAAGAGAAAAGATTGCAAAAAAAAATCCTGTTCTTCACTTGTCATCCAGATTTGGTTGCCAGAATAAAAAAGACCAAAACACTGAATTTTTAAACCTTCATTTTGATTTCAATCCTGATCTCATTTTGCACATTTAAAAAAAACTTTAAATCAAATACAGATTTTTCAACACAGTTTCTGCTTACTTTTAGAGTTGGAAATACAATTTCAGAAGAAAACTTAGAAAAGTATACTTTAAATATTTGAATGGTCTTTACAGACTAAATCTCTTTATAAACTTCTGGAATAAAAAAATACTTTCACTTGCTTTAAAACTGTGTTCCTTGTTATTTACATTCTCCCTTTACACTACTGTTTGGCTTATTTAGCTTCATTGACAACAGTAGTGAAATTGTGAGCAGAACAAACCTCCTCAGCTTAATAGTGAGTGAAAGCCATTCTCCATTCCAAAGGAAGTAAGGGCACACCATTACCATAACACAACACCACTGTCATTTGGTATATGAAGTGAAAAGAATTGCCCAATATATCCACACTGATGACAGCAATGGTTTTGTCTCTGTTTTGTGTGACTTACAATCTTTTTAATTTGCATGCGCATTGATTTCATGTTCAGGGCTAGCCTGTTCATTAGGCAAACCTAGGCAGTCACCTAGTATGCAAATGTCCTTGGAGCACATTCCAAACTCAAAAAAATATTCTTTAAAATACAATCATGGGGGCAAATTTAAATTTTTGCCAAGGGTGCATGAAACTCTTGTACTGATCCTGCTCATGTCGAACTGTTTACTGAATGTTGGTCAGAATTATAACAATATCTATTTTTTGACAAAATATTTCTCTAATGAAAAGGCATCCAAACCAATGCTTTGATTACAAGGGTTACTAAATCTTCTTTGGTATTCTTACATTGGTCTTCAATCAATTTTATTTATTAGAGATATAGTTAACAAGTAATAGTGATATAACTGACTATGACAAGTTGCAATACACTACCAGTCCTCAGATATGATCTTGACACAATCAATAACTGTAAAGACATTTCCTGCACCATATCATATCTCTCATTGTTATCAGCTGAGGTGTAAAAAAACAAAACAAAAAAAACAATTTTACATATTATTCTCTCAATGATATAATACTTAAAAATGAAGTGTAAAAAACATAATAACTGTCAACTTTTTTAAAATACAAAGTACTCATTCTTCAAATTGAATCAGTCATTAGTGAAAATTGAACATTGAACAGTCACTGATAAGAAAATATTGGAAAGTAATAATAAATCAATTCTGTTTAGTAAGAAATGCATGTTTACTGCTACATGTTACATATTGACACCAAAGCACACGTGTGTCCATTCTATGTTTATTGTTAACCGCACGAACCGCATTATGGAGGGAAAAAACAAACAAGACTAGTGCAGAGGGATGCAGATTATTAATAGTTTAATAAATTTTAATTTTTCTACCAAAATAGAACATGTTGTCTTATATAGAGATCTCTAATGGTTACAAAAATATAGATGGCATAATCTAAGAGTTGAAATATCCATGGTAGTAAAGCAATGAATATGTTAAGGGATATACTTTGATTTGAATTTACTGATTTGAAAATAAGATTGAACATACACAACTTACTGATACTATGTATATATATATAGATATAATCATCATGATAAAACTTGAAGAATGATGTCAATCAAAAGATTGAACCTTAATTAGGAATTTTTAATCTTTCATGATTAATCCCAATAATTTTGAATGATTAAAACTATGAAATATATGAAGTAATGTAATTATTCTCTAAGAGCCTGATTTCAAATTAATGTCCGATTCTGTACAAAATACAATCAATATGGTGAGAATTTTAAGTCACAACCTGACTAAATCAAAATCCAAGGTTTTTCTTTTCTGATCATCATCTGCAGTGAAATTTTTATGATGAAACAATAATTATCCTTTATAATTATGCAATTGATAAAATTAAACAAATCCATATTTCTTTTATGAACAAAGAAATTCAAAGACTGCTTGAACAATTATATTGTAAATTCTAATGAAATCAAGTTGTCATCAAATAATTTTGTATAAATTTGATATCAAACTGTCTTGATTATTTTCTCAAAGAAAAAGAAAGTATCAAGAATTATAACATTTTTCTGATATTCATATCAAAATTTGGGAAAATTGAGTTTGATTAACTTGTTCATAATGGTAATAAACAAAACTGTGAGGATTTTTTTATGGTCAGAATATTTATATTTTGTTTTGTTATGGTTGGTGAGCAATTCCTTTTTCTCCACATAATTAGGTAGCACAGAGCGATGTGTTTTCGGATAATCATTTCTAAATCATTTACAGACATTATTTTTCTCAGCAAGTGTGCAATGTACAAAATATAAATAGTTTTAGAAACAATACAAAAATTATGAAGTGACAGAATAATTTAGAACACCTGCACAGCTAATTTCCTGAGATTTGTCTAAAGTTACTAATTTTATTTTTACAACAAAACTTTAGAATTAAACAGTGTACATGAATAAACCAAAGAAACAGGTATTTTTGTCTTTAATTGAGGAAAAAAAAAAATGAAAGAAACAATTTTAGATAGAGAAAAACATTCAAAAATAGCCAACACCAACACAATAAAAACATGGTTTATAATTTTCTGGGCATACCTAGGATGAAATAGAAAATTATAAGCAACAATTGAAATAAAAATATCATGTATATACATATACAAATGACAGAAAGAAAAACTATATAAAGATTAGGTTGCTGATGAAAAAAATGCATTATTATCCCAATAAAATGTCCTCATTGTGTAGCTGAAATCAAATCACAAAGAACCAATGATGTCCAAGTCATGCAAGGTAACAAGTTGATTATAACAACAAAGAATAACAAAAAAATGTTTTTTCTTTGCAAATTATTTTTGTGGAAACTCTGAAAGAATCATGGTCAATCAAAATTCAAGAGAAGAGTAAAGACAATTAAACATGGAAAAAAAACTTTTGCTTCTACAGATTTTTTCTTTTTTTTTCTCCACTATTTTTCTTTATAATTTTTTAAAAGAATTCATAAAAATAAAAACATTTCAAAAAATCAAAAGGGGAGATAACTGGTGTATGCAAAAATTCTGGAATTGTAAAGACAATTTCAGGGAATGTTTTTTTTTTTTTTTTTTTTTTTTTTCAGGATTTTCTTTTACTTACCTACAACATTTAAAAAAACATTAAACTTTTGTTCTTCCTTTGTAGATATGTGGCACTCATAGAGACCTCCATGTTTTGGCTGAACATTTTTTATGATAAGATTCCACTCATTTTTTTCAGGCTGACGATGAACTGAGTAACTTTTGTCACTGATGAATGTAAACGTTCCCACTGTTAGTGGATGCCTGCTCGGTACTTTCCGCCATATCACCTGGAAGAAACAAGAAAAAAGAACAGTTATTTTTTTAACTCCAGCAGTTTCAGAGTAAAGTCAGTCTCAATCTTTATAATGCACTGATTTTTTTCTGAATTCTTTATTCAATTTACTAAGGAAGTCTGCTCTCATTCTACTGTCCATGCTAGAAGATATATTGCATTGGTTACTTCTTAATTATTCCATCATTGTGATGCCACTTCTGCTATTTCCACTGAAATGGAGTATATGGATTTCACTACTTGGCTCAGAGATTGAACTCGTGATCACTAAGTAAACTGTAAATGCTTAATCAACACTTATATCCATTAGGCTATGATTCTCATTGTCGGACAATCAAGTGGTGTGGTTTTGGAGCCTTAAACCTAATGTCTGTTCTTTCCGGATCACATAGTGTTCAATTCCAAGTCTCAACCCTGGAAAATGTTTTATTACTTTTCACATGATAAATAATAAACAAAGAAATAAAAAAAATGGACTTGAATGCAACCTCACCGTCCAGTTGTTCTCAATCTTTTTTTTTGCCACGGTTCACTAGTGAGCACTTCTGACGTTTCAATCACCCTGTCAAACAGAGATACAATACAAACAGATTGACAGACATTCATCTATTATTATTTCAGACTGTGGCCTCCATCAAATATGCCATGGCCCTGAAAGGGGCTATATGCCCTTGTTGAATGACTAACAAGATTTGGTGCAAAAAAAAAAAAAAAAAAAAAATGAATCAATCAGTTTTCGCAGCATCAAGCCGGCCCTTGAATCCGGTCTGATATAAAAATGCGATTCCAACTTCTCTTTCTGCCACCATCCACACATTCTCCCATTTGTCGGCTTTTACAGACAGCTTACCTTTGCACAAAAGATAGTCAGTCCCTTTCATCTTTCAAGTGGGCACATCCGGGTTCATCGACTCATAATTCTTCTATACGTTGGCCTGACCTATGTGCAAATTCTCTCACGAATACCAATTGAATTATAAGCCTGTTCCCTCAAACAGCACAAATAGTTTTTTCTCTTGCCATCTTCTAGAAGAACATAATCACTTGCTATTTGGCTTTTACAGACAGTTTACCTTAATGCGAAAGACAATTGTTCACTTTCATCTTTGAAGCGGCTATATCCAGGATCATCACAACTTGTGTATATTCTCTCTCATTAACAGCAATTTAGTTGTTGCTATAACAACCAAATCTACAACAGACTTCTGATACTATTTTTAACACACTTATAAACAGGTCTTGTTAGTCATTCAATAGAAACTGTCATGTGACCAAAGTCTTTGCTCGTAGTTATTTTTCTAGACTTAGCAAGGAGTAAATGTTTTTCAGCTCTCTAGCTCCTTTGGTATGGCTAGTTTACATGATACATACATACATACATTGCCAGCCGAAACAACTTGATAACTGCAGAAACCTCATACATTCTCTGATAATCCAGGGACTTTAAACAATATTTTAAGCAATTTGGCATCAGGACCATATACTTCCATTACTTACATGAAACTACTGAAAGTTGGGGGGAAAAAACATCAAAAATAAAGAATAATTGGATTAAAACAATAGTCCCCAAACTAGATACTGACTGATTTCTTGCTGACACACTGCATCAGCAGAATATTATTTGGCGTCAGGATTGAAACAATTGAGAGGGTATTCACTGGTGACCAGGCTGATCTAGATCAAGAGGCTTGGATTAACACCCAATTATGAAAAATAACCCAGGGAGGTATGTTGTCATGGGCCAACCCAAATTTTGGGCATGACTGAGGGAAGTTTGACAGCAAAAGGGTTGGTCAAATTTATGGCTTTTGTCTCCATCTTCCATAAATTGGAGAATGTACAATCAGATTGAGCAGTTGATTCTTTAGCATGCTAATATGCATTAACTTGTACATCCTCTGTTTCACAGTAAGAAGTTTCCTCATTGGTTGCTCACTTATTGTGATATCATGCTAAATTTGGTTTTGTCAAAATTCTGTTTTCAGAGCTTTTTGTTGTTGTTGGTAGGAGGGTAGTTGTCACTAATACACTACCAGTAAGTACACCAGTTATGTTTAAAAAATGATTCTTAGCCAACATCATTGAATCCAACTCATGCTTTGTATAATAATCTTTTGTCTTATGATCTATTTTTTAACTTTATTCACAAAAGTAAGTACCTTCAGATCTGCAACTTCATTTCAAGTTTTGTTTTTTTCCATATTGTGACCAACTGAATCCTTAGGCATGGAGTTTTGTCATTGAAAAATGATGGCACAAACTAGCTCCTTAGATTATAAGAGACTTGATCTAACAGGCATTAAGTTACTGGTCAAAATATTTATCAAAAGGAACATTTCAGCAGGGCTGAATTTTCTGTATATACGCCTTTAAGCAGATGAAAGTGACAAATGGTTCACTTGATGCTTAATGATACCATATTTGTACATGTGTATAGGCTTGTCACAATGTACAGAAAAACTTATTTAAAATATAATCACTAAAATGGTCATAAGGAACTATTATTAAAGAGCAAATCGTGCCTGGAGAAGAGACGAACTCAGCAAAAACCAACATTTGTAATCTCATGAGAAAATGCCTACTCACAAATATATAGACAAACATATACATGTAAATGCACACACACACACACATTCATACAGTATGCCATACAACCTAAATCTCAGTTGAAAAGTCCCAATTGATACATTGTTTTGATACTTCAAATGAAGCACACGTGCATTTGGCTTGATCATAAATTATACACAAAGTTACCTCAACAAAATTGTTTTGACTGAAGGTTAAAATTAAGTATTTATATGCAAGATATCAATCAGTTAAAAACCATAAAACTTTAAATTCCATTGTTTCATAGGGAATTTGCATCACCATTTGTTTGGATCAAACAATAAAGGAATTCATCAGGCACTTCAGTCCAAGCTGCAAAGATGAAAGTTCTGAGTTCCTGAACTGGATTAAATTGCTTCAAACCTTCAAAAACACTTCTTTGCCATCTTTATATGTTTATATTTTGCTGTTGAAGGAATCATGGCATGACTTTCCTGCTAAAACATGAACTGCTGCTAACCTATCCAGAAACCTTCAGCTACTAAATTTGTATTTCTTGGCATATCCAGATATCTTGCTGCACCTAGCTTTGTCAACATATCCAACAGCATTCTAAACCATGAACCAATCATCTCGGAAAGTTTCCTCTGGTAATTGTGAGTCATTCCATTGATAATAGAGATAATCTCAAGGTTCTTCTTGTATGTAGTGAATCCTCAGCCATCCACGTCTGATGAAGTCTTGAAATTTTCCAGTCCACAATGTTTTTAGATCATTTTCAGTGTTTGAGTTGCAATTTTTTCTGTGTCATAATCCTAACCATAATTGTTAATCTGATGATCTCTTTGTGAACTTTGACCCCTGCTTCTACCTTCAGACAAGCCATGAACTGATTGACGATTTGCAGCACTGCTGTAATAAATGTCCTCTCATCTCCAAATAGATATTGTCAGCTCTTATACCCATGTTCATAGCTCCTCAACTCTAGATCATATAAATTTTATTTTCAACTATCTAATTTTGATTGATTCGCTCAGCTATTGCTCATTGTGATAGTCCCTGATATCAAAGTTCTATAATCCTACTACATTTGAATCAGACAGCTTAGGTCTCTTTCCCATACAGCATAAACTTGACACTGTATTAAACAACTGCAGAAATGGATAAATTGAAATTTGAACCCTTTATATCACAGCAATTGTCAACAAGTTCAAAGTTCAATGGCAACGAAAATTTTCCATGATTAAAATTCAACTTACTCAACTCATGACCACACCTCAATTCCTTAGTACTCAACAGGGTTTGTGAACGACCAAAATAGAAAATCACAAACAGTAATGATTTCATTCCAGACAAAAAATTATACAAGTCAAAATTTTCACTTGAGTTTAAATCTTGTAGTGCACTGTTTATGTCAACACACACATATATACTTAAAAAACTAAAGCACAAATCTTCAACTCAAAATATGATGTGTGATGGGTTTACTTGATAAAAATGCTCAATACAAAAACATTTATTTGGAGTAGAGCTTTACATACGTTGAAATGATAGATTTGCTACATAGGCACACTTATGTTTTTTCTTCTGTATCCCTATTTAAAAATGTTATTGGGAGATACGTATTTTTCCGTTGATCTCCCTGATTGGGAAGCACGCCCTTGTTTTATTCATACTACTTTTTTTCCATTTTTTTTGTTTATAATTCTTTCATTCATAAAAGTTCTTGATTTTGTTAATGGCATTTAATTTTTAAAAATTGATTTTGATTTTAGTCTTTGCAATATTTTCTTTTGTTATGTTAGTGGTTTGTGTGTTTTATAATTTATACTGGTTAATGTAACAGTGGGTCATTTTTGCAGTCTTTTACTATTAACTCTTCTGACATTGGGAGAATCCTCCTCAAATTGCTAGAAAAACAATCCCTCCCAAGAAATCCATTATGTAAAATATTTAACAAGCTGGAACTAAGCTACAGCTGTATAGACAGCTTCAAAAAATCATGACAAAGCCTAAAAACAAATTAATAAGGAATAATACTAGTAAAGAAAATAAAACAAACCAGACTGCAACTGTACAAGTTGCAATAGGTGCCCTATGATAAACAAGAGTTCAATACCTAATATTGTACATCAAATTGAAATATCAACCCTAGAAAAACACTTTATAGGAATATCCAGAACATCAAAGCCAATCCTACTTCATCCTTTTCAATTAAAAAGTGCAAAAACAATATACCACTGTCCATACATAATTGGGACCTCAGTGATACCAATCTCACACCAACAGTAAAATAGAAAATATAAAAGCAAGCTGTTTACCAGAATATTGAAACTACCTATGTCTAAATGAAAAATTCAAAATTATCACCTTCAATGAGACCGACAGAATTACTAAATAGAAAAAATAAAGTAAATGCTTAAGCACAAAGAAGAATTGCAATATCTTTTGATAATTATCTTTGAAATATAAAAGTTTACCTACTAAGAATCTGAGGGAGATAAACCACAAACATCTAATACCATGTAATGGCAGACCCTAAACCTAATAGACAGTTATTATCTATGTGTCATATCTCCTATAACTAAATCTACCCCTCTTAACTGATCGATCACCAACACTACTGATAACAAGTGTCAGCGACACTCCCATGTAACCAACATAATTTATGATGACCAGCCATGAGCATAGAGATCAAAACCTTACTTCCCCTATAGGAGATGAATAAACAAACAAATCATATACATACAAATATTCATGTAGAAATGCATATACACATTCACATGCATACAAACAGACATATATAAATGCAAATACACACGCACATGCATACAGACAGACATATATAAATGCAAATACACACACGCATGCATACAGACAGACATATATAAATGCAAATACACACACAAAGCCAGGGGTGCAAATTTTCAGGCAAATCAAGCTCTTTATCCCTGGTAATCCAACAGTTCCCACACAGACATACATATATATATATAAAATCATAATCATACAAATACACATGCAATTAAATGTACAAGTTTTAACAGGTCTTGTTAGTCAATCTAGCAATAATCATGTGACCAACATCTTTTGGCAGCATGTCATGTAGGGAGTGATCAATTAAAATATTTGATGACGGATTGATCAATGATTACGTTACTTCTCTTTCCTTTTGTTGGGCAGTAATCACAAACTATGGACCAATTTAGCTTAAATTTCCATTGCAACCTGAACACCCCACTAAAAATCTATTTAGAGGGACTTTGAGAAACAATTAAAATGTTTCTCCCAGACATAAGGAGTATATGTTTAAATTTTCAGTCCTTTAGCTCAATTGGTGCCACCTGTACTCATCGCATATATATATATATATATATATATATATATACACAGCCAGCCAGACTGACTTGAAAAGTGAAGAAACCCATTTTGACAGGTTTGATGACAGTTTTGGTTTATGGTGTCTGATACTCCTGATGAGAAGTTGGAGATAAATGCATTTTCAAAACATGGTCTTCCTTCAGATTAAAGACAAAAATATAGGGTTAAAGTGATTCAAAATTAGTATAAATAGAGACATACTGGAAATCAAATTACCAATATGCTTAAAGTATGAAATATACATCAATACATAATACCCGTAATGAAGTATGTGTGAGAAACTTGGAAATTTGCAAAACTCTTCAAAAACCTCAGAATAACATAGGGGGCAATGGAAAGGCTATGTTTAGAATAACTCTCAGTGATAGAAAAAAAAAATCAACATTGATCCGGGAGAGGACTAAGTACAAATGATTAAGCAACAAAAATGGAGATGGGCAAGGCATTTAATGAGTAGAAGGGACAACAGACTCAAAACTAGAGAGAGAAAAGTTTGATGGTAAGACACGGCAGAAATTAACATAATCACACTAATTGTGGAAGGAGATGGGAGAGGCCTCTGTCCAGCAGTGGAATAATAACAGCTGATGATGATGCCCTTCATTAAGGTTTGACAGAAGTGATGAATCTGGATATCTGTACCTATACCAAATTGGTAAAAGATGCAGATCAGGGAAATAGGTACTCTTTGAACTCACCGAATAAAACAAACATTCGCCAAATTTTTTTGTTATTTGATATCATAATTAATGGGAAATGCTAAGCTTTAACATAACCTGCATTGATATTCTGTCATTTAGTAAGAAAGAATTTGTGATTACCTCTTGAAATATCTATTTCAGTCATCAGAAATATGCACAAAAGAAATGTTGCCAAAAACGGCATTATAAGATCTGTCAGTGGTCAATTCTGGCATTTGGTCCAAAAACACCCTCGAAGTCTGGCAAGATGGTTTACGTATGGCCAACAATATGCAAATGATTGCTTTGTTGAGGTGACCAATCACCGGTTCATTTATCACTGCACAGATTTGTATTTTTAGATGCAAAAGACTGTGTTAAGACTAGACTCTTCGACTATTGAAGCAGTAGACACAATTTTCTTGCCAAATGGAACAGTGCCTATTTGGAATTGCTAGATTTTTAATGTATATATGTGTATATGCCTGTGCAAACATCACATGGATATGTGTGTGTGGATTACATAGGTGTATATATATATATATTTATATATATGTGTATATACAAAAGTGGCCCAACTATGGTGGTCTGTGTTTGGTTATATATTATGGATGCCTGAAGGAACACCTGCAAAAAAGCCCTAGCATTTGCAGTTGTAGGGTCTAACAACTACAAGGCTTGGAATGACCATCACTGCACAAACTTGCTTGGTAAGCATTAAGCAGACTTCAAAAATGCAGGATCTGGTGAGAAACTGAGGGAGCTGATGCTGCTATAAGATTTTTCAAACTAGTCAATCATCACCATCATCATATATATATATATGCCAAAAGTAGATGGGGTCGCTGCAGAAAACAAACCTGTCACCGATAAGGTAGCTGCTCCAATGTAGCATTGCTCTTATCATTGAGCTGAACAGCCGCTGGTATTGCAAAAGTCCAAATAACTGCTTCAACTCTAAATTCTCATTTTGTTTATTCACAGTCTATGTCTACTCTATTTGTTTCTTCCAAATAATATTAGTGGATTTCCAAATAATATTAGTGGATATATGATCTGACAGAAATGATTATAAATTGTGTTATATACTATTGAAACTCTATTTGAAATAATCTCCCATTATCACAGTATAAGTGAGTATATACATAGGTTTGTCAATAACCATAAATCAATGAGGTATTGAGCATTTATTCTATGTCTGAATATGTGAGTTGCCATCACAGTCAATAAATGAAAAACAATAGGATTGAAATTTGAAGTAAAAAAAAAAAATTTCTTTGAAGAATAAGTATGGTCAGAAAAAATTCTATTTAAAACATTACTGGCATTTTCCAGTACACATATATATCATATTATTTGCAATATATTATGATATATGTCAGATAATATAAATATATGATGTATATGCATATACTTATAATATATATATTACATAATATTTACTATAAAATATATTATATATATATGTGTGTGGTGTATATATATATATATATATATATATATATATATATATATATATATATATATATATATATATGTATTTATTTATATATAATATGATATAATATATATACTATATATACATAGTTATATACATATATCCATTTCCCTAATACATAATATATATAACATATTCATATATATTATACATTTGTTGTGTGGATGTGAGGTGACCTGACAGAATGTTGGTAAAATGACAATTGGAAGGTGCAAAGAAAATTTAAGAGAATAACAGGCGTTACATCTTAAAATTTTTTAATATCCCATGGGTCTTTTGATAGTTGCCAGCCACCTTTTTTGGAAAACTTGCAGCAGTTTGCAGAGAAAGCTGCGTGCTGTTTGAGATTTGAGGAATGAAATGGGATCATTAAAATGGTTAGTTCTAAGGAGAGTTTATTTGGCTGCGGGTTAAAGTCTCACCCACCATCAACCAAAAAGATTAAAAACAGCACACCCCACATCCACCACACATATCTCAACACCTATCCAAAAGAAAAAAACAAAGAAAAAAATTGAAATATTTTTGGGATAAATTCATGATGAATCCACAATTATCTCCTGTCAATAAAAATGCAAAATATATTTCTCGATGAAAATAAAATGACTTGATTCATTGCAAAATTGAAACAACTCAGCTTGATTGCATCATCTAAATTTCCACAAATTCAATTGAAATTCACTGAAGTTTTGACAATATCTTGTGATATGGATATGCAACTTGGATGTAGGGAAGATAATTGTGTATAGATTAACTGCCAATCTCTTCCTTATCCTATTGTCTATTCTTCCATTTAATTTCAATGAAATCCATTGAGGACTTCAGGAGATATTGTGTGAACAGACATGAGATTTTGAAATTATATGGAGTTAACTTATAACTACGACATGGGGGAGGCAATAGTGCATGGATCCACCCCACTCTTTCCCAAAATTTTTTTTGAAATTTATTGAAAACTTCTGGAGATATAGTGTGGAAAGTCTTGAGTATATACAGAAATAAGATGGAAAAATATCCCTCAATCAAGAAAGAAATCCTGAATTGACCCCAGAATTTATAACTCTTTTCTTGGCCTCTGGTACACCCTTCAAGAAAGTTTCATTGAAATTCACTGACTACTTTTGGAGATATTGTGTGGATAGACAGATTGTTTTGTTAAAAGAGTTATATCTTGATGGATTTTGGTCAGAAATACAATTTTTTTTCCTAGTGATTATATCATAAATCCTATAAATAGGAAGTGACCTGGAATCAAGCTTAAATGCATATTTTAAGCTAATTTTATTAAATCAGAATTGAAGAATAATAGATACAAAAACATGAGAGAATTGAAAAAAATCAACAAATACTTTTAAGGAAATTACTTCAGCAAGCTAAAAAAAAAATAAAAGCATCACCAATTCTTAACTTTGTAAAATTACTTCTAGTGAATTAGAGATGAAAAATTCACCTTATCAAATCAACTAATTCTTTGGAAACATTTACTGCTCAAACATATAACCCTGCCACCTAAAAAACATTCCATTGAGGAAAAAAATCAAGGCGAATGAAAACCAAGGACAGTATATGATTAAAAAGTATCCCAGAAATTTTTTGGTATGGTTTCTTGGAATAATTTTTCTCTGTTATTTGTTCTTTTGGAAGTTTCTTTCTGCAAGGGAGATAATCCATTATGGCCATCACTCCTGCTCAACTATGTTTTTCAACACTTAGTAAATAACCTTGTCCAGAAAAAGCTCAACGTGAAACTACAAAATGCTCTTACTTGATGGTACAGTTAATCAGTTTAAGTAGGTTGCACTCTCATTAGTTGGACAGAATATGTCCTTCAAAAATATATATCTGCATGTGGATAATAATGATAAAAAATGGTTTGTTAATCAATAAATGCACTTTTATTGATACATATCTATCTCATCAACTTCAATATATGTTTGTATTTAATTATTACTACTTCCTCAAAGTGTGAGTGTGTGTATATATATATATATATATATACACACACACACACACACACAGATTGCAGCATTTTGGCTTGTGTTATTGATTCTATTTGATTTACAGTTTAAATTACTTTGATTGAACATAGTACAATTCTTATGCCATTCCTGGTCTTTCAAATTTAAGTAATTTCTGAAGATGATTATTATGTTAATATACAGAATTTTCTGCCTTTTGCTCAAACAATAAAAACTCTTTTTTCCATCCTCAATGTTGTCAAAGTAACATTTTGGCCTATCGATTCTCCAGTCCTTGTCAGGTGTATCAATAAAGAGAAAAAATAAAAAGGTTTGCTTTTTTCTTGAATTATGTACCTGACAAATGCTGAAGTGTTGATAACATGAATGATTGTTAGAAGAGATATGATTGTCTTAACAAAAGTTGGAATGCTATTGTGAATGTTGAATTTTGTTGTTAAATATATTTGGGATTGTTGGAAATCATTCTACACATCCTGATTTCATGATTTAGAATCACGAATCAATTATTTTAGAAAAACTGCACCAAGCCATCATCATGTAAATTACAACAGATGAGTGGAATCATATTTACATGTGAGTAGAAATATATAAACTCACTGTTGCAATATATTTTTTATGAGAAAACATTTTTTCTTTACTCTTGTGTATTGCTTAGATCTTGGGTTGATACTTTGTGGTTGTTAGCAATAGCTTATTTTACTTACATCTGAAGCCACAAATATATATCAGTCCCACCATATATAAAAAGTAATCTTTAATTTCTTAAGGTAATTAGGATTTTTTCATGTGCAGAAACAATAAGTTTTATGGCAGAATTAACAAATACTTCTTAGAAAACAACCTCGAAGCAAGTTTTGTCATTATTTCCAAAACAGACATCTTTCTTAGTTCTTTAAATCAGCCAAGCCTTTCCATTTTTTGTCAGTTTCAAACCTCTAATCAAGACTAAAGGTCTCTTGACACTGACTTTGACAGTTTTTGGTTGACATCTGGCAAGACAAACTCGCAAACATACACATTAATCAATGCGTTTTAATTGAAACTGATGGGAATAATTGATCAGTGGAGGGTCCTTCTGAGAAAGAGATTGATTTTTAAATTTTGTATTGTTAACAGTCATGTTCTGAATTGACTATCTGTTATCAACTGAGTGGTTCAAAATGAATAATTCTTTAGATGTCCTATCAAATGCTGCGGGTTATCTTTGAAGGAAGGAGATCATGGCTTTTGAGGAGGAATTGATTTTTGGTCTTAACTCAGCCATTGTAGTTATGAATTTGATATTGGCACAAAGAATTCATTTTCCCACACAAAAAAGAAAAAGAATTCCAAGTTTACTGCTAAGATGATGATGATTGATGAAGTAACCATAGTTGCTTTAGAATGGGAAATTTTGTAAGCAACTGAAGCAGAGCCTTATTTTCCTTATTTTTAGTTGTATTCAAAGAAAAACATGCAACCCCATTACAATTTCATGTTTACTTAGCCTTGGGAAAAAATCTTTTACTGTCATCAAAGCATCAACCTCAGTTTCTCTATGGTTGCTTATCCCATGAAGGCACAAAAAGGCGACCACTCTCCAAAACAGGATTCAAATGTTCCAGAAGATTTTTATGAAACTCTCTACCATCTCTGATGGCAGCAGAAATGCTGCATCCTTTTAGAATTTGTGTAACCTTACACGCAAAATCTTCTTCCTGCCTTGGGCCGTTCAAAAAGAGTTTGCAAGAGAGAAACTTTGAAATGGATCTTGTCATCCTAAGTGACACATTGCTCTTCATAATCAATATTGTTGATGCAATATCATGGAATAAACATCACTGATGCAGGCTGACTTTCTATAATATTGCAAGAGAAATACTGAGACAGAATCTGATTTTTTTTACTGTGTGATTTTATTTATATCTGCCTACAAAGTTGGAAGAGGTATATTTATTCACTTGTGTCTGTCTGTTTGCAGAGTTGCCAAAAAAATATTTTTGTGCCAGTTTCACTATTAAAAAGCGCTAAATTAAAAAAAAAAAAAACTGTTAGAAAACACCCAAAATGGTGAAAAACACATTGAAAAAAGGCCAAAATGTTTAAGCGCATCTAGGCTGATTTAGCACCTTTTTAGCACTGTCAAAAGAAGAAATTAGCTGAATTTTGAGCAGAAAGTGATAAACTGGCAGCACCGTCCACGCAATATCACCAGAAGCATTGAATGGATGCTATGAGAGGTAGTTACCTACAGAAGATTAAATGGAAGGAATGTTTGGGTTTTTTTTTTCTAAGTTCACAGTTCTGATTAACTCTCATCAAGTCAACTGATTCAAGGGTGGAAGATAAATTTTGATTTCATCACCTTTCTTTAAGTAGCTATTCATTGACTAAAATTCTGTTATCCAAGGAAAAGTCACTGCACCATTTGAATATCATTTTTATGTCAGAAAAGTATCCATGAAGACACTGATGACAAAAGTAACCAAACTTGTCATTCAACAAACTAGAGAGAGAGAGAGAGAGAGAGAGCAAACATATGAACAGGTTTGTAATTCTGTCTATTATTGATAGTTAGTAATTGAAAAAAAAAGAACATTTCACTAATGGAATAGCATAAGTTGAATAATGAGTGTGTGTATATGTTATAAGAACATGGAGCATGTTGTGATAACAGTGTGATATCACTGATGTTTTCTTATAGTATTTCAAGATATCATGATAAATATCCCTTTTGAATTTTGGAAAGCTTGCTGCTATAAAAATAATTCTGAAAGGTTTTTATAAAACTGTCTTGATAAAACCAAAACTAAGGAATAAAAAAAGGAACAAAAAACAATTTAGGATAAATTTTTTCAAGAAAGTTTGGTTGATGCTGTCAAAAGTTATTATAAGTTTTGCTTCTCGAACAGAGAATGTTCAAATTTAGACTTTCTCCTCTGAAGGTTGTATTAACCCTTTAATTAAAGTCAGTATTTAAAAAAAACTTTTCAAGTAACACATGAAAGTATACTGATAGCAAATGTAATTTTTAGAATTGAAGAAGTTACTTTATGAAATTCAGTACACCGGGTAGAAAATATAAGATATGCAGAAAAAAAACCGAACACAATCAGACTATCATAATTATCAACTTATTCTTTCATGAAACCATAATGAAATATTGGAAGATCTAAAACTCCTTGTTACCCCCCCCCCAGGAAAGAAATGTAATACTTCAAGAGTTGTTAGTACTATTGGACACATTATTTTTGCTATTTTCATTGTTCTCTCTTCCCAAATGGATGGCACGTCTGAAGAAGGCTGTAGAGAGTACTGGCTAACATACTGTGATAATAATAATAAAAATAGATTGATAATAACTTTTCTTAGAAATTTAGAGGGTAATTTTGCACCTTATGCAATGCGCACATGAGTGAATAGTCTTAACTTCACGTGGAGAGATCACAAGACAGCACAGTAAATCAGAGTCTGAGACATCATACAATCCATTAAAAAACTCCAATGGCAATGGGCAGGCCATGTTGGAAGAACCAATGGACATCACGACTCACAACATGGATTCCCAGGCTGACAAAATACAAGATGGAGAGATGAACTAGACAAATTCAGAAAATACTGGCTCTGTGACGCCAATGATAGACAATTGTGGTAGATCGTGGGGATGGTCTATGTCCAATGTCGGATGTTAAAAGACTGATATTGATGATAGAAAAGTTTGTTTTGTCTAATGATATCTACTTTGGTTGATCACATATTTCACAATATTTTTCCATCATTATACTCAAAAAAGTTTTTGCTTTGATTGCCTCATATACTGAAACTTCTGACACAAAGTAATCTAGAACTTATTTAATTTTTGCAGTACTTGGAAAATAGATAAAAACAAGTTTTTATCTGATTCCATACTTTTAAGGAACTGAAGAATATTTTTACCTCTCAAGAAACAATTCTTTCTGACATTCATAATTTTTTGCTTTGGCTAAGGCCCATTCAGTTCTTTTCTCACTGCACATATGTGTTGCCAAAAATTTTGATGAATTTCTCACATAGTGTCTATATAAACCAGATGACAGACATTTGAAGTAGCATCTACAAAAACCAAAACAATTTTTTAGTATCTGCTCAAAGGAACTCTTTTTTTTATTGGTCAAGAGATTATAAGATTCCTGAGGAAATACTATAATTGTTGTTGTCTAGACTTGGTGCCAAAGGGAACGAGATAGAATTTTCATTCTTTTTTTTTTAACAACAAAAAAAACTAAACGATCTCCCTGTCTTTAGCAATCGGAGGAATTTCTCTTTAGTAGCCAAAGTTATGGGAGATCTTAAGTGATGTATTATCTACATAAATTTGTGTAAGGAAGATGACAATCACCGAGAAAGCTATGTAAATTATATATAAATCTATCGTGATCCTAACTATAGGTTGTAGTAGGTTTTTACGACATGAAATTTGCATATTTTACAAATATCAATCTGATATTCTGGAGCAAAAATACATTGCCCTAGTAAGAAATAAAAGATTTCTTTTTAAATCCTGACTGAGTTTAAAGAAACTTTGTGCATTCAGTGTTTAGATTGGAATCTTAAACTTATTAAATAAATACGTAAATGTCTTAGAAATCTGAAAATACCATATTATAAACAGACATGGTCACTGATCAGAGCAAAGGATGGGTTTGAGGGTGTCATTTGGACTTCTACCTACTGGTTGAGTCTTGGTCGCTCAATCGGTAGAGCAGACAGGTGTAATCTGTACTCCCTCAATGGGGGAGTGTTGGTTCAAATCTCTGATAAGGCTTATTCATTTTTTGATTGATGCTGTTAGCTCATTGCTAAAGAGTGATCAGTCAGAGCAAGAATTGCAATAAAAAACAGCTAATGTATTAAAATGGACGGAAAAGGTAGACATAGAAAAATAAAATGATTCATTAACTACCAGTTTGCAACTTTAATGTTCCAGTAAAGACTGTTAGGTCTAATTAAATTGGTGCAGATTCTGTTCTGTATTAGATATCAGATTTTCATCATATAAAATGCATTAGCATATATCTTGGACCAAAACTGTAATTTATTACTGTAGCATGTATTTTGACTTTGTACATAAATATCAGATTATACCATAAAGTGATGTCTAAAATACAATAGCAATAGATTGGAAGATATTTTTGCTATGCTGAAATGCCTAAAAAATATCGATACATGCTACTACGTTTGTAGAGTTTAAATAAATAAGTTACATTGTTATGGTATGATTCAACCAACTCGTGTGTATATGTATATGTATATATATATATATATATATATATATATACACACACACATACACACAAGTTGGTTGAATCATACCATTTTTCTCTGACACCGCAGGATGCCTCTTGCAAAGCAAAGCTCCTGATGGTGGACTCATGTTCCACATCAATCTTATAACCTCTAAAGGTACACATTCACACTCACACACTAATGAAGATGGGAATACCTCCTGAAACATGTCTAGACCATTAATAAAAACATTTACTGATAAATAAACCCAACTTCCATACACTTTCACTCCTGTCTCACTCCCTATAGTTCAAATCATATATATATATATATACACATGAAGTATGTTCATGAGTGTATATATATATATATATACACATACAGTATGTTCATGAGTATATATATATATATATACACATACAATATGTTCACGAGTATATATATATATATATGTATATATATATATATACACTTACAATACGTTCATGAGTATATATATATACACATACAGTATGTTCATGAATATATATATGTTTATACATATACATACACATATAGTATGTTAATGAATATATATATATATATATATATACACACACACACACACACATACTAATGCATTCATAAATATTCTGTTGGACTATATATCCATTCCTTGATATTATATAAACTGTGTTAATGTTGATGTTTACAAGGATCAATCAACATTCGATCAAGAAATGTCTTTCTTGGATAAATTCTGTTGCCCAGGTATTTATGAACAAGAGGCATTTTACATATCCTGCACAGAACTTGTAGATGGTTTTAAATGCAAAATGAAGTTCTATGCAGATCTATCTAGCTATGTAAGTTCTTTTTTTTTTATTAACTATCCAAGTCTATTTGCATGTATGTATGTATGCACCTATCCTTCCATTTATCTTTGGATAGATATATAGATAGATTTAAGTGGCCCAGTATACACATGGCAAGTGAACAAAAAACATTTTTTTTCATTTTTATATAAATACAACGGAATGGTGGTGCCAAGGAGACTAAAAGACAAAATCAAAACAGAAAAAAGTATGCAAAAGCAAAACAACAGGTACTCTTAAAGTTTGATAAAGTTCTTACATAGCAGAAAAAAAAAATCACACAAAATCATACATACATATGTGTGTGTTGGGTCTGTGTGCTGATATACATGTATATATTGTGGAATATACATCTAAACGTATATATGTTTGTTTGCTTGTAAACATGTCAAGCATATAGGCATGCACAGACATATCCATGTATATATTTTGATATATACATGTGACACACATTCAACCGTATATCTATCTATCTATCTATCTATCTATATATATATGTATATGTATGTATGTGTGTGTGTGTATGTAGATACTCATGAATATATATTTTGGGTGGAGGGGGACACAGAAAGAGAAGCATACAACGAAAATGGAGTTTCCTTTTTCGTGGTCTTACTCTAAATTGCTGATCATTCTATTTTGAATATAGTGATTTACATCCCATGGGAATGATGCAATTTCAAAGTGCACAAACAGGACTAAGCTCTCAGAGCATTGCCCTCATAGATTTACCTTGATTGCTTCCCTTTTTATTTCCTGAGTCAATGCCAATTCCATCAGCGACTCAGTGAGAGATGAGGATAAGAGAAACTATGAACTTGGTTAAAAGATCTGAATTTTTTATGCTATGTGCTACATGGTTGATTTCATAAGTATATAAAAACAAATATTTTTGGCTTGAACATTGCTTTCTCTCTTTTTGCCTCTAAACCAAACCAAAAACTTTATTTGAAAAAAAAAAGAAAAGTCAAATGCATCAATGTTGGCTTGGGAAAAAATACCTAAATCTACTAGTTACCCTCAATTAACTCTTCTATCTTATAGAGAAATGAAAAATCTGGAACACTTATTTCATGACCAGTATTAATTCTTCCTGTGGATTTTTTTTTCGATTTGCTGTATTTTTCTGCTTATAAGATGCTGCCCCTCTCTCCAAATCTGACCGTTAAAATCACACTCTGTCCTTCATAGTGAGGAAAAATCTTTGGAGTCAAACTTGGGATCTAAGAATCATTCTACCTATTAATCCTGGTAACTTTACAATGAATACATATGGTATATCTTTCCAATTTACTTCATTCTAAACTTAATGTGTGTCCTCTATGCCACTTCATTTTATATATAAAATACTGTAATTTTGCTTGTCTGTCAACCAGTTCATATCTTATTCATATCACTCTGCTCTTGTTCATCTAGAAATACATTTGATCAATTTTCCTGGTCTAGATTAGAATATCTTTGTCACGGGTATTTATACATTCACAGTATTTTGATTTAATGAAAATCTGAAGCCTTTTTTCAAAAAGTGAAACGACTGAAATCTAGCATTCAAAGCACAGCATAAAGGAATTGAATTCTAGACTTTATCATCTCCAAATGCACTGTTTACCAAGCATCCTCCTAGATAGTTATTACTGCTTCTATAAATGATGGTTGCAATAGATACTCTGTCAGTTTCTGTATCTAAAAACACCAAGGAAATAAATTAGTTGCCTATAAATTGGTCAATGCTATACAAAGAACCTCTATCTGATTTTTACTTTCCAAATGATTAGCTGTAGACTTTAAAAATTACAAAAAAAAAAAGACAAAATTCACATTCTTCAAAGGCCTACTGACTGTGTATGGATATCATCATATATGGACATATTTCATATGTTTTATGCCTAACTTATATTTCATCAACAAATTATTTTGATATTTCTTATAGTTTTATAGTTGGTGTATTTGGGAGGGTAATTTTATCTAGAATTTTATCATTTCACTCTTTTTAACTGAACATAAGTCTGAATTTAAAAATACAGAAATAATGTTACGCCTTGATTGATATAATTCAGTGAAATATTTAGTCATTATCCTCCCGATAATCACCTATGGAGCTGAAACATGGTATCTAAAAAGTATCAAAGAATCTATTAGAAAACTCAAATGGCCATGGGCTGGTCATGTTGTGAGAATGGCAGACAACCGCTTGACATCATGACTCACAACATGGATCCCCAGAGATTGCATACCTAATCAAAGCCGGCAGAATCCAAGATGAAGAGATGAACTAGACAAGTTCAGAAAGCATTAGCTCTGTGATATCATGATAGAGATGTCTGGCAAATCCTAGGGAAGGTCTATGTCCAATGACGGGCGATCAAAGACTGATCATGATAACATTTTACAAACAAATTCATGAACTTCAAAGATTTGATCTAAGACAGTTTCATGATGATCTTAAAAAAAAGATTGAATTTATGAAGAGTAAATTTTTCTACATGTTCCATTGTTGCAATTTGGATTAGTTGAGTATTTTCTGAGGTTCAATTAAGTGCACTAATCAAAGAATCACCGTAGATGACTGTAATTGTACTTGCTGCTCTAATGATATTATTTACAAGATCTTACAAGAGGAAAAAAAGGAATTTTAATGTATTTCATTATGTATATTTTCAATACATGTGATGGTATACATTTTTTCATCACATACATATGATGAAATTTCATACAAATAAATTGTGGAGTGTCATATTACTGTAATCTGAGCAGATTAACCAGTCATGAATTTTATGATAAAACGTATAAAATATTCCACATCCAAATCACATGTCAAATTAGTCACTGTGTTTCCAAAATGCAAGTTGGTTTTACCTGTTAGTTGTAAAAAATTACTATAATTGCATTTATTAAAACTGCAGAATGCTCTTCTGCTCTGAGCTTTTGTACACACCTTATAGAAGCTTTCAATGACATTAATGAAAAATGTTGGAAAATAACTGTATTCAGTTGATAATTATGTAAGTTATGGAAGACAGTATATATGAGAGCTGTGATAATAGCTTTTGTCACAAATGAATAAGGAATAAAAATTCATCTGTACAGGGTCAGCCCAGGGGACCAGCAACATGGAGCGTCACCCAGGGTTCTTAGTGCCAAAGGACACCTGTCATGCCTGTGATAGCAGGACTTTCCAAATGCAGATATAAAAAAAAATAGGGAAATCAATAACTTAAATAGAATAAAACCTGTCGAACTAAAAACTTTTGCTGAATCAGATTTTTCAGGAGTATCTGACAGTTGAACACTTTCTGATGAGGTGAAGCTAAGAGAAACAATTGACAAGAGAAATTCTCATTACATTTCATTCCTACATTTCTATTTTTTTCACTGTAAATCATAGATAAATGAATAATTAAGATAATACTATATTTAAAGGGTGCTTAAATTCAGCTTGCCATGGGTACCAGGTATTCAGGCCAGCCTTGCATCATTAATAATGCAATATTTTCAGGAAAATGGCTCAATGATTGGTAAAATACTTTACAGAAATAGAGATACTAGTATGTGCCACTCTAGTTAATATCAACTGGTTTCATTCTTTTCCAAAAAATTAATACTTGAGATGGAAATGCAGGAAAATCCTAATGGCTCTAAAAAAAATTTTAGTTTTTTTTTATAAGTGCCAAAAAGAAATAATTAAAAAAAATTGATATATATCCGAGTTGCACAGCATATAGGTGTTTAGATCCTATATTCAATTCATTAAATCATTTAGAAGGATCAGAAGAAATTCCACAAAGCCTACTCAAAATTTCAAAATGGAATACAAAGTTATGATCTTGAATTTTGTTATTCTTATCTGTTTGGGCATTGTCAATTGATATCAATTTTAGATGAGTATTTCTTTTATCTTAATTTCTGTTGCTTTTTATTGTTACAATTTTGACAATTATGCTCTGGCTGTTAGTAATCAGTGTGAATCACCAACAAAGAACAAGCTTTCAGTAAGACTTGAACTTGCATCCTTTTTTCCTAGGGAAGCCTGTCTCATTGTGCCAGCTACTCTACAGTTTGAGCTACAAAAGCCAATCTTTTCAAAAGATCAAATCAAACCATAGTGATCTATTCCATATTTTCCCCAAATGCTCGGAACTGCTGGATGTTTTGTTTACATATACTTATAGTATCAGTGGTAATATAATCTTGAATTATTACATGTATCATTGTTAATTATTATTAAGTTTTGGACTAGTATTTCTTCCATCTCTTTATTTCAAATGCTTTTTATCACAACTACTAAGACCATCATTCTCTGGTCATTCATCCAATAATATGCTTCTTGATAACTTTTGTTAGGATAGTAAACGACTGACTCAACAGACTTGAAAAACAACAGAAAATTACTTAACATTCTTTCTTATTTTCACCACGTTGTACTCAGGCGTGTTTTTTCCCCCATTGAACAGTATGGCATCTGCCTTAATGGAAATAAATAAAATGAGCTTTCCTGTGGAAGGGAGATAACTGGATATTGAGTGTACAGTTCTATTTCTTCTACTTATCATTGTAAGGATATTGAAGGAACCTCTGGTAAGAACATTTATGGTTTACATGCTGATGCACACACACCCTGAAGTAGCCTTTTTTATGAAGAATCTTATCTGAAGTATTTTATGGAAAACAAACTGAAAAAAAGTGTAATTAAATATTTTCAAACGTTTTTCTTTGTTGCACAAAAGTAAATGGTGCTTTCATTTTTTTTTTTCTTTTAAGTTAAATCATGAATAAAAACAAAGTTTTTACTTACTGTTTTTGTACCCAAGTTTACTACTGAACAATATAGTATAGCTGTGTCACCGATGAATGTTGTGATGTTGTTTGGACGATCGTTGAAACGAGGGGTGTAGTACCGATGAGATCTCCCTCCAGTGACTAAAAAGACAAAAACAGATGATAATTTAGTTATAGAAAAAAAGGAGTAATTTTGGAGAGTAGAGGGGACAGATATTAAAGAAAGAAAAAATAATGCCAAAAGTTTTCTGGAATTCTAAGCTAAGTCTGGCTCAAGACTGCAGTAGAAGGGTAGCCAATAAGTATCAGCACAAACTATTGTTATTACTCCATGTAATCATTTTGACCAGAATCCCCATCTTTGTTTTTTTTTTGTCCCAATGCACAAATTAGTATGTTGTTCAGACTTCCTCAAGTGTAAATAAAATTCTTCCCAATTTCTCAACTGGAAGGGTTTTTTGTTGTTCAGCTTTAAGTTTTGATACTTAGATCTGTGAACTGTTTCAATCTCTCCACGTATTTTATGTGTTTTTTTTGTACTCTATAACAATATCTTTTAGCCTAATTAATTCATAGCATCATTATTTTCACATCAAATATTTTCCCTGGTTTTCCCGGAATCTTTCCGCCAAAGTTTCTCAGTTTATTAATTTACTTCATGATGAAAGTTTCTTTTTTTCTTTATTTACTAAGCATGACTCAATTTGGCACAAGGTCGCAACTCTTGGGTAACCAATGAAGATCAAAGTCAGTACACTACGAAATTGGTCAGTACAATGCAGGTTTCTTGGTTTATCTATTTGCTAAGTATAACTTAGTTGGGCTCAAGGCCATGGGGCTGGGGTAGGCATCGAGGTTCAAAGTAAAAATACTATCAAATTAGTGTGCAGGATAAACATTTTTTGCTTATTTATTTACAAAGCAAAGCTAAGTCTGGCTCAAGACTGCAGTAAAAGGGTATCCAATAAAGATTAGCATTGGTCTATACATTGAAGGTGTACTTGTAAAAATTATTTAATCATTTAGAACCATTTAATTAAGTGGAAATATAAATGGAAAAAATGTTAATTATGAATACAATCTAAGTTTTTTGTTTTATTAGCCGAAGTATAGTAAATCAATATCATTAATTTTTTGCTACTATTTACAATATTTGCAATGGAGAGCAACAAAAATTAAGATGAAGGTAAATAGCAGTAAAAAAATTAATGATAATGATGAATATAATTGTCTATAAAAACTGCAACTCATTAACGTTACAGACCTAAAACTGTTCACCTATCATGTTTTATATTTCTTCTTACTTTACAGTTGCTTCTTTGGGCAGCATTCATCATGAAAATTATTTAATTCTTTGTACTGGAAAAGAATCAAATTGGTGATAATTGTAATTTTTTTTCTTTCTTTTCACATTGGCCATAAAGATACACTTCACTCTTTGTGAAAAAACAATGAATTCCATCAATTAAAACAATAAAACAAAATTATCTTTCATTCAATTTTCAATTAATTTCCATCCAGACATTTTATTTCAGTCTCAGTTTCATTTTCCCATCTTTTTTTTGATTTTATTTTTGTATTAATTATAAAAGTTTGTTGAAATGTTCAATGAGTTTTTGAAAGAAAACAAAAGCAATATTATTGCTACTCTTATAGCTGCTGCAGCTACTACTATCATGACTGATAATGATAATGGGTATAGGAGGTGCGGACAGGCTGAATTGGTAAAGGCACAGAGGCTGGACTTAGCGAGCTGAGTTCAAACTCTGACTAGGACAGTTTGTGTTCACTGTATTAATAAGAAAGACATGAATTCATCTCTCCCCTGAGCTGTAAGCAAAGTAGCTTTGTGTGTTTGTCGACTTCAAGTTTAATTCTCATTTTATGAACGGGTTGAGTAATTAATAATGCGGTTTGTGGAGCCCAAGCAGGGATTGCTGAAGCAATAGTTAGCTAAAGGGTATTACTGGCTTTGTCATTGATGTTGAGCTGAGTTTAACTGAATAACCACCCTTACCCAGAAAGGCTATTTATAGCTCCCAAATGAAGGGGAAAAACTCTGCAGGACCAAGGGAGGTAATCTACTGGTATAAATGATCATCAACAATGAGGATAGAATACTGTCTCCCCATTGACACACAGCACAAGAATATAAAGCTTGTTTATCTGGACATATTCCTAATATTGTAGATATTCCCAAAAGCTAGGAGTAATTAATGGTGCAGTTTCATAAGGATTAATTAGGGAACTGTTTCCATTAGTGCAGAACACAAGCTCTTCAATGTTCTGGTGACATACAATGCTAGAAATGTCTGTGTTATGTATATTGTATTTGAATGGACTTGGACAGTTGAATACACTCATTATGGAATTTTTCTCTGAGGCAAGATGTAATGACATTCCACTCTATACTGTCATTCTTGTCAACATTATGCATTGTTTTAGAATGAAGATGTTTGAAATATACTTTTTCCCCTCGAAATTTCATCAATTTTTCCTTGCTTGATTTCTAGGTTCGAGTGAGTGTGTACACACTTGTGTGTATCATGAAGTGCCAGTTCAGATGGTGGATAGATCTTTCCAGTATTTTCAGTTTAAGTTATAAATCTTGTCATAGGATTATTTTATGCACAGAGATTTCGAAGACTATTATCTTGACATAGAAATGGAAACTAAAAAAAGCAGAAATAAAGGAAGTCATTAATATAACCCTGAATTTCTTAATATTTCTAATTTTTTTTTGATATGTAAGAGTTCTTGTAGCTCAGGTAGTAAGAGCTGTAGCATACATATGGACATGAATTTGAATCTTGCCTTGAGCTAATTCTTTATGTCTGATCTGTACTGTTTACTGTAGATTGACTGTCTAAATGAGTTGCATTGAACAGTAAGAAAAAAAAATACAAGATGAAAGAAAATACTCTTTAAAGATTAATAATGGTTAAATAAATGTCATTGTTGATCAGTAATGATTTGTGATGCATTATGGATAATTTTTCAAAGTTGTTTGAAATTGGAAGCTCTGGGAAAATCTCAGCTTTGCCAAAAAAAGCTGAAAGCTCCCAAGAAAATCTGAATTTGAAATTTAAGAACAGATGAATTTTGCAAAGGCTCAATCTCAAAAGAATCGAGAGAGAATTCGAGAATAATAGAAATAAATGGAGTTTCAATGAATGCTATACATCAATTAAGTTTGAAAGCTTTTGAAAGGAGATTAATATGTTTGCTACTTAATTTTTCAAACTGTTCTTTAAATATGAATTTTTTGTAAACTTTTCCCATAAACACAATAGTCCTCTCAGCTATGAATTTCTTCTATTCTTTTTTTTTTTTGTACTTTCTTGAAATATATTTTGAGTATTCCCTTAAACAAGTCTACTTGTGCAGAAATACTTATATCGCAAGAGAAAATCTTAATTCAATTTGTGTTGAATCAAAAAACATTTTTTCCAGACATTTTATTTACCTCTGCCAATGTAATAATCATAATTGTGTGAACTTCTTTCATTCAGTTTTTAATGATGATAGGATTGGCCAAGGTTTGTACTCTCTAGCTTCCATTGAATATATATATCCACTTTTAAAACAATTTTCAAAATGAAGAGAAATTTTTTTCCAATTCAAAGCAAAGAATCTCCAAGTACTTTATGGGGTATGTTCCAGGCAAATCAGTCAAATTTGGACAAAAACCATGTAAATTTTCTGGCAAGTCAAACACTCTGAATCAAAGAGTTCCCATATGTCTATGCTTAATGTTACGTGTAAAGTTAAATTATTATACATCTATTGGATGTAATCGTTAGCATGAGTCAAAGTTTTGATGTTTTTGTCTAATAAATCCTATTTGCAAAATCAAAGGTTACATAAACATATATTGATGTAGGCACTTATAAAATAAAGTTACGGCCAATTAATTCTTCGAATGTGAATTACAATAAAACATGACAAACATGCAATAATGTTACTCGAAAAAAATTTGGATTTTTTCTGTAAATGAAATTGAAGAAAGTATTCAAATTCAAAAAAGCTGAAAGATTTTTGAAGCCATAATAGACATCAGTCAGAGCAATTTTTATTCATCATTGAATTGTTAATTTGAATTTTTGGGCAAAGACAACACAAAAAAAAAAATGCGTTAGCACTTAGATGAACTGTTACTACTCAGCCTTATTCAACATAAATATTAAATAAAGCAAACATGCATTTTGCTTACATAAGTCAAAAAGTAGATAAAAATATATTGATAGATATAGATTTGTATCAAAGGATCAGTGTTCAACATCAAAACAATTGATTCTACCATAAAAAACAAGAAATAAGAGAAGCCATAAAAAGGAATTCAACTTTAGTACTCAAAAGTTTGTTTAATTAGTTTTTGAGAAAAAAAAAAAATCTCCAATAATCACTGTTTCAATGGAATCATCTAAAATATGAAGGCATTTCTATGAATAAAAGGCAGTTTTACAACTATTGTGCCCATCCCATAGTCACTCAGTGAGCTGAAACATGGAACTTGACCAATAGATTGGCTTTCAATGAGCCATGCAATGCATACAGAAAACCATGGTTAAGATCACATGGAGGGATCACAAGACAGAATATCATACTAGAAAGCAATCAGGGGTCAGAGATATAAAAACCATTAGAAACCCCAAGTGACAATGGGCAGGAAAGATTGCAAGAATGTCAGATAACCACTGGACATCAAGATTTGCAACATAAATCCCTGAAGATCACAGAAAAATCATGGAGGCTGGAAATTAGATGATGTGATGGTTTAGACAAATTTTGAAGATATTAGCTCAGTTATACTCAGGAATGAAAGAACAGTCAAATCTTGAGGAGAGGTCCAAGTACAACAATGGTCTCTAGAAGGCTACTGCTGATGATGATGAATAAAAAATTTGGTTCAAAGTGAGTTCATCCTGGAGATTTTGATTTTCTTTCAGTAAGTCACAGTATAAGAAATCAAGAATCCCTCTTTATTGTTGATGAAGTTAGAATTAAAATTGATAGAGTTAAAAAAAAAGACAAGAAGTATAGACCTTCCCCTGGATTGGCCACAATTCTCTATCATGGGTGTCACAGAGCCAGTATTTCCTGAATCTGTCCCGTTCATCTCTCCATCTTGTGTTCTGTCGGCCTTGGTTTCTTATGTGATCTCTGGGGATCCATGTTGTGAGATATGATGTCCGTCGGTTGTCTTTCATTCTTGCAACATGGCCTGCCCATTGCCATTTGAGTTTTTTAATAGTTTATACAATGTCATAGACACCCGCTTTCTTCCTTATATATTGTGCTGTCTTGTGATCTCTTAATGTAAGGTTGGGCATGATTCTCTCATGTGCACGTTGCATACTTCTCAGTTTGCAGGTCTGTCTCTTGTTTAGGCTCCATGTTTCAGCTCCATAAGTGACTATCGGAGAATGCATTGGTTGTATACTTTTCTTTTTAGGATTATTGGGATCATCTGGTTCTTTTAAGTTGAGCTTGCTCTGCCGAAGGCTTGCCATCCCAAAGTGATTCTTCGCTTGATTTCCTCCTCTTTTGAGGGTCTCGTGGAGATTCGTTGTCCTAGGTAGATGTAGTGGTCTACCTTGCCAAGTTTTGCAATTTGTATCTTGACAGTTATGTTCTTATTCTCAACATGATTATTGCGCATGATTTTCATTTTACTGAAGTTCATATGTAGGCCGACTTTCCCATTGTCATGAAGGCCATATACAAAAGGGGCATGAATGCTGCCAATCCCAAACCATGAGACCAATTTAGCATAAACTCACATTACAAATTGAACCTCACACTAAGAACCTATTAAGGAGGAATAATCTTCAAAAAATGAAAAGGCGTTTCTTCTAGATACAATAAGGAGTAAGTATTTGAATTTTCAGCCATCTAGCTCCTCTGATGTGGCCCGTATGTGTGATGCATACATAACCAACAAGACCTGATTAAAAAATAAGCAAATCTTTTGACAGTTTTGGTTGATTGTTTCTTACAGACCTATCTTCTTGTCATTTTTCTTGCTTTTTTTCCTTATTTCAATTTCTTTCAATTATCTATACTGTAATGATTATTAAATACTTGCTAAATATGTTGAAATTCAGATGTTGACAACTAAGATATCATCATTGCTCTTGTATAAAAATATTTTTGTAAATAAAGTATAAATTTTTTAAGTATATCCAAGTACATACATAATTTTGTTATTACTGGTTTGCGATGTATATATCATATGTATGGGTATTTATCTACATCAAAATTATATAAGCTTATAGATTATGATAATTTCATTACTCAAGATGAGTGAAAGCAGCTGGTATAGTATATAAAAAGACAAAAGAATAAACAAATTTGAAGGAATCTTTGGAGGAAGTAAAAATCAGTACCATTAAGGTCCCCAAATAAAAATCAGTACCACTTAATGTAACCGAGTAAAAAATAGCACCACTCAATAAGAGTTAAGATGGTCCCCATCAGGGTAAGGAATAAGGTAACGATGAGCTGAAAGAAGGTTTACAGAGATTCATGAAATTCCACTTTCTTCAAACATCATGGTGCCTATTTTAAGCAGGGGACCTGCACAAGTCCCCTGTGGAGTGTACCCAAGATCTCTTTGAATGTTTTTTTAGCCTAACATAACCAAATAAAAATTAGTACCACCCAATTGAACCAAGAATGTATTTTTCCACTCCAGTAAATTTTGCACTTGTCATGGTCTAATATTTACATCTGTTGTTATGAAAACCTTTATAGTCAAATTGAATGATCTTTGAGAATATGGAAGAGATATTGAATCACTGTAGCCCCACAAATTGCCGGTCTGGCCAAATGGGCTACAGATTCTTCTCTTGCTCCTAGTCACATTTCTGGGTCTATAACAATGAGAATTTCATGAGTAAATCACTAGGATTTTAATGCTGAATTAGACCAACAATGCCTAGATCTTGCGCTGGTATTTTTTGGATAATTTTAGATGAAAGATCTGTTTATTTCTTTTTTTTTAGATCATTTTACATAAAAGATCCATTTTTCTAGATAATCTAGATCTTTTTTTTCTAGATAATCAGGTCTGGTACATGTACGGGCTACGGTGATTCATTAATGCAAGGTATAGATATCATTTGTATTTTATCTCTCTTTTGCATTTTAACATAAATGATCAAAAAAAAACTTTCTTGTTGTTATTATCTCAATTTCGTTTTTTCAAATTTTCCTAATATGATATTGGATGCAGAATAGAAATCAAGTCTTCGCATATAAAAATGTATGGCTCTTTAGCTTGAATCAGAAGAGATCTTTGCTATGTAGAGTGGTTGAAAAAAATGTTAACATAATTGAAGTTTCCTAATTTGGATAAAGAATCTTCTCTTCTCAAAATGATTTTGAGAGGAAGGCCTTGAAAAATGGAAACAAAGTAAAAGCTCTAGAAGCTGTAATAACATTTATATAAGATATAATGTATATATATATATAGGCACGGTTAAGCATACACAAACACATATATATATATATATATATATCATACATGATTAAAAACAACAACAGCAACACAGCTGAATATCTAAAGTCTTGAATATATCAATATATCTATGCATTAATATGTTATATGTGTGAAAGAATATGAAATATATGCATAATGAATATGTATCTTAATAACTGCACATCAGAAGTTGAATATACACCTTTATAATTTGATATACAACTCTGTAAATACAATATGCACATATACTTACACCTGCATGTACATATATATACTTTTATTGCACAAATATATGATGTTGGACTGGTGGGTCACTAACCCACAACTACTACTAATACTGACATCATCCTCTTACCACCTTACTATCAAACTGTAAAGAATATAAAATGTTGAATTAGAGTATCACAGTCTTTTATGCATTTGGGTATTGCTTACAATTTATGAAATAAGAGATAGTACAAGATCACCCATGAGATTTGCGAATCAACCGTTTTCAACCATAACAGTGTGACAAAGTCAGTACCAATGACAAGTGACATATTCAACAGCTCAGTATATTACTAGCAATTTTTAGTATCAAACAAATAAAAATATTCAAAAAACATCGGGAAGTACAGGGCTGTTTCCTTCAACGCAGGCAGTTGTATGTTTATTGCCAAGTACTACAGGGTGCCTGACATGTGTCTGGAACAGTGGGACAATCCAAATGCTAACAGGAAAAAAATGGAAATTATGATTAATCAAATATTTAGAATGAATACCTTGAAAATTTCGTATCTCTTTGGGAAGGATTTGAAAACTGGATGAAATTCTAATGCAGTGAGTAATATTTTATGATATCATAATCGAAGTCAAGAGCTGGATTGGGGTTCAATCCCTGGGTAAAGTCAAACGTTGTGACTAAAGAAACTAAGAGGATGACACTAGTCCATGTAAATCAGTTGGTGAAAATGATAATTCTTCATCTCAGAATTTAGATACTTAACAATGATACTCAACACTCAAGATAAACCTTTAGCCTTATGGTAAACCTCTACAACAAGTACTAATAATAACAATTGCTGATATAGCAGTCATATATGTTTGCTTTGGCCATGAGCAATTGTAGCTTTCTTTCAAAGTTTTTGCAAAAATTGCTGAAAAAAAACAAAACCAATCTTTTGCAAGTCAAAACCAAAACCACAGTGAGTATATTTGGTCTGCTTGATTGTTGTTGTCCTTAAAGTAAAAAAAGCAATGTTTCATCTATAGATTGTCTGCCTGGAGACATAAATTTGTAAAAAGAAAACACTATTAAGAAATTGCACATGTATAAATTTAAAAAATGCAAAAATAAAATATGTATACAACTGAAACAACTCTTGGAGTGATAATGACTGTTCTTGAAATAATAGACAGTATCACTATAAGGCATCTTTAATGAAAAGTTCCATGAATATAGAAGTAACTTAACAGTTTGAAGAACAATTTTGGGTATTATTACTCGCTTAAAGGTCATCTTCACTGGCCATTGAGCATAATATAAAATCATTTATTTAACTGTGCTACATGCGGGCAAGAATCACACTATAGCAAACTGTATTACATGATATCAATATGATAAATGTGTCTTTGATTTGAACAATACATATATATATACAGTATATGAACAGAGTAAATAGAAATCCTCACCAAAAATAAAAGTGAAAATAAGTAATTGAAATATTTCAGAACCAAAGTTTGGAATGATGAATGATGATGTCATAAGAATTTCAAATTAATACAACATAAACTCAGGGTCTAGTTCCCATGGTATATTATGATACACTCAACCTCCTTCCTAAAAAGTAATGTGTGAAAACTTTCCAGAATTATTTTATTCTCTTAGAGCCCCATGAAGATGTGCGATCAAATAGATTCTGCATACCATACACCATTTTAGACTGGTTACGGGTGCATTCATGCATGTAGAAAAACTATCATTATTTTAGGCATACTAGCATTGCAAATGACAAACTCATTTACTGATGAATGAATTATACAAATTCACACCAGGTTTTTAGAGGTCATTGCTGAAGACTGACTGAGAGCAAGCAAGTCTCCTTGAAACTCCAGCACCTTTCTCAGTATGCTCACAGACACTGTGGTCTGTACGGTCTCAGACCTTGTATAAATTCTCAACTCATCTAACCCTGATTTTAGTATTCCAAAGCCCACTATCATGGGTATTCTTTTAACCTTCATATTCCATACCTTTCTCAGTTCTCAGGTGAGGTCTTATCATTTTCCTATTTTGCACTCCCCTTTGCATTCAGTCTTCAGTCCATTTATAGAGCCACATCCACAATCTGATGCATCCTTTTTAAAAATTTCTTCAGATCCCATTTCCTTGGATGGGGTGGTTAGTCTAGATGAGCATTTTGTGATTTCCACTTCTCCAGACTCTTCAAGTCTCTGACTTGTGCTGATACTATTTACTTACTTCGGCAGTACATGTACTAAAATTACATATTATTATTATGAATTCTATTCTCTGGGTGAATATGGAGATTGAAAATTATGCGGACTCGATAATAGCAGTTATTTATAAATCAATAAAATTCAGAGAAAATAAATTAAACAACCATTAGCACACTTTCATTATTTGATAATTTTCCTCGATCTTAAATGTACAAGACACATCCAAGACAACAATTCAAATGCCAGGTGCATTTATAATAATATCTATATTTTAAAGGATGGTGATTATTTTTTTTAAAAAAGTTTTGACATGAGAGAAGATAAAGCAATTAGAAAAAAAAGAGACAGACAGACCTGTTTACTTGATAGGAAAAAAATTAAAAATCTCTGTTGTTTTCTTTTTAATTAGGAAAAGAATAGAAATTATTCATTCCAATTCAGTGCACAATTTATCGAACATCTTTAAAGCAACAATTAAAACCTTTTAAATATTGTAATTGGAAAGACCTGAAGGCATTTGATAGGAGTGTGTCCTATAATGTTTGAAATTTCTAGCTATTACTATTTTGAAGTAAAAACGTAGACAGAAAGATTAGTAAGCAGACTGACAATGCCTTGTATTTATGAAGGAAAAATGGCTTTAGATCAAGAGAAAAAAAAATATTGTGTAGAACATTACGAAGCCTAAGCATAAAATAAACATGAAAATAATTGAAAAGCAGATTGCCCCGGGGGACACCATCAGAGGGATGACACCATGATGACCACCAAAATTTTTTCAGATCTTTTAATTAATATATTTTTCAATTTAATAGACAAAAATTGACTTGGCCCAGTTAACTCTATAGTTTAGAATTTCATAAAAGGTAAATATCTCATCCTTATAACATTAAATAGAAAATTTGTGCAAAACCCTATCATCAACTGCCTTTAACTGTCTGTCGTTGGACATAAACCTCAACTAGAATTCGCTATCATGGACTTTGCGAAGCCAATACTTTCTGAACTTGGGTATTTTGTCATGCCATATTATATTTTGCCAGCCACAGTTTCACACATGATCTCTGGGGATCTACATTATGAGTCATTATGTCCATCAGTTGTCTGCCATTCTGTAACCAGCCCATTGCCATTTTAGTTTTCTAAGGATATCATAAGATTCTATCATATCCTTGCCTGTTGTTTTTTCTTTAAAATACTGCGTTGTTTTGTGATCTCTCCTTGTGAGATTGAGCATGACCTTCTCATGTGCATGTCACATGATTTTAAGTTGGAGGGTCAATCATATTTCAGCTCCATAGGTACCTATTGGGAGGATGTATTGGTTTTATACACTTCTTTTTAAAACTAATGAGATTTTCTGGTTCCTGAAGGCTTACCATCAAAGAGTGATTCTTTGCTTGATTTCTTCTTTTGAGGGTTTCATGGAGATTCGTAGTCCTAGGTTGATGTAATGGTCTACTTTTTTAAGGTCTGCATTTTCGATTTGTCCTCAACATGTTTGTTGTGCATGACATTTGATTTAACTCATAGTAATTCAATGGTAAACAGGTTAAAAAAAGTGCTGTCTTTTGGGGTATGCAGAAAACTTGTTTACATAAGATTATAACTTTCAATACACTGTACTAACTAAAAACCTTTTTGATTTTCAACATATTTAGAATTAGAGAGGCAATTTGTGTTGTGTAATAAAGAGCAAAAAAAGCAAGGCTCAAGGAGCAATAATTTTGAAATTTAAGGATGAATATATTCATCTTTTTTCGTAAAGTAATGAAAAGAAAACGAAAAACTTCAACCATTACTAATTTTTTTGTCCTATAAAATTCAAATAACCTGGGAAAAAATTTGACATGAAAAAAAATTTCCCACAGATTTCATGAAAAAAAAGTATCTTTTGAATATATCTGTAGTACAAAAAGATCACCTGAATTCCACATATCCTTGGAAGAAGGTGAGTTCTCGAAGGGTTGAGGGTGACTGAGTTTCTGCCCTCGGTGATACCAACCCTAGGAATACTACTGATTTCATTCATGAAGGGAAATATTTGAGTATTTGTTTATTGATTTTTTTTTTCTTTTACTCATTTTCACTTATTTTCATGAAAGTTTTCTATTTAAAAGAAAGAAAAAAAATAAGACCATTTTGAATTCTTGAAAATATAATATAATAAATGTAATGAAATAAAACTGAAAATTTATATATTATAAATTGTACACCTTCTTCAGTCGAAATTCAAATGTAAAACAGGTTTGAAAACGTTAATGGTGCATTCCGCAAAGAGAAACAAAAATAAAATTTGAACGTCACACATCAAAGTTCCAATAAGGCGGTGCTTTTCTTAGAATGATTATTATTATTATCATAATTATCATCATCATCATCATAAGTTAGATATTGTTTTGTTTCTCTAACTCTTCATTAGCTAACAACCCACTCATCTTCAAACAAATCTTTTTAGATGTCTATTTACACATTCTTTTGCTTGAAGTGAAATAGGGCAAAAAATTTGAAAATAAGAATCAAGGTATATACATAAATAAAGTAATGAAGAAATTTTTCTTTATTTATTTAAGTGGAATTCTAATGTAACGCCCCCCCCAAAAAAAACCCACTAAAATGTTTGATATTCCAAAAATAGTAAAAGTGTTTAAAATAAATCAATAGGTAAAAAAAGAAAAAAAAAGTTGAAAATGGCTGAAGGATGTGAGAAATAGGCAATGCTAATCACATGAATGACTGGTTCATTCACTTGTTCATAGAATAAGGCAAAAGAAACAAGATTTTTGAAGGAAAAACCCAGAAAACAGAAACCCAGTACAAAAACAATTTTCTGAAAACAGTAAAAGTGCACAATTTAGTTTCCTGAATAGAATTATCTATGGAAATGAGAGACTGATGGTGAAAGGGAGAGTCAAAATGGGTCTTATGCCCAGGGGAGATAAATGAATCGAAAAAAAAAAACTTATCTTTTTAGCTGCAAGAAGAGATGTGCCAGAGCTGTATATGTATTGTTATCCTTTTATGTGTTTTCTATATTGTGATTTCTTCGTGAAGTGAGCATGTGCATCAGGAGTTTATATATGAATAGATTTCTGGGTAAATGCTATGTATGTAATAATGTGTCATGGAGATATATTCTGCTGGAATATGGGGACATGTATATATGATAATGAGACTAAACACACATAATTTACACACAATAATAAACCTTTATCTTTCCTGCAATTTGGGATATGTTAAAAAGAGAGAATTTCTGTCTAAAAAATCGCGCCCGTATTAATGAATGCACAAATTCAAAGATTTTTTTTGTACATTTGTAATATTGATAAAAATTGCATTATTGGGTCAATTTTTTCTATTTCTTTTTTTCTTAGTTGTTAATGTAAACTGTAGTAGGATTTGTTAAACACACGTGTCAAAACCCTCATTTAATCTAATGATTGCATATATAGTAACAGCAGAAATGAGAAATAAATAAATGAAGTAACTATTCTAGTTGCACATTGTAATATTATCTTGAGTTTTTATTAGATCTTGTACGGTTTAATACTATCAATTTTTGTCTAGTATTTTTCATCTCAACTTTCCTTGCTTTCATCATGTAAACAGTTCAGATTAGAAATAAAGAATGAGCTCGAGGCAAGACCCAAACACACATTCCTTTTGCCTTAGGAAGCCTGTCTATGTAGGAAAACTACTGTACCAAATGAGCTACCAGAGATTTATTGTTGGTAGAAAATTGAATTGAACGCTTGGATTTATTTTTTTTCTCAATGCTTACCACTATAAAAAGAAGAGCCTGTCTCTTAAGAGTCAACTCCTATTGAAGTATATATTCATGCAGCTGGTGACAAAGTCCCGCTTTTCTTTGCATGCATCAGCTTAGTGATCATTGCAAGTTTCTTCTCACAAGTTTTTTATGACCATCTCTCTGGCAGCATGCAAGTCCACTGAATAGATACCTCAACCCTGATCACACAGTCTAGTGTACTTATCTTCTGAATGTACTGGAAAATTTGTCATAAAGAAGACTTTTCCATGCTTTTTGCTTATACCGGGAATTGAACCTTGGACAATCTGTGTGTGAGGCAGACAGGCTAACCATTACACAATCCGAGCTAGCCTCCGTATCATTATTTCTACTTTTATTACAAATGAATGTGAAAAACAATATTGTCTTGAATTTTTATTAGATGAAGCACTGTCAACAATTATTAATTATTTATTCTTTATGCCTGCTGTTTAATGATCAGTGTAGATTGATGGTCTGAATAGTTGTAATCAGAGTTTGAGATGAGAAAAATACTTGTCAAAAATTATTAATCATAGTTGTATTTTAGTACTGACTGCATTTAAACACCATAGACAGACAAAAAAAACAGCCTTCTCTATCACTCTTCATAGACTTTACCATTACTTCAGCACTTCCTGTGTTGCTTTCATCATTTTCGGCATTGATAACTAAATATTTCTTGTAGCTTGGAAAAGTATGATTATTAAACACTGAATTTTGACCATGATTTTACACAGAACTTGCTTCAATGAACTTTGGCACACAATCTATATAGCATTGCAAATGAGGAAAAAATGAGAGATTGTCAGTGCTTAGTATTAAAGGTAAGTGTAACTGACAGAATTGGAAATTAAATGTAAAATAACATGACAAGTTAATTTCTATTATTTGATAAGTATTAAAATTACTTGAAGTTGGGTTTGAAAATTGTTTTCCATTTTAGTGAATATATGAGAGCAATATTAGTCAAATCATGATTTCAATAGGAAAAAGTAAATTGTCAAGAGAAATCCTGCTGCCTGGATTGTTGAACTAGTGTCATTTGTAAATCCCAAGCCTGAACTTCATTGTATAGGATTTTGGGTGATTTCAATGTTTGGATTTAGTAAAAAAAAAAATTATATGATATGCTATATGCTTGTACACATTCACATATATGTATAT
Organism: Thysanoteuthis rhombus; assembly: GCA_963457665.1. Taxonomy (NCBI): domain Eukaryota; kingdom Metazoa; phylum Mollusca; class Cephalopoda; order Oegopsida; family Thysanoteuthidae; genus Thysanoteuthis; species Thysanoteuthis major. The sequence continues at coordinate 36,270,944 of OY735199.1, read as the reverse complement.
ATTTATATTTATGTTTATATATATATATATATATATATATATATATATATATATATAGACACACACACACACACATGAGAGAGCGCAGAGCTGATTGATAGCTAGCTTTGACAACCTTCATCTTCAGTTAGGACCTTTGGTCATGGCATGGTCAGGATATAACCCTGGTAACACATACAGCTCTCTCCTGCTGCTTAACATGACATGAAGGTGTCAAGTTTCTGTAAGAAATAGAAAAATCCTGTGATTTGGCTAAGAATCCACAGCACAACGATAGTTCTGGTACAGTTGCACTGTATATAAACTGGCAGCTATCAGAATTAACTGGCAACAGCAATAAATCAACATCATCGGCACTTGTTTTTGAACATGGACCCTTCCCTAGATTGACCAGATCTCTCTATCATGGGTATAGCGGAGGCAATACTTTTTGAACTTGTCTAGATCATTATGCCAGCTCATATTTTGCTGGCCACAGTTTCACATATGATCTCGAGGGATCCACATTGAGAGTTGTGATTCTGACAACATGGCTAGCCCATTGACATTTGAGTTTTTTCAACGGTTCCCTGACTCCTGTTCCTCCTCTGATGTAATGTATTGTCTTGTAATATCTCCATATGACATTGAGCATGATTCTCTCTTGTACATGTTGCAAGGTTCTCAATTTGGGGGTCAATCTTCCAGTTAGTTTCCATGTTTCAGTTGATTTCTTCTCCTTTTGAGGATTTCATGGAGATTTGTTGCCTTAGATAGATGTAGTGGTTTACTTTCTTCAGCTCTGCATTTTCTACTCAAATTACATTCTATGGAGATCATGAAAGTCAAGATTAAGAAATTAGTACCTACCACCCACCTCAATGAGACTTGTTCAGAGATGACATCTCCATCATCAAAATATTTTGAAATAAATATAAATGATAAATAGCTCTTGATCTCTTTCACTTAATATCATCAAAGAGTAGGAAAAAAACAAACAAGTAATAACTCAGTGCAACTAAATAATCCAGGTCTGGTTAGTCACTCAATTGAAACCATCATGTCAACAGCATCTTTTGACAGCATATCATGTTGGGGGTAGGGGGATCAATGAAAAAGTTACTTCTCTTACTTTTTGTTGGGCAGTGATCACTAAAAAGTCTTAATTTTCAAATAGAAAGCAGACACGAACTAGGGACCAACTTAGTAAAAATGTACATTGCCCAACTCTACATAAGGAGAGGAATTGAGAAAAAAACAAAACAAGACATAATAAATCTCAATTCAATTTTTCAGTCCTCTAGCTCCATAGTGCAGTATGTGTGCATGATACATAGCCAGCCAGATCAATTTAAAAACTGATTGAAATCTATGTTGACTGTTTCTAAAAAATGACAATACCTAGCACAACTGGAAAAAAATATTTAATGGGCCATTGTTAATTACAACAGAACAATTAGCCCATCCATCAAAAAACTTCAAGAAATAATGGATGAATGTACCTCTGAAGTACATCCATCTATAGAATCAATACTTGGTTAATAAATAAGGTGTGGCTTATTCTGTTACTATACCAATATTTATTCAAATCAAGTAACAGTCTTATTCGTTAAACAAATATTGATTTCTGTCAAGCATAGTTTATGGAGTTTGCTTTCACCTTTCATGTCTTGAAATTATCTGAGAGACTAAACATATGTTTGTTTGTAAAAGTAAAGTCTGTATATTACAAAATCTCTGATCAGTATGTATTTCTTGAGAGCCGGGAAACATGTGTCTGCAAATGGAAGAATAATTCTCTCTTGGTCAATAGGAAATATTGAAAAACTAATGTTTTTTAATGCATTCATGCTGGTTTATGACCCTGAATATTTACCTATTGTTGTTGACCAAAGACTAAACAGATTTCAATCAGAAAAAATATCAATGATTCTAACAATGGATATTTTTTCATAAGCCAGACTTGAAGCATCCAAGCTAGTTTTAGAATTGTCATATTCAAACTGATGAGATGTGTTGTCAGAAATAAATACGTTGCTTGTAGGAATTTCTTCACTTTTATTGTTGTGTTTCGACACAAATGTGTATCCATCCTATGGTTTTATATAAGGCAATATGAAATAAGTATGTTGACACGCAAGACCCAGTTTCTACCTCTCGGCACAGAGCAGAGGATGTGCTTATTTTGTTGTGCTATCCAAGGTTGCAATGAATGTGTTTAGGGGTTTTAGCAGTAAAACAGTTTTTAGACTTTTGTTTTTTTTGTAAACTAAAAAAAAACAAACCCTGATTTGGATTTGTTTTATGAGCAAGTAAAATCACTGCTTCACCCATTGGAAATATTTGGCATGGGTATGAATATTGTTGGTTTAGTTTGAATCTTTAAATGGGTTAGAGTCATCATCCTAAAAGTCACAATATTCAAATCATGAAAAGTTAGGATCAAAAAAGTTGATATTCTGAAAACCATAACCTTGAAAAGTCAAAATCCTTCAAAAATGATATAGGATGAAATAATAAGTTTCAAAAGGACAAATATCCACAGTTTTGAAGAGAGATTCATTTGAGAAACATACCAGACCACACTCACAAATCCAAACAACCTTATGGCATTCCATTGTATTGTAGGGAATAGAGAAAAAGAAAGGATGACTTCATAGGTCTAACACCCTCAAAAGAGTATCAAGCAAAGATGGTTCTCTATAAACAACCAAACCACCTACCTCTTTTATTTAGACATTTATTTTAAATAGACATTGTGGTTTGGAGGATTTTAGTCCGTGGAGATTTGAATATTTCAGTATTCCACCATCACAATTTATACCACTTTTAAACATCTTTCTATGTCTATGACTAGTATTTCTCACACCATATCTCAGTCCATTTGTACACTTGCAAAATCTCTGTAAAAATCTGTAGTTTAAATATAAATAGTATTATAAAAAACGTTTTTCCCTTTAAATCTCAGTTTTACATTTAGATTTCATATTTGCGACTGTTTCCAATCTATTGCTAATATTTTTGAGTTGACAAAAATTAATAGCGAGCAGAGTGAATAACATCATTTTTATGACGTCTGAAAAATCCTCTGAGAATAGTTGTTGTAAATTCCATCCATGGCTAAAAGAAATTACAGTTTTCAAACATTTTATTTCTTGCTTTACTTTTTTTGTCTCCCGTCCATCATAAATTTGCTGTGGGGGAGAAACTAAATTGAACAACCTCATTTCATAACAGACTATTTTGAATGTCTCTGTTCACTGACCAGCATGAAAGCCAACTTAACGGCTTCATCTTAAAAAACTATCAATGTGCTTTTGATCTAAATGCTTCCTTTAATATTTTTCCCGTTCTTTTCCGTAATCAAATTGCCAGTATTCAGACCAAATACTTTTCATTATGGTTAATGTGATGAACACAGTTTTATTAGTTCAACTGATGTGATATCTTTTTTCAAAGAAATGCCAATATCCATTTATCAAAAAAAAAAAATCTTTTTTTCTCTACTGATAGCATCTGAGAAACATTGCTATATTTGTGCTCTTTGATTAAAAATCCAGTTCACTTCATCAAAAATAAATCATATGATGAAGCAACAACAGAGCAGTTAACAAAATTATGCTTATTATATTAATACTAGCATAGTAACTGTAAAAAATGACAGGATTTAATATGTATGGATCGATATTTCTGCCCAGGATCAGTATATCTGTCTGTGAGCTCTGCCTCCCCCTCCTGCTCTCTGCATAGGATCAGAGTGTAGTATCAGTGCACATTGAAAAGTGTTATACACTCAAAGAAATTTATACTTATAGAATTGTATACTGATTGAGTAAAACATTGAGCACTTCATTTATAAATACGTTTCACTAGCAATATACATACATATATATTCACATGTTTATATTGCGGATGTGAAGTGATCCAATAAAATGTAGATGGAAACGACTATTGGAAGGTGAAGAGAAAGACTCAAGAGATGGGTGTAATATTACAAAATTTTTCATTGTGGGTGTACATCCATGGGTGTATTTTGATGCATTCAGATGGAGGCCAGCTATCTTTTTCAAAGCAAAACATTTTCATCCACACAGATTTATATATAGATACATGTTGGATTTTTATATTATTATATTAGTAATTTTTGGATGAAAAGTAATCACTATTTTCTTCTATAAAAAAAATAAGAGTCATATTTTAGATTCAGTTAAGTATCACTTGGCAAACAACTTGGAATACAAAGAATAGTAAATTGCAATGCCGTAAATTGGACCTGTGCAAGGGGTTTCATGCACCATATGTGAGACTCTATGCACCCAAGGTAAGATTTGAAATTTGCACCCTGGTAGTATTTCAATAATTATTTTTTAAGCGTAGAGTGTACTCCTTGGACCTTTGTACGCTATGCAACCATCTAGCCATGGATAGTAGACAGGCTATAAAGCATATTAGATATATAAAATATCTTCTAATCTCATAAATTTTCAGAGTCTTTCAAAGGAATTTCTCTCACCAATAAAGTTGCAATTTCAGGTAATGTCAATTGGGGTATTGTCAATGTTACGGGTTCACCAATTAGGATACAAGGAACTGAGAGAGAGAAAAGGAAGTGCTTCAGAAAAACAGAACTTCTTGAGAAATGCAGTAAATGAGTAGCAGGAGAACTAGCAACCAGATTCCCTAGGATTAAGATGTGTAATGGGGCAGCCTGGAAGAGAGGGAGTGTCACAGGGAATGGTAGTAGCCAGAAAAGAAGTAGCTATGTCCCTCACAGAGTGTAAGACTCTTTCCTTTTCTCTCTATTGCATATCCCTTACAGGGTATAAGATTCTTTCCTTTTCTCTCTATTGCATCTCCCAATCTGGCCCTGACTGATTTAGACTTCTAATCTTGTAGTGGATTAAAGTCTCTCTGGCACCTAAGTATTAACAGCCGATTTTTGATGATCTTTGAAATGTTTGCATTCTTCCTGAGACATAATTTACTTTCATTTTATTGACCTTTTTTGTCTTTCTGTCTTCTTTACTACTGTTATTTTGAACATACATTTATGATAATTTGACCTACTGCTGTGCTGGCATAAACAATTTTCAGTTTGACAAAGTGATATTTTTTTTCTTTTTACTAATCAACAAAATAGCTTGCTTGTAAAATCCATCATATACCTTCCTCACTATCAAACACATCTTCTCCTCATGCAAAACAAATCAGTTTTTAGCAAGGATGTTTTAAAAATTCCTGAAGTGAGCAGCATTCCTATTTAGATATTTTCCAATGTGTTATTAGCTAATGGCCTGATATCACAACAAGAACAATCTGGCGATTGCAGCCTTTCTGCTATCACCATAACATTATGATGACTTTTATCATTGTAACCGTAATACATTGGTCATGCCATGATCTAAGTTATGGCATGTATCCTATTCAGTTTGACCAAATCTAATTTTCAGTGTACTTATCAAAAATATTATACTTACAAAATAACATTTACCATCCACGCAATCTAACATAAGTCACCACAAATACCTTGGCTTGCTGAGCTACTGAGGAAAAGCACCAAGCCTGAAGAATGGACTAAAATGTGTGCTATGCAAGCTATCTCCTCTTTACAAACAACCAATGTAGGCATGAGGAGAAAAAAAAATCCAGAGAGGTCTTTGCTGCATGGATGGACCTCACAATCACCTTTGAGTCCACAGATGTTGGACAGACCATCCTACCGTAATCCTCACAAGCAAGGAATGAGCCAACAAAAATAACTAATAGTTATTTATATATATAAAAATGACTGTGAACTGTTTGTAATGGATTGGTGAGACAAAGAGAAAACTGGCTCTTGAAGTATTTCAAGGCAAGTAGAACCGAGGCCAAGCCAATACTAAACAGAATGAACAAGCAAAGCCTGGCGAAGCAAGCTTGGAAAAAAATGTTTGCTGGTCAGGAAGGGCAGAAAACTGACTGCTTTAATACAATATCAATTTCAACTAATTTACAGGTCTATCATGATCAATCAGATAAATACTTGAGAATGGTTTGAAAATCTTTTATTGCATGAGATGATACCAAAACATGTTCACACATTTTTAACAGGTAATAATTATGTAACACCTTTTCTTTTTCAAGTGCAAGATTATCTCACAAATAGATGATAACAGATAATTAAACTAAAAGCACTCAGAGTGCTAACATCATACATTAACTACAAAACTAAATGACATAGATTAACTACAAAACTAAATGAAAATCCATTCATATACAGTTATGGCACAGAGAAATTGACTGTGTGTTTCGACTTTCCATATTTTGGATTATTATCTAATATTATAACGATTCTTTCAATAAGAAAAAAATTCCTTAATCCACCGCAAAATTTAGTTCATAGCCCACCCTTCTATGAAATGTCATTGAAATTCTTTGAGAATTTTGGGAAATATTGTATGGACAGACAGACATGAAGGAGTTTACACATATACTTCATCCAAATTCATTGGCAGAAGTAACAACGAAAATTAATTCTAAAGTGGTACTGAAAAAAAAAATATGAAAGAAGTCCAAAGACCATAAAAGAATTGGAAGAAACACCTTGTATCTCCTTGTGTCAAAGAGACTATTTTTAAGAAAATAAGTTCCAGAAATGTAATTTGTAGCTTGCATGACAAAAAGATTATATTGTATATAGGTACTGAGTAACGTAAAAGTTTGTTTGATGTATAAAATAAAATAAAAGATAGTTTTCCAGTTTTCCACCTTAATATTATTGAACAACATATTCATCATTGTGTTTGACTAGTTTTTAGCCATCTTCCAGACAATTTCATATTTCTATCTTTCCAAAATATTTTTTCATCCTCTGATAGAACTGCTCAAGGTGCCTTTTGTAGTCTTTCAGGAAATTGAATTTTTTTTTTCTACCTAGTGAATTCTGGAAAGAAAATTTGACAAACTCAAAAAATACACAGTGATATAACAACTCTCACAATACAGTCAAAGGTGATCTTTATCAATCAATTTAGTAAGAATTAATGCTTCTAATGCCATTGAACCTAGCAAAAACAGAGCAAACATGTTGACTAATCAAATATTTTGAATTGAACTTTCCTTTTCTTTGCCAAACACTATTTGGAGATTGAAAAATCATTACCGTAAATGCAATGGCTGCTTGCTGAGAAATAAATGTCTACAAGCTTGTTCAGCAGAGCAGTGCTCTGTGCTAGTGGCCTTGTATCAGACTATGTTTAGCAGATACCTGTGGAAAAGAGGTGTAAGAGCATTCCTATCATGAAATACTGGTTTGCAAGATTATCCTATGGACAAATATATTGATATAATAAGTTGCCTTATGCTAGACAAAGCTGACTTTCATTATTCATAAATGAGGAAGAGGATATACATGTCATTGATCAACCTTCAAAATATGTTTGTGAAGTTCAACTTCATTTTTTTTTTTTGTTTTTCTAAAAATTTAGTAACTCAAAATTAGAGTGAGTGTTAACATGAGAATATCTTTAATATCATGGAATCGATTAATTCTGGCCAGATTCTACATTTGTACATAAATGAAGCAGGAAGAAGAAAGGTGCCACAATAAATCAAACTATCTATCTCAACATATAATAAGCAAATGTACTAATTTCTTCTCTGTTTGTTTGAGCTCATGCATCACATTGATTGATTAATTTTCCTATTAAGACATAACAAAGAAGCTTAGGTCATAGAAAATCTTGAGACTTGATGTCTGATCACTCCTTTAAATAGTTGAGTTGCGTTGCATTGACTTAAACAAAACTTAAAATTACGATATTTGAATGATTAAAAAATAGTTATAAGCTCCTTAGTGCCAATTCATACAAAAATGACCTCGTCATTTTTTATTGGTATATTCTAGTTTACTATGGTTATTTATTAAGCATAGCTTAGTTTGGACGGAAGGCCATAAATAAAGAGCATCCAGCAAAGGTCCAACTCACTAGTAATCATCCTCCAGACAAGCTCTTAATCAAAAGATACTAAACAAAAAGAGAAATTTTCAAATTATAATGAAATTTTCCATTCTTTCTAAGTCAAAAGTATGTTTGTAAAACCTAATGTATGCGAATCACTATTTCCTGTCCCTAAACCTGGAGGCTCAAAAGGTATTGATCCATTTTTATAAAATGTTACACATAGACTTGATAGGATATTACAAACAAATTGTATTTTTCACTGGGACTTAGAAAGGTTCCCAATCTGATGTTTATATGATGAAAAATTATCATAGTGTTATCTGCAGCAGAAAGGAATAGTTGTCTACTGCATGTGCTAGTAGTAGTATGAACTGGTGAGAATAAGACAAAAATTATAAGAAAATAAATATAAACACTGGAAAATATGTTTGAATTTTCCAATAAGAATCAAATGTATGTTATTAGAAGATGTCTGCTCGAATTATGAATTGGCTATATTTAGAGCTTTTGCTTATTGCTATGATTGTATATGAAATATCCATCAACTGCTTATTACTATCTTGGGCTCTATATTTATCAGTCAATTTTCGCCTCTTTAAGCAGGTGTTTTTAAACTTTTTTATTTCTGTCTTTTCTCTCCTCCTCCTAATTTGTGTAAAATGCCTCCAATGTAGTCAAGGAAAGTAATCTTTAGCAGCAACCAAAACAGAAGAGAAAGAACAAATTCAATGAGATTTTTTTCAGCCATCTTGTAAAAATGATTTCAATACTCTTTATTCAAGTTAATATCTCATAGCTGACATTCCCATTATTTAAAAAAAAAACAGCTTCTCTTTCTTTTATCAGGAAAGATTTTCATCCATTCCTTTTACTATTTTCAATTGATATGATGTTCTGCAGTTCTTCATGCAAAAAAAATGGAGAAAGGAATGAGAGAAAAAAATGGTGCAATAAATGGTCTTTCTGCATTTTTAAAATTAAGAAAAAAATTAGAATCATATAAGCACTGAAGACTTGAGATTATGATTGATAAAAATGTATTATAAGCTGCATTTGCTACAACTATTACAATGCCAGGATATAAAACAAAAAAAAATAACTGATAGGAAAATTTCCTGTCTGAAATAAATCTGAAAAGGCAACCAATATGTTTTTATTACAATAAAGAAAAAGTCTGCTTCATTTCACTCTCAAGATGCATCTTCCTAAATCAATCATTATTCTATAAATTAAAAGATAAAATTGTAAAAGGAAAGGAACTTAATTGCTACAAAAACTATGAAAAGAAAATATATTGGTGGAGTTGAAAAAAAAATGAATCGCTATTAAAAAGCAGCTGCTATGTATTCAGCTGAAATGACCTAGTATGCATTATATCTATATCTATATATATATATATATATATATATATATATAACTAGAAGTTTGTAAAATTATTTTGAATTATAGTTTGAATTTTGAAAGAATGTTTCTAACTTTGGCTATAACTATCAGTTGATAGTGAGGTGCAGATGGCCTAATGGTTAGCAGCAGAGAAAATGGAATTGATGATTAGCATTCAAACTTGCACTAATGCCTTTAGGAAAGGCATTAATCTCTCCCACAAGCAATGTGTAAATAGTTGGTCAATCTAGGCCCTAGCCATGGGTTGCAACTAGTCTATAGGATGGATGACCCTGATTCAAAACTTAGAAATGCAAACCTCTCTTTTAGCATTGTCAGAGCTGGGCAGCTGACTGAGTACGGAATGTCTTCCTGATATGTACAGTTAATGGACTCTGGTGAAGCTTTGACAGGCCTAGCAAAAAAGAAAAATGAATGGACTGAATAATGCTACCGGTGTCTCCAACCCGCACAAAACCTTGAGTACAAGTGGAAGATTAAGAAAAAGAAAGAAATCAATAGATAAAAAAAAACATAACATAAGCTCAGGGTATAAATAAAATATAAAAGGAACTGAACTCTGTGGAATGAAATTTGAATTCTGTTCAATATTGGAATTGGGAGTTGTGACCGAAGACAAATCATGACTAATAACCAGGTACAAGTATCCTTGATTGAATGGGTATGAATAAATTTTTTTGTGGGGCAAAAGTAAAAACTTGATTTGTGTCTCGGATAATATTCATCTTTAGAGAGATTACTCTAAGAAAAAAAAGTGAAAGGTTAAGAAAATTACATTTATTTTTAGGTGAGACTCAAGAAAGAGGAGCTTAATATAGGCTTACTGAATCTGATACAAGTATGAAAGAGATTTATTGTTTCTGGGATGGGAACTCAAAACTCTCAAGTCACTAAAATTTCTGGAACGAGACTATAATGAAATATAAAGGAACCTTATTAGTCAGTTCAATATAATGATTATTTCACTAAATACGTATGTTAGGACGGATCAGTAAATCCATTGCCTGACATGTAGTTATTAAGTGATTTTTGATCTGAAACTTTTCCATTATGTATATGATTAATGTTTACCACTGAATTGAGTGCATTGACAAGGAAGAAAACATGCCACACTGGCCATTAAGTGAGTCAGCATAGTATGTTTGGTAGTGATGACACAATTTCAAAATGTGTGCCTTCAAAATGACAAGAATTCCACTGGAATACTTTATTTTTTTTGAATTGAAAAAAAAGTTTCTAAATGTCTAGTGTGGCACTCATTTGAATTTGCAAAGTCTTGGGCTTAATGGTGTGTCTTTTAGCACTGACCCAGCAAAAACAACCAAGTGAAAAGGGAAGAATACTTTCCAAGCTTGTTTGTTGTTCAGTTGGGTCAGTGATCATGGCTACAGTGATTCAAACATGGTGAAAAATGAATGTGTGTTGTATAAAACAAATGTTCATTTCATTATTAGGTTGTTAACTTACTGATGTACTTGTGTGTACACATATACATATATTAACAAGCATGAAAGTAGGGTTGTTGGTCCTGAAACAACATAGCCATTTTGCAATGAATCTCCACCATTTTTGGCACTGGGGTCCAGATGCACCTTTCAATGATACATAATCAAGGAAAACCTGGTTCAGGCCTTCCAATGGGTCAATATCTGATGGAAATTCCTTGCATTTCTCTGTTTAGATATTTATTTCCCCAGATGCGAAAAAATCAAGGGAGGTAATTCTTCTTCTGTGTTAACATGACTTTCAATTGGTGAGGGTTGAAAAGTTAACTTTTGAATAGAATAGGCCTAACAGATTATTGAATTATTGCTGTCAATGCTACTACATCAAATCTTTTCTGAAATAATCGCATTCTATTTATGGATCTTAATCAATCCTGTACTTTTTGGACACCAAGAAAGTATGTTTTTTCAGTTCAATCTTTTTCATGCCCCTGTATTTATTTAGATTTTTTTTTTTTTGTTGACATGTTTCAACTTTTTTGACCCCCCAAAAAGCCATGTGTAATAATTGAAATATTGACGGACAAAGATTGCTTTTCACAATTAACTGTTTATATCATTTCTCTTTATATTCTAACATCTTCCCATCAGTTATTGCTATTTAGGTTTCTTTGACTCAATTTTCTATGTTAATGTCTATACATTGGATATTGCTATAGATTTCATTATTTCGATTATAATTTTTCTGTTTCTAGATGTTTTTTTTCATTCAACTCTACATGTAAGACAGGCTACTTTTTAATCATATTTTTATGCCTAGACATCAGATATTGCAATTAGGTTTCTTTTTAATGTTTTTTTTTTACTCAGTTTTACCTATAAAAAAAGCCACATGCTATAATTACAATTTTTGAATAGAGGAAGCGATAGGATCAACGCAGGTAATTCTATTCCCGTTTTAGATGATTTTAGACTCTCTTTCGCATGTGGATAAAAAACCAGTGCAATAATTAATAATTTGAAATATAAAGACATTTCTATGTCTAGACATTGTTTTTAGGTCTGTTTTTTCTTATTTTGAATGATCTTTTTGCCAATTTTATGTATAAAAAAGCCATGTTTTAATTACATTCTTTCTTCATCTAAATTAGATTTTTTCGTAAGTTTTGGGATTCAATTTGACTTTGCAGGGACAGTCTCTCAAGGTTGCAGGAGTTGATCTGACATGTCCATGTTTCTTTCATGGCTGGTTCTATGTTGGATGGTCACATGCTAGGTTAAGCAGACAGCTCTTCATCAGAGAACAAGAAATGTTGCCTACCCAAGAGCTCTTGCCAGTTAAAAAAAACATTTCTGACTACGATTTCTGTCTTATGTTTTGCATAACAATTTAGGATTCATAAAAATAAAATACAGACAGTCTAAAAAATTAAGATGCTACTCTTTCATTCAATTCATCAGAACTAGCAGAGGAACCCAGTTGATAATTAACAATTAACGTTCTTGAAACGGTTTGCACATCATTGCAGCTTGTAAAAAACCCACCTTAGAGATGTATGTGCTTTCAAATATAAAATGTTTGCACATCCAATCATTTACAAAAAGAAATACTTAGAAAATTGCTATCAGTTAAATGATTTAAGTTTAACACAAATAAATACTTCTATATATTTGACAACTGGGCAATGCCTGATGCTCTGCTAGTATATGTATGTATGTGTGTGTGTGTGTGTATATACTGATGAGCCAAAATATTATGGCCAGATACATGTGACTATAACGACAGATATTGTCTTATAACAACTGTCCATGTCAGTTAATAGTAAATAAGCAGGTAAGTCAACCTGGAGTAATTCATTTTGATGTATTGAATACCACGGTTATAGGCGAGAAAAATGATTCAATTGATAGTGAGAGAGGCTAAATTGTTACAGCCAGAAGACTAGGTCAGAGCATTTCAGAAGAAAAATGTATCCAGTCACATAGCATGAGTTGTACAGGAATGGTTTGGGGGACACGGGAGAAACTTCAGTTTGTTGCCCTGGCCAATAAACTCCCAAAATTTCAATCCCATTGAGCACGTACAGGCTGTATTGGACTAGCAGGTTCACTCAACACAACCTCCATTGCATAACTTGTGGCAGTTAAAGGAAGTGGTGTCCAGATTCTAGCACCAGATCCCAGAGGAAATCTTTATAGGTCTTGCAGAATCCATGCCTGATAGAGTAAGAGCTGTTCTGTGGGTGTTAAGGGGATCAACACCTTATAAGCAAGATGGTTATAATGTTTTGGTTCATCTGTGTATACATGGATATGAGGTACTTTCATAAGGTATTTTCATAAATACTGAAATTTCAAAAATCTGGAGAAATGTAAAAGTGAGAAAAAAGTTCAAAATATGAAGAGATGGATTGTTATAGAGGGATCTCGAAATGAAGAAAAAACTGGGCTTATGTTCAGATTATTCAGGTAAAAAATGGAATAAGTCAAGCCTATGATAGTCATGCTAATTAAATTTATCTCAAGATAGATAACCATGTACCAAGCTACTAACTTATCTGATCCACCATTATAATCAAGCAACTCTATATCCTCTCTTGTGTCAATCTAATTTCATTTGAAAAGACAATGCTATTGTTTCGTCCTGGTTTAGAGCAATGTTTTCACTTAAGATTGCCAAAATTAATAAAACTGTCTAAAGAATATAATACTAAAATTGAGCCTTTGTTTTAGTTTTCTTCTCTAATATATTTTATATTTTTTGATAAGTGATTAAGAAATATAATTACAAATATAATGCGGCAGTTAATGAAAACTGAGAAATTAAGTCTTGAGTGATTTTATTTTGCAACGCGGTCTTGTGTGAAAATCTGATTGCTTTATTTGAAAATAATATCACTTAGAGAATATAAAAAAATTAGATATTGCATAGCAGGTGTAGTATTGGATGTTGAGGACTGAAGCGGATTTTCTGATGTATTGTGAAGAACAAAAATACAGGCAGGGCTGATGGTCTGGATTGTTGAGGAGAATTGTAGAGGGTCATGCAATCAACAAAAAGGGTCACTGACAAATAAATGGAAGAAAATAATCAACCACCAACTAATGCAGACTCATACATTTACAATCAGATTAAAAATACTTGGATGTATGCTTATTCATGAATACACGGCTAAAAAGAAAAAAACAATGAAAAAATTATATATATGAATATATATTCATATACACACACACAGACTGAAAAAGACAAAGTCTTGCATGTAAGTAAATATATATATCTACACATACACACACAAACACACACATGTACATACTTATGTACATCAATGTGGGCAACCTAATTTATCCCCATAATATTTTTTTTTGACAAAATCTCTTCCATTGTCAAAGCCTAGAATTCTATAGTGAATATTAATCATCTAGATTGAATATTACACAATGAAAATTTCAGATCAAAATTCAGGTAATAATCACATGTCAAGATACAAAGATTGATCCTCCCACACATATATAACTTATATCAATGATACTACTTCATTTAAAAATAATTTTCATAAAAAAGTAGTGCAGTTGAAATTTTAAAATTCAATTGTTTTTATTAGATTGAAAGTGCTCAATGAATTATTAATTCAATAGAGAACAATATTTACCTAAGATTAGAGAAAGAAAACAATCAAGAGTGGTGGATTATATTAAGTATTATTCTAATTACTTGAAAATTTCTGTTTGAACAATGTATTTGAAATTGATTTTATAGCTTGGATTTGTCACGAGAATGACTAACTAATCCTCAACAAATTTTTCAATGTTCCTAATTCGATTTGAAAAAAGATGTTTTTTGTCCTTCTTGTGACATTTTCAAATTCTCAAGGTTAAGTTTTGATGCGCTAATTTTCAATTCTAACTTATATTTTAAATTCATATATTTTATAATAGATTTTAAAACTGTATCAATATTGAATAAAATTCTACAATAAAGAATAAAAATAATTATACAATTATATGATGTAGTTATTTAATAAAATATTTAAAAGATTCCTTCAACAAATATCACTACTAGTATTATACAAACTTTTCACAAAAATCGTTGCCAAGCCAACAAAAACACTAAATGAGAACTAACCTCATGGGCAAACTGGCTTTAGAAGAAGCTACTCAACCATGGACAACCTATATTCGATAAATCAGCTGAAAGAAAAAGCAGCAGAATACAAAAAAGCCTTTGACTCAGTGGAAATCCTAAAGGTCAAGAAGGCCATCATTCTGCAAGGTATAGATCCAGAATATGTCAGTGCCGCAACATATACTGTCACAATGGCTCCTTTATCAGGCAACACAAAAACTCAGAGCCCTTTCAGCTCCAAAAAGAGGTAAGACTAGGTGATACCAGCTCACCCAAATTCTTCAAAGCTTACCTCAAGATGATTTTCAGGAAACTAGACAGGGAGAATAAAGGAATCAAAAAAGACAGTGAATATCTGAACAACATCAGATTTGCAAAAGACATTGCTCTTTTTGCAGAGAACCTACATGACCTTTAACTAATGTGGAATGAACTAAATGAAGAGAGAAAGAAAGTTGGCCTACACATGATCTTCAGAAAGACAAAGATCATGTTCAACAATCACGTCAGAAATAAAAACACAAAAATCAGAATTGAGGACACAGAACTGGAGAAAGTAGACCACTACATCTACTTATGGAGCTGAAACATGGAACCAAACCAAGAGACAAACTTGCAAACTGAGAAGCATGCAGCGTGCGCATGAGAGAATCATGCTCAATAGCACATGGAGAGACCACAAGACAGAGCAATATATTTAGGAGAAAATAGGAGTCTGAGACATCATAGAATCCATTAGAAAACTTGAATGGCAATGAGCTGATCATGTTGTCAGAATGGCCGACAACCAATGGACTTCACGACTCACAACGTAGATCCCCAGAGATCACATGTGCAACCAAGGCCAGCAGAGTACTAAATGGAGAGACGTGCCAGACAAATTCAGACAGTTCTGGCTCTACAACGCCCTCAGTATAGATATGAGGTGAATCCTGAGGAAGGTCTTTGTCCAACGACGGATGTTAAAAGACTAATAATGATGATGATGATTACTAATATTCAAAATTAGTGTCATATCAATATCAGTAATACTATAAAGGTGAAATGAATAAATTCATAGAAAAATCGATGAAATTAGTGATTATTATTTTATAATGCCTATATTCTATATAATTTGAACTGTCCTGTATGACAGCATTTTGTGAGCATTTAACTCCTCTGATTAGGCAAATTCTCTGTGTCCTTAAACATTAATTCTCAATTTTCCTTTCAGACACAGAAAGGATCAATCATTAAATCCATTAGGGGGTCTTGAGTGGCTGAGAATTAACCATTTCACAAAGAGATTAAGGCCTTTTGTTTTTGATTCAAAATTTTTCAAGTAATTAAATTGATGCCAAATATTATTCTTTGTAATGGTTCAACCAGTTTTTTCTCTCTTAAGTATATATATCTCATCCATATAATCTTATATATATATATGCACGTACATGTAAGTTAATACACCCACTGCTTTGTTCAAAATTGGTTTTCATTCTTTCAAATGAGTTTAATGCATCATTATTGTTTGAAAAAACAGGAAATGGATCACTAATTCAAATGATTACACGTTTTTCTCTCAATTTTTGTAGAGTAGAGAGATGAGTTTCGAACACCTGCTTACCATAGGTGCTGTCAGCTCAGCTTAGCAAATTTGCTTTAAGACTGCTTCCTGGTGGACCCAGGTTTGAGTCCTGGTGCTCATTCTCTTTATTCATTCATGTGATCAGGTGTCAGATTTGTTAACTCAGTTAATTCAAATGCTAGATGAAATATATTACCAAATATATATATAAATCGAAACATATATATGCATATATATATATATATACACCTACATTATATGGGTCTGCATTGATTTAAAAAAATGATTACCAATTATGCCAGGATATGTGATAGACATTCAATTTTTTAAAAACCCATGAAAATATATTGTGTCCAATGTACTCGTATTATGACTTGAGGGCTGTCTACTAAAGCTCGATATGGACAACAGTTATAAGGCTTAGATGAGTCGCAGTACTCCAAATACCCTTGTGAAACATTCATCTTATAGACTGGCACTGAGAAATATTCAAATTATAATTTTGGCTTTTCTTTAGTGAGCAAAGGATTTACATGAATTATACACGAGAAAATATCTTTAAACTTTTCAATTCAGAAAACTATAACCTAGATAGGCAAATATATGAGTGCAATAAGCACCAGTTAAAAAAATGTTTGATTAAATTGAAAATCAAATTCAGGATTTTAATTTTTTAATCTTATTACAACCTTGTAGGCTGTATATATATATAAAAAAAGTTATAATAACTTTTGAAATTTTGGAAACAAGCTCTTCATGTTATAGCTAATCCTTACCCCATTATATTTTAAGTTCTTATCTAAATCAACTTAATGTTTGATTTTGAATGTATCAAGCACTTTTTGAAATAAACCCATCATACATCTGATATGGTCTTATATTATATTATATTTCTGATTTGTATTATATATATATATATACATATATACAAAGTTTATTTTAAAAGAATAATGAAAAGATATGTGATATTGTAGTTTGTCAAAGAAATTTGTTAATCTAAACGACTTGTTTGCCATTAATTTGTATTGTTGCTGAAGTTAGCAGTTATTCATGAGAGTAGTCAAGGAAGAGAGAAACTTACAGAAAAAGACTGAATCTTCAGAATGTTTGTTTTGGACACAAATATATCTGATATTTGAATGAAACCAGCTGATGTGAGCTACTTATAACAATCTGTAAATATTATAAGTTCTTCTTTTAAAATAGTCAAGTTCTCATAGATAGAAAAAAGAAAAGAAACCAGCACGCTTCAATACTCAGAGTAACTGAAGACCATAAAGTTACTTCAATAAACTTGATACAATATTGAACTTACTGATATAAGTATGTTTGATAGTTTATGAATTTCTTATATGGAGCATTGTCATTTTTATTAACTTTCAACAAGCCTCCCCCCCATCAACCCCCCCCCCCTCGAAAAAAAAACAACAGAAATTAGACAGAAGACAGACTAGTCAAAAAGTATTAATAATAGATACATCAGCCATCAACATTTTATGTCAGATTCTATTACTTTAACTGGTCACACAACAGGCATTATACAATGTCTATTTGTAAAGTATCCAGCCATTTTGAATATTTCAAGAACCACAAGAGCAGCCTATATATCTCATGACAACCAATCAGAGGGTATCTTTCTGTACACTCCGGAACATCCACTCTCCTGTAGGGCAACTTCGTCAGCAATGAGATGCTATTGAGTGTACTATGTGACTGTTGCATTCACAATGACTGAGCAAGTGATTCTTAGTGTCTTGTGCAAGATTTGGGGGCACAACATTGTATCATACATAGATGTCATGAGAAGAGGAAGCAGATGGTGTTCTTGAGAGAGGACTTTGCAAAAAGTGGGTAGGATTGTGGAATGAATGTGTTAGGTCCCAAGGGGAGGATTTTGCAGGTAGACAATTTTTTTTTTTAGAACTGTTCACCCAAGCTATCAATAGCAATAAGTTGATTGATTTTAATGTTTGTACATTTATACTTACAGCTAATTTAGAATATATAGCTCCATGTAACTGAAAAAGGATTTTGTGATTAACCAGAATTCTTTGTGATGATTTAGGAATATATTTTTATTCTGATTCTTTTGTCTAATATCCAAATTTTATCAATGTAATGCGGAGTCAGTGCTAAAGGGTCATTATTGGAAAACATCTGCCCTGCAATTCTTTGATGTCTTGTCTGCCTTGAGACATTCTGGCTGCAATCTCTTGTTTCATAGATACGAATCATTAGTTCTGTTCTGTAAGTTCTTCAAAGTTATTATCATTATTACTAGCATAGTATCTGTCAAAAATGATGAGATTATTTACATATGAATTGGCACTTCCATCTAGGATCTGAGTATCAATGGGCTCAAGGATACTTAGAATAATTTACCATTAGAATATTCCAAATATTTGGTTGTTACGTATGAAATTCCATTTTTTTAATAATAAAATGAAGGATTATATATATATATATATATATATATATATATATATATATATATATAATAGGGTAGAGGTAAATATTTGATAAAAAAATGACCTATTGGAAGCAATAGTATTTTTCAAAGAATCCTTTTGTAATAATACGTTATCTCTATAGAATTCCTGAGGTTTAGTGTTCAAACATCAAGTAAAAACTTGGATTACGGCTTCCCAAACATTGAACCTTTTATTAAAGATATGAAGTTTAAATTGCTTGGAAGAATGATAATCTGAAGGGGAAGTATCTGGTGAATATGGAGGATGCTTCATATCCTGATTCTCGAAGCTTAGTCAGCTGAGAGGCAAGTAGTCTATCAATATCATAAAGTATTTCATTCAGTCCATGTGGGGCTCATTATTCCATCTTTTTCATTGCCTTGATATAATATGATATGGTCACAGTGGGAGTTCTAAAATTTCCAGGAGGTGCTTATTCCATTGTTTGTTACTTGTTGAACACTGCTATTGATAATTTTTCTTTATTGAGGACAAGTTGAGGCCTTCTGCAAAGTTTATTATAGGTATCCATATATCCAGACCTAAATGTATTGAACCAATGCTGAGTTCACACTGTAGTAGTGTTTACTCCAAATGCTTTGTTGCCATTATCAGCAGCTTGAGCAGCATTGGTCAGATTTCTCTGATAGACACAAATGCTATTAAGGGCTCAAAAACCCACAACAATAATGGATTATATTGAATTAAACATGTACAATGTCTATAAAGATTTACTATGTTTCCAAAAAACTTACTTTTTGTCTACATATACGCTCCACCCCATGATGGATTTTTGGTGGGGGGTCAGTTAGCAATATATGTTAAAATAAATTAGTCCCCAATTTCTGCCCACTTGTTTTTACAAAATTCAGACTTCTTAGTGATTACTTCCTAACAAAAAGTGGAAGGAGTAACTTATTCATTGGTTACCCCCTTTTTCGAAATTTTTAAATTGATCATCCCCAACATGGCATGGCTACAAAAGAGGTTGGCCATGTGATGATTTCTATTCAGTACCAAACCAGGCCTGTTCTTATTTACATCAAATCTGCATGAAATGCAATTACATTCACTTTTCAGCTTTATTCTCCATGATGTGAAAAAGAATGTATTACTTATTCTTGTATTGCTTGTAAGACTACTGAAGAAAGATAAAGGGAGGGATGCTGCCTAAGTTCATGATCCCATAAAAGTCAAGCAGGGCTTTATTATGTTTTGATCATCATTTTCCAATCTGGTAGCTGTTGTTATGTATACAGGTTGGCAGATAGAACAAGGAATATGATATGCTGACAACTGATATGAGCCATCTGCCTAAATCAGAACATTAAAAATAAAAACATCAGTAACTTTTGTATATTACGATAAAGCATTAAACAAAATGTTCTTATAAAAGCCTCTAATGCTACAATCTGATGAAGAAATAAAAATCCCCAAATAAAAAGCAAGTTGGGAGACAACTGGAATTTTTCCAGCAAATAACAAGAAAAAAAAACTGCCAAAATATGATATTACTTGTCTGAAGGAAGTGGTTCGGGTTTGATGAGAAAAAAGAAAGGATAAAATGTTCTTAGAGAAGTTTGTTTGGAAACTCTCACTTTTCTTCATTTCTTTTTGTATCTTATATACAACTGAAATACTCTCTTGTGTCAAGGGGCCACCCCTATGGATGATGTATGAGTAAATGTGTATAAGTAGATGTGTGATTTTAGAAAGAGGTCATAGGGTCAACTGACAGGAGCTCATCTTTTGATAGAGTTGCCAAAAGTTAAGGGTTCAGAGGTTGAAGGTCAAACAAAATGCTTTGTTCATCTTTGGAAAAGAACTATCATTTTGACATTAGTTGTGCTAAATAGCCTTTCAGAGCTGATTCAACCAAAATGAAACCTCTATTTATCATTCAACTGAGTAATATACATAAAAGCAAATAAATATTAATTCTGCAGATGTTAAGTGACTTATATGAAAGATAGGTAAATGGAGAAATATGATATGGATACAATAAAATAAATACTTTTATTTATATATTTACATTTATATTTTCAAGGAATGGTTATATAATCTGACAGAATAATTAGGAATGCATTATATTATTTGAAGCTCTATTTGGAATGACCTCCTGTTATTACACTGAGAATGTGTCACTTGGCCAACACAGGGTAAATAAAATAAACAATTTTTTAAAAAATAGGGCTGCCGCAGGATTCCAAACTGTGACCAATCAGGTAGCCACTATAAAGTTGCTCTTACCATTGAGCTGACCAGCCTGGTGGAAAGGCAAAGGCCCATACAAGTGCTTCATTCACCCATCCTCATATTTGTTTATTCAGTATCCATATCTGCTCTATTGTTTCTCTACATGGATAATGATATTAAGAAATGGATGTACAATCCAAAAGAATGATTAGGAATGCATCATATTATTTGAAACACTGTTTGAAATGACCTCCTGTTATTACATAGAGAATGAGTCACTTGTTGTAACCTTCTTTTTATACAATTTTTCATTTTATTTATTCTGTCTTGGCCAAGTAACACATTCTCCATGAAATAACAGGAGGTCATTTTAAATAGTTCCAAATAATATAACGCATATATATATATATATATATATATATACATAAACTCAGAATCTCCATGGCAAAACAGCAAATGATCTCCCCATAAAAATAAACTAATAACAAATTTAAAGAATAGAAGTTAAATCAAATTATGAATAAACCATGGAAAACTCTAAACACAGTATGTTAACAGCAAATGGAAAATAAGTGACTTGCATGACATAACGTCATAGATGCTTTGAGACATTTTTAGAAGAAAAATTATCTCTTAATATCAAAGTTAAACAACACTTTTAAAGCATAAAAGTGCAAACTTTCCAAGACACACACACACACACACATATATATATATATATATATATATATATATATATATATATATATATATATATATATAGTACAGATCAGGTTTGCAGTATAGCATAATATAAAGCAATGTCTGATGTGTGATGATTTTTTTTATGGATTTATTTCATAGAGTGCTCAATACATTCAACTTGATACTTCGAAAGTCAAGTTGTTTTAGAGTAGAGCTCGAAATATATAATAGGATGTGGATTTGCTACACAAACAAGTTTCCATTCATAGATAACTCCTATACCTAGCTCACATTTTTTAACAAGTAATTTAAAACCACCAATGAAAACATTCACTGAAAACAATAAAACAAAATGAATAACTCCTCTTATTCATAGTGACATCCACAAGACTCTCACCAAATTCCCCAAACTAGAATCTAAAAACACAAACAATCATTCGCCTGATGAGGCCTAGAGAGGGCAGAAACATAAACTTTTTTGTGTAGCGAATCCACATCCTATCATACATTCATATATGTATATAAGTTTGGATCAATAAGTCTCTAGCTAGACACATAGTTATTTGCTGATTTTAGATCTTAAATTTTTACAGAATATGTTTGATCTATTAGACAAATGAAGTGATGGCTCAAGTGAATTGACAAGGAAGGAGATGTTGAAAAATTATTATTGGTTGAGTAAAATAAATGCTTCATTTATCATTAGCCTACAAACTTACTGACTTACCTATGCATATATTTTACATATACGCAAACATATGTACATATATATGGGTTAATAAACAAATATAAGAACATTAAGCAGATGAAATGTATGTGTATGCATATCTACACAATGTAGGAGTATTATTAAGAAATAATATTTATATACTCTCTATAAAGAGAAAAAAAGCAACATACATGTTTACATGTCCTAGTTCTTCAGATAAATATTTGTACATGCAAAAATAGATATATTGAGAGATTTATATGCTTACATATAGATTATTTGCAGAGATGTATACATCTACATTCAAATATATCTTTTCATTTTCTTAGTAACAACAACAGTATATCATGGCCTGACAATGAAAACATTATGCAGTGAACAAATTTTAGGGTTGATGCAAAATTTTCAAGTATTTTTTAACAAAATCTTTTATTCATATAAAATCATTGCATCATTATTCAGTCATCAAAATATTTATGCTGGCTTTCTATGACCTGACACCGCCTATCAAGTAAATTGTGTATTCTGTCATAAAATAATGATTACAATTAAAAAAAAATTAAAATAATAAAGATGTTTTATCTACAAAGCATCACTGAAAAGATGGTGTAAAACTAGTTATAAAATAATGAAAGCTAAAACTCTTCATCTAAGAAGCAACAATAATAAGATGGAGATAAATAAGTAATAAAATGATAATAACGCAAATGCTTCATATAAAAAACAGCAATGATACGGGTTAAACTACCAATAAGATAAAAATCGTGAAACTACTATATCTAAAAAATAACTATAATAATAGTGAAAAATACTTTATTGGAAGAATTCAACACATAAATAGAAATAAAAAAAACTTCACAAATATTCCTTGTCTGTCACACAGCGTAATGTTCACTCATTAAAAATCAGTAGAGGTTAAGATAATCAATGGCCACAGACAGATTTTTAGTGTTAACACCATCTTTTATGGTTATGTTCAAGACAGCATTTAAAAAAGTATCAAAAGAAAGAGGAAAAACTAATGTTTGGTGTTACATCACCCATATTATTATCGATTTGTCAAAAATATCAATACATGTTTTACATGAAGAATATGAGAAATCACTGAAAATGTATTTCTTGGGTGATATTTCATATTGAAAGGAACAATTTTGTCCATTTTTAAGAGCTGAAGATTTCAATCGATTTCTCTCAGACAGTCACTCAGATTCTGAATATTTTAATTCATAGAATATCATTCTAAGTCCCAAAAGGAGTGAAAGTCAAACAGTGCCTACAGCTGCCTAATCTTTATTTCTTTTCATTCAGCAGTATTTCTTTTATAAAGGATTCTATCAGCATTTCATTATTCCTAAAAAAAAACACAAAGGTGGCCATTTTTTTGTATGATGGCTGAAGGGTTGAAAAAAAAATCCAGAGCACAAGGCAGCTTTAGTCCTCTTAAGAATCAATAGCAATTAACTGAAAAAGAAACTAAGTTTAGGACACTTTTTTCCTTGTAACATCTGTGTCCATAAGGAATAACTACTTGAAGTTCAAACTCATTATTACGGCCCAGTAGATTTCTTTTTTTCATCTTCCAAAATTGTTCTAGACAAATCAACATAAACCAATTCAAGAGAAAAACATTGCTGAAAAAATATACATTTTTTTTCTTTCTGACAGGTTACTTGTGAGACATAGCTTAGTGTTACCTTAATTCAGAGAATACTCAAGGTAAAGACATTTGCTTATTTACCACTTATTTACAATTCCTGATATGGTTCTTGTCTGGGAACAGTCTTTTATCTACCCTTATAATGAATAGTGAGACAGTTTCTTCCTTTG
The DNA here is from genome assembly GCA_963457665.1 of Thysanoteuthis rhombus. NCBI lineage: Eukaryota > Metazoa > Mollusca > Cephalopoda > Oegopsida > Thysanoteuthidae > Thysanoteuthis > Thysanoteuthis major. The sequence continues at coordinate 36,246,599 of OY735199.1, read as the reverse complement.
TTCCTTTGCCTATAATACATAACAGAAGTAAGATAAGATTCATATTTTGCTTATAAAAACATCTACCACCATTTGAACCTGGTTTGTGAGACTTATTCCAGAGGAAATGAGGACTAAAGATAATGACATTAAACTGGGATTAAAATGTTCTTTCTTCTTTGCTGTCACTAGCTATCTTTCGATAATTGATATCATTAAGATATCGTACAAATAACTTTATGATATCACATATGAAGAGCCTGATATCAAGTTGAGATTATATAAAAATAATTTGGAAAAAACCTATAAAAACTGGAAGAAAATTATGAATGATGGTTTCTTTTCTGCAATCTCAATCACAGATGCTTTGAAACAGAGACAATGAACAGAGGATAAAAAAATGACTATAAAATGAATGGTAGAATGAAAAGTCTGGTGATTGTTTTGTAGCAATCGTAATCAATTAGCAAAAGGGTCAAGCAATAAGTTTAAAAGGAAGAAATTGCAAGAAAAATGATTTGGTAGGTTTGTAGCAGGTCAGGCAATAAGTGTCAGAAAAGACCCTATTACCCTGTCATAAAACATATGCACACACTCATTTATTGAGAATCCTAAAACTTTGTAAATACTGGCTATAAATGGTGATATATATGGTTACCAATACTTTTCTTCACTCTTATTACCCAACAAATGTTTGTGTTTCTCCTTGTCATGTCTCTGACAATAACCAAAGAGTGTGCTGTAAAACATGGAGATTGGATTACGATATTTTTGCCCATCAATTTTAATCAACTTTTTCGAATTCTGCTGATATTTTCCCAAAGGTATGGAAAGTATAATATTTCATTCTTGATGGACAACTGCCACATAGCATATAGGAATATAACCAAGAGCACATATCATTTCAGACAGGCAAATGATGACTGAATAATGATGCTGTGATATTTATTGGCCTAAGCCAACTTTTGAATGAGGTTCAATTTGAGGATAATGGGAAATTTCTAAAAATGAAGATATTGCAGACTGATAATCAACAACAAGTCCAACTGAGTCAATCTGTCTAACTCTTTCTTATGTTGTTAATGTATAAAAGATTTTTTTGTAAAATACACGGAATGCTTAAAATTGTTGATTTGTCAAATATCACTTTGATATGCGATTTAGTAATAGTTTCAAAATCTTTCTTGAAAAAGGTGTTCTGAATGTAATCAGCCTTTGGCAGACTGACTGATCCTCTCCTATCCAACACGACTCTACACTGCAGCTTATCAGCTCTGCTGATTACAGTAACAACATATTTTATGGTTTTGATTTTTTACCGTTCTTGGTATACCTAAGGTAATTTGAAGGAGTTTTCAGTCTGATCCCAAAAAGAGGACAATTTAATGTCCAGCTAGCAGGAAGACAGAGTGCTCAAATACCAGACAGTCCAGTGTAAAACTAGTCCTCTGACCATCTTAACAGGTACACTTTAAGGGAAATTCTCAACATGCCTCAAAAATACAAAATACCTGAGAACACGCAATTTCATACATATCTCTGAGCATATATACGTACATATATATGTGTGAGTAGTATATATACCCATTTACAGCATTTCTTTTATCTATGTACAAAGGTTTATCAATAAGTCCGTAACTTGATAAAACTATTTGCTAAATCGGGATCTGAAAGTCTCGTTGTTTAATGTTATATCTATGTGATTAATGGAGAAGTGCTGAGTTAAATGGACTGACAGGGGAAGAGATTATGTTGGAAAAATACAATAAATGTACAATAAATGCTTTTCTCATCATTAGAGAATGGACTTATTGATGTACTTAAGAATGTATGCACACATATAAAACTATTTATATATGTACACTATAAGTTTATATGAAGATTTAAATGGATTTATACATCTCTCTTTCTCTCTCTCTCTCTCTCTCTCTCACTCAATGTATATATATATATAAATATATATGCATTTAAAACTTTATACAAGCATGAAGAGTATGCACACACACACACATATATATATGTGTGTGTGTGTGTATGTATGTGTGTATATGTCAGGTGTCTGTAATAATGTGTGCTTTTAGTTATATGCCTATAAGCAATTTGGCAGTTGTCCATCAAGAATGAAATATGATATGTTCCATACCTTGGGGAAAATATCAGCAGAAGTCTCAAAAGTTGATTAAAATTGATGGGCAAAAATATTGTAATCCAATCTCCTTGTTTTACAGCACACTCTTTGGTTATTGTCAGAGACAATAAATATCACACAATAGAGAGAAAGTTCTTGTAAGGGATGAGTTTAAACAGGGAGAAACACACACATTTGTTGGGTAATAAGAGTGAAGAAAAGTATTAAAACCATATCCTCTCACCATTTATAGCAAGTCTGAGGCTTCTTAATAAATATATGTATGGGTATTTTATCAACAGATGCAATAAGGTCTTTTCTGACACTAATTGCCTGACATGCTACAAAACAACCTAATCATTTTTCTTGCAATTTCTTCTTATTGCTTGACCCTTTTGCTAATTGATTATGATTGCTGCAAAACAATCACAAGACTTGTTTTTCTGTCATCGGTCAAACTAAAGCAAACAAGTTTAGGTGAATCCTGCCATAAATCGAGTGTCTGACCTAGAGATAAACAGGCAAATAACATATCTGTTAGGCCAAGATCCTCCTGATTGAATATAGGGTGAAATTAACTTGGAAATATCAAAGTTTTTTTTAATGTTTATAATTACTTGATTTAGCCACATATTTCTCCCCACGCAATAATAATGATGCATTAAACAAATTTGAAAGAAGTAGCTTAAATTCAACCTTGTCAGAATTCAGTCAATCAGTTATATATTTTTCAAAGAATCAAAAGTCCAAAGAAAATAATAATTAAAAAAAAACTGTTTGTTTTGTAAGTGGTAATTTTGCTTAGTAAACCATAGCCTCGTTTACGAATAGTAGATAACCTGGATCTAAGTATAACTAATCTCACCATCATCATCAGCCTTTTAGCATTCATCATTTGACATAGACCTTCCCCAGGATTCCCCAGGCCTCTCTATTATGGGCATGGTAGGGCTCATTTATTCTGAATTTGTCATGCTATCTCATATTTTACTGGCCAGAGTTTTGCATTAGATCTCAAGGGATCCACTTTGTGAGTCATGATGTCCATCAGTTGTCTGATATTCTTGCAACATGATCAGCCCTTTGCCATTTGAGTTTTCTTTTGAATTCTATGATATCCCTGACTCCTGTTTTTTCTTTAATATACTGTGCTCCATGTGAAGTTGAGCATGATTCTCTTATGTGCATGTTGCATGATTCAGCTCCATCAAATACTATTGGGAGGATGCATTGGTTGTATACCCTTGTTTTGAAGACAAATAGGAATTTCTGGTCTTGAAGGCTGAGCTTGCTCTACTAAAAGCTTGCCGTCCTAAAATGATTCTTTACTTGATTTCTTCTTCTTTTGAGTGTTTCATTGAGATTTTTTTGTCCTAGGTGGATGTACTAGTCTAATTTTTTTCAGAACTGTGTTTTTGATTTGGATTTTTATGTCTATTACCTCAACATGTTCATTGGAAAAGAATTTTAAACACATGATGTCATAACATTGATATATCCTATTTATAAAAAATTGGTTTTATGGTTCTTAATCCACCGATTACCATCATGATGTATTGCATTTGAAGAAGAAATGACAAGACTTAGATTATTCCTAAGTTTGTCAAGGGAGAAAATGAATAAAATAAAGCAGGGAAGTGGTTAAATAGAAGTGTGATCAGTGGACAATTGTAAGAGAGGCCTAAATCTTCACAATGTAAATCAAATGCAATAAGTGCTGAAATACAGCTTTTGTGATCATTGTTCTATTCTTAATTCCATAACAATTCGCCATGTCATTAGATACATTATCATTAGAGTGAATGAAAGTTTTGATGTAATTGTTTGATAGAATTGCATCAGCAATATCATAAGTTACATAGATATTCTTATGATGTAATGATACAATCATTATATACCATTTATAAGAATTGGTTCTTTGGAGAAGAATTCAGACAAAACTTGAAATATTCCAAAAAAGATTAATATAAAATGAACAGTTAAAAACTGAATGGGTTAAAGACAATGATAAAACACACAGTCCAAAATAATTACATTGTTTGAAAAAGACAAAACAAAAAACGTTTCCTTCCTTGAATGCTAAATTTTGTACTGACAATTATGTCAGACTGCATTTATTGTGAAGTTCCTGGGCACTAACACAATGGCTGTGTCTTTGATTATTTCAATGGAAGTCATTTGTTTTGTTTTTAATCTTTTCTTTAATTAACTAATTGAGAATTTCACATTTGGGAATCATTAGATATATATCCGTTATCTTTTTCCAATCTCCTTATCAGTTTCTGAATCAACAGCCATTGTGTATTCATATGATAAATTTCATTTTTGTTCTTCCAGTTTTTTGTTCTTTTTTAATTTGTTGGAATAATGACAGAGAACTTTATTCCAGTCTTCAAATCATCCTTATCATATCAATTTTTCAAGAACTTTGCTTCCTGTAGTATGACTGACATTGTCAGAAACACGAAGCATAATTATGTGATGCTAATTAGTCTAAATACTGCGGTGGGGAAAAATGGTAGCAAAAATGTAGGAGTGTATTAACAAGCAAATCTACTGCAGATTTAGCAGTATCACATAGTTTTATATATTTATGCAATGTAAAAGAATGGTTATGTATACCAACTTCCTCATTAACATTGTTTCATTCAATGTCATTGAGAAAAAAAGTAAAAATTTAACAATAATATAAGATATTGTTAGTGGAATAAGCGATTTTTCTGACTTGACATAAGTTAATCCAATTTTTTATTCATTTCATTAGATACAGCATTGTAAATCATTATTATTGATATTTGCTACCATTTATGTTCTTTTTAATTGTAATTGCTTTTATTACAACTGAACTCAGGTTGATTTCCCTTCATTAATGAGTGAATAAATTGACAGCATGGTTCAGAATAAAGGATAAGTACCAGGTGAGAATCAAACTCATGACCCTCTATGCTGGAGAGTAGCTTACTTAACACATGAACTGCTCCTACCACTAAGCTAGTGAAATTTAGTTGATAGCATGAGTTCAAATCAAACACTTAAATTCATTTCCTATCCGATCACTTCAAGGCCTTTATGGTTATTAACCAGTAGTTCAGTATTGATAATCCAATTCTATTTATTTTATTAGATAAAATATTGTTAACCATTGTTATTGATTTTTTGCAACTATTTACCTCCATCTTAATTGTTGTTGCTTTTCTCACAACTAAACTCTGGCTGAATTCCCATCAGCAGTGAATAAATAGATTACCAATGTGGATCAGAATAAAAAATGAGTTAAAAATAAAACATAACCCTCTGAGCATGCGGATGGCTCATACAACACATGGCCACTCTCCTGAAACATGGTGGCAAACGAGAATTCAAGTCGCGAAATTCCTACTCATCAATAAATTCAATAACACATATTAATATAATTGTGTCCACGGTACAATCAGTTTTGATTATCAGAAACCAAGCCACAATGTTATCAGGGTAGTTACTAAGTGTTTTTTTTATATATATATACACAATGCAAATTAGAGATGTGATATAATATAATATCCAATGTATGATGGATTTATTTCAGAAAATGCTTGGTGCATTCAACATTAAATATCAAGTTAATCTAGAGTAGAGCTCAAAATATAACATGGTGAGGATTTGGTACGCAAACACATTTATGCTTCTTTGCCCAAACAGGGCAGAACCATAAACGTATTTGTGTAGCAAATCTATACTCTATTATATATATATATAACTATCGCTATTGTATAGAATAAGTGTAGAATATAATGTTAGTATTAACTAAGATCAACAAGACAAAAAAATTTGTATTATATCAATCACTCAAAGGGCAGGGCCTACCCTACCTAAGAATTTGGGATTCATTTGGACCCAAATTTATCAGGCATAATTATGAAATACTAATTAGACTAAATACCCTAGTAGATAGGGGAATAATGACAAAAATGTATGCGTATTAACACTTTTAATACAACTCAGTGCTTTACAGATTTTGTTGAAATTATCATGCAGTCTTATATATGCACAAAGTATGAAAGTTTGATTGTATAAAACATTTTTTTATCATATATATATATATATATATATACACATATATATTTATTTGGAATCAGTAACCGTCAAATCAGGGAAGTGTCTGTTTCCATGGGTGAACAGTTATATAGTAGTTTGGTAGTGATACTAGTTCATTCTCAAATCAGGGACTGATCAAACTATTCTCCTGATGGGATGTATCAGATATACATCGAAATACTGTACTAAGTTTCTTTTCCCTGAGTTTCCCTACTTTCACCGTGTATATATATATATATATATTCCAGAAAGTTTTGTAGCTTTAAACACCAAATATATAAAAGAAAACCATATGTCATGTCAGTCAATTATTTCACAATATCTGTTAATGTAATTGATGTAATTTTCTTCAGTGTTTTTCATATTTTACTCAGAATTTGATATTATGGAATTATGTGTGAATTTATACATATATATATACATGAGTATTTCTCAGGGTTCACACCTGTCAGGAAAATGTCTCAAAAAAATAAATTTCTGAAGGTCAAGGAACTTCATCAATTGTTAGGGAGTTTTTAAGATTTCCAAAAATTGTTCACCTAAATGTTGGAATAAAAAATCTTTTGTAATTCTTATGTCTTTTTCTTGAATTTTCTGATTCAGTATGCATTATGTATGATATCTATTCTCATGAAAATGGTTTCTGACATTTTGGTATTGATGAAAGTGTTCTCCTTTTTGTCTGTTTCTTTTCAAGAGATTTAAAGGGATGGCAAAAAACAAACACTAAAATACATTATCTGGGGAGAAAAACTCATCTCCCATCCATAATGTGGAGAAAATCTAGAAATTAAAAGGGAATAGGGAGGCTAACAACAGCCATTTCTGAATCATGTGAGGGAGACACATTTTTTGGGATATATAGAAAAAAAAGAAAAAATTGAAATGTTTTACAAAAGCATATTGCTGTCTTGTTTTTTTATTTAGCGCATATTTTGCAGAATTATAGGTTGATGACAGTTTTCTGATGAGTTTTTTTTTTTGTATATATTTGAATAAAAATGTAGCTAGAGGTAACTGAATGGGAGGTAGGAGACCATCAATTACTGACTCATCTATTGTCAGGGAAATTTGAAAAATGTCAGTGAAATTCAAACTCACAAGTTGGTGAGAATCCTTTTATATATATATATATATATATATATATATATATATATATATATATAATTTTATCATTATTTTCTGTAAAATATCATACATGGCAATAAAATGATGATGCTGAGGATAATAAGGGAAGAGTATTACCCTGAAATGTGATTTTCTCATTGAAAGACATCTACATGAATATCACAGAAGCAAGCATCATTTCCTTATGGTGTAACAAATACTCAGTAAAGAAGAGAATTATTACCACTTACAAAGCAGCAATACGTGTTGCAAAATAGATGTTTCAGATCCATTTCCCTTCATATATGAGAATATAACTGTGTGATCAAAGTATTAATCTGAACATGACAACAAATCAAAAATAAATGAAGACAATGCTTCACTCCACTAATATTGGGTTGCAAGATAAGGCATTGGTTGGAACGTTGACGCTGGAGACTGATTACCAGGAGGCCAAAATTAAAATCAGTTTACCATGGCGTCTGATTTATGGAGGACTGAATTGAAACTAACAGGACAAAAGTATAGTGCTCTTTATTTGGGCAGACTAGTTCAGAGAAGTCGAGGCAATTTGAAGATTAATAGAGTAACAACCATGTAGGGATAAGTTTGTAATTCCATGTGTCTTCTAACTGTTAGCTCCAGGTTTGTTTTGTGCTTTTTTTTCAATTTCTTATATCCAAATCCAGACAGTTAATTGAGAGTTAGGAAGAATTAAGTAACTTTTAACTACCTTATAAAATAATATTTTCAGCTATAAAAACAAGTTTTGTAGCCTACTAGCATCTAAGAAGGATGTTGAATAGTCCTCTACATTGCCCTGGGATGCCTCGGAACTCTTTAATATCTTTTTATGTGCAATCTGTCAGTAATCTAATAATATTTAACAGTACCGACAGAAAAGGCTGGCGCCACTGCATCTATACTACCAGTCTCAAGTTTGAAGCTGAGAGATGAGCAGCTGTTGAGAACGAGAAAAAAAGAGGGAAGAAGTGGGCTGCCCTTCAGACACTCCTGGCCCTTTCATTGTCCCAAGTGCAGAAAGGTCTTCACCGTACAGGTTGGGTGCCACTGCCACTTTTGAGCCGGTAGATGAAAGATCGACAATTCACACTGATCCTTGAATGTAAGAAACAAGCCAACAACATCGGTGTCAACTGAAACGTTCCTCTTTTTCTTGTATAAACCATTTCACTGAACTTTTTTTTGCCTATGACACTTTTTACCGTGTTTCAGAATGTCATTCTCCCATTCCAAGATTGTCTCATTCAAAAGATGGATTCCAGAATTGTAAAGAGATCAATATTCCAACAGTTGATTCCCCCCCCTGTTCGAAAACCTCTTCCCTAAACCTACTATTGCAGTTAAGATCCCTGAATAATTTTAGAAATCTTTATAAAAACAGGTCTGGTTATTTACTTAAAAGAAACAGTCAGGTGTCTAGCATCTTTTGGCAGCAAATGTCTTGTCGGATTGATCAATTAGAAAATTTAAAAGAGGGTTGATCAATGAATAAGTTACTTCTCTTGCCTTTCCCTTGCACAGTGATCATGAAAAGAATCTAAATTTTCAAAATAGCAGCAGGCACAAACAGAGGGATCAATTCAACTTAAACTTACATTGTATACTAAACCTCCCTCACTGAAAACCTTGGGGGTGGGGGCATTTTCAAAAATCAAAAAATCTAAAGAAAAAATAATGAGTAAATATTTAAAATTTTCTATCTTCCATCTCCATTGTTGTGGCCTGTATGTTTGATACATGTTTATATACACAGCCAGCCAGCCAGTCAGTCAACCAGCTTGAAAACTGAAGAAACTTATATTGACAGTTTTGGTTGACTGTTTCTAAAAACACTTCAAAAACAAGATTGCTCTATTCAGTAATCAAGTGTTTTTCACTTATAATTCACATTGATAAAAGATTCAAATAATCCTGTAATGAAAGACTTATTTTGACGTACAGGAATGAAACCTGACCTTTCACCAGAATATATATACTCAATTGCAGATTTCTAGCTGAGACAGCAATAAAAACAAACAAAAGTGAGAAAAAAAACTCCCCAAACCCCAAACAATTAAAAAAATTAAAACAAAAAAAAGCGAAAGAAAGAAAATGAAGAGAAATAGAATGAAGGCAGGTGGAAACCATTGAAAAGTAAAAACCAAACATTAATGAAACAAAAATCCAAACTGCCTGATCTGATGACAAGATGTCCAGTAGCCCAATTAAAGGACTTCATCAAATCAAAGAACTCTGAGAGCCTACTGCCGAGATAAGATGTCAACATTCATTAGCAGAACAAACAGTTTTAATCAAGCATTACTCTTCTGTTTAAATGTTTCTTTATTTGTTCTGATTTTAAGTCTTTGTTTCTAGTGTTCTTTTCTCTATTTCAATGTATATTGGTTGACTCAAGTGGCAGAATATGTGTGATTCACTTCCTGTTGCTGCTGCTGATAGAAATTATGATAATACTGGCATAGTTCCTGTCAAAAATGATGAAACTATTTATTTATTTTTCTGTTGATTTTCTACATCTGTTCATATTTTCTGTTTTTAATCATTCAAAAGAAAATGAACGGACTCTATTCAAAACCAATAATGTTGTTTACACAATTTTGGTAACATTTGCCAACCTTTGTTTCTGTAATAAAACTATTAGTTTCCAACTGATCAGGAAAAAATAATGTAAAGCTGTTAATGTTAACACTCTCTAAAAATGTACACTGACTAGTTTTCTCAAACCTTATTACATTTACATTTGTATCTAAGATGTGTGTATCTATTTGTGTTCCCCGTAACTTTCAGGTCATAACTCTATGTTTACAATATGTAAAATTGAAAACAAATGTTTTAGCTTCTTCAATTATGAACGCTTTTACTCATGTCACATTTTCCTTCTATTTCAAGAATTATATGATGTAATGTGATGAGAAAAAAAAAATTCTCCTGTTACCCTCTATCTCTCTCTTGTCTATCGAACCGATACAAATTTGGTCTGCATGAAAACATTTTAGTCATTCATAGACCTGTTAACCTCTGTCATTGATAAAATAATGAGGCAATAGAATAGGGTGAAAAACAATTCTTTTTTTACATGAGAAAAAATATCAGTTTTATTTGCCATCGAGGTTTTGAATGGAACTGAATAAAACCCTTTTATTAGTCTTGAAGAAGATAAAAAACTTAGCTAATATCATAAGCCCAAAAATTTAAAAAAAATCCATTTTATAAAATGGATTTTGTTTTTTATTTTTGGGCTTTTCCAGCAAAAGTTTGTTGTGAAGTCAGAATAACTGTTCAAGTTGGTGTAGATGTAATATTAGGGTTGAAATGACAGTCTTGGTAAAGCATGGTGAAAACTTGAACAATTTGATCAATCGCAGTATTTGAGAATGATTAAAATATATATGCTTTGCATAAATGGATGACCTTAGCCCACATGTGTACCAGAACTATCTAAAATTGATTAAAAAAAATACCAGGATGATGTTTGTTATTGTTGATCTAAAACGACCATAGAGACCCATAATAGTTTTTTGGAAAACAAAGCAGAAAAAAAACTTTTTTTTGATGGTACCTAGGGGTATGCTCATGCAAATTTTCAAGGCCATAGCCCCAAAATATGACCAGGAGTGCCAAGAGACACTCAGATGAGTAAAGAGAGAAGAACCTATAGCCCACTAGGTTGGTTGGTAGGGAATGCCTTTTGTGGGGTACAGTGATTCAATAATCTGCATTCCATTGAACGGAAAGTCATCATCTACATTCCTTGATAAAAATTGTTTAGGGAGTTAGTTTAGTAGGGGTATTATCTGCAATAACCATAGAGTGTATTCTTTTTTAAAGTTGACTAAGATTTCATGTCAGGGTTGCTTTGGAGAAACGTCTGTGAAAACTCTATGAAACAACATATAAAAAGGTGTAAATAGGATAATGGAGAAGCAGACCTGAATCTTGATGTTAATCTCTTGATGCACTTAATGTCCGAAAGAAGCTGTTAGGTCTTAGATATCAGGAGACAAAACTTTCTACTCCTTTGAGGAAAATAATGTATCTAAATGGTCCATTAAGATCTCTCTTATATCTCTGGAGTATAAAATGATCTTGTTTGTTTTTTCTTCTTGGCTTCTTCAGACAAGCATATCTGCCAGATCTTGCTGGCAAAAGTAAAGTTTGTGCCTCATATGAGAGCAAATGTTTTGAGATTATGATTATAAATTGTTTTTAGTAATGAAAGTCTTCTGTCATCATTCACCATTCCCTCAACAAAAATTATGATAATAACCCAGAGTTGATTTGGTGAACGGAAACAGACATCCCGGAAGCGATTGAGTAAACGAGTCATATCTACTGTTTAATAAAATTGTGATGTAGAAATTTGTTTTTTAGACTTTCCCTTGTGATCAATCAATAAGACAAGGAAGATGAAGTAGATATGAAAGTTAAAATCTTGTCTTCTAACCAAAGGATGAAGCTGCTAAATGTTTATATTTTGGCATTGACGATTTTACAATATCTGCAGTCAATATGGTGTTAGTACGGTGGCATCAGTCAGACTCATGAGACCATAGATCTACATCTGGAAAGTCTTGCTTTCATCTACTCAAGGGTGTAGGCCTGGGCAAAGTTATATGGAAGACAGGCAGTTGCCCGTGCAGTAAGTCTTTTACTTATAGCTAGCTGGAGAAGAGACATGAAGCAGATATGAAATGTTAAAAAATCATACCAAAGATCTCAATGTTCAATAAGAAGCTTGAACACCAACAAATTATGTTCATATCAGAGTGTGACTCGTTCAAGCATTGATCTTCAAAATGAAAACTAAAAATTCATAGGTGGTATCATGATACAAATTGCAATAGAAATTTGTCACAGCACCAAATATAATATAGATTATTCATTGAAGTCTTGATGCATCAATCACAGCAGTAAGAATTGTATACGGAAAATCACAGCTCATAGCTCTATAGTTGATAGCTGCCCTCACTTTATTTGTGTATGGAATGGAGAGAGGTCAAATAAGCAACAAAACTTTCTTATTTCAAATTGGTTGACTATTTTCAACAGTGTGAATTCCGGTGCTCCAAAAACTGGAAAGAGAACCGGAGCACATATTGAAAAGTGAATAAGTTTTCTGTTTTATTTCTGAGTTAGAATGCTTGTACAGATTTTTGCTCAATAGCATCATCAGCAGCAGCCTTTTAGTATCTGTTATTGGAGATAGACCTTCCCCATGATTAGAGATGATTTTCAATGTATTATGAAGTTATATCCAATTACAGAATTTATGTTGTTGCTGGTTATAAAATCTGAGAAATTCTTACTCTAGTCAGTACTTGACTACTACTTCGCTACTACTGTATGGACACATAATTATAGCCGAGTGGATTGTTCACTCAGATACTCTTTTCCTTGTCTGCAATCATATCATTAGTAAGAAGACCATGGTCAAGAGGCAAAAATAAGTGTATGCAACAGGATTTCAAGCTCCGTTCATAACAACTGCAAAAAATGTGAACATATATATGAGAAAGAGAATTAAAATGTGAGAGTAAATAGAAAGGATCACTATTAGAGGAAAAGAATTAATAAGCCTCCAAAACAAGATCAATTTTAAAGGATTGTTTATTGAGAGAAAATAAATTCCAAGGGAAATTATGAATCACCACTACCCATCCATGCTACTTTTCACCTCGTAAAACAAGCAGTGATGGTGGTTAAATTGTTATCTTGATGAAAATACTACCAGTATGGTTTGAACCATAAATTCATGATTTGAAATAAAAAAGAAGAAAAGTGGTCTGGTTAGTCACTCAGTAGAAACCATCATATGACCAAAGTCTTTTGTTAGCATTCCATGTTCGGGGTGATCAATAAAAAAAATTGGAAAAAAGGGGTGATCATTGAATAAGATATTTCTCTTGCCTTTTATTGGGCTGTGCACCAAAAAAATCCAAATTAAAACAAACAAACATAAATGCTAAAGGACAAAACTAAGAAAATTTAGCATAAAATGACATTGCAAATTCACCCCATTCTCCTAAGAAGTTATTTTGGAGGGGAATTTTCAAAAAACAAAAAAAATCTTTTCCCTACTCATGGAGTGAGTGAATTTGTGTGTGAAAATTTCAAGTTTCTAATATGAATCGTAAGGGCTAGGTGAAGGTCGAATATATAGATGCATATGAATTAAAGAACACATGAATATCCTTAACCCAGCAACACTATTTAAACTAGTCTTTTGTGGATAGCAGTGGGTAAGAAATAATATTTTATCTATTACCTAATAAGATTCCCCATCAGTAAGATTTGTAAAGGTTATTGAGTATAGTATTGTAGTTCATATTCAGTATTTTAAAGTCAATGAAACTTGACAACAATAACACACTACAAAAAATATGAGAATTCCAATCATACAATATATTTTGTGAGAGTATTGGCTTATAGCAGATTCGAAGAAGAATTGTAGTCCTTCACAATGTTACAGTCTACAGAGAGCTCACGTGAAATTTCAATCATACATATAATAAGAGCCATGTCTGTCACACATAGTATCAGTAGCAGTCATCCATCAGCCCTTCCTTCCTATCCTCTTACTAAACTACTTTTCTTTCATTCCCATCCCCTTCCTACTTTTTATAAAAATACTGATATTTTTTTTTCTGCCCTCTCCATTCTTACCCTGTCGGTCATACTTATAGTATGAGAAGTAGCCATTAGGAAAGTCCGTTGTTGTAAAATGATGATAGCCATCATCGGAATGACAGGTCATAGACTAGTAAGTATAAAATGAATAGAACATATAACTGAAAAGAAAACATTGATAGACAAGTGAAAAGGCTGATGACGAAGAAGGGATTCTGAAGAAAAAGTAGCGGAATTCTTAATGTTAGTCAAGATTCTATGGAATTGCCTGTGTCTCTATAGGCAACAAATCATATGGAATATGGAAGACTGCTTTGCAACATAGAGTTGATAGTTGCTTTGCTACTGTAAAATGCCACAAAAATGAATAATGGGAAATGCAAAATATAAAGTGCTCAAATGATTTATCTATGTGTTGAGTAATGTGCTATGATCCATAAAACCCTCACAAAGAAGATAATCCAAAAGTTGAAAATCCTGAATAAGAAACAAAGAGAAGAAAATTCTGTTTTGATGAGTAATATAACCCCCCCACTTTTTTTACTGCCATGGTGAAATTCAATACATTAAATTTTGATGAAATCATGTAACTGAAAATGCATGTTTTTCTTCTAAATTGCTCTTTATTGTGCACTTTGTACGAGGGAAGCAGATATAGAACCCATATAGATTAACATAGATAAATTTTTTATGCAAGTAATATAACTTTGATACAACCCCCGAGATCCTGACTTGTTCACAATGAAGCAGGTTGATACTATTTTCTTGTAGTTTTTATATGAGTGTATGTGAATATTAAAGGCACATCAGCCTTGGCAATTCTATCTGAAGGCTTGAACTTGAACAGACAAGCTAATACAAACTTTGTAGTCAAACAGTCCTTGACATTTACTCCTTAGGTTTAAAGTAGAATTTCCTGTGGAAGATGAGTAAAGTTAGTTCCAAGGTCTTGAAGAGCTTTGAACAGATGTTTATGATATTTTAAAAGTAAGCCAGGGATGAAGTAATTCAATTTTTGTATATTTCTGGCATTTCAAGAGGAAATGTTTTGGGAGATCAGGCTGTCTATCGACTGAGTGTTCCCACTAGATTTTTCTAATTTCCCTTTTAGACAAAGAATTTTTTTTTTCATTCATCCATTAACGTCTGTCTTTATGTCTAAAGTTCTATTTTTGAGAAACTTTTGCTCAAATCAATAGAACCTGAATACTTATAGAAAACAAATGACAATTAAAAGGCTTACAACTGTTTTGCAATGAGAGAAAATCTTGGCAAATGGAAAGAAAGAGGGAAAAACCAGATGTAATTCAAATCTTTAGAAGGAACTGAATTAGCTGGAAAAATATTAGCATTTTCTATGGATTTAATCAATACAAATAAATTAAATCTTCCATAAAAATGAAACTTCTTCTCAAAGTTGGAAGGTAATTTATTGCAATCCAGTACTAAAGTAGAACATTTCAAAGTGAAAAAATTCATAAACAAGAAACAATTATGCTGGAAAATACTGTTTGTTTTTCATGTTTTTTTTTTTTTTTGAGAGATAATGAAACTAAGTGATTTAATTTCTATTGCATAGATTTTCCTAGATTTCTAGTCTTCTGGCTGTAGGTATATCTATTTTATTTCTAAAAGCTTTCAAAGAAGAAACAGCATTCGAAAAACAAATAAAATAATCAATGAAAATGCTATAATCTAGCCCTGATTTACAAGATTCAATAAAAGACACTGAAGAACAAAACATTAAACTAGTAATTTGTGTGGTGAGTGGTGTTGCATCCTATCAATACAATATCACGTCGCAACCTGAGAGCATGCACGTTTCACTATCTACAAGGTGAACGAAAATTTTACATCTGATCAGTTTCATTTGAGGTTTTATTAAGAAGTGAATGAACTTCTTCCAGTGGAAGACTTCTTTCTTTCAAACAATGGTTAGGAGATATTTTTATCAGCAAAATTGTCACCTTTAAGTGGAAGGAACATTTGTTACTGACAGAGAAACAGAAAAAGTCATAATTTTCATCATACAGCTAGATTAACAAGCAAGTAGAATTATTTATTTGATAAAACTCTATGGATTTCATTCAGAGGTTTTTATTATTTGTAGAATAAGCCAAAAAAATCTGGGGAAAATATTTCAGATCTGAATTATTTTTTATTGAAAAAAAAATAACAAATATTTTACTGATTGCATTATTATCAATTATCTAAAATAAATGAAAGGGTGATCAATGGAAAAGCTTTTTTCGGGCATTGATTTTTAAAATGCCCAAATTCTTACAAAACATCTATGGATGCTGCTGAACACAAATGGATTAATCTATCATGAACTTACATTGCAAATTGAAAAGCTATTTAGGAAGGTAATTTTCAAAAAACAAAAACTCTTTTCTTCAATGTTTAAATTTTCAGTTGTATAGCTTCATAGGTGCAGCCTGTGGACTTGGTACATACATAGCTAGCCACCCAACTTAAAAACTGAAGAAGCCCATGATGACAATTTTGTTTGATTGTATGTAATAAAAATGAAAAAGAAATGCTTGATTCAGACTCAGACATTCCTGAATTGGCACAGATGAGGCAATCATTCTATTTCAATTTCTCTGACAATCCATAGAGACACAATTATTGTTTGTAGCAATTGTGGGTTTTTATAGGGTTTGGGTGCAAGCTGAATGCCCAAGATGAACTATCCTTCAGCGGTAAAAGTGCTCTGTTATTTATCCATGGCTTTGTGGGGATAGAGTGATTTATTGCTGCAGAATTTGAACTTGGGTCGCAGATTTCAGTCTCTGTGCTGTTAACTGTTAGGTCATCCACACCTAACCCCTCCAAGCCAGATCCTAGAACAAAAACCATTTATGGAGCATGTTATCAGGGGAAATAACTTCTAACCTTTTTATTCTCCTTAATCTCTTCCAGCACTCATAAGTTATTAACAAATCATTATTACTAAGATTAGTGAAGATGGAACAGCTTGCGTTTTGTATATTGACTGGGAAAATTGGCAGCTGAAATGATCTTGAACTGCAAACCAACACATTAGACTTATCTCTAAGAAGGAAAAGGAAAAAAAATAATCTGATTATCTTCCTTGCAATGCTGACTCCGTTAATCAGTTGTCTGTGTTTGTCTTTTATATTTCTTTATCTCACAAATTTTGGTTTGACTTTGTAAGGGTGTGTTTACTGGCCAAAAGAGTGCACAGAAAAAAACAAAGCAGAAATTCTGCTACCTCTCCTTATACTTATCTAAACATCTTTTAGAGATAACTGGTTTCCATCATTATTTTAATCAAGTACCAGCAATTCTACTTCTTTATCCTCATGGCATCATCATTTTTACCTCAAAAATGCTAAATGAAGAAAACCAGAAGATTGGTCAGCACATAAACTCTAATAAAACCAATGTCATGTGCAATGAATATATTGAAAATCAAGACACAATAATCAAAATAGAAACGTAAAGCTGAAGTAAGTAAAACACTATATTTACCTGAGACAACAGTTCTCTCAATAGAATCCTCACAGGGAGGAGAAATCAACATAAGAATCAACCTAGATTTATTCCATTGGTCTTAAAAAGAGGGTTTACAGCCAGTGAACCCTCCTGATAGTCATCAACAGAGCTGAAACATGGAACTTAATGAACCAAAGAACCATGCAAATATCACATGGAGAGATAAAAATAACAGCCCAATATATCAGAGAAAAAATGGGTGTAGGAGATATCCTAAAAGCTATTAGCAAATATAAATGGCCATGAGCAGGCCATGTTGCAAGGATATCAAACTACCGCTTGACATTGTGACTCAAAACATGGATTCCTCGGGATTATTGATGAAATGTGGCCTGCAAAAAGGAAGAGGGCATGATTGAGACAAATTCAATATGTTGCCAAAAAAAACTGGCAGACCATGGGAAAGGTTTATATCCAATGATGGACTTTAAATGGCTGATGACAATGATGATAATACAGATGGAAAAAAAATATACGTAATTTCTGTAACTAATAAAAACCACATTGATTTGTTTTTTATATGAAACAAACAAATATCACAATTGCAGATTTACCCCACCTTACAAATGGTTCAATTTATGCCATTTCACTTATGCAAAAGACTTTGCTGTTATAGCTTTGAAATGAGTCTGTAAGCATCAGTGTTTTATTTTCTTTTATTTTGTGAGTCAATTTGCAAATTAGCATTCCTGAGCACCTTCTTCCTTGGACTCCCAGACCTGGATGTGATCTATCCCTTACCCACTGATCTCATCTGGCCCTATGGTGAAAAATTGAAAAAGCTAGCTCAAATGCAACAGGGGAAACCTTAGCAGTATTTACAGCATTATATGAATGTTTGTTTTACCACTCCTGGCTGACAAAGGCCCTGTTAAGACTGTACATTTTTGTGCATTAAAAATGAAGAAAATTATATTACCAAACCACAGTAGAGCATTCATTTGTAATATCAACACTATTTTTTCTTTCTCTCTTTAGAGATTTGTTTTCTTTTGCAAAATACCTAAATTACACGGCTGTAACAACTAGCGGGACAATGCCCCAGGGCCTCAACAAGGAAGAAGCCCTGCAGAAGTCTTACATAAAAAATCTGCAAAAAAAGTTTTTTGAAGTGGAAAGAAGATTTTTTTCTCTTCACTGTAAAAATTTTCCTCTCTTGTAAAAATTCTTACCCAAATTTTAAATCTAATTTTCAAATATTTTGGTGATATTATTAGTTAGTAGAAATAATTTATATAATAAAAATTATTGAAGATGAAGCCATCATTAAGTGCCTGGGTTTTACAAAATTGAATTATCCAGCATTGTCTGTCTAGTATTGGATCCAAGTCCCGAGAAATCTAATTTTGAGGTGACATCCCTTCTCTCAAAATTCTGACCCTTGGATCATATCACCAGCGCTATATGACACCTGAAAAGTAATATTGGTAAATTGAACTTGTTCACAAAAATTTAGTCGGGACAATTTTGATATCAGGGGATCCATGTTGTGAGTTGTGATGTCCATCGGTTGGTTGTCTGCCATTGTTGCAACATGGCCGGCCCATTGACATTTGAGTTTCCTCATGGTTTCTATGATGTCTCAGACCCCTGTTTTTACCCTAATATACTGCGCTATCTTGTGGTCTCTCCACGTGATATTGAACTTGATTCTCTCATGTGCATGTTATGTGAATCCCTGTTTGAGGGTCAGTCTCTTAGTCACCAATAGAACTGAAACATGGAACCTAACTATCAGGAGGATGCATTGGTTGCATACTCTTCTTTTTATAACTAATAGGATTTTCTTGTTCTTGAAGGTTGAGCTTGCTATCCTAAAGTGATTCTTTGCTCGATTTCTTCTTCTCTCCAGGAAGTCATAGAGATTCGTTGTCCTAGGTAGATGAAATGGTCTACTTTGTCCAGCTTTGTGTCATTGATTTTGATTATTGTGTGTTTATTTCCGACATGTTTGTCGTGCAAGATCTTTGTTTTGCTGGAGTTTTAAAATTCGCTCACGATAAATAAAATAAAAAATCCATGACTTTTTTTAGATAACTTCAGATACATATGTTGCAAAAGAACATACATACAGCAAACTGTCAGTAGTATCTGAAATACAATATAATTTAAAAGGTAAAAAATTATCAAATAAGTGATAACAGTGTTAGGAATGCAAAATTTTGATAGTTGAGTTCTGCCTCAGAGAAAATTAAAAATTTTTTGATTTTAAAAACTTATGTATCTGAATGGTGGAAAATAAGGGTTCATCTTGGCATTATAGTTACATTGTAAGCAGAAACAAAAAAAAAAAGAGCTTTTTTCAAAATTCTTTAGGAAAAGTCATGGATTGAATTAAAAACCTGGAAAAATATCTTCCTATCAAAAATGAATTCCTATATCCACCCAACAATTTCATCATCACATACTCCTTACTAAACTGCAAAAATCAATTGAAATTCATTGAGAACTTCTGGAGATATAGCGCAGAGAGACAGAAGTGGACACAGAATTGTATAACTAGAAAAAAATTCAAAAATATCTCTTAGTCAAAAAAAAATTGCTGGATCCAACCCAAAATTAAATCACTTCTTCCTGTGGCCAACTTTCCCATGAGATTACCTTGATATTCATAGAGAACTTTTAGAGATATTGTAGATAGGAACGAATGCAGAAATGTAAGAAGATAAAAAAGGAAAAATATTTTTCAATCAAAAATTTGTATGTTGATGTAAATACCTAAATTGAATTGGTCCAAAGATTTCATTTTAAAATGTTTCTTTCAAATTTTTAATGTCCCTTTTATCCTTGTAATATCGCCTCAAGTCAACTCAGCAGAACTTTATTCAGGGAAATATTTTTTGCAAAAATTATCTTTATAGATGGCACCAATCAAGGAGTTTGCCCTGGAGCCCTGATGGCTCAAGTTTTAGCTCTGCTAAATTAATCAGCAAAATTATTATACAACAATTGTAATCACCTATCAAGGCTACGGCTATATCTTTGCAACCGAGAAGATATCTAGCTAAGATTTCAAGGACTAACCTCCTAAAAAGATTTCTTACCATGTCTTCATTCTGAAAGAAATCCTGATTTTATATAGAACTTCTGTAATAAATAAAAATGAAATGGGATAGTGTTATAAAATACAGAAGCTTATTTTTTCACATATATTGAATCACCATAGCCGCACAAATGGCCCGACCAATCAGCCAAGTTAGTTACAGATTCTTCTCTCTTTGATTGCCTATCTATCTATCTATCTATTTGTGTTTTTGAGTGTGTCTGTGTCTCAGAGTGTTTATGGTCACATTTTTGGGACTACAACCTTGAAAATTCACATGAGTACATCACTAAGCACCATCTTTTTTCAAAAAATTTTCCTTTTGGTCTCTATGGTCATTTTGGACCAACAATGCCCAAATCTTGAGCCTTTTTTTTTTTTTTAGATATTTTTTGATAAAAGATCTATTTTCTAGAGATAATTTTAGATAAAAGGTCTCTGGTTCATGCTTGGGCTATGGTGATTCATTTATGTGAGATATGGATATTTCATTTTTATTGCTATATTTTTATTCATCAAAATTTCCCTATGTGCCGATATAAAAAAAATTGCGTTGAGGCCCTTCTAGAATACAAAAAGTGAAAATTAGCACCTACTTAGTAATTTAGGATTAAACAATTGAAATTTTGATCACATATTAACTGATATACATACATCACCCAAAGGTAGCTGTACAATAGGTTTGAGATCATACAAGGTTGTAAAGGCTATTCATTCAAAAGTACAAATCCTTTGCATAAATCGTCTTCACTTATTATATTATTCACTGCCAGTGTAGGAAAACCCAATTGGTTCAGTTTGCATGGTATACTGTCAGCCATACCCAACCAGTTAAACAGACAGACAGTTAAATTTCCAAAAGACTGATTTAATTCCAACTGTTAAAAATCATTTTTTAGATTTTACCAGAAATAGAAGAAAGTATAAAATTACATTGGACAGAATATAGATTAGGATAAATAATAGACTACCAGAGCTGGAGAAAATGATTTTAACTCATCTGCTTATGTAATGAATTGTAGGATTTTTGTCTGTTTCTCTGACTGAACCCCTCTACTTGGAACTTGAAGGTAACAGTTTTGATAGTAAAAATATCTCCTGTTAACCATTTTGAACAATCGACTCTTCCACTGAAAGAATTATAATAGTTTCTTTAATGAAAAAACAAAACAAAAAACAAATTAATCTCATAGAAATTCACAAGGATATATTAGTCACATAACTATCAAGATATGAGGAGATACATATGCAACCTTGGAACCAAGTGTGACATTCCAAAACAAAGCAGACATGGAAGCCCGAAAGATACATGGACAATATGCTGTAAATAAACAACAAAGATGAGGAAAATAATTCAACTAAACCATGAACAATAACTTTTAGGATTCTATCATTTTATGAATAAATAAAATCGATATCAAAAACAATAGAAAGGCTGAGATTATTCAACTAAGAAGTTGCCGATTAATTCTAACTCAATAACAAAACATGAGTTATTCAGATTTCATTCTCATAATAATGTAAACAAGATGGTATTTGAGAAAAGTGAATCATGTAAATTACTATGCAAGGTTAATGCTTCAAAGTGTCTTAGACAACCTACCTGGCCTTCAATAAATGCCATCTATGCCACTCATATTCTAGAATGGTCTCTCAAAACAATTCTTTTTACAGACAGTCATATTTGGGCCCAAACTGCTGGGAACTAATAAACAAAACTGCAAGTTTATGGTCAAGAACGAGTAAGTACACTGGGTACTTATAAGCATTTACTTGAGAGCAATTTTAGTTGTCTACTAAGAGAGGAATCAAACTATTGTTATGTTCTACAAAGGACAGTCACAAGAACACAGAAGCCCATGTCTCTGCCTTTCCCTTTCGCAACAACATGACGCTAGGCAGTTTTATTTGGCAATAAGTAATTGGTATATAATGGAGCAGTTAGCTTTTATATCAGGCAATAAGAACTGAATATATGAATCATAATTATTTGGTTTCTGTGATAAGTCTTTTGATGTGTTTGTGACAGCAATAACTCTGTATTTGGATGAGAGTTTTAATGACAAAGTGTCACTTCTATGAATTTAGATAATAATTCAAAAAGGACATTAAATTGTATACTTACTTATTCTACATGAGGGAAACTTGAAGACTTATTTCTTAGCGATTACCACAAGCAGTATTATAATGTTCTTTATTTGCCAAAATGTTTCATGGCAATTGCAAAGGCAAGAAAAGTATACATCCAATGATATAAATCAAAGAATAATTTATCGAGGATATTATTGTTACAAGATAATTGGAATTTCCTTTGCATGTATGGATGCCTGGAAGGTTCCAAGATAAAACTATAGACTGTCCTCTTGCTGTATGCAGTGGTAATGGCATCAGATCATTCAACACTAATTTGCACAGACAGGAAGGCAGATACAGGGTCCCTATATGTACCAAGCTATACTGATATCACTCAACTGCAGACCATCTATACAGCTTGCCCTGCAGCCTCACAAAAGCAGCAGGAGGTGACATCACAATTGTAGCAAAGAGTAGTCTCCATTCAACAATCAAACAGCATCATAAACACATCCTGGTGGTAATATTTCAAGACAAATTTACATGAATAATATGAGTAAACATTGCAGAATATTATAGAATCTCACATTCCTTCTTCTTTATGATAATGATAATAATGATAATGATGATGATGATTTTGCTTTATAAAAGGTTATCTTCTCCCTACCATCCCCACAAATGTAAGTAAAATGTTTATCTATTAAAGATTTTACAAATATCAATTACTGACAAACAGTATTGTATATTTATTCAGTACAATGTATCAATCATTTTTATGCACATCAATCAACTGAAAGATTCCTTCATCTATAGGCTCTTTTCAGTGTGTAATTCATAATTGAGAAAAATGTCTCTCATATTAATATGAAACTTTGACAAAAATTATTAAAATGATACCTCTAATAATTATGTTTCAAAGCTTGTTTTTGTCATGTTTTGTTCTTCTCAAAACCTTTACAGAAAGTATTTATACAGTTTCAAGTTAAGATTGATTTGTTTCCTTAATGAGGTTGCGTCTAGTTGGTTTGTCAAACAACGTATTGCTGACACACAGTCAGTCAACCGCAGTTTTGTCATGTAGACATTTTGTAGACAAGCTTTTTGACTAGATTATGTTCTGCCAAATTGGATATTTGCTGACTGCTGTATCATAGAATTCTTCTTTTTGTACCATGTTATTGAAAAAATAAGAAAAAAGAGAATTTGCTGAAAAATAAATTCATTTTACATCTTAAATGATAACATTGAAGGAGCAGGATGATAAGACATATGTATTATAAAATGAATTTTAGCACATGTTCTGAAAAATAATCCAGCAGACATCGACACCCTATTTTGAAAACGTAATATAAATTGAAAAAAAAATTGATTCTTGAGATTTCTTTCTTGGCTTTGCCAGAAAGAAAAAAAGCTCAAATTCCAGTCAAAATAAACGAAAAACAGATTTTCATTTATTAAGTAGAATATTGCAATATTTCAAAGTTATTTTTTGTTTATTCTCATAATCGGCAGCATACATATGCTGCAGTTAGTTAATTGATAACTTAGCAAATAAAGCTTTCATATAATTTTTTTTTTCATCAGGTGTCAATTATCTACACCCAAATATTATTCTATCATTTCTATAAGTATTATTATTATTAGCATAGATTAATTAGGTTCATTTGTCAAGCAAATTTATAGGTGTTTAATTTTACATTTTTGTTAATAACAACAACAAATTACTTCTTTGAAGGATGTGTTTCTCTCCTCAACAGAAAAATTGGACTGTTCTGCCAAAAATGTTCATTTAGAAATCTTTCAAAAATAAAATGGGCCTACAGAAATTGATTCAAAGAAAATTAGTTGTTTTAATAATTGATTGACTGCATTTTGAAAAAAACTCAATGTATTTAAAATTATACTTGTGACAGCAGAGGTGTCTGGAGTATTTCAAATTTGAAATGTAGATGTTTCACACATAAATTTAGATTATTTTGGTTGCATTGACATTTTAGAAATTTATTCTACATTGGATATAAATCTAGATTTAAAAAAAAAATAAGGCTCAAGTTTATAACGATTATTTATGCTAAATCCTAGTATTTCGGGTGAATTTGGTCATTTTGGTTCGATAAACCCTAAATTTTGTTGGCTCTAAAATGACAAAATTTGGCTCTAAAAATGAGGAGCCCAAATTTTCCAGGTTTCAACTGACTCTATCTAAACCCAATGTGTAGTGTTTTCTTTTGGCTTGGCTGAGTAGGAGGAGGATTATGATTAGGGTTGTGGAAGTGTTTCAACAGAAGATTTTGAATTGGGTGGAAAATAGGTTTGGGGTACATAAAAATGATTAATGATTGGTCAGTTGGAGGAATTATGTTGACCAGACAGGAGTCAGGGAGAAAGAAAAAGGGAACTTATGTGATGCTAACTTTTGTCTGACAATCAGTGTAAGAAATGTCAATAGGAGAAGGAAAGAATGTTTTGTGATGAGGAAGGCCAAGAAATTTACTCAGATTTAGCTTCTGTAGTCACTAGCAGTGGATTCGGGCTTTTGAAAAATTTCTCAGCCAAGAACATTATCAATTGCACTTTCTTTATGAGTGGTCTGAAAGATTGTTTGGCATCCTGATTTTTCTGAATACTTTGATCCTGAATGAACCAAATCTTCCTTTACCTGACAAAAGATGGTGTTCAGTTGTATTGATTTCTCACAGAAGAAAGAGGGTTTCTCGGTCAAACTCCTGTCTTTCTCTCTGCAGGCTTCACCTGGCAGTAAGATTTATCTCACTGATTCTCATACATCTTTTCTCTCTCTGCCTTTTTTATCCAGTTATTTTGACTTTGTTCAAACTGTTTATAGTTTTCTTTTGTTGACACCGGACTAACAACAATTGTGCCTTGAGGTCTAGACAAAACATGCAAAATGTATATGCACAATGTAAGACTCAAGATCATCTTTTTGCAGAAAAATAAAAAGGAAAACGGTGTGAAATCATCTAAATTATGCATTTAAATCTCAGAAGAAATTGTCATATTTGACATCACCTAAATTAGCACTGTTTGGATTATCTTAATCAAGTCCTGCATTAATTAACACAAACATTGACTATAAACTGCTTTAATGCTGGACCGACTCAAAGATAATTAACCAGTTAATTAACAGATGAATCCAATTTGGTCCAACAACAGAATATTAAGTTGTGGAATTATATTCTTCAAAGTTCAGCTTTATGAAAAATGATAAAGTGAACTTTTGCATATATACACTGATTCATTTCAGCAGTTGTCTTCATCTTGGTTGTAATAGTCACAATTTTTCAGCCATTGTACTCTCCAGCTTTCTTCAGTTGCCTCTCACATTTTTGAATTGAACTTTTTATTCAATTAAGATGAAAGAATTATTAGTCAAAAATTGTTAATCATTTACTGTGGACTTTCTCCAGACTAGGTTAAACTTGGTAAATAGTCATTTATCATGGCAAAGTGATTGTTAAGGGGTGAGGCATTCACAATGGGTTCCTCCTGATTGTGACTTTGTGTCCGGTATCTATTTATTTGGAGTGCCAAACAGCTAAAATAAATATCCATGAGTACCTACTGTAGAATTAAGTCTTGCAGGCCATTCTTAGAGAGTTGAATCCTCATCGCAGTTCTGTATTTAGATTCTGCTATTTAACACTTCTATGTGGAGATGGCTTTGAATTTAGCAAAGATTTTTAATACAAGAGGTAAAACCTGACAAGCCAAAATTCAGCCATTCTGGTATTTAATCAATATATCAATCCAGCTCCATTTCAGCATTTGACCTAGTACACCATTGAGATGCTATGCTAAATACTTTCCCTTTGTGCTATATATCAGGTTAATAGGAGTTAATTGACAGTGCCCATCTCCTCTCCAAGTAACATGCAACAAATTGTACTGGGTTGTATCAACATGTAGTAATCCCTGTTTTAACCTGTTGGGAGAAATGGAGCTCTAGTAGCTACACTATTGGTTTGGGATCAGTCATACTGAAAGCTGGATAAAATGAGAGCAATAATGAGTTGACATTTGTCATAGTCAGATGCTAATAGTAGGTAACAGTAGATATAACTAGATAAATATGAGTAGTAGCTCAAATTTTGTGCTCATTCAGGAGCTGAGAGGATTTTTTGTCGCTGTATCCTTGATGATATGCTAAGTTTGAATAATGTCAAGCCTGGGAAATGATACATGGAGAGCTCAAAGGGCTTGAGCTTGGAGCAATAGTGGTTTGGCAGAGCCAGCAACTATTTGAGAGTGCTTGTCAACTAAACCCTCATTAATTATTTGTTAAAACTTGAGGTTAATGATTTATTGTAACCGATTACCGGGGATTGAACTATAAATTTCATTGTATTTGGTGTGAAGTTTTTCCATTGAACAAAAAAAGTGTCAATAGGCAAAACAAGTTTTAAGGAATGAAGTCAGCAATGTGTTTTGCAAAACTAAAATTTCAAATACAATGCAAGAAATACCTGTTTCTTATAGTGAATTTGTAAATCTCTTATCAAATGTAGAAAAAAAGAAAAAGATTAAGAGTTTTATGAGCTGAAATCTCAAGAGTAAAACTTTAATGTTGTTCTTTCAGACATTTTCCTCCTTTGGCAATGGATGATACAGCATCAAGGAGGAAGAAAATAGCTTTGATCCTCATGGGATTAAAAGAAAGAAGGAGAAAGATATCAATGGGCTTTGACACAGATAGCCCAGCCAATAGCATTGCTGACAGTCAATAACATGGCCAGTTGATGTTCAAATCAAATGAACAAATTGCAGAAAGAAAAGTGGACCAAAGCCAATTTTTTCTTTCTCTGAATTCCAACTGTCTGGGAAGGCCCTTAGGAACTTCGGACAAAAAATGATAATCTATCCGAAAGAGCCAATCAGAAATAAAGGAATCCTTTTTTTTTATTATTATAATTCTTTTTTTTATTTTTCCATCATTTGGCTGATATTATACTTCTGTTTCAGGTATTTTTCCATAACAATCTCTGCAAGGTATCTAAAAGCAAATATAAAGAAACTCCATGAACAATAATTCCTCACACATTGAAAAATATCAATGAAAAATCCACTGGTAATACAAAAAAAAATATATTTGATTTTTGAAATATTCCTTGTATAGTGAATTTATCATGAAACAGTTCATGAATTAGTAACCATATTGTCAGAGATCGAACAAAATCTATCAATAAAAAGAGCAGTAATGAGGATCTCTTCCACTTGAAGGTAACAATTTAGCTGATATAAATATCTCTGACCCAACACTTGAAACTGCCATCATAACAAGTTCAGTCATTTTTTAATAAAACCTCAAATGAAATTGATAGTTTTGAGGTAGTGAACAATTGAGTCAGAGTGAGAGAAAGAATGCGAGAAGCCACTCAACTCTGCATGGAAACATGGGTAAATAATTTTACCTAATGCATCACACTCCTATATATATATATATATATATATATATACATATATATATATATATATACATATATATAATCAGAAAACTTCATGGCTTTTAACACTAAACATTGAAAAAAAGATTTTTTTGTGACAACACTTCAGTCACCTATTCCCCAATATCTGTCAATGCAACTTATGTAATTTCCTTCTCCCTGTTTCCCCTATACTTTGTTTTTTGGTAAAATATATAAATTATCCCTTGTTGGGATCATCAGTTGCTTACCATGTTACTGTTTTGGGAATTTTAAAAAACAAAACTGTTATATCAACATGGCACCCAAGCAATGTTGATCAAACATCACTTCCCTTTTTTTATCATATAGTTTATGCCATACTTGTAGTTTGCCATTTTAAATAGGGTTTTATGTGTATTGCATATTTATGTTATTTTAAATTACATATTTATTTTTGCAACAGGGCTTACTTATGTAGGTTACCCGAAACCATTTTTAATGATGAGGGATCAGTAAGTCTAACAAGAGACATGACTTGCTCTTCATGTCATTTCTATTAAATACTATATATATATATATATATATATATATATATATATATGAATGAAAAGTGAAGAAAAGCCACACTTGTTGAGGAATATTTCAACAATGTTATTCATTTAAAATGAGGATGTCACAACTACCATTCCCCGTAGACTGAAGAACCTTGTTGGCGAGCTAGTGCCTAATACTCATCACTCCCTAATTCTTAGGACACTGACCCACTGTGTGAGAAATGGACCCTTGGGGAAGGATTAAATAAGTAGATCTCTAGGTTGGAAAGATAGATTGTTAGATCAGCAGATAGACAAATAGACCAATTAGTTTATTAGATAGATTGTTAGATCAATTGATAGATAGGTAGACTGAGAGACTGATATACTTGAGAAAAAAAAGAAAAGGATGTTGAAATTGTACTCTCTAAGGGCCTGGACTTGGTAGAATAATGGGATAGGATGAGGAATTGATGATAGATTATTTTCCTTTATCTGTGCAAAAATCTTGGAGTCCGAAACTTGATGGACTTATCAGGCAAAAATATTAGACATTTTGGTATAAACAATAATTCTGATAAGGTCAAATGGCAAAACAGGTGAATAAGGTGTATAGTGTTACTGTAAAACTCAAGGAACGGATTTTCAACAAATATCATCGCACAATTAGATAATTTCCAAATTATTTGAATAAAAGGAATGAAATTCTTAAAGATTCTTCAAGTAATAAATAGGTTGAGGCTAAAATATGGGACACAAAAGAATAATGAGAGATGTTCCTTTGTCTAATCAACTAATAATTGAGAACTGGATTGATTTGATAATCAGTAAGCTCAATATTACTACTAATGAACCCAAGAAATGCATGTGGTTCCTTTGTAAACAAATGTTTTATAACTTAAAACACAGGATGGATCATTATAAAAAAGAAATGGGGATCTAATTCTTTGGAGAGACCACCTTGGATTCCAGTGAAAAGCACCCTGGATTTGGACTGAGGTCCATCACCACAGTGAGGGCCCTGGCACTCCCCGGGGTGCTAAGGTAAAGTGACACACTTGCACTAGATCAGAAACATATGCTCATTATTATTACTCTCTCTCTCTCTCTCTCTGGGCTCGAACGAGGAATTCTAACAGTTTCTGTACAACAAGAAAATTAAAATGAAAATTTATTTTTCATAAACCTGGCTTTGTCTCAACATTTGATGTCATTTCAGCACCAATACCAATTCGAAATATATCAATCCAGCAACCAACCATGATGATTGAATACATAATTCAACAGCTGGGGACCACTCCGATGTACAGCTCTTCATTTGAGGAGTGCATGTAAGATATGTAGCCAAGTGAGTTGCATTAGAAAGGGAGAACCCCAAAACCCCTGGCTATATTACGAATTGCCTTCCACTCCCATAACATAACACCTGCCACACTGATCATGCTTGGAAAAAACCTGCTACAGATGATTGATTTGTTACAGGATATCTTTCCCTTATCAACATCAACATTCATTTCTCTTTTGATAATAGTTGAAAACAGGTCAGGAAAAATTTCTTTAGAAATATACTATTACATACAAATAAAAGTTGAGTAATTTCTAATAAATACCCTGTATTCTTCACCACCTGTTAATTTAAGTTCAATATTTGCAGGCATTGCATATGAAAGCGATGCAAATATTTGATAAAATACTTCCATTGCAGCAGAATTTAGAAAGGAAAACCTATTTGCAAAATAATCGACATGCACTGTATAAATTTTCTCTTCTAAAAAAAAACCAGAAATTCAAAGATAGCTTCATTTATGAATTTTTCAATGGGTGATAATCAATTGATTGATGAAAATTATGGAAAATATTTTTTGCTGCTAATAAAAACGATGGTTTTATTACTTTAATGACCTAAACCCATCCAAGATAGAAGATATTGAAAAACATGCTCAAGGCCTCACCTGACACAAGTTTCTAAAAAGTTTGATCTTTACCTGTTGAACTGTAGTAATTCTCAAACAAAACCAAATAAAATACTAAAGGAAATGAAATAGATTTGTGGGGAGGAAAATCTGTTTGAAATTTGCCCGTAGATGTATGTGACTGGAAGAAGCAAAAGAAACGTTTATCAGTAAGGAGGAGGTGGCACCAGCGTGATTATAAGAATGCCATCTTGGTGACTTGATGATGATGAGATGTCCAAAATGAGATTACAAACTAAGCTAGGATCAAATGTATATGAAGGACCATGGATAAAGCTACAAGACCCATGATGTCTTACAGTGCATTAATATTGGCTATTAATAACACAAGATAATGCCTGTGACACTTGCCAATGAGGAAATCTAATATATCCTGACATGAACAGATAAGAAGTCAGAATGAATTGGGCTTTATCTACCTAACTATTTGTGGCACACTGGTCTCTAATGATGTATCAAACTCTTTGAAATTTGATTCTCTTTCATCAGATTCAAATTAGGAAATGGAAGATTTAGGTTTAGCCAGAAAAAGTTGAGAGCAAACTTGGCATAATTTTATCTGAATCATCTGAAGGAACTTGACCATTTGTAAACTCTTCACTGATAAACTGTCAGTTCATCAGATTGATTTGGACTGCTTCACCCTTCCTGACTTGTTGTGCATCTCATTAACAGAAAAGATATTGCTTGTAATAAGGATGTAGATTTTAAACTGCATCAAAGTGAATAAGCAAGGTGCAATAAAGTTTTCATGATACAATTTAACTAACATCATTTTGGCAATATGAGAGTCGGCTGCAAAATAATGCTGTTTCTTGTCACCAAATTTTCAATTTTACAAAAATGGTTTTTGCAGTTCGTTGGCAAGTATTATCATCACTATAAAGCAAACTGAAAATCTTTATGCATTACTTGTTCAGTCACATAGAAAAAAGTTAAGTATACATCAAACTTTTTCTTTTCTACCAAATACTCACCATGATCTTCCAGGGATGACAGTGTAGTTACAGTATATATTATAGCTTCTCATCTATAACCAGCCATTGTGCAGATTTTAATTTGTGGAAAATTTTTTTTTCTATTTTTCACATCTTGATGCAAAAATAGATCAATTTCCACAATTGGTCAGGATTATCGTAGGACCCTCTTTTTGGTTCCTCAAAATCCAAATGGCACATCAGCTCTGATTTCATAGTCATCAAATTATCATTGATTTATAATTATGACTGATCTTTTTCTTGATTTTCTCAATTAAATCTGTGAAATCTCTTTCATTTAACCCAAATCAAAGGTGAGTACACAAGCAATGCATCCTCCCGATAATCACCAATGGATCTGAAACATGGAACCCAACTGAGAGCATGCAACAAGCACGTGAGAGAATCAAGCTCACCATCACATGAAGAGTTAACAAAGCACAATATATTACAGGAAAAAATTGGAGTCTTGGACATCACTGAATCTATTAGGAAACTCAAATGGAAATGGACTGGTCATGGTGCAAGAATGGCAGACCACCGATGGACATGACGACTCACAACATGGATCCCCAGAGATCAAATGCGTAAGCGAGGCCAGCAGAATATAACATAGAAAGATGAACTGGACAGGTTCAGAAAATATTGGTTCCAAAATGCCCATGATAGGGAGATTTGGTGAATCCAAGCGAAGATGTATGTCCAACAACGGATGATAAAAGACTGACGATGATGATGATGATGTTTTTGAACAAAAGGTATTGCCACCAAGAAGAGAACTTTTTTCTTTTGAGGTAGTGGTAAAAGTATTAATATAGATGCTAACACATTGACACAGTAGGGCCCCTTTCTCTCTTTTTATTTTCTCTGAAACCAACGAGTGGTTTGGACTTTTATATCATGAGGTTATGAGGTAAAGGAAGGCCCAGAAATTAACTACTTGACTGCAGATCTATCCACACCTTTGCTAAACCTTTAAAAATTATTCTTCCCTTCGAGAAAATATCTTATTTTTCCAGGCAAGAATGTAGATTTGTGTATGAAAAGTGTGGAGTTCTTTTCCAAGTCAGCAATGTTTAATAATTCAAGTTCACCTCTAAAAAGGAAGCATAGTTTTCAAATCAGTATGCAACAATCCTTAGCAATCTTGTAAAATTTATGATATGATATATATGCAGAGTAAACAACAGCTGAAGAAAACAGGAAATCTTTATATATGAAGCAAGCAGAAAGATATTCAAGTGTGAACACACAATTCTAATAATTCAGAACTTCCAGTGATGTAACAATTCTATTTCTTAAGGTGTCAGACAAAAGAGAAGGATAAATTTTTCTTTGACCATTCAATTTTGTAGCTTGAATTATGCCCTTGCCATTCCTGATTCATCATTGAGTAAAAAAAAAATAATAAACATTCATCCTAAATTAGATAATCACGCAAAAACATCCAAAGGAGGAGAAAAAAGTTGCTTTTTCATCTTTCATGCCAAAAGTAATCCATCAAAGAATATAGAGGAAACAAAATATTTTTGTCCATGAAAATCTTTCTCTTGATGTACTTACTGGTTACTTCACATGAACAACAACATTTTAAAAACTTTTTTGCAAATAATTTGATGGACTATCACCTTCAGGTATGATGGTAATTTTCCACTCAGATAAGGCAGAGATAGGAAAGACAATGTTTAATGGCTTGCTGATAAATCTAATTGTGGCTAAACTTTCTGTTTTTGTATCTCAGCCATGTATTGGGTTGTTAAATATGAAATGTCATTTTTTTAATAATATGATGAATGATGGTACAAACAATATAAAATGGTAAATATTCAATCGAAATGTGACCCATCTGAAGTAATAAGCTTCCATCAATGACCCTCTAATAATGATACACCATCTCAATGAAATTCTCAAGGTATACTGGTCACAGATTTAGTAAAAGCATTTTTTAAGAGTTTCTATTACAGATATGAAGTTCAAAATGACTGAAAAGATGAGGATCTGTATGAGAAATCTCAGCTGAATATTAATTGGCTAGATATGCTAGGTCAAAATTCCCTCCCTTACTTTTAATGTAATGGTTAGGATATTTTCTTTACATACAGAACATCCAGTCCTCGGTTTGTTTCCCAATACAAGCCAGGAGTGTGGAAAAGTCATCATTGGGACAAATTTATTAATGCAATCAGCAGCTAGAGTGCACGCAGAGCTGTGTGTTTGTAGGACTTGCATCTTGCCACAGATGTGATCATAAAAACTTTTAAGAATAAAGTCCTTGTCTTAAACCAACTTGAAACTTGCAAGGATCACTAAGCTGATGCACTCAAAAGAAACTGGTACTTTGAGACCAGCCGTTTATATTCTAATAGGAGTTGTCTCTGAGAAAATGGATGCTTTTTCACTTTTTTCTCTGTTAATCATTATGGCATGCCGATGACAAAACATTTTTGTTAAGATATCAGACGTTAGCACAGAGCCCTGGGAGAAGTGGATTCATGCCTTTACCCCAAATATTTGAAGAAAGAGAACATTAGCAGCCTTTTTAACTCATTTCACTTATTCCATTTTCTGTAGTGATAATGGTTTGTATTGCTATATAATGAACAAGAAGAAAAATCACTGACTTTACATTACTGAAACCATGGTAGCCATGTTGGAAATCGATTCAGTCATGCAAATGCGTTTATTAGTAACATTTCATCCAGCTTTGAATTGTACTTGTAACTTGACATACATCTGAAATCTTAACTTTCTAACAATAACACGAATCTCATTTTGTTGTTTACAGAAGAAACAGTCAAGTTTAGAATATGTCAGTTTTATTTTTATTTCTATTTATTGCAATCCCCAAAGCAAACATCATTGCTTTTTAAATGTATCTAGATTCTTTATGTGCTTCTCCTATGCAGAGAAAACATCCTCTTCTTTTGACTATTATCTTTTCACTCCTCTAACCACACCAATAACAGGAAAGCACTTAGAGAATGCGTATCTCAGCCATTGCCGTACTGTTACTAAAAAACAGAATGAAAATGAAATATTAAAGAAATGGTGGGGGGGAGAACGCAATGCTCACAATGTGTACAAATACTGAGTTACTTCCCTTGAAATTTAAATTCAGTCACCTGTCTGTTCTTAATCTTTTTTCATGCAGAATAAAGATATCTCTCAATCAAAAATAGATTTCTGGATCCACCCCAAAATTTGATCACTCCCCCAATAGCTCATTGCTCATCATTCCTGGAAATTTCATTGAAATTTATTGAAAACTTTTCAAGATTTTGTACGGAGATACAGACAGAAGGTTAGTCACAAGTGAATATATACACCTCTCCAATCTAATTGGCAGTGGTGAACTAATGTATGCTGATTCTGATAAATAAAAAACATCTGGGAAAACTCCTTTAAAACAAGAAAACGGAGGACAAAGTTATAAACCCTGGCATCAACAAACATTCTAAATAGCAAAGAGAATCCAAATCAGTTGTGAAATGACTACCGGATCAATCCTTGCTAACAAAGATGCAATTTTTATCACGTGTAATATTCAATGCTATGTTATCAATTCTCACTCCTCACATAGTCTGCATCATTGCCAAATAAAAGTTGAATATATAGTAATAATACAGTCTCAGCTTCATTAGAGTGGAAAGTCAGTTGTGTAAAGAAACATCAGGGCAGAGTGGCAGACAATGAAGACAGATGCAATGAAAGCCTAGAAGGAAAAGATGAAAACCTGGAAGATGAAGGAGTCCTATATTGTTGTAAATGCAGCATCTTTCTAACAACCTGTAATTGTTAACAGCCAGATAACGCATTTCATTACTGAGAGTTGTTTGGACCTTGCTCATTAATGTTGTGTGAAGAATCTTGCAAAAGCATAGGCAGCGAATATATTTCAAGTCTGTTGTGGAGGTTTGGGTGAAAATTTTCATGTCTAACATCGCCTCATTAGTATGCATATGAAAGATAACACAATTGAGACCAAGTGGAGTACACGGTTTGTCCGGAAAGTATCCAGTCAGTTCCAAAATTCTCGAGAAGAATCTATTACTCTGTTGTAATTTGGCAACCGATCAGAGGAAACCTTACTGCGCACACATGAAGAACTCTCTCATTGGGTTACTCAGTTGGCAATGATCATATTCAAAATGACTGAATGGGTCATTCTTCATGTCTCATGCAGAATTTTTTTTTCACAAAATATCCCATCATCCAGGTCAGTCATGTCAGTATCAACTACTTCCTCATATATACAGCTGCCATCAAAGAATTAAAACTACTTGCAAAATTTCACAAGAAGTGTAAAAAATAAGTTTATGTCTGCTATATAACTTTTTTGAAGCATGTCTTATTAGTATTTTATTAATGGAATACCACGTAGAAAAAATCATATGAAATTGCTGACATTTTTTTTTTTCACTTGAACACCACCTTTTAATAACTGCTGGAAGATGTTTTGGTATGTTCATCACCAACCTTCTGCAATGTTCTGTGGTCAATTTGCAGTTCCAAACGTATTCATTTGCATCAATTAGTGTCTTGGTGCTTCTTGGCTCTTTGTCTTCTACTTATTTTTCATTAGTTTCCATAGATTCTTGATAGGATTGAGATCAGGGCTGTTACCTGGTCAGTCCAGAACCCTCACTCACTTTTTTTCTCAGGAATTCAGAGACTATATTTGAGTGATGACATGGGGCACTGTAATGCATGAATATACAACAGTTTTGCTCTTCCAAGTTTGGTTCCAATCTATTTTCAAGCAGTCAATGGTATTTTTCACTGTTCATGGTGGTTCCTGAAGATAGAAAGAACGAGCCTACAGTGCTTTGCTACCCCCCTCCCCATGCTGCTTGGTTGATGTTCCACAGTTGGTACCATATGTCTGCTATTATAATGCTCCCCATATGGTCTACTGACATAGAGTTTTCTAAAGGCAAACTGCTGAACAGTTGATCCATAAGAAGACAATATATTTTCCCCTAATTTTTAGTCCAGCCAACTTGTTTCCTTGTATAGGCTGATTGCTTCACTTATATTGTTGGTGTCAGATTTTGGTTTTTATATATATAGTGAATGTACAAGAACAGAGGTAACATGTTGCTGATTTACCAGATTTTGTAGCTTGTCTATTTGGTATTTTTTTGATGGGGTGAACCAAACTTTATGAATTTAACATATCAGCCCCTAGTATAGACTTTGCTGTCTGCAACTTCTGGTTTTTCCCTTAGAGATTTCAGATCATTTTAAGGAAAGCTCAATGAGGCTGCTGATGGTGATTCCAAGGATTCTTCAGACTGTTTTGAAATATGTAAGGGTTGCTTGAATAGGTCTGTGGGGTCCCAAGGGGACCATAGCCTTATTTTGGTTATTTCCTTCATTGATATTATGTCTCTAGTTTCAAGAAGCATGATTACCATTCAAAGATTTTCCAGGCAATTGAAATCCTTGTTGTTTGTATTGTTAACATGATTTTTCCAAGAGTAAACCTGAAGAAAGCCATAAAATGGATTGCCCGAAACATCATGTTAACAACACGAACAAGGACAAGGAATTCAATCATCTGAGAAAACTCTTTTAAATATCAAGTGGTTTGATACTTTCCGGACAGACCTTGTAAAAGTACAAACTGTGGCTAAAATAGACTGATATTTCTCCAAAAGTGAAAAATTATGATGGAAAGGGGGAGTTATAATGGAAAATTATGAGGATGAAGTTGTCAAAACATAAAAATAAAAGACAAAACAATATATATATATATATATATATATATATATATATATATATACACACACACACACACACACACACACACACACACAAAATGAATGATAAGATGAAACGGAAATTATATGAATGTGTCAACAGATTTTTTTTTTTTTTTACTTCATGTAGCTATTCTGAGATTCTAATGAAAAGGGTTCATTAATTACTGCTACTCAACTAATTAGATACAGAACTTTGTTGTTAATCTGAATAACGAACAAACCTTTTTGCACTTGTCTGATTCACTTTATCAACTCATATACATAAGTATACGTTTACACACACACACACATATATATATATATATATATATATATATATATATTATATATATACAATTATAGATAGAAGTAGAATGAATGTGAGCAGCTGTTTTTGTATTGGTGATATTTCTTCAACCCTCTTTTATCCTAAATCTTATTTGTTCACTCTTAATACATATGATATATTGAAGAAAAACAAACCAGATGCTTGGCAATAAATGAATGACTGAAGGAAGAAAACTTCAGCTTGAAGCTTAAAAGTATCTGTGATAGATGGTACTTGGACATTTGCATTCTGGAAAACAGTGCCCTGGTTAAATGTGTCTTTGGACATATAAGTCCTGATTTTTTGTGTCACGGACTTTTGTTTCCTTATATATGTCTATTTCATACTAAATGTAATTTTCAGAAAATATCTTTGTATCCTGAACTTTTCCATTCCAATAGATGCATATTTCATATTAGATATGATTTTATATATTTATGTATTTTTTTATCAATAAATTATTCATTAATTGGAAAAGGGATTGCAGTAAGTATTTTATTGATTTAAAAGTTAAAAATTTAATTTATAAATCCAAGATTAAAAAGTAAGATTGTTGTAAGAAACTTAATTTATTCCAAGGATTGTTACGTGCATAATTGAAGGCAAAAGGAATAATGATTCACTGAATACAGGGAAAATAAAAAAAAACATGGATGCTACTCTCTCTTCTCTAATAAATAAAATTCTTTTTGATGAAGAAATTATGTGGATGTGTCAAATTATATCAAATAAGAAATATACATGTATTGGTATGGAAATGTCCAGGACACAAAGATAACATCTAATATGAAATATATATATGTATATATATATATTAGGACACAAATGTCTGGGACAGGAAAAAAAACCCAGACGCACATGTCCTGTTGGTGTGATCGATTCTCAATGTGATAAAAAGAAGAAAAACTAAAACAAAAACGTTAGGTCTTTATAAAGTTCAATTTAAATATCTTTCCATAAATTAGTAGATATATATCAGAATTTGCTTTTCATGATTTATATGTGATGAAAAAAAGATTATGCATGTGTGCAGACACACACATTAATATATGTATATTCATAAATAAGTCCATTATGATAATGATAAAAGCATTTATTTTACACAAAAAATACTCATTTTCTATCTCCTCCCTTGTGAGTACACAATTCAGTGATGAATATTAATCATATAGATAGAACATTATACAGTGAAAATTTCAATAAAATCAGATTAAAGCCAGTTTATCCATCCACTAAATATATGTGTATATAGTGAAATAATGGATTTGCTAGATGAATACGTTTGTATTTCTGCCAATTGGGCTTCTTCAGGCGAGTCTATAGATTAAATGTGGAAAATTGGTCAATAACTATGGACTAAATTTCCACTTTTAATTGACTGATTGTCTCTACTCAAAGTATTGAGCACTACTGTAATTAGGATTTTTCGGATAAATCTATATGACATATATACATACATTTATAAATAAAAAAAAGTGAACAATAGAGAATAGGATAGACTCAGGAGTAAAAGTATATAAGACTTTCTTTATCAATTGATTAATCCATAAATTAATTGATTAGTACACTATACATGTGAGGAGCGGTACCTAACTCCAGTGGCATTTGTGTACCTTCTAGTGGTTCTGGGGTTTCCGTAGAAAAAAAAATTTAACAATAGATGTTTTGCTCAGGGAGCAAAAACGGAAATCGTGGAAGAGGATCTCTTTTGGGTCATCATGAGGAGTGGGACTTTATTCGATCTGTGTTGGTCCGTCCAAGGATATCGTAGCAGCAATATATATATATATATATATATATATATATACAATATATAAGCGAAGAAATAATTACCATGAGTTTTTTTGAGAAAAAATTCTGAGCACTCCCAGGTCCTTTTAAATGGTGATGATTGTAAGTTAGGCCGAGTTGTCAGAAGTCGGGTCAGTGGGAGCTAGAGGAGAGTGCGGTGTAGAAGAGACAGGAAGAGAGTGTACATTTCGTCTATAATAGCTAGCTGCGAAACAAATTTATTTTATAGCTTATAAGAATAAAATGGTTGTAAACTGAATGTTACTACTATCCTCTGGCTGTTGTATTCAAATCTTTTTATACATTTCTTTTGTTCATTCATCTTTGTTTTATTTTGCTAAACAAAACATTAAAATTTACCTACTGAAAATCAATTCAGTAATATGTTCCTACTTCCTGTTCCCGGAGCAACTGCAGTAACATTCACCACAAAATACACTGTCTTTAGGCAGACAGTCTCTCGTTCTATCTGTCCGTGTTTTTATTTATCTAGTTATCTAGTAATTTTGGTTGTTCCCCCCCCCCACCTTATACAATAAAACTGAACTTAGCCTAGAACATAATACATACAACATCCTAACAATGAAAAAGTAAAACTTTATGCCTTAAATTTTCTTTCTGTCTTCTTACTATAATTTGTACTATAATTTTTATACTGAGTACAATCATATATATATATATATATATATATATTATATATATATATATAACACATACGTACATCTGTGAGAATATTCATCTGCCTCTGTGTACAGAGGATTATTTTTCTCAATTTCCTTTTCACCAATTTTCCTAAAAAATGGAAACAGCGAAAATGCTTGGAGTAAGACGTATTCAATGTATATGACATATCATCTGCTAGAAGCATTTCCGGAATGATCTTTTAAACTTCTCTTCTTGCAACATTTCAAATTGTCTTTATATTTTTTAAAATTTCACAAGTATTTTTTAAAATACTGCTACAAGCTTAAAGCAAATGCTGACCTACTGTATCCATCTTTTCTTTTTTATATGTCTGCAATTTCATATTATATAATAACAATGGTAAATTTATTTTTGTTATAATCTTGATATTTCTAATGATAATGATAAATGAAGCATTGAGACAATTTTTACAAGGGTATGGTTTGAATGAAGTAGAGTTATAAAGATAGGTGAGTCACTCAATAGAAGCCATCACATGACCAACATCTTTTGGGTAGCATTACTATGTTGAGGGTGATCAATTAAACGATTTTAAAAAGTATTGATCAATGGATAAATTACTTTTCTTTTTGTTGTGTAATAATCACTAAAAATGTTCAAATTCTTAAAGAAAC
Source organism: Thysanoteuthis rhombus (assembly GCA_963457665.1). Taxonomy (NCBI): domain Eukaryota; kingdom Metazoa; phylum Mollusca; class Cephalopoda; order Oegopsida; family Thysanoteuthidae; genus Thysanoteuthis; species Thysanoteuthis major. The sequence goes on along the minus strand of OY735199.1, from coordinate 36,205,934 downwards.
ATTTGTGAATGCTGCGGGACACAAACTAAGGTATAAATTTAGCATAAACTTACATAGCAAATTGACCCTAGATTGAAAACCCTTTTTTTTTCAACTTTCAGGCCATCATTCTGTGGTCATCAGTAAGTGACGCTGATAGGAAATGAAGAATTAGCAATAAAATTCTACTCGTGACATCCCGTGTTAGATAAATCATTAGTTATACAAATGATATTTTCAGATATTTCTCATCGAATTATAAAGTGAAGACAACAATTTTGTCTGTCACAAGGAACAACCATTCAAAGGAAAAAGAGGTGTACAATTTGGTCTGTATTTCAAAGATCGTGTAACACCAAGGGAGGGAAAGTAATAATATTTTCAGATATTTTGTATAGAAATATTAAGTGAAGAAAATGTATCCGTTATCCTTTGAGAACCTGCCAATGAAAGAGAGAAATATATTTTGGCTTACCTTCTCTAAGGACATAATGACAGCATGACCAATAGCCATCATGCACGAGACAATGACAATAATATAAATCATAAGAGCATCCATTTATGCAGAGAGATATAACACCTGAGGGAATTGAACACCTACACTTTTCACAGTTCCATTTCCCTCCATTTAAGCAATATGTATCATTTATTACCAAATATTAAACATGCCAGTGGGCTTAGAACTTTGCTTGCCAAACCTTTGGGGGATTCAAGAAGAAAGACAGCTATAAAATATGATTCTCTAAATCTCACACATATACATAGACAATTATGCATATAGTGATATATCTAAAAAAAAAAAAAATAACATGTAGACACAAAAGATAACAAGAAATATCTATTTCTTTCTTCCAGTGTAGATAGAAATATGTACTTGGTGAATAAGAACAACAACCTTTTCATGCAACAATATTTTGAATAGTTTTTTCCTTGGATGAAGTATTGCAACATTATCATCAATTTTTTGCTGGTTTTTTACCTTCATCCTAACTTTCAGCTGCTTTTTATCAACTTCAACCCCCAAATTATAACCTATGGAATACCACAAAATTGATCTTTAAAAGTACTCATTTATTGTCTGTGTCTATTTCTGCTCATCTTTATGTGTAACTCATTTATGAAAATTAGCTTTGACACAAGGCCACAAGTATTGAGTGTCTAGTAAGGACCAAATTCATCACTCGGTCATGATAATCAGCATTATATATATATATAGCTTCACAGCTTCAAATTAACTTTACAATCCTTGTCTGAATTTTGTTAGGGTGTATCATCAGACCCGTTACTTTCGTTAATGTATTTTGCTTGCCTTCAAGCATGTGATATCTAACAGGGTGTAACGTTGCCCGAGGCTGACCAGAAACTATACCAAGTACGGCTGTACTCTGCTTAAAGCAAATTTCACATAAGTATGTACTAATTCCATTCTTATTTGTATGCATGGAAGTATATATATTGAATGAAAATGTTGGACTGAAAAATAAGAATTTGATGACAAAATATTTGTTCCCAGTTAAAGTAGAGTAAATTGTTACTGTACACTGATACTACCAGAATCATCAAATGATAATCTAAGAAAATAGCATATAAGGATAAAATATAAGTAAAATAGAATTTGGAGGTGAACATTTATAAAAAAAAAAAAGAAGATTTATATCACTTGATTTTCTTCAAGCATTTTCTCTCATCACAGACTTATTAATGACTGATGAAATCAATAGTGTGTATATATATATATATATATATATATATATATATACTCTAATTGGATACTTTCAAGATGATATATGAAGAGAAATCACAAACAATTTTATTTCCTAAAAAAGGATGAAAAAAAAATTAATAATTGCTGAAAATAAGAAAGAAGAAAAACTTTCGAGAAAAGCATATTATCACGGTTAAAATTAAATAAAACTGAAAAGTGATTCATAAACTCTTTGTAGAAAAAAATTTGAAAAAAATTTACGATATGCTTCATCATGGCTTTGCTCAGTGAGTAATGATTTAGGAGGGTTTTCCAGGTCTGTTGTTGACACTAAGGTGACCAACAAGACCTATGCAGGAGAGGCAAGTTTTCCCACAGTGATTACAGGAGAATGGCAGACAGGAGGGAGCTTTTTCCTGTTGCTTTTTATTGTGGTTTGTTCCAGTGAGGGAGGTTACTTGTGATGCACTGTCTCCCAGTGGGCTGTCTCAGTTACCAACTATCAGTAGTTAATTCCGCAGAAGATTAGGGGTCTTCTTTAAGGAGTCCATATCTCCCTTCAACTCTGCCAGACAGAGGCTAGATCTTCAAACAGGAGAGTGTATGGAAGATGATAGTCGATCATTGGATACATGTCAGTCTCACACAATAATGTTATTGCTAAAGGACGCCAATCTAAATCACTATAATTGCAACCAAGAGATATTGCTATATATACACCATAATTCTAAGGTATGTTAGTCAATTTCCCCATAAATACAACCAGTACTAAGGCACACCAATCCAAAACGCTATAGATATACCCTGTTGCTAATCTATGCCAGTCAATGTCATCACAAATACAACCGGTTCAAAAGTATGCAAGTATAAAACACTATAATTACAACCCTATGCTATAACCATCTTTGCTTGAGAATTTAAAATTAGTAGAAAATTGGAGACTTTTGCTAAATGATTGAATGAGCAAGCAATAGTTCTGTAAATGAAAAGCCAATATGAAATGTTGCTACATTCATTTTAAGTATAGAATAAAGGGAAGAAATGTAAAATATGCAGTTAAACAAAAAAGAAACTGGCGTACGTATAAACAAAACATAGACTGGCATAACTGCTTTATGATAGGATATACGATAGAGATTAATTGAAAACTATTAAAAAATATTCCTGAGTAATTTCTGAAATAAAAATGCCATACTGAAGATATCCATTATGATTTTCTGCTAAAACTGAAATTATCACTTCTCTTATACCCTTAAAATGAATTATTTCTCAATTTTTCAATTCTTTTGTTATTGGATGGAGAATTGCAGAATTATCATTAATTCTGACTTGTATTTGTGATGAAGTTATGATAAAAAGCAAACGAAAATTAGGATGAAGGTAAAAACTATTCTTAGTTAATAATAATGTTGCAATACTTCTTCCAGGGATAAATTTGACAATTAGCAATATCGTTTTATTAAGAGACTGCTAAGTCTCAACTGTAAACATCATCAATGGTTATTACAGTCTGATTCGAAGCCGTGATAAAAATCAATTGAAAATTACAGAGAAAACTAGTCAGAATTATAAATAAAATTATTTCTTCTTTGTATAATCCGAAGAAAGGCTTCTCTTGTAGTTGCCACCAGGTATAGACTTCTATGGAATGTACCAGAAAATAATATTGAGAAAATGAAAAAGTCCAAAAGCAAGATAATTTACTTAGCAGAATAAATATAGAAAGTACGAAAGACCTCTTTGAATCATCTTCTGTATTCAATTCAGAATATAATACATTGTGCAACATATTTTTTACTTTTTTTGTTCCCAAGTAGAAAGTGTTATGGATTATGTCAAAATGTTAATTACTCTCTTCAAACTTTGCTTTTGTGACCAGGACAGCGATAATTTGAAATCTACTTTTTTCTAATTGGACAACAGGCAAATTTGCACACTTTCAACTACATAATGTGAGAAGAATTATCACATATTAATATCACTGTCCTGGACATAAAACCAAAGTTTAAAGAGAATAATAGCCATTTTCTATACTCAGAAAATAAAACTCTCTATTCAAGAACAAGGATTATTTTACCAAATCTTTTCCAGGAAGGACTGACTGATTTTCAGATCGTGTATTCCAGGTGGCTGATTTTCTGGGAATGAAAGCATCTTTTATGAAAATCACAGCACTTCCTGGATTTAGACTCCATTGGCTCATACAATATAAGTACAATTTCTTTTCTAATTCAAGATAACAATGGATATTTTCTTTTAAAGAAAGTTCTTCCTTTTAGGGTCAGTTTTAAGTGCTTGATAGAAATACACACATATATTTTATTTGTTAAAAAAAAAGGCATTTCATCACAATATATATATATGAAAATGATAAGAATATTGTTGAAATCCAACTCTGCAAAATCAATTCTTTTGTCAAAATTTGCATGTTTTGAATTTCCACGTTTGGAAATTTACAAGCCCCTCTCCTTGTTGAATAAATTCAACAAGTAACTGGAAGTTTCATTGACAGATAATACCAAAGCCAAAGCTTGTCTCAATTAACTATTCTTTAGCACAACATTTTTCAGAGGCCTGAAGGGAAAAAGATTGTTTTCCTTTTTGTTCTAAAACTGAAGAATAAAGCATGAAACTTGACCTTCTAACAAACATCTTGGAACATTTTTTGAAAAAAGACCAGGAAAGCTAATAACCACAATGATATTTATAACATGTAAAATGATGAAGACTGAATTCTATTCCATCCTATCAAATCCTGTTCAGGGTTATTGAGGCTCCACATGATTTACAATGGATTAGCATTCTCCCTCCATTCCTGTCCTTTACAGCTATGAGATCCGCTGGAGCTCAGATCTATTTACTCTCTGATGTCGTCCTCCTACATCTTCCTTTCAGCATCTTTCTCCGCCCCCTGGTATGGTGCCCTGCAGTAAGCTCTTTGCAAGCCCTTCTGATCTGGTGATTGAATTAGCCTCAAACAAACCGAAATACATTGGATAACACTCTCACTTTTACTAGTATTTAAAAATCAGGACAAATTTTAACATTGCATCATCAGAAATCGTAAGTACATGACAGGATTTACAAACTTTCGATTCATGTACTTTGACAGAAAACACTTACCAATTAGATTGAGAAGAGCAAATTCAATTTATACTTCATTCAACTAAATAGTTACGTTTGAATTTTCAAATACACAACCGAAATAGCAATTTATTTTCATCTAGATTGAATTTTGCATTTCAAAACAGGCAAGACAAATATGTTTGCAAAAATAGAATTAATTCATTTGAAAGATGTCTTTAAAATATTCTTATTAAACCATAATTAAGCCATGAAAGTTTAAATTCCAGCAATACTATATCTAATATTTCTAGTTAACATAAACATCTGATATATACTCATAGACATATGAACCAAGGAGCGAGGGGGACAACTACCCGACTTAATATATACTTATATATTGAGTTTATACTTCTTATACACATAAACCTCAAAATACTTATCCATTGTACTTTTACATCTTATATATACACATATTACTCATATTAAAGCTAACTTGTCTCATTATCATTATATATTTCTCATACAATAAGCTTATTTATCTTATTGTCATTATATATTACTCATATAAGAAGCTTGTACATTTCATATATGACATATATGCTAGACTACGAGATGAATGATTTACAGGAATATTTGGAGAACTACTGCTCACTGCAACTTATCCAAACCCCATAACTGCCAATATCTAGCTTTGGAGAACAGCCTCGTAGTCCTGATATTAGCGTATTGAATGCAGTATGATATTTATATAGTTTAAAAAAAATTAGATATTCATTTTATATACAGGCATACTTATTTTTAGTATTGATATATTATGCTTACACAACTATATATATTCATATATTTACTTATACATCTCATTTATACTCATATACTAAATATCATACATTTCTATTGTAACATCTTATAGATGACAACTCTTTCTGTAGATTTCCTAACAAAAAGTGGCAAGAGAGTCACAAATCTTATTTATTATAAAAACTTCATCATAAGAGTTCTCAGTGGAGTCCATTTCACACTAAATCTGTTCATTTTTTAAAAAATTATTTGATTAATGGCAGATTGACTATATGCAATTAATGCTCCTCTCTTGTAACAAGGGGCTGGCAATCCTATTTTCTTCACTTTTCTCTCAGTTCCTTCAGTATTTTTACTTTATACAGTAGTATGCATATTAGACTCAGCAAGCTGAGTTCAAACTCCAGCTAGGACAGCTGATGTTCACTTAACACAAATGCCATTGGAAAAGGCATGAATCCATCTCTCTCACCAGCCATGGGTAAAATAGTACAGTGTCAAGTGAGTAATGCCTATTCACATACCACAAACGGGCTGATACATGAAGCCCAAGCTAATAAAGCTAAAGCCATAACTATCATAAGGGTACTACTTACTTACTCATATTCTATTTACTGAATCATATCAAGAATGTTCTAAGAGTAAAATATAAAGAGTGTAATTTTCTCTTTTATAATCTTTAGGAACAAGTTGATTTGGTAATGCTGAGAAGGAAAGTGTTGCTGGAGAGAAAAAAACACTTCTATCTACCACTATCAACTTGTAAAAGAGTGAGTTAACAGTCACACAAAACTGACTGATAGAGGGTCCATCAAAATTCAAACTGTTCTTATTATTAGAAATTTGAGGAATAGAAAAGCAAATCTTGCGTTCTATCCTTTTTCAAAGAGAGTTTCCTGTTAAATCAGCAAAATAATTGGCTAATTCCTTCATTATCTTGCTCAATTTAGCCTCACTAAAATTTAGTGTTACTATCCTAAATTTACAAACTGAAATAGGATTATTGGCCTTAAACCCTACATCCTTATTCCTAATCTATCTTAGATAAACAAATTGTTCTTCTTGTAGACCAATCTAATTGTCTGAGGGAAAATTTAGACCAGCAAGCAGGAAATGCCAAGAAAACTTCATCTTTATTCTGTATACAATAGAGAATGACAAAGAAATAGCTCTTTTCTTGTCTTTCTTACTTTAGTTTGATAAACCCAAGAAATAAAGTTCAAGAAACTTTGAAGATAAAGAATTCAATGAATTTTCTTAATTAAACTTGAAGTATTGAAAATTGAATTTTTTCTCTTATTTAATCATTTGAATTCAATGAGTAGTATATTTTCATAGTTCATAAACTTTACAATTTTTTCAGAAATTATATAATTAAAAAACAATAGTTTTCATTATGTTACATATGTCACATAATAGTCAAGTTCTTCATTGTTACTTAGAAATCAACACATATAACAGAACCCTAGAGTAGATAAAACAGAAAATATCTATGAATACCAGTATTAGTATGAGCATGATTTTTCTAACCCATTGTGGATGCTAAAACAAATTATAGTAGTATAGAAGAAGATATGAGATATAATAATGAAAATAATAACTATCGAAATCATCAAGAATTCCGAGGAGAGTGCTGAACTTATGTTACTAGTAAGAGCACCATAGACTACTGGTAAGAAAACTTGATGAATGAAATAATCAAACTAAAATCTACCCAAGTGTATAAGAAGAGCAAAACTTTATTTTTCAAAGAAATCAACTTATTCAAACCTGACTATCACAAGTAAAGAGAATGAATGTGACCATTCTAGCAGACCACAGGATAAGACAGAAAGAGATTAATAAGGTGTGAAAATACTGGGACCAATACATTATTTGGTGAAATGTCTAGATATTGGTTAACGGCACACAGAACCAGAAGATTGAGACCAACACTTCTGCTTAATACGTTTGTTCAATGTGAACGATCCAAAAAGAATGAAAATAAAGGTACTTGTATTTAATATTACTATTTTTTAATTTTTTCCCTATAATTGGATGAAGTATTGTCACACAATTAGCTGCTTTTTATCACAACTTTGATTTGGACTGCCTTTTTATGGCAATTCTTTTATCTCCATTTCTGATCAGGCTGTTTACTCATTTGCGTAGAATGACAGTCTGGGCAAAACTTATCATAAAAAGCTGCCTATTTGAGATGAAGGTAAAAAAAAACTAGTCAAAATTCATGATGAAAGTATTATCAAAATTATAATTTCTGTACTATTATCATTTTTTGTAGTTTTTATGTATAAAACGGTAAACATATACTATATACTAAGACAAACATTTGACTAAGTGATACTGGATATTCGCAGTACATAACTGTCCAATCTTATGAACAGATCTGAATGACGAAAATACTGAGGAACAGAACTCATACTTAATCTGGGGACTCCCTGTATAGATAAATGGTAATTGACCTTTTGCTTTGAGCTGTTTTGGCTTAGGAAATGTTTTTTTTTTATGTTTAAGGAAACCTACAAATCACATACAACTGTGCTAAGGTTTTTCTGAGAGAGAGATGGAACAAGATGTTTTATAAAAATTGACAAATTGTATTGTGTATGAAGCTGACATGTTCTTCAGAAGTCATCTTCATGTAGCTTCAATTAACAAGGAAAATGAATAACAGTGACTTACGCGTTATAAAAATATTCTTTTTTCTTTTTTGGGGGCGAGTAAGAAAGAAGAAAAAAAAGATGTGCATGAAAAAAATGATTTAAAAAAATGCTATTAAATTCTAAACAACCTCAGTGTAAAAGTTCAAATCTCCATTAACATAAACCCCAGATATTCCATTAAGGTGAAAAATAAACATTTCTAATAAGTTGCTCTTAATTCAAAACTTTCATTTACTTTGTATGTTACTATGGAAATAGCAATTTTCACATCAGGTGCATTACCACCTGTGTCGCTTTAGAATGATCCACTCATAGCAAACAGCAAGAAACCATTAAGTCTTTCCATAACTGCTGTTCCTGACAGCATGTACAACTTATATTTGATCTACATTTTATCTTTTTCATATTGTCAGATGTCTTTTTTTCAATACCTTTCAGTATATTTATGCTTCAAGGCTGTATGTTCTGTATTTTAACTTAATTAAGTCTAGCTGAAGAAACCGGTACAAGGTAGAACAAAGTAGACACATATAACACTGACTCATCATTAATTATGTGCATGGAAGACTGATTTTATAGTTCCTAGTCAGACACTGGAAAACAGAATCATTTGTTTCTACTGTCTGAGCCAAAAGACATGAAACTTGACACCATAAACATAAAAACATACCGAGAGACGAGTAAATTTTGTTCTTTCACGGATTATTTGGACTCTTGATCATATTCTTTTTGTTGCTTATGTTGCAATGGTTCCAATTTTGAACCTACCTCAAGGGTACAGTCCTTATGGAAAGAGGGGTCTCTTTTTCTTTCCTCAGTAGTGCTAACCAGAAAATGATTACAAACAGAAAAAAATGTCTGCAAATGGTTTGCACCACTGAGGAAACAAAAAGATTCTCATTTTTAAAACAGATTGTACACCAGAAGAAGGCTGTAAAATGGGTGAGCTGAAACATTGTGATAACAACAAGAATAAGATAAACAGCTGGAATAATTCTTGGAATGATAATGACACCTGAAAATCCCAGAAGGCAATTGGCCATTATTTTATAGATCACTTAATGAAGTAGATGCTTAATGTTAAAAAGACCACCACATCATTCAGAAATGGTGTTAATGCTGTAGTGGGTTTGATCCTCACTTGGTTTCTTATGATTGTGGTTGTCACCCTAAACTAAGCCTAATCAGCAATTCACTTAAAAGATAGTTTATTGTAGATAAAGGGAAATAACTTTATTTCACTATGTCTTAAGATTGAAAGAGAAGCTCTTGCTGTTCAGATTTCTCTCCAGCCAGTGATAGACTTAGGCAGCAATAACTCTATACAAGTAATGATATAATATCAGTGTAGCCGTACAAATGACCTACCTGACAAACGAGCCAAATTGGCAATAGATTCTTTTCTCTTAGTTCATCTGTATGTCTGTCTCTGGGTGCTTCTAGCCACATTTTTGGAGCTATAACGTTGAAAATTTGTGTGAGAACACTACTAGACACCATCTAAAAATTTTTTTTTTTGTTTTTTCAAAAAAGTGTTTTCTTTTTTGGTTTCTATGGTCAATTTGGACTGACTAAGTTTCAGCACTCGGGTATCAGTCAATTTTGTGAAAGTCCACTTAATGCCACTAAGCATTTATCAAAGACCTCAAGCCATTATAGCTTTGAACTTTGTGAGAGCATCTATGTTCAATCTCAATTTATTTTATGCCTTCGTTAGCAAAATTTGTGCTAAGGGGGTCAAGCTCAGCATAATACTGGCAGACATAGAAAAAGGTTAATTTTGTAAATTAACTCTTCCAACTCAGCTACCTTTTGAAAGTCCATAAATACAAGTGGCCACTGACATGTGCGTTTCGTTTACAAATGTTAATATGTTCTGACGCCCCAGGAATCATGACACACTGACTCTTATCTGACAAGGAGATATTGATCATACACAGTTAAGTCTAAATATCATATATATTGAATGATGTAATTACATTTGCTGTTCATATCTATTGTGGTGGCACCTTGAGTATTGGTAGCCTTGGCTCCAGGGTGTCAGCATGTAGGAGTCATACATAGGGGTTGGGCCAGTGTTCAAAGGGTTAATGGTAGTTATATCTTCGCTTTATGCCATTTGGGATCACGAAAATTTTCATATAAACATTGTACCTTGGAACAGCAGTGCAAACATGTATTGTTATTCTTTTTTTAAAAACAATGGTTTGTGCAATATGATAATTGTTTCCAATATCAGATATCAACAATCCAATATCTTTGTAAAGCAGCTCCATATTGATATGAGAAATAATTGTGAAACAATACAGAATATACTTAGCTTTTTCTCAGAATGAAGGTTGTCACCTATCAATGATGGCAATAGTTCTCTTTACCATCAAATTATGCATGAACCCAAGTTGATCATAAATTGAAGAAGTTTCACTTACCTGTAAAAAAAGATGAAAGAAGAGCAATCAGAATAATTAAAAAAAAGGTTTTCGGAATCTGTTCAAAGTATATAAAGTACAATACATAAAGAATACCTGAAGCAATAATTTGACCTGAGATGATTAAACAAGATTATACTTGTGCTCTTTCCAAGTGTATACCAGCTCTAACAATCAGTCAAAAATCCAAAATTTTCATATATATCACTGTGCCCCTTATTATAACACAGAGAAATCTTTAAAATAATCAAAAGTTCCAAGTAAATCAGTGAATTTTGAAGTTAAGTAATAGTATGTGCAACTTTACTTCAATAACAGTTGTCACTGGGAATCGAACCAAAATTTTCTAAACCCTCCAATTGAATCATAGGCTGTGTCCAGTAGTGAGCCTATGCTTGGTGTCCCTCAACCACACTGATAGATTCATTTGGAGCCACTGACTGTGTCCAAGACTAGAATAAGGAGTTTTCTTTAACCCAAAATTGCAACTTACAGATGAGTATACAGTAATGATATAAAATCAAGAAATTGTTCCAACAAGATTGAAAAAACGTGCCAGGTCTTATCTTATTTTTGATTGAGACTATCATGATTGATATATAATTAATGACATTACAAAACTTATCTCTCATCAACTACTTTCGAGACAGATGTATTTTTCTCTATTTAATAAAATCATGCAGCTCTTGCTGAAATCCAAGTTGGTTTTTATGAAAAACAACTTTTCCAGCACAAACAAAAACTAAAAGTTTATTTCCAATATGTTGACAACACTTTAGTCAATCTCAAGAGGAATTCTGATTGTGACTATTTCCATGACTCATTACTCCCATCTCCCGAAATTTACTTTTGAACAAAATGGCACCTTGCCCTTTATTAATGTTCTTGCTAAAGAACATGTGTGTCGATTTCTTACCAATGATCATTGAAAACCAACCTATACTGGTCTGTAAATACATTAGGATTCCTTCAATCCAAAACAAAGGATCGTGAATATCATCAACTCTTTACTTTATCAGGCACTTATGATTTGCTCAAAAAAGCAAATTAGCTTATGAACTGGACACTGTGAAGTCTGTTCTCTTTGAGAATGGCTACCCTGAAGACAGTCTTGAACAGCTTCCTTAAAATTTTGCCTTCCATTCAAAAGGATTGCATGTCTGCCGTACAAAAGAGTAAGTAAATTCATATTCAGGCATGATTCCAGGTGCATAGGCCACACATCGCAAAGATTGTAGAACTGATTCAAACAGCTTTTTAATCTTATATACTCTAGAGATTATCGAAAAAAAGGAACAAACACCTCCTTCTAGTTAAGCTAAATGGATTCAGCTTAAAAGTTGAGAGTATAAGATCCTACTTTCACATGGGGGTTCGCAAATCAATTTTTTTATCAAGATGAGAAAAATGGTACTGTGCTGACAAAAGAAATTTGTTTTTACATTAACTTTCAAAATTGATTATTTAGATTTGTCATATGTGTGCTTCTCAATCATTGTGACTATATTTCTTGCTTGTGTATTTAACGTACTTGTTTTTTGCAAATTCAAATGGCATCTTAAACAACATTTTCTAATTTGTTGAAATTGTTTCCTCACAGCACATGTGAACATCTTTCTCATAGATGATCCTCTGATGTGTGTTGGATAGAAAGAGCTTTTAGGATGTATTTTTTTAAATCTTTCCCCACTGCCCAATATGGTTTACTATGCTTTTATTAATCACAGCAATTGGCAAGCTTTTGGAAGGGAAAGCTCAACCTCCAAGAAGATGACAATCCCATTTGTCCTAAACAAAAGTGTATACAACCAATGCATCGTCCCAATGATCACCTATGGAGCAGAAACATGGAAAGTGACTAAAACATAGACCCTCAAACTGAGAACCATGCAATACACACAGGAGAGATCATAAGACAGCACAGTACATAAGAGAAAAAACAGGTGTCAGCGATATGATAAAATCCATTAAAAAAATCAAATGGTATTTGGCTGGCCATGTTGTTATAATATCAGACAAACCCTGGACAACATGGATCCCTGGAGATCGAATGCAATACTGTGGCTGAGATAGCATGACCAATTGGACAAGTTTAGGACTGGCGAATCTTGGGAAAGCTCTATGCCCAATAACAAACACTGAAAGGCTGATGATAATGATATTGATGATGGGAAAAATAAGATGTAACAGAAAAAAAGACAACAAGTTATTAAAAGGAATAGTAAACTTATAAGAAAAATAAACTGAAATTTAAAAAATGCTCTGATTTAAAAGGAAGAGACAAAATGGAATGTTTTACACAGAATTTGAACATATTGGACACATAAATATAGATGTATGGAGGTACATTTTCGATCTCTCACTCTCTCTATATATATCATATATTCATATCATCTCTAATTAAAACTGATATAAAGTGAGCTCATTCATTCTTAGTTTGTAACCTTTTTATTAATAACATGTTCTCTTAATGATCGAGGAGAATTTGGAAAATTGTATTGTAATATATACCCTGAGGATCTTGAATCGAAATGTGAACATAAAGGAATGCAAGCAACGTTCCTAGATTTGGATTTTAAAATCGAGGATGGAATGTTTATCTACAAATTGTTTTATAAACGAGATAGTTTCTCATTTGGTATGGTGAGAATGTATTTTAGAACCAATAGTATGCCAGCTTTTATATTTTATGGAACAATATTATCAGGATATTTGCAAATGGCTCGAGGCATTCAGAGATTTATTGATTCTATACCCAAAATTGCTTCATTAGTTGTAAGAATAGTCAAAGCAGTGGAATTAGTGAGATTTTTAGACAATTTAATAAAACCATGATTAGACATCCTAATCCATTTGAAACTTACGGGCTTGAAATAATAATGAAAATCAAAAAATATGTTAGCAATAGTCTGAAAATAGAATAAATAGATAGTGCATATTAAAAAAATTAATATTTATCAATATCAAGTGAATTGGGTAACCAATGAAAAAGGATCTAGTCCTTGTCAACGTGAAAGATCATTGCATTGATTGGAATCAAGGAAGGGGGAAAACATTTGGTTCTGGCCCATTTGTCAGGTAGGAGAGCAGGTTGGAAGATTGAACATGCAATGCCATATAACAAATTGTCTGAGTATATTAATGGAATCACCCATTGAGTGGTTTTGTTTTGTTTCAACCATGTACATAAGGATACTTTATTTGATAATTAAAAGTATTAAAAAATCATTTGATGGAAGCTCGATGGTATATGACATGGAAAAATTACCTTTAAGGTTAGTGGAAAAAATTGACAAATTCTTCAGTTGAATATTTTTGTAGAGAATCAACTCAAAGAAGCTTTTTCTGTGTAATTAGTATTCTTAAAGATGATATCACAAGTTGGTCTGCATGCAGTCTGAGATTAAAACTGACACAACGGATTAAATATTCACATGGGTGAACATTCAATTGAAATGACACAAACAGCGAGTCACATCTGTTGTTATACTTACTGATCCCTCATTGTTAAATACGTTTTTTGGATAACCTATGTAAGACAGCCCTGTTTCAAAGAATAAATGATATACGGTATAAAATGATATCAATATACAACATGTATAATATCTTAAGATAACGACAGACTACATGTATGACATAAGCTATATAGTAAGAAAGGGAAGAAGTATTTGATCAACACTGCAGGGGTACCATGTTGATATAACTGTTTTATTTTTAAAATCCTCCAAACAGTTACATGGTAAATAACTGATGATCCCAAGAAGAGACAATTTATACAATGTACCATAATAACTTAGTATACGTAAAACAGAGGAAAAACCCAGAAGAGAATTCCATAAATATCATCGACAGATATTGGGAAATAGGTTACAGAAATGACGAAAAAAGAACAATTTGAAAAGGTTTTTTAATGCTTAGTGTTTAAAGCTGTAAAGCTTTCTAGACTATGCACACACACACACACACACACACATACACATATAATATGTATATAAATATATATATACCCTGATATCTGAAAGTAGATTGTTCAAAACCTTTCACAAGCTGGAATAGCATAGAGAGAAGAATCAATGACCATTAGAAATTCTCAAATGTTTCCATATCCCCAAAATGGTGTTGATGTGTTTGGCTGAGTCATTGGATGTTGCGTTTTATGAGAGACATCTGTATGCATATTCATACATATGTCTGTGTATGTGGGCAAATTCAAGTGGAAGATGAAAAAAATTGAAATAAAATGGAGTTTCTAAAAAATCAAATTGGGTAGGAATATTTTACCAAAACAAAAACAGAAGATGATTTTCGAGAAGATGAAGAAGAAGAAGAATGACCTGGATTAAATGGAAGAGAATCTAAATAACTTTAAATGAAAAAAAAAAGATTTAAGATGGAGAGAAAGAAAAATAAAAACAAAAAAAAAAAAGAAAAAGTCATCATTATTTGGGCAAAATATTCAAAAACGGTAAAAATTAAGTGTAGGAATCAGATATCTAATGAAAAATGCAAATGAGCAGAGTTGAAGTAACACTGTCATGAATATCATTAAGAAATCCCTTGATTATATCCATATATGGCAAAAAGCATTGAACAACTGGATAGAAGTCATCTGCTTTGCTTTTAAAATGTCAAAGATACAATATTAGGTTGGAAAAACAATTAAAAACCAAAAAATCACATATTATCAGTTCATTTTTTAAATCATTCATTGATCAGCTAAAGGTGGTAATGTTGGTTAATCGATGAGACAAGTACTAAAGAATGATTTAGACTGAAAATCAATGATGCATTGATTTGCAAAACCACAGCTAACCTTTTAATCGTCAGTATGTTTCTTGATAATTTCCAAAGACCAAAATTCATTCCCATAGTGAAAGCAAATAAAGTGTCTAGCAGAAGTAATAGGAATAGAATTAGTTGCTCAAGTCCTCACAACAGAAGTTAATTTGAAAGAACCTCATTATAAATAGCCTTAACCTTTCTTTTTCCTAGTTTACCTGAAGATGCCCAGATTTAAAAACACAAGAAGTGGAAATCATTGCAAGTGAGACCTGAACCTATAAATTCAATTGCTTGAATTTGCATGAATAATTAATTTTCCTTGTCTCCTCATCTTCAATCTGAAGACAGCAGACTCCTCATAATGAAAAAAAAGCACTGTAATTGAATCATTTCATACCATTTGACTTTTGTTCTGAACTACCCTACCACTATTCATTATTTCCCTTAAAGCCTCCAATATTTTCTTCACAATTTTCTTAACCTTTCACAATCTTACTGCAAATGCAATAAACTATATTTGTTTGGTTGAAGCAAATGAGGTTGTAAATATCAAAACTGAATATAACAAACACAATTATATTTATCTCCTCTTGGCCTCAGACTCTAACCTGAATAATCTAACACCCCTCTGCATACATTTTGGATAAAAAGAAAAGGAGAAAGATTAGATGTGCAAGGGAAAAAAAAATGGTGTTTCATTTGATTTAGCCATTAATAAGGATCAATTCAATTATTGCTTCTTATTAGATTTGCGGCAGTTATTTGAGTTTAGAGATACCTGCCTCTAAGGTAGCATAATGTGCCTTTGCTTCTATGTCAAAATGTATAAAACTTCAATTCAAGCAGAGATTCTGTGAAGTGTGATTGTCGTAATAGTAAACAGCACACATAATGGAATTAGCAAGCTGAGTTCAAGCTTCAACCTTGGTTGTTTATGTTTATTTTGCACCAGTGTCCTTGGGAATCCAACATCCCTTTCCCACCCCAGCTGGGCTCTTTAGTCTTGGAAGCAACCAGCCTAGAGAGGGTCCCTGATAGAAGTTCTTTGCTTAACAGCTACTTAAGTGTGGTGAGTATGGCATTACCCTTTGTCAAAACTATGATGTAACCAGAATCAGTTGGAAAGAGTGCAGGAAGGCTTCCTCTTTGCATGCAAGAAAAGCTCAATGATTCAATTTTATGCAGAAAGATACTTCATGGAAACAGCTCATAAAATCTTCAATTGAAGTCCCTGATACTTACAATATCATGAAGCCCTGAAAGATCATCAATTCTTTTCTTCTGTTAACCACCTCAATTTTCATTTAGATTAAGTTAAAAAAAAATTCTTTTTTATCATTTTCTTCCGTGCATTCTTCTCCTTTTTGGTGACTTTGGAACCTCACACTTATCCCAACATCCCTTCCACTTTTTGAAGCAATCTGGAGAGACCTTTTTCAGGATTGCCATCAGCTGCCCCGGAGTGTTCTCCTTAATCACAACCACACTCAAGAATCTCTTTTGGAAAAGCTACAAATTGCAGGAAGCCAAATCTAGCCTGTAGTGGGGCTGAGAAACCTGTTAATATCAATGTTTTGCCAAAAAAGCCTTCCCTAACATGGGGGGAATGACTTGGTCAGTCAATGCAAATACAACAGTTGCTCAGTATACAAGCTCACTCCTTGCCAACTGAGTAACTCAACAAAAGATTGTCTTTCCACAGATGCACAATAAGGTCTTCTGATTGGTTGTCAAGTTACATCTGGCTGGATATTTTCTGGAAAGACCTCAAAGTTCAGGTGCCTGACACTAAAGCTATGACTATTCAGGCGTGTGATTTTACTTTTTTCACATGTTCACAACCAAGTGATAGATTGCAATTAAATTAGGAAGAGTCCTGTCAAACGGTAACAGTACAAGATAAAATCAACAGGAAATGAAGAAAACAAAAAAACGAGGGTGGTTGGGTGGGGAGAATACCTCAGTGAATAATTTATAAAACAAAACAGAAATAAAACACACACAAAAGTACAAAGGTGAAAAAAGAACCCTAATTCTTGTGGTAAGTCAACTGGATTTGACCTGTCTAAATTGAATTATGAATGAACCATTCAACTCTTTGAAATATTTCTTGCTAAGGGAACCAGAGGATAAACAGCAGAATGACTTCAGTGAAAGAACTTTTATAGAATGCATTTGTGTATACACAGCATGTCATTTCAATGAGTCATAGCAACCTTTTATTAGTTTATTTGAAATTTCATCTTGTGTTCTTATTGGTTATTTTTAAAAAAATCATGTTCTATGTTGTTATTGGTTAGTTGTTTGGAAACTTTCAACACTTTTGCTCCAGTTCAAATGGCCTAATTTCTTTAGTATCATTTGCTGTCTTGTATTTATCTGATTTTTAAAAAATCTTTATTTCATTTTCTTTTTCTGCCAATCTTGAACTAGAGACCAAGCTTAATTCTATTATATTTGGCTATTTTTCTTCAGCGGTTTTCCTGGTTTCAAACAAACTATTTAAGAACTCACATTTTTCTTCCTTTCTTTCAACAATCAAAATAATGTTGTCTAGCTTCCTCATAAACTGCTTTAAACACTGCATTCTTATTTTCTTACTTTTAGTTTCCATTTCAACAGAAAGACCCATCATATAGTTTACCCATATTTTTATAATTACAAACTCATATTTTTCATTATTTTTTATTTATAAAATAAGATCAAATGAAATAGAATATACTTCAACTTATTATAAGAAGTAAGAAAAGGTATATATATTCAGTCATGTATATCTGTTTGTCTACGTAATGAATTTCAATCAAATTTTGATGGGTGAGCCATGGGTTGTAGAAAAAGTGATAAAAATTAGTAACAATGGCATTGGCAAGGGTATCTACTCTCTGAGTACTTTCTAGTTTCCCTATGATTTCTTTGGATTTCATCTTTTGATACTTTTAACACAAGAGTATTGTGGATTTTACAGACTCTAGAAAGATAATAAAAACAATTATTCACCTTAGTTTTAAATTAAAGTTTATAATTTAGAATAAAAATTTATTTTTCATTTTGTTGCAACATAGCATTTAAATCAAAATATGGACTCTATGATACTCAATTCAATATTCTACTCCTTAGGATGGTGATATTTTATAATTACTAGACTGACTTGTATGGAGTTGGACTTCTTAATCCATTAAGAAATTTGTTCCCATAAAGATTAAATTTAATGTAACATGCCCCACTAAACCCAAACATCAGCATTAACAACAAACAAACATCAATTAATCAATTAGAAACAAAGAGGCCCTGATTATGCCCTTTTAATGTACATTTAAAAAGAGTGGGATAAAGGTGAATGTCTTTGTTCAGATTTAAAGTTGATATTCTGAGAGTCATTTTGGCTAAGTTTTACACTTCAAGACAATTTCCACACAGACTTGGTTCATTAATAATATTGTGAGAACCTATATGCCCACAAAAACCAGGAGTGCATGTAATGAATAGAAAACAGTTTGCTATTCATCATGAACTGACAGCAATGCACATGCTGCAGTAACAAATTAATAAAACTAGTTTTGTTAAATTGATAGGTTCTTAGAACAAGGCTATGTGAACTGATCAGAGTTGGACACCAAAATGGGGAAAATATTTGGACACTAGTTTTGTTTGTTCTAACCCTTTTGCTTAAGTCACTTTGAATGTTACAAAAATCATCTCACAACCGGTACAAATTCAGTACTTCCACAAAGAGGACAACAAGCGGTTGTATGGTACATAGCTATTTGACTATGCAACCAAATCATATCACTTGACATTGCAGACATTCACATAACGACACATCACCTCACTGGATGTAACAGTACTCAGTGACCTGTTATGAGCTTTGGAACTTTCTTCATATCAACAAACTGATCTGAACTTTGCCTAATGTAGACTGAAACTTATGGTAATCGTACATAAGTGGTAAATAAATCAATTTGTTATTGTAAATTATAATACCGTCTTTGTTTTGATAATCTTCTTTTCTTTTACTCACCTGCAGTATAGTAACAATGAAATGACTACTAATTCAACACTGTAAGAGCAAATGTATGTTATCGGCACACATGTTGCAATAACATTTAGTCTTATATGACTACTACATTTACAGTAACCAGCTAATGATATGTAACAAAACAGTAACTGAAAATGTTAACACTGGTTCAGCTATACTCTCATAAATTGGTAACTTCAGTGAGCATTACAAACCAATAATCTATGTACCAAACATAGGATAGCAATAGTTCTTGAAATTGGTAATGCAAAAAATAAACTTCAATGATGGTATTATGGATTTCACAAAAATTAGAAAAATAAAACAAGAAAATCTTAAAAGTTAGTAATTTAGAAAAAAAAAAAAAATATATATATATATAATTAGTTCTAATACATACACAGGCTAGGGTGATTCATTCATGTGAAGTACAGATTCTGATAATGATTTTGGTCAAGGAAGAGGTTCTTGACCCAGGGGCGGGGGATATCAGGGTTTCAAGGGAAATTCGCTGGAATTTAGATTCATCTACAAAGTACATATGTGGAATTCACATTTTGAGTCAATCTTGAAGAAATGTGATTATGAAATATGATAAAAAGGGTACACAGGCAGAAGAGTTGAGAACCTCTGGTTGTTAGAAGGAAAGGCTTGTTAACAATTGTCAATGCAGATGAAACAAGAAGGAGGATACCTGATTGGATGTTATGGAGAGCTCTATCTACAAACATACTTTGTGATAGCTTCATTATTTAAGCTTTAATTCTTGATCTAAATTAGTTTCTATGAAATTATCATAAGTAAGTAGTGAGCCTGCTTAAAGATTTAGATAGCTGCATGCTTTCCACTAGGGAATGCCATGATTTCAGTTTTAAAGGCAGATAGGCTTTCCCCAGTCAGCAGACTAATCTAAAAATGATGTATTGATAGAAATTGGCAATTGGATTGAGTGCAGAGAGAAGTGTGTGTGTATATATATATATATATATATATATATATATATCTGTATTTTTTATTCATATGATAATAATGATATCCATTACTCTTTATAATCTCGACAAGGGAACAATAAAAATAATGCATAAAAACATGTAAAGAATGCAAGTAGTTCTGGGACTAACAGAATACCAAAAACAAGACTGACCAGTAATCTGAGAGAGGAGGGATAAGTTAAGGGTGTTATCTCAACCTCTGATAACCAGACAGATCTTGATAGCTCAAGTGGTTATAAGCTGACTTAAGCTACATAAAAACACCCATGGAAAAGGGACGCATTTGAATCCCACTAGAGGCTTATTTCTTTATTTTCCTTTTCATCACCATTTTTTCTTTCACTACTGTAAATAATTCAGTCTAAGCAAAAGTTTAGTTCCCAAATTGTCATTGTTAATTCACTATGTTGAATACTTATATCCATTACTCATCAGATGGAATCATCAGTTGTTTACCATGTAACTGTTTTGGGGTTTTAAAAACAAAACAGTCATACTAAGATGGCTCCTCAACAGTGTTGATCAAAGACCAAGCTTTGATTTCAATATTTAGCTTGCAATATTGTTTATAGGGCCATGTCATAATACGTTATCAGTTTGTTATTTTGTATAGGGCATTGTCATAACATATTGTACCTCGATGTTAATAACAAACAAAGAGCTTACGTATGTAATATAAATATGTACATATATATATATATATATATATATATATATATATATATACTAGCTGGGGTACCTGGTGTTCCTCTCAAAAAAATTGAAATATAACAGCACAGAAAAACAAATTATATTTTACAGAGATTCTATGAAATGTTAGGTGGGGGATTTGCACTCGAGTGCATCCCTTGTTCACGTTTGCGCCCCACACAGAATGGAGGGTTACATTATAGTTACATTGAAAATAGCCTACACACATGCCCTAAAATTTGCAAAAAATTCTCATAACTGACAAATTGGGGGAAAATTAGATAGTCCAATAGATTGGAAGCACATGAAATTAGAAGAAAAACTATCAATTTTCTCAGTCAGAGTTTGAATATTCTTTGCTGATTCCATTTTTTGTAACTCCTATGTTAATCATGGATCCAAGCAGTCTCCCAAGATTTGAAAATGCCAAAGTTGAATTGATCCTATGTTGACCTTTAGGGACTACCAGAAATCAATGTTACCTATCCTATGCTCAATTAACCCTTGTACACAAATTTGCAGCCTGTAGGGTGCAATCATCTCCATGAGATTTGAAAATGCCTGAATTCACCTGATTTTAAATTGACCTTTAGGGGTCATCTAAAATCAGTGCCCCCATTCTATATTCATCCTTGAGTCAAGTTACCCTTGTATGCAAATTCATAACCTATAGGGTGAAGCTGACATGAGATTTGAAAATGCCGAAACTGATCTGACTCTAAATTGACTTCTAGCAGTTACAAGAGGTCTGCAACCCCAATCCTCTGTTCATTCTGGAGTCAAGTTACCCTTGAATCCATATTTTCAGCCTATAGGGTAGAGCTGTATAGGTATCAATAAAATGTTGATTTAGTTAGAAATAAACTTACGAACATTTGTCGTTTTTATAATGTTAGATATATGGGAATATGAATTGGCCAGTAAATTAATGATGAAAAAAAGCATTTATTTTCCGCATTAAATATTTATTTTCTAATTTAGGTTTCATGAAAATACTCTTCATTTTCTTTTGAGATTTGGAAAGGGTTAAAATTACCTGGCAAGGAAGGATAACCGTAGAAAACTACCCAAGAGATACCTGGGACTATCAAAAATATTTGTATTCGACTCCTTCCTGCATGACAAAAATACAAGGAGAATATTCTGAATAGTAAAGATGGTGTGGCTTATACACGTACAGAAAATATGCAGTATAAATATGCAATGGAAGGGAAGTGCCAACACTTGTTACAAACAAAAATTTATCAAAATTGTATGGTCTTGTTACTGGTGGCACCGAGATTTGGTATGATAGATGATCAAAGCTTCAGTAGGATGCAAGGGGGGAAAAAACAAACTAGATATGTCTCTCTTAGGAAAAAAAAAAATAAATGTATAAAAGAAAAATAACCAAAAAAATTGACTAAGCAAAAAAATGGAAAGATACCAAAAAACAATTCAAAGGCTGTATGAAGAAGAAGCAAGGCTTTTGAAATTTGTTTAAAGTTTGGAAATGTTGTGAAAAAGTGGAGAAAGGAGTAAAAGTGAAAAAGGAAAAAAATCGAAGAGGAGAAAAATCCAGAAAAAGCTAGAAGACAAGCAGGGGGGGAAAAAAGAAATATTGAGAGATAGATACAGAGATTCAACAGAAAAGGAGGAGAGAGTTGTTCAGAAAGAGGAAGAGAGGGAGAAGGTGAGAAGAAGATGAGGAGATGAATAGAGAAACAGAGAGGGAAAATGAGAGGAAAAGAAAATTGAACAGAGAAAGAGGGAGGCGAGATGAACAGATGAATAGAGAAAGATGAGAAGAAGAAAGAGCTGAATAGAAAAAGAGAGAGGGAAGATGAAAAGAAGAGAGGGTTGAAAAGAAAAAGGGAGAGGAGAGAGGAAAGATGAGAAGAAGATAGTTGAATAGAAAAAGAGATGAGAAGATCAACAGAGAAAGAGAGAGGGAAGATGAGAAGAAGAGAGGAATGAAAAGAGAAAGAGAGGAAAGATGAGAAGAAGAGAAAGTTGACAATAGAAAGAGTAAGGGAAGATTAGAAGGAGAGAATTGAACAGAAAAAGAGAAAGGGGAGATGAGAAAAAGGGAGAGATGGGTAGAGAGCGAGGGACGGAATATAAAAAAAAAAAAAAAAAAAAAATCAATATACAGATCTACAGAGCTATCCACATGTAAAGCGTCCCTACGAAAACTTTTCTTATACCAAGACGGCATAAAGCAAAGAGGCAATTACCACTGAGTGTTTCCAGATTCAAAAAACAGCAATGATAGTTTGTTAAGCAGAGTTGTTGGAGGTTGAATGGTGGAAGATACAAGAGAATAGGGCATAGGAAAGAGAAGAAGTGGGTGCATGCTGCCTCTATAATGGTTCCCTGCAATTATTTTCATTTTTTTCCTTACAATTTGAGTGTAAATCAAAACTTTCAGAAGTCTGGGGATATCTGTATTGGGTAACAAGGGAGAGGTGGGAAAGAATCAGGTTGAATCTTCCAAAGCAAAGAAAGACAGAACAGTTAGATGAGAAGAGGAGAAAATATTATGAAAGAAACAAGAGAGACACAGAGAAAAATGAAGGAAATCAAAATACCCAAATGTTATCAGGGAGATGTCTGGTTAGTTATTCAATAAGAACCAATATCTCTTGGCACTATGTCATGGTGGGGGTGATCAATTAAAAATTACAGAAAGAGGTGATCAATGAAGAAATTACTTCTCACGCCTTTCCTTGAGCAGTGATCACTAAAAAGTTTGAATTTTCAAAAAAAGAAGTGTGAATACTGCCAGACACAAACTGAGGCACCAATTTAGCAAGAACTTACATTGCAAAATGAACTCCTCCATTAAAAACCTACATAGGGTTGAGTATTGGATTTTCAAAAAATAGAAAAATCGTTTTTATTAGACGTTACGAGGCGTACATGTTTAAATTTTTAGCTCCCTAGCTTCATTAGTGCAGCTTGTATACACCATACATACATACATAGCTAGCCAAACTAACTTGAAAACTGATGAAATCTTGGTTGAGGGTTTCTAAAACAAGGGAGTGAGACAGACAGTAAAAGAGAGGGATTTGAATTATGCCAAAATGTTCACAGATAGAAAGAGAAATGAAAAGTGGAAAAGATCAATCACTAACAAAGTGGGAAGAAAAGAGAAAAAAGAAAATTTATGCACAATGGAAGAGGAGAAGAAAAAGAGAAATATGTAAACTGAAGGAAGGAGTTAGAAGATGGATAGCTAGAGAAATAAATGAATATGTGTATGCTGGTAAGATGGTCATCAGAGTTTTACAAAAAACTTGCATTCCGAGGAAAATTATGAATCACCAACACCCATATAGGCTACTTTTTATCTTGTGAATTAAGCAGTGGTGGTTATGAAATTAAGTTACCTTGATGAAAATGCTACCAATCTGGTTTGAATCATAGATTTATGATTTAAATGAAAAACCAGGTTTGGTTTGTCCTTCAATGGGGTAATCAATTAAGAATTGGAAAAAGAGATGATTAGTGAAGAAGTTACTTTTCTTGCCTTTTTCTGGGCAATGATCACTCATAAGTACAAATTTTCGAAAAACAAGCATGAATACTGCTGGACATAAAGTAAGGGACCAATTTTGCATAAACTTTCATAGTAAATTGGACCCAACAATAAAAACCTTTGGGGGGGATCTAAAAAAAGAGACAAAAAAATTGTTTTCCCTACTCATTGAGAAGAGTGTGTACACATAATTTCAATTTATGGTTAGGGTGACGCTTGGATAGACAGATAGATTCACTTAAATGTCAACACATGAATAACCTTAACCCAAAAATTAATTTGGCCTGTTGTGGATCATTGTCATCATCATCAGCAGCCTTTTAGTATCTGTTAATGAACATGGACCTTCCTCAGGATTTGACAGACCTCTTTATGAAGAGCATCAGGGAGCTAATACTGTCTGAACTTGTCTATTTCATCATACCATCTTATATTTTGTCAGCCAGTTTTGCATATGATCTCTTGGAGTCCACATTGTGATTCATGATGTCCATTGTTTGTTTGCCATTCTTGCAACATGACCAGCCCATTGCCGTTTGAGTCTTTTAATGGATCCCATGATATCCTTTTCCTGTTTTTTCTTCATCATACTGTACTGTTCTGTGATATCTCCATATGTTGTTGAGCATGATTCTTTCATGTGCATGTTGTAATTTGAAGGTCAATCTCCTGGTTAAATTCCATGTTTCAGCTCCATAGATGACTACTGGGAAAATGCATTAAGTGTTGACCCTTCTTTCAAAAACTAATGGAGTTTTCTTGTTCTTGGAGGTTGAGCTTGCTCTACCAAAAGCTTGCCATCTTAGAGTGATTCTTCACTTGATTTCTTCTTCATTTGAGGGTTTCATAGAGATTCATTGTCCAAGGTAGATGCAACTGTGATTACCTATTCAAATATTATACTGTTTCCAATGCCCTAGTATTATGATTGGTGGGGCCATTTACGAAAACAAAAGAGAGAGACAGACAATATGGACAGTTATAGTGCTTGGATGAGTTGCAATGCGCAATAGTCCTCCGAATAGACCGTTCGTCACAGTTTTGCATAAAATTGCATATAAAGAGATAGAATGAGGGAGAAAAAAAAAAGGAAATAGTGGCAAAGAATTGGGAAGAAAAGCTTTGGAATAACTTTTGAAAATTTAAGGAGATTACTAAAAAAAAAAATCCATTGTCCATTCTGTTACCTTTCTATACTCTTAGCTACAATGATCTATATTGGATAGAAAGAGATTCAGACCTGAATGGCTGAAAAAGTACATAAAAATGACCCCATTCATCCAATGAATTGACACCCATTTAAAAAATTTCAAAATTTCAGTAGCAGTGATGAAAATGCAGGATGAGGGATGTATACAAGGTGATAGTGTTCCCCTGCTTTTCAGTTTCCAGAAGGGTGGGTTATAGCGTCTACCCTCTTTCCTCCCCAACTTCAACCTCAAGGACCCCAATATACCTCTAGTTCCTGAAGCCTATTTTCTTTACTGTTCAGCAGCCTTATGAGAAACCATGGACAGTGATTGGAGAAAAAAACCTAGATTTTTTTTTTGATATCCAAAAAGTGCTGATTCTCAAGTAAGATCACAAGTTGGATAAAACAAGAGGCTACAGAAAACAAAAAAGATTGAAAATAGTAAAAGATTCCCCAAAGCTACAGTAAGAAAATGGAAGAATGCAAAAAAATTGGCGGGGGTCACTTTTCTTGCTTTAGATCAGTGCGGAGAAATTGTAGTGACCAAGAACTGACCAGGCAATTCTTGTCTTAGATCTTTGGGGAGAAATTGTTGTGATTAAGAACTGACATTGGTATTTCAAAGTGTTGGCCTAATTTTAAATCAATTGTTGACTTAGATCACTAGGAAAAATTGTTGTGATCAAGAATTGACTTTGGGCAAGAATTTTTGCCATAGGTCAGTAGGGAGACATTGCTGTGATTGAGAATTGACTTTAGGCAAAAATTAGATTCTGGAAAATTTCACTCAACGTAACAGGATGAAAAGTAAATTTGGGGGCATTGCAGACAAAGTAATCGGAGAATAAATATAAACTTTCTGGAAACATAATTGCACAATTTTGATATATATCTATCATCATCAACATCATCAGCCTTTCAGTTGTTGGACTTACACTCTCCCTAAGATTCGTCAGACCTTCCTATCATTGGTATCATGGAACCAATACTTTCCAAACTTGTCTAGTTTGGCAACGCTATCTCATATTTTGCCAGCCTTGTTTTGCACATGATACCTTGGGATCCATGCTGTGTGTTGGGATGTCCAGTGGTTGTTTGACATTCTTGCAACATGGCAAACCCATTGCCATTTGAGTTTTCTAATGGTTTCTTTGATAACTCTGACTTCTGTCTTCCCTCTAATATTCTGTGCTGTCTTGAGATCTCTCCATCTATATGTTGAGCATGATTCTCTTTTGTACATGTTGCATGGTTCTCAGCTTAAGGGTTTATCTTTCAATGCTTCAGCTCCATAGGTGACTATCGAGAGGATGCAATGATTTTATACCCTTCTTTTTAGGATTAGTGGTTTTACTGTAAGCTTATCAACCTAGAGTTATTCTACACTTGATTTCCTATGCTTTTGAGCATTTCATGGAGATTCATTAGATAGCAGTAATTTCAATTTGTACATATGTACGCATATGAATACATTAAAAGTTATGATTGTTACTAACTTATATATATGTCCATCCATACATGTGATGTGTATATATATATATATTTACATGTATATTTACACCAATACATATGAATGGGCATAGCTCTCTCTTTCTATATACATATATATGGTTCATGTATAAATTACCAATATGTACATATAAAATATCTTTATATACATCAATACATATTAATGTATAATGGCAGTTTTTTCCATCTTTCATCAAGGCTGGAGTTTTGCCAGTGAAAATATCTGTTTTTCTCTTTTATTGCAAAATTAGCATTTCATGTAAACGAAAGAAGAAAAAAGCCCAATGCTTCCAATTTGGCTGGAAACTTTTTACCATGGAATTTGAAACACATTGTAATTTATAAGTAGATTTTCAAGAGAAACATTATATACGAAAAATTAAAGTATTCAAATCAAATATTCCAAAAATGTTTCTCTCTCTCTCTCTCTCTCTCTCTCTCTCTCTCTCTCTATATATATATATATATATATATATATATATATATATATATATATATATATATATTGTTCCATATTCCTTATCAGATTAATTGTATTTTGGAAGGTTAATGATTAACTCCAGGCAACAATTGTTGATTCAAAAGAAACTAATCGTAAGCAATTAATACTAATCAACTCTCAATCAATATTTAAACCTGAGAGAGAATAAGTAACAATTGAGTAGACATTGGCATTTCAAAGTATTGGCTTAATCTCCAATCAAGCAGTCTGTACTTATTGAAATGTCTTTGGAATAGACATATACTTCAAAATTGTCATCTATAAGATATCATATTCCTACAGGCACTCACACTGACAACTTGAAATCTTGGATCCTATTCAGTTTAGAAGAAAAAAAAAAAAAAGAAAAAAAGGAATCTAACTATCGTAGGCTATCAAATCGTTCTGGGATGCAGAATGTAGGACTCAACAGACAGACCAATTTGAAAATCTTTCTGGGATTAGGGATTCAGTGTCAGTTATTAATTTGTGGTGATAAATCACCATAAGTGAGACCAATCATGGATCCAATATGACAAGAACTAGCTGTCTAATCCCATCTGTGAGATAGAAAATCTAGAGTTGAATTCCAGGAGCTTTAGACTAAAGACAAGAAGATTTAGGTTTAATTCTCCAACCAGCAGATAAATAGAGACGTTTTTTGTTTTTGCTCATAGATTTTTAAAATAGATTTTTCTTTCTTGAGAAATGTTACACTTAATTGTTTAACGTCCTACCTGTAGGAATGTATATTCCATCCATTTTTCTTTCAAATAGAAAATAAGAGGACTCTCTAACACTTACATTAGGGTTACTACATGAAGGACACAGAGATGAGATGAATGTCTCCAACACATTCAATGCCATACAATGCATGTATTTATCTTGGGGTATGTTGTATGTTACCCCTGATGCATGTGTACGTCCATTCAATAGTTTTATTAAAGTCATAGATAGTAATGGCAATACTCAGTTTCTGCCTTGTGGCACTGAGAAGAAGATGTGCTTATCTTATTTTCATGGTATGTTACAGTATCCAAAGTTGCTATGAACATGTTAAATGAGATTCATTGCAGACCTTCAATTTTCTAAGGCTCAGGGAGATAATTTTACTGAAACTATGGAGAGTATTTCAAGAAATAAAAAAACTTGGCAAGCTATATGTACCAACACATACTAATCAATAAGTACCAATGCACTCAAGAAACAAGTCATGACATTGATACTGTAAAAGCACAACTTCATTCACAATGATCCTATCAACAAAACTAATTTCTCGCTCTTCATGTTTTTACAAATCCTAATTTCATTTCTCTGTAGCCTTAATTACTAGATTTTCTAAAGTTCTTTGGCGCAAGTTCTGTTGCACTTCAAAACTTCTTGAATCATGCCATCAGGAATATCGGATTTCTTACAGAATTCGCCTCAAAAAATTCCGCGATTCGAGTTGTGTTTTTGAAAGATGAAGAGACTCAAACAGCTTTTTTCTGACAGTAGATTAAAAAAAAAAGATGAAAAAAAAAACAAAAAAAAAAAAAAACAGCTCTTAAATTCCTGTACTCTTTTCATGAGACAATGCAATGAAATTAAAAAAAAAAAAAAAATTGCTGTAGTGGTGGGTGGGAATTTTTTAGACATAATTCAGTTAGCATTCATAATATCTTCAGGCTTTGTGTTGATGAATTATTAGGTTTATTCCAGTGTTTGTTTGATTTTATACTTGCTATCATTACACAAGCAAAAACAGCAGATTGTTTTGTGATCTTTATTAGTGCCATACTGTGAACGTGTTCTGGTTTTGTGAATAAAGCATGTCTAGTTTATAAGTTGTTATTAATAGTGTGTGATTGATTATAGTGAATTTATCCAAATTTTTAAGGGAAATAACTCTACGTATATTAAATGCCGATTATAGAGTAGTTTCTCTTATTTATTTAATAGTATATAATTACAAGTCGGGTTGGTCACTCAATAGAAACCATCATGTGATAATTTCTTGGCAACATGCTGTTTGGGTGTGAACAACTGAAAATTTGGAAAAAGTGATCAATTAGTTACTTCTCTCAGTTTGTTGGGTAGTGTTCGTGAGAAAAGTCTGATTTAAGAAAAACAAACAAGTGTAAATAGTGCCCAATGCAAAGTAAGGGATCAAATTTGCATAATCTTAAATTGCAAATTAAACTCCCCACTAAATTCAATCTAGAGGGGAAATTTAGAAAATAAATAAAAAAAAAGGCTTTTCTAGATAAAATAAGCTGTAAATATTAAAATTTTCAGCCTTCTAGCTGTATTTGTGCAGCCTGTATCATCATCATCATCAGTCTTTTAATGTCCATCATTAGACATAGACCTTCCCCTGTATTTGCCACACTTCTCTATCATGGACATCGCGGAGCCAGTACTTCCTGAACTTGTCTAGCTGGTCTCGCCATCTAATATTCTGCCGGTCTCAGTTGTGCATGTGACCTCGGGGGATCCATGTCGTGAGTCATGATGCATAATTACATACATATCCAGCCAAACCAACTTAAAAATTGAAGAAATTCACATTGACATATACGGTGACTCTTTGTTTGATAGTTTCTAATGATACAAATTCTATGAATAGCACTATTGATATGGTCTGTATGCATGATACATTGGAAATGACTTGAGATTGAGCTTAATGCCTTAAGTGAGTGTACATCATGATATTTTTTGAAAGGTAAAAGTGAGTGCATACTTTGACAGGCTAAGAGCATCTACAAATGTTAATGATCATGTTTACAAGAATTTTTCCCTCTTTCAACATGTATTTTTCTTTATTTTGTTGACAAAAGTTGCTGATAGACTGGCATAAAACTTTTGGTTGTGATGAATATGAGGAGAAATAATTTGAGAATAAAACAAATCATGTTTAAAACCATCAATAAGCAAGTGATAATTATGTTTTTATTACAAAAATGGAAGATTGAATTGGTCAGTTGCTAAGCTAAATACAATTAAAGCTTCCCTTTTATTGAACTAACATTTTCAATTATCCTACACAAATTTACATGGACTAGAGTCTTCATATTGGTAGTTATAGTCACAATGTTCAAGCTGTTTTACCCTTGGACCTTTCTGTCAAAGTAAGTAACCTTCTGAAAATTTTGAACTGAACCTTTTATTCAATCTACAGTCAATTGTTCATGCTAGATGATATTTTGCATCAGTCAATTCTACTTAATTAATTTGTCCCTGTGATGTCGCTTGTTTGTCTTTTCCGCTGAACCAGATAACATGTCATTTTTGCACTCGCCATTGAAGGGTTGAACTCATTTCTCAATTAAGAAAGAAACAACATTAAGCTTAAGAATCTAAAATTACGTCTCCTAATTGAACTACAGGTAGAGCAAAAAGTCATTTTTCTTGTTTAGTAGAGGAGGTAGACAAGCAACATTAGGCTTAAGGCTCCAAGTTTCCACTGAACAATGGCTTTGAGTTTAAAAGCATTAGTTAAGCATATGCAGTAACCTGACAGGGTTAGGTAGAGCAAATAAGTCTGGTTCAAGTAAAATCCCAAGGATGAATTAACTAGGAATAATTAATTGATATGAGATATCATGTAGTTGTTTTGTTAGTGGAATAGAGGGTTCTGGTCAAAATTCTTAGGTTTTTAATTGTGACATGAACCCCAAAAATGGCTGTAGAGCACGATGACCAAAATGCTAAGACTATAACAACGGAGATCAGGATATTAGTCTGAGTAAATCATTATATAATAATGATAATTTCTTATATAAGAAATTCACACAAAAATTATATTTTTAAAACTGACTTCTTATTGATCATATAATAATGAAAAATTGTTCTTACGAGATAAAATAAAATTGATTTATAATTCATAAATCAATCAAAGCAAATGAAAAAAAAAAGACAGTTCAATTTTAAGCTATAATTTCTCCACACCAATAAATTGGCCATCGCAGTATCTTAGGAGCCATCATGATTTCATTTGAATTCTAATGATCTAGAAAATACATGTAAAAATCAATTTATTCTAAATTAACTAAAAATTTAATATATCAAGAAACAAATAATTGAAAAAAAATAATTATATATTATTTTGATTTATAATGACATTTATTTGAAATTAAAATTTCATCTTGAATAGATTTTGGACAGAATAGACTTTGAAATAAAGGTGTGAAAAAAAATCAGCAGACGTTTAGGAACCATGTCATTATGTCTATTTTGTGGAAACCGTTTCCAAGCAATTTACGACTAATGATGGAACATTGAAATAATGTAAAAATATTTGCATTGAATTTTCAGTGACATTATTAATTTATAATAGAAATTACCATTTCATCAAATATTTCTCTTTCAGAGTGAGGATAATTTCTTTCAATTATTTTTGTACATATTAAATATATGAATAAAATCAGTATGTTTTTCTTTGCTATAAAAACAAAAATGGCTTTATTATTGAGATAATGAGAAAAATCAATATACCAAAATTTTTTCCAAAAATTTTTCTACAATTGTCCATTCATCTTTGTGCAAGTGGCACAAGGAATGGAATCGGTGAGTCAAATTCAAATTCTGTCAGAAGCAGTAAACATTCACTAAGAACTCATGTCCTTGTGGAAAGGCATGAATTCATTTCTTCCCTAACCTTTGGGTATGTAGCATAGCAGTTGGAGCCCTCTTGCCCTGTAGGGCAGTCCATCTTGGGAGTCAGTCTCGCCCCGTAAAAATCCTTTATTGGTACAAACAATGATTAGGTCATCATAGATTGTTAAAGAATTGGAGCCAAAAAACATTGCTTCATGTGTCCAGCAATGAGTTGTCCATTGCTTGAGTTTGAGCTGACTATTTCCTATGAAAGAGCAGAAAAACACTGCACATGCCAGCAGATTGAGACTTTCAAGGGGTTGTTCAGGCTTGCTCATTGGTCAATGCATATCATGTGGTTTACACATACACACTGCGGTTCAACTTACATCAGCCCTGTCTCGTTATTCAATAGGCACACCTCATAAATAAAATGTATTATCGGGTATTTCTCCTTGATGGACCAGCAGATTTAGTTTGACTTTCTCGAATGGAGAATTCCAGAGTTTATACACTAAAGTTCATTGAAGTAGAAAATGAGATTTTACAAAGTAAATCTAAATTAAAAATTTGACACTAGAGTATGAAAAAATATGGGAAAAAATGCTTGCCTTTTTATTCTTTTCATTCATGAATTGAATATTCATGTTTATTTGTTACTTTAAAACTGAAGGTTTTTCACTCAAGCTTCTTTCATTTGCAATTTATAAAGCAATTTCAATGAAAAATTAATGTTTGTCTTTACTAAAATAGAAAATAAGATGAAAACTTAAAATAAGTTCCACAAAAAATTGAGTTTTTTGAATATTTAGGCTAGGCTTCAATATGAATTTAAAGGGCAAATAACTCTCCATAATGGCCACAAAAATACAAAAAAGCCAAGTTTGAACCGAATACAAATATTAAGTATTGTTTTTTTATATTCCAATTTCTTCATAACAGAACAATTTGAACAGCCATACGAGTACAAAACATTTCATATCCATTAAACAAACCTCATTTTTCTAAATGAGCCATGAAATATTCAGAATAGATTTTTCTATTCTATTTTATAGAATCTTTGCACTGTATAATCAACAATGCTCACAGAACTAAATACGTTTATATGAAATCAGAAAAAGTTGCCGAGTTAACTCTTCTGTAAGTTGGTGCAAATGATTATCATAATTGCTTCCATCAAAACACAGATTTTTTTCAGCAAATTAAAACTGATTTGCTGATACAAACATTGCAAATTCAAGCATAACGCATTTTAAAATATTTTGATTTGTAAGATTATTGTTACTGAAGTCAGCACTCAAAGTTCAGCAGTATTATCCATAATCAAAACCAAATTAATTACTATTTGAGAATGTTGCAAGATAAGAAATGAATCATCTGAAAAATTCGTTCATTCAATACTGATAATATTTAGCCACAGAACATCAAATAACATAAGTTATAGATATACTGTAAATTCTGAGACAATAAACTCTTTACTTAAGTTGTCCGAATTTCTTAGGTAAAGAATTGTCATTATCAATTTTTGAGTAGTTTCTTGAATTATTTCTCATCACAATGCTCACACTGGTTTTGCACTCTATGATACAAAGCAACAAAAATAAGATAGATCAGAAACTAGCAAAAAATGAATTTCAATGTTTCATATAAAAGATTCAGACAACTTAAACCTATTAAATCTATTAGTACTAGGTGTAAATGAGCAACAAAAATAAAATAAAGGAAGATCTAGTCGGAAATTAATAAAAGCTCTTCAACTATTTAGGCCTGGGTTTTTCTTTTTTCACTTTGTCATAAGGATGGAAATTAAAGTTACAGTACTGGTAAACATGAAATCCTGAATAGAACTAGAAGTGAAAAGAGGATAATTAAAATTTGAAAAGAATCAAGATCCTATATAATCCATTAGGTAGCAACATGAAAAATCTCAGCTATTCCCACATTTTTATGATATAGTCATTATTCTTGCCTCTCACCAAGCAAACAAATTTTAAAATTTTGTAGAAGCAAGTTAAATATTAAGATATACAGTAATTATTTTGAACAAGTCGAAAATTAGTAAGTCAAAAGCAACTATCATGCAACCAATACCATTTAGCCACATGCCATGTTGGGGGTGATCAATGAAAAATTAGAAGAAGGGGTGATCAATGAATAAGTTACCTTTTTCGCTATTTATTGAATCACTGAAAAGCCAGGAGACCAATTTAGCAGAAACTTAAATTGCAAATTAAACTCGCCACTAAGAATCTATTCAGTGGTGGTATGGGTTAAAAAAACAAAAAACGTCGCCTCCAGCCATAATAACGAGTGAAGATTTAAATTTTCAGCACTGTAGGTCCATTGCAGAGATAGTCATACCAGCCAGGACAACTTGAAAACTGGAGAAACCTTTGATGAGTTTTGTTCAACAGTCTCTAATATGACCCACCATGTTAACATTCTAAATTCTAGCTTGTATATCTTGATACTATATCAAATATTATTGATCTCACTAAATTTACCATTTGAAGAGTTAATAGATGTCAATGGTACATTCCTCATTATCAGGAATAGATTGATCATCAGATATGACAAATATGATAATTAACAAGAAAATTTATAAGGAAGCATTCAAAATGTTTCCACTTGAAATATTTAATCTGTTCACTGCCTAGGATTAGATAACATCCAAACAGTACTGTCAGTCCATTTCCACGGATGAGGTAACTCATCTTATGATAGTGTGTTATACTTTTGCAAGATGGCAACATTTCCCTACTCAAACAAAGGATATTTGCATATTCACTCACTAATGGATGCATGCACAACTTATTGCAGATTACTTTTTTATATGAATTGGCAAACGATTATGCAGCTTTGAATGAGATAACTTGTCTTAGAAAGTTGTTAGTCCAGTGCCATGGATGAGAAAACCTAGCACATGAGTCAGAACATTAAAACATATATTTGGCATGGAACAGATAAACAAGATAAACTGAACTTATGTGTATAAAGAAAAATCTTTGAAAGTGAAAGTTATTTAGCATAAAATTTCATATGTTGATTCAGCAGGAAATTAGATATCGAGTTATTCACCCTTTTTGTTTGACACCATAAAATTGTATGGAAGTTAGTTTCCCATGGTTATTACTTCACAAACACAATTCGGCTTATCAGTGAATTGTTAATATAATCCATCCTCCGCCTACATAGACACAGAGTTCCTGCAAAAAAAAAATCTTCTGTAGTAGATAACAGAAGAGGCAACATCTCTTCAAAACTAGTCTCTCAAATTTGTAGAGCTCATCCATTTAGCGAAGGAATATTGAGTGAATGTTTTTTCTCCAAGAACACTAACATGAAAGCCAGTTTGCAGTAATATTTTATTTTACTATCCCTGATGACGACACTTTGAAATTAATAATTCGCATAGGTCTTCAAATCCATCCATCGACATTGCAGGACTAGGTAACAAGAACCCCAAGTTCAAAGATGTATCCACCATTATAACGTCTATATTTAAAAGAGATTCAAAATGGTAGTATTAGTTGTAATTATAGTGGGAAGAGGTAGATGATTGTTCACCTGAATGTCTGGACCATGTTACATATCAATCCAACATGATTTGGCTGAGATGATATGGTTGATATTTAACATTCTGATTCAGGGTAGTTGTCACAGGAGGAGAAAGAATAAAATGATGATTGTTCATCGAAAAGTTTGGACCAAGTTTCATATCAATCTACTGATACAGTGGAGATTTTGGATACTTTGCATTACTAGCTGTGGTGGTGGTAGCAGAGAGAGGATGATGATGATGGTTTTACGCTTGAAAGTCTGAATCAAATTACATATCAATCCAACAATACGGCGGAAAAAATGATATTTAGCATTACTAGTTGTGGTAGTAACATAGAATTTGGAGGAGGAGGTAGAAGAGGAAGATCTTAGATGACGATGGTTCGCTTGATGGTCTGGTTTAAATTTCATATCAATCCAACATGATCTGGCTGAGAAAATTTGTGTCAACATATTAGGAATCAATAGTCAGAGGAGAGAGGCCAACTTGAAAATTGTCTTACATATTACTTACAAGTCAACTAAACTATAATATGTAAAGAATACTTTTTTTTGACACTATTAAGAATTCACTTTAAACTTTCAGGGAATTTTCATTACTCTATTATGAATATTGAGAACAAAACTTTTGTATTCAAAAAGTTTTTTGGGACAATTGAACTCCTTGTTGTTGATGTTGTTTACACAACATTTTAGCTTCATGACAGAAAAAGAAGAAAACAATGAACTTCCTTTTCTTGACATTCTGGTAACCTGTTCAGAGGGTGGCTTCAACACAGCAGTATACAAAAAAGCTGACATACACAGGGCAATATCTGCTTTTCAATTCAGACCATCCTCCCTACTAATGACTGGGATGGAGGCTAAGGGGGCTCTAGCCACTCCTCCATTTTGCCCGGGGGGGGGGAGAGGCCCCAGAATTCTGATTACCATGATGAATGATGCACGCCATTCTGTCATGTCAAACACCTGTTTTAACCACCTACAAGAAAAAGATTGGTCCACAGCCTCTACTTCCTGTATAAAAAAAGGTTTAGACAGCTGTCTGAAAAAGAGAACAGCAGTTACCAGCAGTGACCCTTACAGTGGGAAGAGATAAAAATATATGCTGAACCCTCTGAAGTAACAGCTACCTATCCCAAGTCAGCTCCAGAAAAAAAGGGGTAAGACAACACCCAAAGTCTCTACAAACTCTCTCTTCTTCATCAAAACCATCAACATACCTTACATTAAAGAGACTACAGAGGAGATACTGGAAGCCAATATGATCCACATCAGCCTTTTAGCATCCATTGAGGGAGATAAAACCTTCCTAAGGATTTGCAAGACCTCTCTATCATGTGTGTCACAGAGCCAATACTTCCTGAACTTGTATATTTTGTCACATCATCTGATATTTTGCTGGCCACAGTTTTACATATGATCTCCTGGGATGCAAGTTGTGATGTTCACTGGTTGTTTACCATTCTTGCATCATGGCCATCCCATTGTCCTTTGAGTTTTCTAATGCATTCTATGATATCCAAGACTCCTGTTTTTTTTTTAATATACTGCGCTATTTTATAATCACTCCATGTGAAGTTGAGCATGATTCTCTCATGCACAATGTGTGATTCTCAGTTTAAGGGTCAATCTTTTGGTCTGGTTCCATGTTTCAGCTCCTTAGGTGACTATCAGGATTGGTTGTATACCCTTCTTTTTGAAACTAATGGGACTTTTTTATTCTTAAAAGTTGAGCTTGCTCCATCAAAAGCTTGCTATCCTAGAGTGATTCTTTGCTTGATTTCTTTTACTTATGAGGGTTCGATAGTGATTTGTTGTCCAAGGTAGGAGTAGTGGTTTACTCATTTCAGGTTTGCATTCTCAAACTGGATTTTTGTGTCTTTGTTCTCAACATGTTTGTTGTATATGATTTTGGTTTTACTGAATTTCAGGTGAATTACAATTTTTTGCTCTCTTCATTCAGTTCATCTAGCATTACCAGGAGATTGTGCAGGCTTTTTAAAAAAAAATGAATATATTGTCAGCAAATCTAATGCTATTCTGATTCCTTCATTTTCCCAGTCTAGGTTTCGGAAAATCATCTTGAGGCAGGCTGAGAAGAGTTTAGATGTCTTACTCCCTTTTCAAGCTCTTCTTGTAGCCTTATAAATGAACTGCTGTGCTGGTATATATGTGGCAAGGGTCAGACATATACAGAGTCAATGCCTTGTTGTATGATAGCATTGATGACCTTGTTGGAAGTCTTCTTAAAGTTGACAAATGATACAGCGAGTGGCATTTTGTATTCTGCCCCTTAGGCGTTTAGTTAATTTTACTGAATGGAAATGGTCAGTGGTTGAGTAGCCTTTTCTGAATACAGCCTATTCTTGTAGTTGGTTTTCATCTAGCATTTTGGTGATTGGTTGGTCATTTTTAGAATATCTTACACCCTTCTAAATTTGCAAACAAACGCCAGTCCTTCCCTAGAGAAAAATGACCAATAACTGGCAGGCCTGTCAAGAATTATAAGACAAATACAAAAATGCCAAAATCAAAGTTGAGATAAAAAGATCTGGGATGGTGTTCAACTATCCTAGATCTTTTTAGATATCTGGAGAGAGAAAGGCAAACACTTCTCCAGGAAGAAGTCTGTATTATAGACAGGGAACACTGTCGGGAACTGGAGAAAATTGTGTCACACGCAAGTGTAGAGTTCTACCAGATGTGACTTCCACAACTCAGCAGGAACATGGTATGGATATCCAGGCCTAATGAGGAAAGAAAAAGAAATCGACCACCCGAATCCAACATTATGGATGCCAATTGGAATATTCTGTTTATCACCATCACATTCAGATAGTATGACTCAAGAAGGCAGTAGAATGAATCAGGCAAAGCATCGTGTTAACCACACAAACAACAAGAAGGAGTCCAGTCTTCTGAAAAACTCTTTAAATGTTAATGACCCTTTTTAAAACTATAAACTAGACTTTTTATTGTTATCTAAATTAATACCTTCATTTTTAAAATCACCCCAGTTTATACCAATTGATATCCATTGTCTAGTGAGATTTCTTTGCTTAATGGCACAAGCCCTCTTCAGTTGTTTTATATGTATTTTGCAAAAAGAAAAAGGAAACAAAAGAAGTTACACGTTAATCTTGGACAAAAAGTAGTGCTGCAATACAATTATAACTGGCATTCCAAGGGGAATTATGAATCATCGTCACCCATATATGCATCTTTTTCCCTTATTAATTGAGCAGAGGTGGTGGTGGTGAAAAATCGAGTAGCCTCGATGAAAATGTTACCAGTATGGTTTGAAGAATAAAGTCACGATTTAAAACAAGAAAATGTGTCTGGTTAGTTTGTTCCATGAAAAAGTCTCACATGGTAAAAGTGTACACGAAATTTACCCACTAAGAAAAAAGCCCGCGAAAAATCCTGGTAGAAAAAAAGCTCACGTGAATATTACCTACAGGCAAAAAACCCGCAATTGTAAATGTGCACAGGAAAAAAAGGCTCAACTAAAAAGATTTGTTTGAAAATAAATTTTAACATGAAAGTAATTTCATATTTTTGATTAAGGATAATCAAGCACTTTTATTTGTTTTTTTTAACTGAAAATAGATTTCTATTTGTTAGAATAGAACTCTTTCTCATTTGATACCTTTTCTTGAGCCAAAAAATCATGGGCATTAGCTTTTGGAGGGGACTTACCCAAAAAAGCCCCATGAATTTTATTGCGACAAGTTTCAATTAATTTAGAAGAAAAAAAATTAACATTTGCAGCAATTGAAGCAATAAACGTAATTAATTGATCATTCCTTTTCATAGATTCAGCTTTCTTGCATATGTTTTCCATTTGACCACTTTATTTTTGAATTAGCTTACTTTATTTTGTTATACACCAGCTCTATCTTCAATTTGCTTGCTCTAATTCTTAGTTTGCCCATTCTAATTTTTTTGCGAGCTTGGGGATATGATTATTTTCAGACATTTACCATATTTGCTGGCTTATAAGATATGGATGGGGTCTCATCAAAATGCAACAAAAATTGTTTTTCATTAGGGCTTTATTCATTTGGGATTTTTGTTGTGGGGAATTTTTGTATGGGTTTTCTCATGTGAGCGTCTTTCTTTCCACCAGGTAGTTACTCAACAGAAACCATATAAATAATCAGTGTCTTCAAGCAGCAGGCCATGTTTGGAAGTAATCAATCAAAAAATTGGAAAAAGGGGAGATCAATGAATAAGTTACTTTTTTTGATTTTGTTGGGCAGAAATCACTGAAAAAAATCAGGATTAAAAAAAAGGACAAGAGTAAATGCTAGGTATATATAAATGTCAAGACATGAAAAACTTAGGGTTTAAACTGGTCTGTTGTGGGTAGTGGTGATTTTTTCTTTGTTTTTATTTCATCCTTGAACTGCTTTTGATTGGTTAGCTATTTACTCACAAAATTACTAATTTTCATTATATTCCAATTTCCAAATTGAAATACACAATATTCCTGGGTTATATTCCTCTACATAGGTAGATATACTGAATATACTTAACTACAAAATACTCCTGAGAAATAATTGAAATGGTGAGTTACAGTTGGGGAAAAAATATCAAAATATAGCTTATCATTTAAGGAATTCTTGATAAATATAGGCTAGAGCATATATGTTTTTTATCAAATAGTGAATTTATAGAAAAAAACAAAACAATGGAATTTTGAACACAGAATTTCAAGATTATAGTGCCTACATCACTGTAGCAAATGAGATGACTCAATTATTTTTTTTTTTACTTTGGTTGGTTTCATTTGGAGGTATTTTTACCAAAAGAGCATCTAAGTATAACAACAGTTTACTCGACTCAAAACCAGATGTATTGGAATTTGTTCATGTCTACAACTTAAAAACTGAATCATACTTACATATTTATAACTTGCACTGATTGGTCACATTAAATTTTCAGCAAGCAACGAGCATAAATATCTTCTAATGGGCTTGAATCATATTTTTACTCTTACTTCTAAATACATGCAAGGAATCTTGCCTTTGGTGTATTTTAAGTTATTTCTTTTTTTTTATATTAATCATGTTATATATACAAAACTGTAGACACGCCATATTCTTTACTTTTGGCTTCTACCCAATTAAAAATGTCCATAATCCAATAACAGCCCCCAGGGTAAGAAGATCAAACATTTTCTTTTTCACTAGAATCTACAACAACAAATAATTATGGTAATATTAATAATGATGATAATAATAATAATAAGCACAGCTGCAAACTTGTACAAGTTTATGCAATAGTATACTTGTATTGTATTAATTATAAATGCAAGAAATATTAACTAGCCAAGGGTAAAGGAATTACTTACAGAGCCATCACTTTATTGTTGACAGGAAACTTAGCAGTAATCATTTTTTCATGCAAATATTATCAGCATTATTATTACAAGGATTTTTATCATACTATATATGCTTGAAAATATCAGGTCTATTAGAATTGCTGTGAGTTTCCCCAGACAGAATAGTCCATAATATAAAGAAGCTGAGTGAGATATGCATATCTGTGTAAGTACAAAACTATGTAATAATCATATTGTCTTTCCATAACAGTAAAATTTAATTGGAAATCAATTTGAATGTAAAATTATAAAATAACTCAAAAGTATACATTATGCACATAGGCATATGAGCCAGATGGGCATTCTCCCCCCACCAAAAAATTGGGGTAGAACAGTATAAATTTGAGAAAAAGAAGAGTACACAACTGATGCATCTTCCTGATAGTCACCTACGGAGCTGAAACATGGAACCTAACCCACAGACTGAGAACCATGCAAAGTGCACGTGAGAGAATCATGCTCAACATCACATGGAGAGACCACAAGACAGCACAGTATAATGGGGGTAAAACAGGAGTCTAAGAAATCAAAGAAACAATTAGGAAACTCAAAAGGCAATGGGTTGGCCATGATGAAAGAATGACAAACAACCATTAGACACCCACCACCACCACCACTACCACATGGATCTCCAGAGATCAAATGCAGACCCAAGTCTGGGAGAATATGAAATGGCAAGACAGTCTCGACAGGTTTAGGGAATATTGGTTCAGCGATGCCCATGATAGAGAGATGTGGTGAATCCTGGGAAAGTGTATGTTCAATGATGGATGATGATGATGATGATGATGATGATGATGATAAGTGTAAAATTTTGGCAAATTAGAATAATTTAGGCAGAACTGTACAAACATTTTTGGTAAATCCAATCCTTTTTCTGAACATCAATCAAAGAGTTCCTATACGCTCACGATAATGCATTCAGTGAGATTCAAACATTTCACCCCAATGTACAGAACAGATACACAAATCCTAATTCTAAGCTGTAAATCTATCAACAACTTATAACCGATTGAGGGATCATATTAGTCAAAATATTAGTTTGGTCGATAAAAGGACTTACCATCACAGACAATAATTGAACAACTGTACTGTTGAAATTTGAAATCATTTACATAGAAGAATAAATATGATCAGAATAAATTCTATCTATGACATCATTGGCATTTTCCACGGGAAAACTTCCAAAATAAAGTTTAAAAAAAACATCTAGATACCAATTTTTCAAGTTTGAAGACAAAACAGAATGACCAGGAGAGCTAGAACACACAAACACACATGCATATAAAAAGGGATACAATCAGTTGCCACCTTTGGTGGTTATGGTTGATCAATACCACATCTGATTAGTCAAGCAATAGAAACTGTCATGTGACCCACGTCTTAAGGCAATATGTAATTTTTCTCGCCTTTTAGGCTGTGATCACTAAAAAAGTCTAAATTGAAAAAACAAAATAATCAGACATAAATGAAGGGATCAATTTAGAAAAAGCTCATATTACAAATTGAACCCTCTACTAAAATCCTATTACAGTCTGTACACATCATACATACATAGATAACCAGCTGAACCAACTTAAAAATTGATAGAAACCTATGCTGACATTTTTAGTTAATGGTTTCTAACAGTAATTATCCTTTAAATATTTTGTAACTATTTTAGATGTTTGATTAATTTACTTATATCTAATTTACTAACCTTCTTTTGATCCAATATCCGGTAAGGTAGTCTTAGTTGCCCAACTGCCCCCACCATCTGGGTAAATTTTTTTGAGAGTTCATCTCTACTTCCTCCTCCGTAATAGTTGGCAAGGAAGCAGAGGGAGGGGCGGACAAGTACAGATATGTCACAGATTTTCCAATCAAAAGACAATTATTAGGAACAGTATACGGGGGGGGGGGCATTTAGTCAAATTAACACAATTACTTAACCAAGTCTAATCGTATCTGCTACTTTTTGCGATTTAAAAATTTTGTATGGAACCTTGTGTAATTTGTCACACCACTTTATTATCTGCTGGCCACAATTTTTGCTTTATGATATTTGGGGTCTACATTGTGAATCGTGATTTCCAGTGGTTGTCTGACATTCTTGTTACATGACCTGGTCATTGCTATTAGAGTTTCATAATGAATTATATGATACTTCTAGTGTGCCTCACCCTAACAATAAATCTTTCACTAACAACTTTGTTTTGTTCAGATCCAAGTAAACTGTATTGTTGCCATTGTATTCCAGCCATCCAGCTTATCTGAAACCACCATAAATTTGGAAAGATTTTCCTACCGCCTACCCCCTACCCACAGCATATTCCAACCCATCCCCACTTATTTAAGTTTTCCAGTATTTGAGTGACAAAAAAAAAAAAATTGATTTGGCTTCAAGTTTTCATCACTGGTTATGGTGTTGTCTTCAGTGTGAGTATTATTAGAAAGATTTTGAAGAGACCTGCTGTCATTTGGCTTTTAGTTTTGCCAGCTGAAGAAATACGGGGTCATTAAAAAGTCTGCGTGAAGTTTTCCATTTTTCATAACTTCACTTCAATGTATGATAAAATCTATCCGCAAAATGGGTAAGTAGAAGAATTATTTCCATTTTCAGACAGCTTTATTCTTGGGAT
Organism: Thysanoteuthis rhombus; assembly: GCA_963457665.1. Lineage (NCBI taxonomy): Eukaryota > Metazoa > Mollusca > Cephalopoda > Oegopsida > Thysanoteuthidae > Thysanoteuthis > Thysanoteuthis major. Next base: position 36,161,961 of record OY735199.1, on the reverse strand, counting down.
TTTTAATCTCCTACATTCCCACTTTCATTATACATACAAACTGTGATGTGATTCTGAGGTTCTACAAATAAGTTTTGCAATTGATTTTCAGTAACAACCTAAATCACATTCGTTATCCTGCTCTGCAGGTCATCTAAAGAGCAAGGTTTTGTTGAATAAATAATAGTCTGTTCATGTCCTGATGAAAAGACATCCACTAGGTTCAAATCTAGTGATTGTAATGGCTAAGAGTTCAGTTCACCTCTTCCAATCCATTTGTTAGGGAAATTTTTATTGAAAAATTGATTAACTCTCTGAGCAAAGTGACAAAGCAAACCGTCTTGCTAAAGCATCATCTTCTATCAGTTCTGATCAAGAATAAAGTAAATTTGCAGCAGGACACAGTTTACTTTTTCTTCTAGTAAAGCTATGGATCAATCCTGATTCTCCACACAAAACAATCAACAATAATAATGAAGAATTCATAGTTGAACCCAGATAAAGTGAGTAAATCATACTTCAACACTGCTGTAATTTGCAGATGCATGCTTAACCTCACATGGTGAGATCACAAGACAATACAGAATATCAGGAAGAAAACAGGAGTCCAAGATATTATAGAAAAACCATTTAAAAAGCTTGAATGACAATGGGCAGGCCATGTTACAAGAATGGTAGACAATCGATGGATATAACAATTAACAATATGGATCCCCAGAGATCACATGCAAAACTAAGGCCAAGAGGATACAAGATGGAGAGATGAACAAGATAAATTCAGAAAAAACTTGCTCCGTGACGCCCATGATAGAGAATTGTGGCAGATCCTGGGGAGGGTCTCTGGTACAATGACGGATGATAAAATAACGAAAAGTTAAAGACTGAGTTTTAAATTGTTTTGTTTTTTTCTTTTTGAATTGTTGAATTAATTCCTAAAAGCTTGTTCATCTGACACTTATCAAAGGAAATTTATTAGAAAATATTCAAACGTATAAGTTAGCTGGGTTCTTGTTTTCTATGTACAGTGACTCCAAAATGCCGAGATTAAATGTTTTTGTTGACCCGTGTGAAATGGTAGTCTTTTCTTCATCACACCCTGGGGAATGCAGGAAAGTATGTATTGCTTGATTCTGCTTTTCAGTCTCTGGAACATGCAACCTATGTACTGTATCTCATAGTAGCATGTGGATTCATATACCAATAAACTTCTTTGAAGGGTAAGGATACAGATCTTCGTGGTTGTTTACAGATAAATGTTATCATGTAGAGAGCTGAAGTAATGGAACTCAAAACTATACAATAATTTTATGATAACCCTGTGAAATAATATAAAAAAACATAAATGGCTGTTACCAAAAATAGATAACTGCTATTTATTCATTTCAAAAATAGATTATTTTAGCTTGATTAATAGGTAGACATTACAATAATGTATAAAGACTGACTTCAGATAGTAAATGAATGATGAAAAATGTCAAATTTTAGCCTAGTAGGAATTGAACACACGACAAAATGAATAAAATTACTAATGTCATGTCTGGAAGTTGTGGACACAAAATTCAAGAAAATATATTGATATGAATTTTTTAAAAAATGCCAAAACTTAAGAGTGAGAAATGTTGATGGTAAAATTGAAAATTCATATAAACATATTAAATCAATTCGAAAAAAATTTTTTTTTTTTTAAATCATCTATTTTTTTGCCTGGAAAAATATTAGAATTATGAGTTTTAGAGATTTATTATGATAAAACTTGCGTCTCAATAAATTGCATTGGCTCCACACTGACACATAGATGGGCCATTCAGTACTAGGTACTATTCATAAAGGATAGTTTTACAGTGAGTGAACTATAAATATTTAGCAGAAAAATTACTGAAATTGAAAACTTGCCAACAAAAATGGAAACAGGTTGGCTGATCTTTGAAACAAATGAGAGAGGATGATTTTTTAGTATCTAGTGCACAAAAATGTTTTTGCTTAATCCTGTTAATTTACTATGGAGAGAAAGAGAGAGCTATTTATTCCTGAATACTGATTTTCCCTGTTATCTGATAGTAAAGCATTCCTGCAAAAGATTTTTGAATGATGAAATGGTGTAAAGCTAAGAACCAATTGCCATTAATTTATACGAGAACATTTTTTAAGCGTTCCCAGACCTCAAAAAATGGTGATGATGATACGTTAAGCTGAGACTTGGATGTAGCGGAGTGAGAAAGCGGGAGCACTGCAAAACAAACATGCTATTTTTGTTCTTCATCTTTTTTTTACTGAAAAAAAGATGAAAAGTCACGTAAAGTGGGGAGACAACTGTATCCAACTTTGCTCTAATAGTAAATGTCTTGCATGCTATTGACAGAGACTTTTATTCTCAGCACATGCTCCAGAAATGTGGTATGTGATAGACTTGGGTAATAGGAGGTTAATCAATAGCAGAGGTAAATATTCTTGCTTACGTACTAACAGAATTAAAGAGCTGCAAACAGGATTGAAATTTTTACTATCAGCAGTTGTGATAGTAAAAGTATCATTCTTGCATGCGGATTGTTTTACTGGTTAACCGACTGGAAAAATGGGTATCTGACAAAGTCAGCAGATGCGGCCCAAAATGCCATTGTTTGGTGAGAAGGAGATAGGATACCATGGAATTATATACTGCAGAAATAGTAGTTCTATATCAGTAGAGAGCAAAGTTCTTCAATAATAGTCTCACGAGCTTGAGATAAGACAGAGTGAGAAAATGATACCAACTTTGAAGTGTTCTTGATCACTGATATTTTATTAGGGTTGTCTGACTTATTGATTGCTTTTTACTGTTTTTCCAACAATATACTTAGAAAGTGATCAAAACTAGTCTATTGCAGATGATATTTCTATCAACAACCACCACTTTCTTTGATATATGTCTGCAAATAATATATACAGAGCCTATCAGCATCTTGACAACAGTAGAACTTCCCATTTCTCAACAAAGAACATATACAGAGCCTTTCAGCATCTTGAAAACAAAACTCCCCATCTGGGCTTGGAACCAGCCAAGGTGGCTGCCATGCTGAAGGTTTTTCCTATCACAGTAACCTTCTCTCAGATGGACAGCCTAACAGGGCTAAAGGGCTTTCCCAGGGCCATTAGAGCAAACATAAGCAGTCTTGAGCAAAATGTGAACCTGGCTCACCAATTCCATTCGTGCCAGTAACCATTTTGCCACCCTGCACCTCCATGGAAATATCAGCTGCTACAATGATCTCAGCTTTTGGGGGAAATAAAATTAACATTATGATAATAAAAAGAATTTCTTGAATTGATAATATATCACTAACAATCAAAGGACTTCATCTCATAAAAAATAATCAGAAACCAAGCATAAATCAATTCAAAGAAAATCAGATCAAGACTACATTTTAAGAAAATCAATAAAAAAATTATAATCCCCTTTTATATTTGTGTGTGCTTATGTGTTTGTGTATTTGTTCATGTGTCTGAGTGTTCCAGTGCTCCTGACCATACCGTTTTGTCTACAGACTTGAAAATTTGCATCATTGGTACTTCACTAGACCCCTCCAGAAAACGTTTTTATTTTTGGACAAAAAGCTTTTTTGACCTTTTGGGGGTCTTATGCTGAGATTTTTTTCAATAATAGCTAGATTCTTCAGAATCTAGATGCTTTTTTTTTCTATCTTAGATGTTTTCCAGTAGAAAAAGTCAGTAATGTCATAAATAAAATTTATTTTGACCATATTCATCCCCTGATGGAATTTTTTTACATGAGAGCAAATTTCAATGCTATAGTTGTTCAATTATTGTCTGTAATGGTGTATTTTGGGAAAAGTTATGAGAAATTAAATATTTAGCGTCTGATTGTAATTTAGGAAAATAAGAATTCAGAAAAAGTTTAGCAGATTAATATATTCAGGTAATCATCAATAAATTATTGAAGAAAATATCTTAATTTTTTGCATCGAAAACATTCTGAGCTTTGATTTATCAAATTTTCATTTTTAGATATGTAAATATTTTATTGTTCTCGAGTTTTACTCTTGCAATTCATGAAATGAAAAAAATTTAGAGATTTATAGTGGAAGTTTTAATATCTTGGATTATGTGTGCTCAAAAAGTGATAAAAATTCTCTTCTGAGTTGTATATATATTTTAGATAAGTTCATAATATTAAAAGATGAATGCAAAAAATCACTCTGATACAACAGTACAATTTTAAATCCGGTTGGGAATATCATTGCAGTAGTCATTTATATGAAAATACTGCAAAAAATGGCAAAGTGGTAGAGCATTAGACAGGAAGACACAAGATTTATTCTTTCATCATCTGGACTGTACAGAGGAGAATTATTTTCTACCCTCAACTTTCTATAAACCATGTCACAAGATTGAGTATGAAAAGGGATACAAGAACCTGAAATGAGTTGGTTGTGTCAATGGAATTTTTTTTTCATCTGCTCATCAACAGTAGAAAAAAAATTCAGTACACTGTGCTGGTATAATGGATTAAAAAGAACCATTGTGCCAAGAACACAATAATTGAAAAAAAAAATACCCAACAAGGGAATTGCTTAAGAATAAGAGTAAGAAAATCAAAGACACATGTCCTGCATCATTAAATGTTTCAAACATATTACATGGTCTTGAATCTTCATGCAGTATATTTCTATACTTATGACAACAGCAAAGTGAGAAGAAAAGACTGCAATTCATTTTGAAGGACATGGTAAGAATCAGAATGAGAAATTAAGAGAGAGTTAACATGGCATTTCCACTAAATACAGCACTATGACTTTTGACTATGGAAAGAAGCTCACCACTTTTGCTATTAAATAAGATTGAATTATACTATCACATTAAACAAAGATTAAAAATGATATTAATATGTGATTGTAATTAACATATTTGATATCCTAAATATATAACATTGAAATATACAATATGATTTAATACTTGAACTGATGATTATGATTGCATCTTTTTTTCACAAGTTTGATGTATAGAGTGCTCTTTTAGAAGATTTTTAAAAATAAGGTAATGGGTTACTATTTACTAAAATCAGCTTATTTTAAGTAAAACCCCACAAACATTAGCTCCCAGCAAAGATCAAAATACTCTGGAGTAATAATTAGTGGGCCCAGCTTGCTAACCATTACACCATGATGACGACAGAATGAGGTGATGAGTTAATTGCTTCCCCAACCCAATCAGGTTTTCTCACCTAGGGTGAAGGGCTATAAAAATTGGAACCTTATGGTCAATGAATGATAATGGTGCTGTACAATAATTTTATGGAACCCCAATTTGATGTACCTATTTAAAGAGATGGCATAATTCTTTACTGGTAATAGGATTGCTGCTAAGATATATTCAGAATATATTTTTTAGCCTCCTGGAAAAGTGACAGTTGATGGCCATGTACAGTCCATATTATTCTTATTTAATCAAGCATCCATGGAGGTAGATATTTTTGTCCAGGTGAGTGTGTTTGGGTTCATGCCACCCCCCCCCAATACTTCTATTGTATATCCCTGTCATAATAATAGCAGAATTCCTATTGATGAAAGAATTGTCAAAATATTAATGCATGTGCATATTATGTGAGAGAATCGGATCTTATGGCTATAGCATATGTCAAGAAAGCAAAATCAACTCATTTAAAGTCAAGTTCCTTAAAATAAATTGATTAGAAATGATGTATATTTTCCAAAAAGTTTTATGATGGGAAAATGATTATATAAATACCGAGAGACTCATTAATTAGAACAATACTCAAGGCAAAGCAAACATTGAAGCTGCACAGGGCCTCAAGATTTTTAGCAATCTCTGGAAAATATGCCCAAAAGGTATTTTTTACTTTCAAAGTTTTTCAATTTTTCAATTTGTTTGGGGATTTACCATGTTACATAGAGATAGACTATTGATCCATGAAAGACCTTATGTCAAATATCATGGTTCCATTATTATTAAATATTTTTGTGATTAGTCAGAAAATAATTGCTGAACACAAGAAATGTTATGCACTGAGCCCCATTAATGTCATATTTAGCCCTTGAAATCAAACAAAATATACTTAACTTTTTCTCAGAATGAAGGTCATCATCAACCAATGACAGCAGTAGTTCTCTAAACTAATTTTATTTTTGCATGATTCCAAGTGGATTATAAATTGAAGAAGTTTCACTTACCTGCAAAAAAGATAAAAGAACAATTAGAATGATTTAAAGAAAAAAATTGAGAATTTTTTCATGGCAAAAAGTATTATACATAAAATCAATATAAATTTGGCCCTGCTTATATGTACAAACAATAACTTTAATCCCTCTTAGAAAATGGCATTTCTGCTTCAATAATACACAGATTTGATATAAGGACTGTATACTAATTGTCCCCACATGAAAACCAGATGGCACAAGTACTATTCTGCATTGAACAAATTGACCAGTTGGAGTCACTGGCCAAATGCTAACTTGGCACTGATTCATGCCAATCATGTTGGAAATTGATTGACCTTCCATATGCCCAGATTCTGGAAGTAGGATCTGAAAGGGCAGAGATCACTAATTGAATAAATAAATCATTGTATGTCACTTCTTCCACCACTTCTCATGCATTCAATAAAAATACAAAAAAAGGAAGAGAAAAAGATTTTAGAATTGACTTTTTCCCCTTTTTTTTCTTCTCTCCAGCATATTTTACTGCTATTGGAAAACAGAAACAAGTTCAATTTCAGATAATCAGATTTTAAATGCACTCATTTGTTAAAAATCCATCATGACTTGTGTCTTTGTGATTAGTTACTTTGTTATCTCCTTTTAAAGAATACTGATAGTATGGGAAAAATATTAATTTGATCTAAATGTCATTGTTCTCAATCACAATGACTTCGGTTATTGTTCCAAGACTGTTTTCAAATAATTTCTAACCAATTTATAAAACCTGGACACATTTGTTGACTGAATGCTGATAATGGTCTGAAGAGTTGAAATATATTCGTTGTTTAAAAAATATATTACGGAGAAAATAATTTGAATGTTGCAAACATGAAGATTTTTATTTCATTCCTTCTCATATCATTCCTATTTTTTTTACAGAAAAGTCTCCCACTCTCTCTCTTTATATATATATATGTACATTTTGTGTTTGTTCATATACTTATGTGCATATTTTGCAGATAAAAGTGAAATAACAAATTTGAATCAATATAACATACACACACACACATATATATATATATAAACCAAATAATTATTTTCATATCTATATAAACATGTTCACGAGTTCAAAATATGCTCATATGTATTTGAACAAGCACAAACTGTGTGTTCTTGCTCATGATTTGTTTCCAAGTATGTAATGGTCAACTTTAAGGTTATTTTAACTCTTGAAACCCAAATTCCTGATCGTTCAAATACTTATGATCAGTACGGCATATGCTTGAGGCTTAAAAAGAGGAAAGATATCTCTCCATGTTTCTCTTGAGTTTGAACGGTTTCTTCTAATTCTCTCACTTAAAGACTTTATAGTCCAATACTTCAAAGCTATTGATAGTGTGAAATGAATGTTTGCATTTTATAAATTCATTCTTGGGTTTTATCAAAAAGGTACTAAAATCATTTAATAAGAAAAGTCTATTGTTTCAAATGGCAGGTAGATTTTCATTAGGAAAATTGTCAATTCTTTTAACGTCCGTTGTTGGACATAGACCTTCCCTAGGATTCACCACATCTATCATGGGCATTGCCAAGCCAGTATTTTCTGATTTTGATTAGATCATCTCTCCATTTTGTATTTTGTTGACCTTGGTTTTGCATATGATCTCTGGGGATCCATATTATGAGTTGAGATGTCTAGTCTGCCATTCTCGCAATATGACCAGCCCATTGCCACTTAAGTCTTCTCATAGATTCTATGATGTCTCGGACTCCCGTTTTCTTTGTGATATATTGTACTGTCTTCTGATCTCTCCATGTTAGGTTGAGCATGTTTCTCTCATGTGTGTGTTGCATGCTACTCAGTTTGCAGGTCTGTCTCTTGGTTAGGTTCCATGTTTCAGCCCCATAAGTGACTATTGGGAGGATGCATTTGTTGTATACTCTTCTTTTCAGGATTATTAGGATTGTTTTGTTTTTGAAAGTTGAGCCTGCTCTGCGGAAGGCTTGCCATCCCAGGGTGATTCTTTGCTTGATTTCTTCTTTTGTGGGCTTCATAGAGATTTGTTGTCCTAGGTAGATGTAGTGGTCTACTTTCTCCAGTTTTGTATCTTCGTTCAGTTGTTTATTCATACCTAGTAGTATGTAATAGTCTTGAGTTGCATCTTTGATTTTGACAGTTATGTTCTTATTCTCGATGTGATTGTTCCACATGACTTTCATTTTACTGAAGTTCATGTGTAGGCTGACTTTTTAGCTACAGATCCTAGACTACAGTGTGATTTCAGGGAGATCTGTAGTCCTAGATAGATTTAGTAATCTACTTTCTTTAGCTCTGTGTTTTCAATTTTGATCACCCTGTCTTTGTCCCCAACATATATGGTGTACATAACATTTGCCATACTGAAGTTCACATTTCTTGCTTTCTTCATTCAGTTTGTCTAGCATTATTTGGAGATCATGAAGGTTTTCAGTGAAAAAAAAACGATGTCATCTGCAAATCTGAGGTTATTTAAATATTCATTGGCTACTTTGTTTCCTTTATTTTGCCAGTCTAGGTTTCAGAAGATCATCTTGAGGCAGGCTGTGAAGTGTTTGGCTGAGCTAGTGTCATGTTGTCTGAGAAAAATATTAATTTGATCTAAATGTCATTGTCCTCAATCACAATGACTTTGGTTGTTGTTCCTAGATTGTTTTTAAATAATTTCTAACCAATTTATAAAACCTGGACGCCTTAGTTGACTGGATGTTAATCATTGCTTGACAAGCTGAAATATATTTGTTGTCTAGCTGAAAAAGCTCTGAGTCTTTTCTTAGCAAGATCGAGGAACTGCTGTGTTGGCAGATATGTTGTGATACTCTGATATATACGGGGTCTATGTCTCGTATGATTGCATCAATAACTTCAGGGATTTGCACTGAATCAAAAGCCTTTTTAAAGTCAACAAATGCTACTGCAAATGACATTTTATATTCTGCTGCTTTCTCTTTAAGTTGGTTTACCGAATGGAGATGGTCAATAGTTGAGTAGCCTTTTCTGAAACTGGCTTGTTGCCCTGGTAGGATATCATCTAGCGTTTTTATGATTCAGTTGGTAATCACTTTGGTTAAAAGTTTGTAGATGCAGTTGAGCAGGTTTATTGGCCGGTCGCTTTATATAATTTTTTGAATTTTGATTATGTAAAGATAAATTTTACAGCATGTCACACAGGTATGTCCTATAGGTGAACAAATGTATATAGGAAGCCTTTGATCCTTCTCTGAAATGGCAAGGAAGATTTGTTTTACTTTATTCATAAACATTAAGAAAGATTTATGATTCAAAGTGTTTTTGAAATGTCAAATCATTTCATCTAACATACATAAAATTGTTCCTTAGGAAACTTCAAGCAAAAGACTCCACAGGTGGACAAAACTGAACATGTGTGTACGTTTGAATGTATGCGAGTATGCACTTTTGTCTGCATGTTCTTCCAAGATAACTTACTGAGGATAATAATAAACTTAGTCTTCCTCTCATTCTCTCCAACTACTCTCCAAAGTAAGTCATTGAATTGGTTCAATAATTCTCTTGCAGGATATTAGTTAGTAGATACATATGATAAGAATTCAGGCAAATTTCTAAGAAATTAGGAAAGTTTTCTGACTTTCTTTTCGAGAGGAATCCATCTGTATTTAGCATTCTTTCAGGATATGTTGCTAGGATATGTCAGGATGTAGGGATCATATATCCTTTTCTCAATATATAATAAATATATATGAATATATTCATTTATATCAAGTATATATAAATATTTGTTCAATGGTGAAAAAGTGAGGGATAGGAGGAGAGAGAAAAGAGGGAGAGAAGGTAAGAAAACAAAAGAAAATTTGAAAGAAAACTAGGTGAAAGGAATAAACAAATATATATATAGAGAGAGAGGGAATAGAAGGGATAGAGATGAAAGAAAGACATTGAGAGAGAGGCTGTAGTCGATTTTGCCAATGACTTTTAAGGTTGGAGACAGATTTTTAAAAAAATGTCTCATATTCTTATACGTAATCATCTTTACATAATAAAACACTTGACTTAAGATTGAATTAAACCAAATCTAAGGTAAGAAAACCTGTACAGTTAGAGAAATATTCAATTATATATATATATGTATAAAATTTCATGAAGCATCCACCAGGAGAAGGACACTCCTATCAAACCTGTGACCTAAGGGTCCTGTTTCTGTTCACAGCAGGTTAGCTATCCCTGGTCCTTCTGCTGTGGAAAAATCAACTACATATTCACACACAGAGCCTTTCTGATTTTCACTTCCCATACGGAAATGATTCAAAGTTTGACATCATATCCTCTTTCACCAGCAGAGATAAGAAATTTAGAATTATAATAATCCCCAACATCATCTCATCCCCTCTTCTCCAAACCTTCTCATACACAAAACTTCATCATTTTCCCCATTTGACAATGAGAGGAAACAGTCTCTTAAAACACTAATTCACCATCGTGTCGGATAAATCTAATCCATTCCTCACCATATATATATATATATATATATATATATATATATATATATATATATATATGAAGTACATGCCGGAGTTGTGCCTAGATAAAATAAGAGAGAAATATCCAGAAAACATACACAAAGCTTATTGAATACACATGTGAAAATACATATTAGTTTCTTGCTGCATATATATATATATATATATATATATATATATATATATATATATATATATATATGTATATGTCATAAAATCATTTTATTCCAAAACTTAATTAATCATCTATAGCAATGAAGAATTCCTTTCAACACCTTCAATACTTCTTAAATGAGATTTCTTCCCCATACTAACTCAAGTAAAGGATTCCATTGTGTTACAAGTTTCAGACATACATGAGAAAAATTCAACAGTTTTTTTTTCTTCAGTTGCCTCCTGCTTTGTATTTATTGAAAATAGACAGAACTTTAAAAAAAAAAAAGAAAAAAAAAAAAAATGAATAATAGAGATTCCCGCACAACAATTTTCCCATGATTTTAGTTAATGTGACAATTCTAATTATTCCAGAGTCTTGTAATTTTTATTCACCATCTGCATGTTAATTAGATTTGGAGAAAAATCATCAAGAGACAATACTTGCAATAAAAGAATGAAATCAAAGTGTGAGAAGAGAATCAAAATGTGTGCACACACCTGGTGTGGCTAATAATGACACATGTTGCAGTATCAGAGAATTTTGCACGGCAAATATTAATCAAAATTCAGCAATTATTAATCGAAATTCAGGGTAAGACTTAAGGCTGGTTTCATTCATCACTGTTCGGTATCTAACATCTGTGTTGCATATTCTGTGAATATGATAAATGATAACAAATCAATAGGTCAAAATGTTTTTTAAATCCTATTTTGCTGTCAAGTTTTAATTCTCCCTCTTTGTAATTAGATAATAATGTTCATGATGATAATGAAAGAAGCCTCTGAGATATACTTGAAGAAAACCTGGAAAGAAACCTTCAACAGCAAGTGGAAAATAGTGATGTTAAAAATTAGTAGTCAGAAAACGTCAATCAAAACTGTCGACATCAGTGTAGATTTCTGCAGTTTCGAAATTGGTCTGGCTAGGTGACTGGCTGGCAGGCTACCTATGTGTGTATCACATGTGCAGGCCTCACCAAAAGAACTGCATGGTTGAAAATTTCAGCATTTACTCCTTATAGCTATGAAAAAAGCTTAATTGTTTATTTTAAAAAATTTTCCCTCTAAGTAGGTTTTAGAAGGGGTTCAATCTCCAATGTGTGCTTATCTTAAATTGGTCCCTTAGTTTGTGTCCAGCAGCATTCATGATCTATTTTTGGAAATTTGGACTTTTTTTATTATCGCAGCCTAACAAAAGGTGAAAGAAGTACTTCATTTATTGATCACCCCTTTTTTAAAGTTTTTAATTGATCACCTATAACAGCATGCTGCCAAATGTATAAATACATATACCTCTCCAATCTTTGTAGGTAGAGGTAAAAAAGAGAAATATTTTTCACATTGAATATTGTTTACTATCAGGAACTGTGGAAATCCCAAAGGTCTTGAAAATTAAAAGAACCCAGAGTCTCATGCTTATGCTCTTTTCTCATACTTTTCTTATATCATCACATTCTCCCCCTTATCCCTACCAATCTTTGCTGTCTGCCCTTGTCTTTATCCAAATGTTATATAAACATGGATTAGTTTCATAGATGAATAAAAAGGATAAGGAATCCTAATATATTTATACTGTATCCTCTCTTTTATCTTTCTTTTGCTCTATCTCTCCATGACGTATTTTAATGCATTGCAATTTTACGCCTTTCTACCGCAAGACGCCTTCCCACATCTTTGCTTATTATCACTTGATTTCCAGCCAGTGAGCCTCTCTCTCAATGTCTTTCTTTCATCTCTATCCCTTCTACTCCCTCTCTCTCTATATATATATTTATTTATTCCTTTCACCTAGTTTTCTTTCTAATTTTCTTTTGTTTTCTTACCTTCTCTCCCTCTTTTCTCTCTTCTCCTATCCCTCACTTTTTCCCATTCCTCCCTGCTTAATATTGATATATTTGCTCCCTTGATCAAAAAGTGTAGAAGATTTTAGCACTGGAAGGCCATTGATTGAGCTGATACAACACTCTCATCTTAGTTAAAAGATCATGAAAACAGATTTTTTCCAATGAAATGCTTGGGAAAAAAAAGAACTATGTAGTTATTTTCCTTGTGTATCCAAATTCACTGATGAATAAACTACCCTTTAAAGCAGTAATTTGATTTCTTTTTTCTTCTGTAAGATTAAAAGATATGATTTATTTCATATCCTGAACATAAATTGCAAAGATACACAGCAGAATTTCTTCTGGTTCAACAAATCATCATTATTATTACTTACATATAGGCCATCTTTCCAACATATTACTAAGTATGCTGTATGCTAAATATATAAGTGTTATAATGGGGGACACCTGTACCAATATGATAAATAAACAAATATAAAGTCAAGTAAAAAAAAAATAACTTCAAAGGAAAATGTTATCAAAACAAAAAAAATTATTCTTTGACAGTCTCATACAGATCTCAGAGTATTCCGTTTCGACATAACTTTGGTCATAAAATCAGGGACCAGTTCAATTGTACAGTAAATTCACCCCCCTCCCCAGCCCCAATGCAATCATTGAAAATCACCCAGATTTGTTTTATTCTCTATGTTAAAGCATCCTGAAGATGCAGGAATAGAAGAAATTCTGCATAACATGTATTATTTTTGCTGGGTTACTGTAACATACACATGCAACCAGTCATAGAAAAACTATCATTATTATAAATATATTCAGAGAAGGAGTAGTGGTAGATGTAGATGTGATTATCAATAGAAAATAGAGAATAAATGGGCATGCTCTCCTTTGAAATAATGCTCAGACAAACCATTAAAAAATCTGGTTTTCTTTGACTTTTATTTTGCCTGTAGCATTAGCCAAAAGGCTCAGTAGATCATTGTCCATAAATGCAAATGCTAGAAAATAACAGTAGTAACAGCAGTTAATGATAATTGTGAATTCAGTTGGCTTAGCTCCAGGCAAGTGGTTCCAAGATACCAAGTTCAATAATTACAGATGTAGGCTTTTCTTAAAATTCTTAGATGGTTGGCAAAATAAGCATACTTGATATACTAAGTAAAGTGGTTGAATCGATCAGGGATAGAAGTTAAATCAGCCAATGTCTCCAGGCAAAAGTCAATAAAAGAGGAAACTTTCTTTTACCTTAGGGTACAATAGGCAAACCTTAATAACATGTTTGAGGGTGTACATGCATATGTATTGTACAAATACATGTGGATAGCTCTAAGCATGTGAATAGGCTTGTTTGTATATTCTGAAAACAAGTTTATACCATTAAATATAATGTGGGCAAAAAATGAAATAATGAAGGTGACTGATTTGTAATTCACCAAAAGAACAGCAGAACATAAAGGAAATTCTAGTATAAATAACAGATGGATAAACAAAATCATATATGCGTATACAGGTATCTCCCACTTTATAAAAGTTTGCTACATACCAGTCTACTTTTATGAAAGACCTCAGTTGTTATAGCTCAGAACTGTGTTTGTGAGCATCTGTGCTTTATCCTCAGTTTTTTTGTGCATCCTTTAGCAAGCTGTGGTATCAGAAAAGGATACTTAGCGTAAAATTGGTAGATATGGAAGACGATTATTTTTTGTGCCAATGAACTCTCAAAAACTTCTCTATATAAATTGATGATGATCGCTCATTTTTTGCACCATTTTGACTCACAAAAGGTTTCATAGGAATGCTCTACTCCAAGATAGCATATTTATGTCGATAAGCATGATTCAATTATGAGATCTCTATGTGCCTCCACTTACAATGGCCAAGAGAATTTGGTTCTCCCTTCCTTGCTCAATGTTTCTGAATTGCAAAATTACTTTTATTTCCTTTTTTTCATTTTGCTATTTTTTCCACTCCCTTTCCCTCCTACCCACCCTCCTTACATTTCCTTTTATTTCTGCTTTCTTTTTTCACTCTGAAAAATTATCTCACGCACATGATAGGATTATTTACTTGATCATGTTTTCGATATGCAAAACAAAAATTATATTTACAATTCTTGGCTCATAGATATCTGAATGGGCCATTATCCAAGGCAAAATTTCTGTCTTGTGTTTGTCTTTTTTTTCCTCCATATCATGGCTATACCACATGCATATAACAATGTATTAATACTGTTAGCATTGGTGGTGTTTGTGTCTCAAGATTATCACAAACAACTGAAATGCTGAGGTATCAGGGACTTTTTTTGAAAATCTTCTATCAATAAGAATACATTGGAGCATTCGCTTTCCCCGTTTATATAAGCAATGAGCGGATGAATTCTTGTTCGATATAATGATGACAGTTTTTGAGTATTCATAAAAGGATGCATTGGAAGAGTATACAACCCATGCATCCTCCTGATAGTCACCTATGGAGCTGAAATAGAATCTAGCCAAGAAACTGACCCTCAAACTGAAAAACCATGCAATGTGCTCATGAAAGAATCATGCTAAACCTCACATGGAGAGATCACAAAGCACAATATATTAGAAGGAGAAACAGGAGTGAAAGACATTTAATTGATAAGAAACTCAAATGGTAATAGGTTTGTCATGTTACAAGAATGGCAGACAACCGATGGACATCACGACTCACGCCAAATACAAAATGGAAAGACAGACATTTTCAGCAAGTACAGGCTTCACAACGCCCGTGTCTTGCAAATCCTGAGGATGGACAATAAAGGACTGAAAAAGATGATGATGGGATGCTTTTTGTTTGAGTCCATAGCTTTGAGTTCTAGCCAAAGCTTCTTAAATTCCCTTAACAATGATACCCCTAGGAAAGGCATGAATCCACATCTCCTCGCAGCAGTTGGAAGATAGCAAAGTAGTTTTAGCCCTTTAGCTCTGTAAGCCAGTTGATCTTTGGCATGGGGTTAGCCTGTAAAGTCCACTTGCTATTGAAACCCCAATGCTGCCCTATGCTCCACAAAGGGTCTGCAGGAAAACAAACAAAAAATCTGTTTGTGGTTTTATCAGACTAATATCCACATCTTTGTTGTTTTTTATACAATATTTCAGCCTTGCACTTTCCAGCCTCCCTTGGATGCCTGGTGTGATTTTGAATGTTATCAACAGGAACCCAAGGAAGGCTGGAAGGTACTTATCTGAAACGTGAAAAAACAAAACAGCAAAGATGAAGATATTGGTCTATACCGCTGACATACAATGATTGAAACTTTGTTAAACAAAATTCAGACAAGAAAGTGAATGTACTCCATGCTGACAAAAGTAATTGACCAAATGTTTAAAATCACGATAATATGGCCAATGAAATAAACACAGGGCTAATAAAGTTATTTTTATCCGCAGAATCCTCAAAGAAGTATGAATAAGCACATTAGACTGCAATACCAGAATAAAAAAGTTATCAAGTATTGTGTTGGTCCAGCTCAGTAATATATAACGATGTAATGTGGCCATAAAGACTGAACTGTTACTACTTGCACTTTACAATCAGTTTTCTTAAAGAGAAAAATGTCTGGAGAAATATAAAACACATGCGACTTGGCATCAGAGAATCATTTTTATATGATGGAATAAAAATTGAGATAATGTTCATCTTGACAAGTGAACTGTATTCGAGCACACAAACCATTCATCATTGGAAAACAGTAACTTTTCTCTTTTCCTTTGGTATTTTTGGATTTTCCTCACTTTTTTCTTCTTGACTGTGAATACCAAGATTTCTTTGTTTCAAGATGCTCAATATGTTCATAGTGGCAACTTTTTTTTGAGATACCAGTTCCATAACACTCACCAATGTCTTTTTTTTTTTTTCAACTTGGAGGGTCGGGTGGTTGTAAATAATTTCAAGAAAGGGCGTGAACCTGTCAGCATCACTACATTTAAGTGGCTACCCTATTGGTGGCAGGTTTGATTCCTGCACCAGCCCCAATTTCTTCAATTGTTTATTCTATTCATGTTGTCTAAATTGATTGATGTAATAAAAAGCGTAACAACAGGAGATCATTTCAAATGTTTCTATATAATGTAACGCAACCTATAATTCATGTATATATATATATATATATATATATATATATATATATACAGAGAGAGAGAGAGAGAGAGAGAGAAAAATAGACTTGTTTTCATTACATCATTATCAGCAAATATAGTCTTAAACCAGTGGTAACAAAACATTTTTTTTGTATTCTTTAGTATTATATTTTGATGAGTAATACATTTAAAAAAACTTATAACTGCGATTAATTCATGGCATTGACCACAACTACAACATATCTACATAAAAAACGGTTTCTGTACACATGAATGTCTAAATGTTTCTTATATTGTCCTTGAAACTTCCCAATACATTTGCCATCCTAGCTCACTGCGCCAATTTGGCATGTCGCCCTCTTTGGGAACCACTGTCTTTAGCCAACTCATTGGTGCCAACTTCATCTTCCATAACAAAATTCCCAATCAAACGAATTTCAAATATGAAAAAAAGAATCATAACAATTGGCAGACAGAAAACAAATTTGTTACCGTCATGAATTTTTCTATTATGTTTGAAAACTCAACTGTGATAAAACATGACAAGAAACATGATCTTCAATGTGTTCTTTTGAAAAGAAAAAATTGCTTTTAAGAAACGGTAAATTTTTTAACATTAAAGCACATCTATTCAAATGCATTGTTTTTGACCTTATATCACTAGGTAAATCTTTGATCATTATTTTAGTGACAGTCGGATGAGAAGGCTAGTGAAAAAAATATGAATGCATCAATCGAGTATGAAAACTCTACTGGCATAGAAAATCTCAAGCAATGTATTTTTTTTATAATTCTACAATAGAATCTTTCTTATTTTTAGTAAGAAAAATACATATGGTTTAAATGTGTGCAGTAACAAGTGATTACCATATGCGCCTGTATATAAGATAGACATTTGACTTATTCATGCATCCTATTGTTAATGTGTAACCTATTCTGTCTTATCTCTATGTGTGAAGTCAGATAGAAGTCTGAAACCTTATGTAGGTTTGACCACAGACACCAGGGGCAACATCTGCTTAGCCTTTAGTCTGTTTGGTATAAGACACCAGAGACAACACCTGATTTGCTTTTAGGCTTCAATCTAAACCTCAATGACCCATGAGTATAATATTTTATATAAAAAGTATTTTTATTACACACTGATTTACTTGGACTAGTGTTCTTATCTTGGTTGTTATTGTCACAGCTTTTAAGTTTGTATCCTCAAGCAATCTTCAGGTGTCTATTGTAGTTGATTATGTTCTGGGAATTTCAAACCAAATTCTTTATGCTTCCAGAGGTGGGAAGTAGATTGTTCTTATTCTGCTATCCATGCTAGAGGATATCTTAATTCTTAATTCTTCCTAGTTAATTTGTCCTTGCTTGTAACTGATATGAGATATCCTCAGTGGAATGAGAATAATCTAACACCTCCTCCCATGGATTGATTGAAGGGTTTGGTTTGAAATTCCCAGAAGGTTACCGTCTACAGCAGACACTCTCTGAAATGTTGGGACTATAAGAACCAAAATGAGGACACTAGTCTGAGTAAATCAGTGTATAATGATGATAAATCTTTATTGGCGAAATTTAGACAAAAATTATCAATGCCTGACTCACAGATTTTGTAACATCTTGTGGCTTGCATAATTCTCTTTGGAAATCAAGTAGGAGGCATAGAAAATACAGGATCTATAATTCTCATGGGAAATCATGAAGGATGGTGAAAACTACACAGAGCACATGTGATTTTGACACACAACAGGATGTGTAATGATAAAGGTAGTAGGAGGACAATGTCAGAGGTGTCACTAACCATATGAAAGACAAAAGTGTCTTTATCTTCCATATGATAGATATTCAATGCTGAGACGGATTCTTCCTTTTGTCAACAGCCCTAATCTTTACCTTATATGAATTGAAAGATCAAGACACACTGAACAATAATAGAATTTTTGTTTAGATAGGAGACTAGAATAAAAAAAAGAATGGATGTTTGTATACTTAATTTTCAAAAACATTTTATTAAGTTAAATAGAATCAATTGGTTGAATGCCAGTCCCCAACCCCCCCAAATTCAAAAACATCTCAAGTGGTTTGCGATGTGTCAATCATGTGAATTGACCTGCTTCATCTTTTTCAGTTCATCATCATCACAGCAGTAATGAAAGCAGAGAGATTTCTCAAAAGAATGGCATAAAAAAGAGGTAAAAAGAGTAATGATACATTAACTAAACCTCATTTTACCTGATCGCACCATCAATATATATATTCAGCAGGGATCAAAAATATAATCTCACATTAGGCATCAGTGTTTTATTAGAGTAGAAATAATCATAATCATATCTGAGATACTTAATAATAATAACAACTCAGTTTGAGAAAATGTAAATGGTTCAACTTGACAAGAGGAACACACTGGTTGGAGAGACTTTGAAAAAAAAAAAAAATCAGTCTATGATACTTAGTAATATAAATGATACATTTAAAAGAGAAGCATTGTCTGAGCTAATACTTTGCTTAATGTAATTCCTGTCATTCCTCAAAAATATAAGTTTTCAAAATTGTGTAGCCTTAGATTTCTTTTCAATACAATACATCTGCCTCGAATCAAAGTATTGCTTCTCAGACCTCTGTCTATGATGAAAGTGTAAGCAAGTAACATAGAGGACAAAAAACAATCAAGTTAGAAAAATGAAACCTTGCATTTCAAAAATGCCTGTTTGAAAATTTTGAAACTCAGAAGCTAAAAAACCTAAGTAAATTGATAACTGAGAAACAAAATAGAATGTGTCGTTGATTTCATTAAGAGTTTGCTTTTTTTTTATTTTAGAAAGTCAGTGTTGCTCCTTGAAGGGATTTTGACATAAGATAAAATGAAATGTAAATGAAGTAGAACAAACTGAAAATCTAAAAGGAGAAGCAGTGATAGATAACATCCATAATTTTCAAAATACAACAGGAATCTTATAATACAATTACCAATAATGTTACCACGCTTATTGTTATTAGAATCAGTCAGTTAATTTGAAATTATTGTTGAATTTTTTATTACTATTATTAATATTTTTCATGATGTGAAGTTGTTAATAACAATTAATGTAAATTGTTCCAATTTTCATATCCTTTGCAAAATGTTTTCAGCTTATAATTGTTATCTAAAACAGCCATTCTTAGCAGAGGCCATGTAATCCCCTTGGAGACCGTGGGGGGTGAGCACATGTTAAAGGGGCCAAAGACTAAATAATATAAAATGAGTATAACTGTCTGTGTTATATCCCTGTTTAGCAGGTGGCCTGAACCCAAGAAGAGCTCTCAAAGAAGTCATGACCCCAAAACAGTTGAGGATCACTGATCTAAAAGAATCTGTCCCCTGAAGTGATCACAATAAATGACATTCTCCATTTAAACTGTATGAAAATGCGGATGAAAATAACTGTTTTAGAGTGGGAATCTTTATTCATGCATTTTAATGAGAGATTATGCAAAGAAATATTTGCAATGAATCAATAAAAAATATTTCTGATATGAAGACAATGGAAATCAGCAGCCAGAATATAAGTCCTTGGTTTACAAATGTCATGATGCCAAAACTTATATCGGCCCTTAATGTAAACATGCACTGAATTCTCATAATTTTTTCATGAGGCAATTATGAACAAACAAGGACACCTGTCATAGAGTGATAACTTACAACCTTGTGTCAAGAGTTCAACTCATTTTGGCTCTCTACTAGACTAAGTGAGTTTCAGCTGAGGGGAGGTGCAGGGAGGACTGACCCCCCCCCCGTTCAGGATACCTTGAAAGAGGGTCCCCAAATACTTTTTAAATTATAGTTAATCTACAGAATTTCTTGATGCTATGCAATAACATGGATATATTTGTACACTCAGGGTTTACATAAATAATAACTCAACCTTTAGGGTCGTTTTTTTTTTTCAACAATAAAGTGATAGTGCATCTATCTATTGCAAATTATCTGTTTTTCCAAATCTCACAAACTGTTTGTAAGAGACAACTGAAAGAGCTAATCCGCAGGGGGTGGGAGAGTCTCTAGCTATGTCACTGTTGTCTATGCTGGGCTCTGTAAATATCTATTAAAAGAAATTTTTAAGAAAGAAAATGCTATAGCCTCTGTCAATGTTGAAAAATCATTGTCGATCCAACAAACCAACATTTTCAAGCTAAAACTTGACTTGGAATATATGTTATCTTGTCTATTTTTTCTAGAATCTTTCAGTGAAATAGCAACAATAACCAACATTCGTCATTACATTTCTAATCATAATCTTAATTTGCATTTCAATACTTTCTTTGAAAACTGATCTTACATTGCAATCTATCCTGTAGAAGGTTACAAAAATATAACATCTTGTTTCTTATTTACAATCTAAAAAAACAGCCATCTTTGACCTACTCTCATCATCATATTTTCAATAGTAATCTGAATTTCAATGCAAAAACTGACATTGTTGAGAGGTGTTGCAATCTATCAGGTGAAAGGGTACAAAAACGTATTTTTTTCTATTGATTATCACATCACATGAATAGAATTTTGCTAGTTCAAGGTGAAATTAATAGCATCTTATAACAATTGCAACTATTGAATTACTACATAATACAACGGATACCTATGTTTTAAATGAGTTAATGTTAAGTTAAGATTAAATTGGAAAATAACAATATTAGAAATTTACCCAACAAAGAGTGAAAAGAAGAATAACCAATTTGATACAGTCTATCATTTTATACCTTTGGAATTAAAGAGCTGTTATAACAATAGCACCTCAATTTTTAAGAAATTGCAATTGAAATCAACTTGATGTCTATTGTATGTTTGTTTCATGGACAAAAGTAAAATAGGAATGATTATCTGAATTCTTATATGAATTTCAGAGGATAGAGGAATAATATACGTTATAAGAAATACAAATTATTTGGTGAGAAAAAAGTGTTGCATGCCAAGATATGACAATAAATAGAAAATGAATTTTGAAAGTTAAGAATAAAAAAAAACGAATTACGAAAATGCAAATAAAAACGTATAATATTTTTTTACAATTTTGTCAGAATACCTGAGACAGGGCTGTGTTACTATTCATGACATACTAAAATTAATAATCGTTATTGCAATACAGGTCTAGCTAGTCAATAAAAAGGAACTGTCATGTGACCTACGTCTTTTGGCAGCATGCTTTGTTGGTGGTGATCAATCAAAACATTGGAAGATGAGGTGAACAATGAATTAGTTATGTCTTGACAATAGATGTTGGCAGTAATCATTAAAATGTCTGTATTTTCGAAAAGCAAGTGGGAACAAATTATGGACCATTTTAGTATAACCTAACAATGCACACTGACCCCCCCCCCCATTAAAAAACGAACGGGGGGGGGGTTAAAAAATCCAAAAGCATTGTTTTTTGAAAACAAAATATTGTGTCAAAAACACACACACACACATATATATATATATATATATATACATATACATATACATATACATATATATATATATATATATATATATATATATATATATTGCCAGCCAGACTTGAAAACTAAAGAAAACTACTTTAGTTATGGTTAATGGTTTCTAATGAGATATGTATACTATTCTGGAACTAATAAATTTTATTATATAATTTGATATTATAGTGATATATATATATATATATATATATATTGATTATATTGATATATAATGGGTGTTCCAAGAAAGACGCAATTGTAAGGAAAACAGGGTAGATTTCACGTGCACATAAATTTTATGCAATAATATTAGTAATGTGGCGACACAAAATTCAGAAGCAGAAGTATTTAACAGTTGCAATCATTGCATCATGTGGTAGCCTTATTCAAGCATCCATTACTGTGTTGTGTTAGCTATATTGTTTTCAAAGTTGCTTTCTATTGTAATGAAAAGTTTATGTAATGAAACAGGTACAAACCTCTACCAAAGTTTATGAAAATCACTCTCAACAGCCGTTGTAAAGTCAACATGTATATGTAATTAGCATCCTCTGCAATCTTTTTTTTGTAATTTGTGTCATAAAAAAGAGTTTTAGAAGTGAAATATTTTAAATACAAGTTTTAAAAAAGATGATTGCCCTCTTTTTTTAAACACTCTTTTTTATACTATTGTAATGTATTGCATTGTAATATATCATTAATATCTATATATCTATATATTTGTATTTTGGATGTGAAGTGATCTGACAGAATGTTAATGTAAGTAACAATTTGAAGATGAAGAGGAAAACTTAAAAAGAAAACAGGTGTTACATCTCAATTTTTTTAATATTCCATAGATGCTTTTCGATGGGTGCCAGCCATCTTTTTCAGAGAAAAACTTGCTGTGGTTTACAGAAAATTTTTTGCTGTTTACATGCTTGAAGTTGAGGAAAGAAATGGGGATATTTCTGTGTGGTTTGCTTGATAAGTAGGAGCAGAAGGGGAAAGTATTTGTTTTCTGTCTCTGTGGGTGTTGCGCTTGTCTTAGATTAGAGGGGGTAGTGAGAAGAGGCTGGTTTTTTTTTTTTTTGATAACTGCAGATGAAAGACATATTTTTACAGATAATTTTAAAAAAATTACTTCTGGCACATACACAGGCTATGATGATTTATTTACAAGAGGTACAGATATTTTTATACAATTTTTGTCTGAATTTCTCAGACTGGTTTTTGCTACTATTCATGACAAATTGATTTACCCAAAACTGTTAACATTGGTCTCTTCAGTTTTAAAGTTGGTCTGGCAGGCTATGTATGTATATATCACACTTACATGCCACACCAATGGAGCTAGAGGGCTAAAAATTTCAACGCTTTTTCCTTATTATAGGTGAAAATAACAGTTTTTCTGATTTTTTGAAACCCGCACCCCCATAGGTTTTTTTAGGGAAGGGGCAATCCACAATCTAAGTTTATTCTAATCTAGTCTCAAAGTTTGTGTCTGACAGTGTTAATGCTTGTATTTTGAAGATTCAGACATTTTTAATGATTGCTGCCCAACCTAAGGTGAGAGCATTGATCACAAATTTTCCTCTTTTTTTAATTGATCACCCCAAACTGCATGCTGCCCAGAGATATCGGTCATGTGACAGTTTCTATTGAGTGACTAACCAGCTTGGTCTTTGCTGCTTTCATCACATTTCGGCTGCAGTTCCCCCAACAGTCTTCTTAAGGAATCTGTCACATTTGGTGACCTTACAGGAACTTTAAACAAAACCATTTACATGATCCACAGTTATGCTGTTCTCATTCCTCTATCTGTCACATGGCACTATTCCTATAGAACTTCAAAACTCATAACTCTCATTTCTTTCTCATATCTACTTCTCCACTGAGTTCTACACCAACTGACCATGGGATTGAACTCATGACTTCCAAGGAACCAGATGAGCTTTACTTGCACTACAGGAAAACACAGTGATCAAAATGACGAAGATGAGGAAACCGATCTCAATGAAATAATTAATTCAACATATAATTATAATTTTTACATATACAAAATTGGTTTGTGTCTGCTGTTATGGGTTTTTTGTTCAGTTTTTTTTATTTCTTTTTAAAAAAAATCTATTTAATAGCTTGTCTTCTGACAAAGTGTACTTCTGATAGAGGATCTTATAAAAATTCACCTCAGTCAGTGATACAAAAAAAATGATTATCTTGGAGGGTCTACTTGGTGTTTACTTTTTCACTTTCCAATGGGATTCATTATGTTCACTAAAGATCAATAAGACAAAATGTATGCTCAAAACCCAGCAAAGTAAAAAGTTACATCTCTAAACAATGCTTTTGTTGTGATCAAGAGAATTACGATAAAGTGTGACCACATGTATATATGTATATAATAGTTTGAAAATGTCTGAATTTCCTAGATGAAGCATTTTCATAATCATCACGATTCAATTGCTTTGATGATGCTTATCATAAGCATAACTGGCTTGGCTGATGGGTGCTGCTGTAACTATGTGTGACAGACATGGCAAGGGAGAAAATGAAGTTAGGTAGTTTGATAAGAGGGGAGAAAGGTTGAGTAGTTTAGTAAAAGGGTTGAAAGAGAGAGAGGAGTAAAGGAGGTTAGGTATTCTAACAACAATGTAAATTTTTTTCTATGAAGAGGTTTTTTTTTCATAAAAAACATGTTTGAAACAGTAACCCTTGCAAGGGATGTAACTTAGTCAACCACAACATGATACCATATATATTTTTGAGAGTTTGTTTATATCTCATTGAACTTGAGTGACATGCCAAAATATTTCATAGATAGTCATTTCAAGAAAAAAATATATATTTCTAGTAATTCTATCTGAGTTTTATTTAAAAAAGTGTTAATTCAGTATTGGTGCAAATGAAGGGCCCATTGATCATAATAAAAAAAGCAATTTAGCAATGATTACAAATGTTTGATTCAGCTCTTACAAAATTGATCCTATTGTGCAGTGGATTCATATAACTGATGGTCCTCTCAAGCGTAATCCATTGTATACTATAAATGATTTTTCTCAGTATTTCTTTTATTCCATTTTTCCTGCTTTTTCTCTTTTACTGCAATGACTTGAACTATATAATAAAAAATGAGCAAAAAAATCAAATACTACAAAAAGTTTAATAATAATGCAAAAGCTCCATCTAAAAGATTTGGTCAATTTAAGACTGTTATATCTACAACTACTCCTTCAAGGTCTACATGAACAATATGGTAAGTAAAAGCCATAAAGAAAATATTGCTGTGTGGATAAATTTGAATGACTCCAGCTGGCCAGCTTCTGTAGCCTAATCAGTGACACGCTCTCTTGGTAAAACAGGCTCCCTAGGACAAGGGATGTGTTCAAATCTCTTGGAAAATTCTTTAGCTCTAATCTCTGCTGCTTGTTTAACAGTCATAAAATTTAAAAAACAATTTGAGCATTGTAATATAAATGCAATAAAGATAAGATGAAAGAGAATTTAGTAGACAAAAATTAATAATAATGATTATATATACATATACATACATATATATATATATATATATATATATATATATATAAAGCATCCTATATATAAAGCCTCATAATTTCACCATCATCTATTAGGATATAGAAATTCAGTCAGTAAGTCTAGATCTGACATTTTTTTAAAACTTTCCCCAAACAAACAAACCTCCCAATGATTAATGTTCCTGAAAGAGGCCTGAAACTGATTTGTAGCCATGATAAACTCACTTCTGAAATCCTCTTCATACTGATTTTCTGTTGATCGATGTCATTACCAAATTTACCAGAAATATTTGGTGCCACAAATTCTGCTTAATTATTCATCTTTGACCTTTAGCAAAATCATTCTTTGATCATCTTTCTAGTTTGGCTCTCAGACTTGAACGTAATAACAATGATGATCAATAGTCAGTACTCTGCTCTCTAAAAACTTGAATGCTATGAATTATATTACACCATTGATAATATTCAGAAAACTACATTCCCATCAGTTCCTTTTCTATAGTATAAGGTGTCTATTGAAGACTACAGAGGTACGGGTGGCCTCATGGTTAATTGCACTAAAGATATAATCAGCAAAGAAAGTTAAAATTCCAGCTGAGACAAAATGCATTCACTTTACACTAATATCCTAGGGAAAGTCATGAGTCCACTTCCTATGGGTAAATAGTAGGGCAGTTAGAGTGCTCCAACCCTGAAAAAGCAATCAATCTTGAAGACCATAATAATTACCTAATTTGATAAGAGCCAAAGCCAAATATCTTTTGTTTTTATGTTCATGAAATCAAGTCAGGATCTTTTGTCTGGTTGATAAAGAAAAAAAATTCTTGGTAAATTTCACATGAATCAGTATCTAAACAAAATATGATAAAAATACATAATTTGTTATTAAGGGTTTAATGTGTAGCTCATCAGAAAGAACTGAAGACTGTAGGCAGTGAAAATTATAGTTTGATATGCCAGATTTCATTGGCTTGATAATTTGATGATTTATTAATAGCAATGACTCACTGAGTTTCTAATTGACTATATGTACATTTTCTCAAGTAGCATTAGAGAAGTAGTAAATGAACTTGAGGTGAAGGAACACAATTTTTAGAGCCCAAACTCTGAAATTGTCTACTCTAGATCATTAACAATGCGAAAATATCTCGAAGTTTGTCTTGATTGTCTTACTCTGAGAGTGAAAAAAAGTCAATCAAAACAATTTGTAGATGGTTGTGAAAGCAGTGATTGTCCTGGAATGTTTGAGGATTTATTTTGGTGATATGAAGTCATTCAAAAAAATATCCCTGTTCTTACCTGTTAATTAATTTCATAAATCTGGAACATCTACTATTTCATGCAATTGATGTAAGAATATTCAACTGAGTCTAAATGAGTAAGAAATCAGTTAATCTCATGTTAAAGTGACAAATAATATATTCATGTCACTTTGAGAAAATAGATTTTACAAACTTTATATAAATAACGGGCCGAAAAGTAATGAATTAATTTCTGAAACATACTGTTCTGGTTTTCTGCAGATCAATATCATTTCAAATACATTACAAATAGTTTTTGGCAAGTGTAAGGATGCTTTGAATAGAATCTTAGACAACTTGGTTGCTTGTCAAATGTTCTAAATGTAAAGCAAAATAAATGATTGCTTAGAAAACTCAAATAATATTTTACTGTTTCTGCTAAAAGTTCCTAATGAAATCAGACATCATCTATATTTTTTACTGTAGGGTCTCATGCAACTATCAAATTAATTCTAATTTTTTTTTATTCTTCAGCAATTTTGTCATTATATATTGATATAATATTTATATTCGATATAGTCTCTTGTTATACATCGAAACCTCTTTAAGTAAATATCGGCTACAATCATATATCCGTCTACTTGTATTTCATCTTATTTCATGAATACACACACACATACATATATATATATATATATATATATATATATATATATAGGGATATACTATGCAAGTCAAGACAGAATAGGAGTATACAGTGTGCATGAAATCTTTATTTTAATTGTGTAACATCTGGACATGTTTTGGAGTTCAACTCCATTATATATCTTATTTCTCCAAATTAGCAGCCTTTAGTCTGACTGTAATTGCATAAGCAAAAACTGATGGTTTCTTGTAAATTAAATTTGCATTATATAAAATTAATATAAAGTTTTAACTACATTATTGTTAATTAAAAACTGACAGTTTCTTGGAAATTAGAACTGCATCAGCGATCTTAAGTAAAATTAATATAAAATATAGAATTATAGTAATTCAATTGATACTAAATGAATATAGGAATAAAAATAAAAACTGATTTTCTTTTACTGAAAACAGAATCAAAAGAAGAAATGAATCAATTTTGTTTAAATGTACCTTTACTATAAACCCATTTCTCTAAAATTCTTTGAAAAATTCATTTTCAAAGACATTATTATCAAATTTGCTGTTAAAGTAGCATTATGAAAGATGCAAATTTCCTTTTACTAAAACAATAATACAATATTAGAATTCTGTCAAATATTAAATTGCAATTTTCATCAGCTTCTTTTAAAGTAGTTTTAAATGATTTAGTGTAAGACCAGTTCTGTATAACCAAGTAGTGAAAAGTTTCAGTAGGTTGAGACGTTGTATGAAACCTATTCCCATCTCTCTCAATTGCTAGGAGAAAAATATTTCAACTGATTCATTGGTAAAACTTGTATCTAGGTTTTCTCCCTCTGTTCTGTTCTAGTCTCGATAAAAACCTTTAATACTTCTATTTAGTTCTCCTTCTGTTCTATTATGGAGCCATATAAAACTGATGACTGAATTGTTGTTGCTGTGATGTCCACTTCAGTGCTCAACAAACTGAATTATTTCCTTTGTTTTTTTGCGCTTTTGAACACTTTAATCACTTTCTATTCTCCTTTCTCTTTCTGAAATTATTGAATTAACAAACTCTATTCATGCACTTTTCTGACACACACACATGGAGAAATCTATCTTCTCGCACTCTTCTGCATTTTTGTAATCAATGGCCTGATCAAAAACCAAGCATCTTTGCCATCTTAATCAAAGTAATTGTTCACAGTCTGATCTTCCAAAATGAAAACTTTATTAAATTATCTCAAATAATGGAATAAATGCTGATTCAAAACTCATACAAGTGTGTGGTATTTAGAATAGGGGACACCGCGTGAAATGCAATAAATACATTGCCAAAAGAATAGATAAAATTTTCAGCGTGACTATTGTTTAGAACTAATGGTACTAAGTGCATAGACACACATTCAGTTTCTCATCAATTTGTTTAATTGATGGAGTTATACAACATTAGAAATGGACTTTGTGATATAAGCAGCTCACATGACATAATTGAGAGGAAAAAGTCCATACAATCTAAAATCATATTTATCTGATTCAGAAAGATCATGCTTTTTATTAATGAAATCTGAAGAAGAATGTGATGTCTATAACTAGAAGTTGACTGAACTTGAGGAAATATGGGTAAAAGATATGGAATGCAAGTCATATAGATATATACACATGCATTTATATACATGTTTATAAAAATATATTTAAACACACACACATATATAAATCTTTATATGTATACATATATCTTTATACAAAGATATATCTTTAGGTATATGAATAAATATATACACACACACACATCATATAGTTTGTAGCCTAATGATGAAATGAACATTTATTTAACACAACAAACATTTATTCTTCAATATAGTCTTCTTCCTTGTCAATGCGCTTAATTCAGTTGTTAATATCAATCAAAGAGATCAAACATGATGGAGAGGGAATTTTAGATTTTTGATACAGCTTATAAATATGTAATAGACTACAGACTTATTGATCCATCTTCATGTATGAGGAGAGATAGAAATACATATCTTTGTGGTTGTTCTCAAATTGAGAAGTGCAACCTTGATATTCTCAAGTAGGTAATCTATGTTCCCAAGATTAAAAGCGAGAGAACTAATTCATTTTAAACTTTCGTACATATACACACATACATACTTGTGTACTTATTTATGGATGTTTTCATCTTTAGGCACTTTTGAGGTTTGAAGGAACAGATTGAAACTAAACATCACAGTAATAATAAGTCCTCCTATGTGATAATGTATACTGGACAATGTTTTTGTCTCAATTTGAACTAGCTATAGAGATTTTTCCTTCAGTGATAGTCAGTTTTATGGGATCCCCATTTCTCAACAGGGCTTGAGACATTTGCCAAGCTGTCAGAGTAAATTTTTCTTAGATGGGCTAAAGGCTCCCACAACCCAGCTTTTTACCCATAGCTAGTTTCATGGCTTTCTCAAAGCCATTGGTGAAAAGTGAAGCCTTGGCCAAAGCTTGAACTCAGTTTGAAGATTCTATTTTCTCTGCTAATAACCACAACACTACTCCGCACCAAATTAAAATGAGAAAAAAAAAAAATTCAGCATTCTAAGAAATTAAATAAATCACATAAAAGATGTGATGAACTCCCATTAAAAACTGAAATTAATGTTTTTGTCAATTTTCAAAAACCAATGCAATATAAGAAGAAACAAAAAGAAAGAAGCAAACTAAAACGTTAAACCAAATTTCAGAAAAAGACTATAAATTTCAGAATTTAACAAATCTAACAATTGGCTTCTTTTCAAATTACCATACAATACTAACCAAAAACTGACACGTTACTCGATGCAGTTAAAAAGTGGAAAAAAAAATTCCTAATGAAATTCTATCAACATTTTTCTTCTTATGAATACAATTCATCAATAAATTCAATGTAAATATAGAAAATCAAAGCTAAAATGGCGGTTATTTAATTTATAATCTGATTCTTTCATGATATGTGAAAATTGTGAAAATTGTGAAAATTAAGTTATTCAAATGAGGATAAAAGTCTTGAATGAATTTTATAAATATATAAGTTCAATGCATAGTTTTACCAATGACATAGATAACCTAAAGGATTTTTAGGATAACTCTGATTGCACTAATATCTACCATGTCTTACCAGTCAACATTTCTGTCTTGTCTTTCCATTTTGTCTGGTTTTTCCCTACTATGTTCATTGACAAAGATGCACCAGTTGGTTAGCATTTTGCTCCATCCGTTGTCCCTCCTTCTTCCTATGTGCCTGCCCATCTCCATTTTGGTTGCATGATTACTTGTATGATATTCTTCATCCTAGTCCTCTCTCAGATTCATGGTTATTTTTTTCTATCCGTGAGATTTATTCTCTTTACACTCTTTCCATTGCCCACTGTGCTATTTTGTGTTTGTTTTTGAGTGGTTTTGTGAGTTTCCAGGTTTCATACTCATATAATGTATTGATTGTATAACCTACTCTTAAAGCATATTGGCAATATGCTTATCAGTATGTCTCTATTCACACTAAATGCTTTCAAGCCGCTTGTTGCGAAACGTCTCATTTTGTTTCTGTGGTAATTTTCTAGCTTTATTTATTGCCTGGTGTCTGTAAATGCATTCCCTAACTTCTTCTATGGCTTCACCATATACAGTTTTTTTCAGGACTCTATCATTGAACAAACAAAAAAACATACATATATAGATATATTTGTAGATAGATTATAAAACTTTACAGCTTTGAACACTAAATATATAAACATTTTTTCTTTAAATTTATTTCAGTCAATTATTTCCTAATATCTGTTAATGCACTTTATATAAGCTTTTCAAATTTTTATGTTTTACACAGAATTAGATATCATGGTACTATGAGTGAATTTTTTGTTGGGATGATAAGTTGTTTTCAACGTAACTGTTACAGGGATTTAAAAACAAAATAATCACATTAATGTGACTACCCAGCAGTACTGATCAGACAACATCTCCCCATAAGCTATGATTTTTGGCTTTCTTTTATTATTCAAAATGCTATGTCATAATACATGTAATTAGTTATTTTATATAGGGTATACATCATATTGTATTGTATTCAGATGTTATTTTATATCAAAAATCATGTAATTTTTAGAAATACAGGGCTTACTTACATAAGTTACACAAAAAAAGTATTTGAAGATGAGGGATCAATAAGTGTAACAACAGACGTGACTTCTTGTTTGTGTCACTTCTATCGAGTGTTCACCCATGTAAATATCAAATCCGTTATGCTGGATTTAATTTTGGATTGCATGCAAACCAACTTATCATATCATCTTTAAGATTACTAGCTGGTCAGGAAAATTCTGAGTTGACACATTCAACTGGAGAATTTGACGAAATATTTCGAGATCATTGACCACAGACCAAATTATACACATCTTACACCATCTCACTTTTATTAATATCTTAAATTTCTTTTAACTAAATTAGCTTTTTACATATGGTTGAGATCAAGCCAAATAGCATTCTAGTAGTTAGTAACACCATATGGACTATTCCATCAATATATTTCAGACATTGGTTATCTAATATTACATGTTCAATCTCCCACGCTGTCCAACAATCTATCAGTCAAACAAATGGACCAGAGCCAAATGTTTTTCCCCATCCATGGTTTCAATGATCTTTCATACTGACAAGGACAAAATCCATCTCTTTTGGTTTCCTAACTCCCTTAAGCATACCAATAGGTGCCGTTGGAAGTTACATCATCCAAATTTTTTTTATTCAATATACATTTCTCATTTCTTATATCCAACTATATTCTCATTGATATATTCTTTAATTTTTGTCATTATTTCATCATGGTCAACCTCATTGATTTAAAAAAAATCAGGATGTCTGGTTATAACTTTATTAAATTGCCAAAAATTTCACAAAGTTTACTGTCTTGATTGACCATTCTTATAACTAAAAAAACAATTCTTGGTATAAAATCAGTAAATCTAAGTGTGGCTCATGTGTTCCTTAAATATTCTGATAGTATAACACCATAAAAATGGAATTCTACTAGTTCTTGAAGGCAATACAAAATGGAATGGAAAAGATTTTGTATATCAAAATTCGATTTTCTATTTCAATATCTAAATCTAGGAAAGTTGCTTGCATTCTGTAATGCTCACACTCAAGTTCAAGATCTTCAGGGGAAATACTAACTATAAGGTTTCCAGAACCCTCCTCCATCATTCAGATAACACATGTCATCGATAGAATGTGTACAACCCTGAAATGCATGTTGCTTTATATTTGTTCTAATCAAAGACAATATAAATATATGTTCATGTCTACGTAGATCCAAATTTTCCCAGAAGGACTCAGAAAAGAGCCACATAGAAATATCAATAATCTGATGAAGGGAATAAAATAACGTTCCCCGATGAGATGGCTAACAATTGCTTCCAGGGTAAAACATGTAAAGTAAGTTTGGCCATTTCTTTTGTTATACACCAGAAAGCTCTGAAGTTTGTAAACCCAATATATTTACTATTTCCTCCAGCAAATGCCAGGTCTATTATTTTATCTAATTCTCTAATAATATCTTCATGAGAAATCCTTGTATAAAGAATGCTAAAATCGTGTGTTTTAGCATCTCTACGGGTATTGATAATATCCAGATTTTCTTCAACGGGCATAGAATTATTTACAATCCAGAGGAGATTTAGATCACCATACATTTTACTTCTAACTTTGGTTTTATATATTTGATTGTAAATTAATTGAAAAACTTGACAGATTTGCTAACACGTTTGATGCTACAAACTCCAGAGGTTACACAATAAAACAAGCAACTGTTGGATATTTGTGTATTTTAGGTATCCAATACATCATAGGTAAATTTTATATATTTTCTCCTATTTTGACTCTTGCTTTCTCATACAATATGATGTTACTAAGTATAATAGTATCATATAATCATTAGAAATAAGTAGATATAAAGTGGATAATGATACTCCTAAAATATTTACTTCAGACAATATCCTCAGAATTTTGTAGCTTTTATAAGCAAATGCTATATTATTTGCAACTTTATCAATAAGAACTATAAGAAATTCAATTTGAAGTTCCGAAAGATCTTCTAACAGTTGAGAATTTTCAAGTGTTCAAAGCATTTCGCATATGTCAACTTTCTCCTTCCCTACCTTCATATCAAAATACCTCACTTTCTTATTTTCACTCTCCTCATATACAGTGTCTGTCACCCATAGTATCTGTAGTAACCATCAGCCAAGCTTGTTGTTTGACACATGATAAATTTGTGAAGCAATGTGTCATGGTCAAGTAAATGATAAACGTGTGAATATACGTGAGCAAAAACATGCAAGAGAAACTTACTCTGATAAAAATTCCATGACTTGTCAGTCACCTTGGCTGTCTCATCCCACTGAGCTACTGAGGAAGAGCACAATATTTGAAGGGTGGACTTGATATGAGTGATCAGATCTCCACTTCAAAAAACCAACAAAAAAAAAGCCCTGATCTTTCCCTTGATCCTTGCAAGCAAGGAATAACCCAACAAAAAGCAAAGATATTATACTGTTCATGGCTCAATGTTTTCAAAATTGGCTTTGACATCTTGCACTAGAGAGAGCAAACATGCTGCCAATTCCCTGTTATTTCTTGTAATTCTTCCAATTGCTCATGAACATTACCTTGTCTATGTTTTACACAAAGCCTACATAGCTAGTTCATGGCCTAGTGCTGGCTTTTGTAGAGTTTGACCATTTATCTAGAGTTCAAATTTTGATTCATTCATGGAGTGAAGAGTGGCATAATGGTTACTGTCATGGGAGATGAAATCAATGGAGGAAGTTCAAGTTTTACTGAGGCTGTCCACGTTCACTTTGAGCCATCTTATAAAACCTACTCACTACTGAAACTGCAACAGCATCAAAGATTCTAAAGGAAATAAATGATGTTCCATTAATTCAGTATTCAATTACCATGGAAAAATGTTAAGTGTATTTAGTATTGTGGATGTGACTGCGTCTAGGCGGTTATCGCTGTATATTCTTTTTTTATTAGAATTAGCCTGGCTGGTTATTAGTACGTACCAACAAATATACTTTTACAGTTTTTATATCATGTACCTATTATATAGACCATGTGGCTATTCAACAATAAACAACCTACATGCAGTAAATCAAAAAATTATCAAAATATCACAAATCTGTTCAACAATTATAATTTATGAAGAAGCATTTGACTAGGTAGAACGTAAGGCAATCTTCAACTCAAGGTGTTTGCAAGAATTACGTATGAGAAATTCAGAACATAGACAAAAATGGCACTGTAATAATTGAACTATATCAAGATACAATCATAACAAAGATAGGAAAAGGAGATAAAATGATACAATATCACCTAAACCATTACAGCGAGCCTTGGAAACATCTTTTGGGAAACTGACTGGGAGGGGACGGGAATAAACATAGAGAATATTTTAACTACTTGAGAGTTGCTGATGGCACTTCCTTGATGTCAGAAATATCAGTAGAATTACAAAACATGTTGATTGATCTAAATAAGGATAGTGGAAAAAGTAGGTATAAAGATGAACAGGACAAAGACAAAAGTGATGCTCAGTGATGAAGTCTCAAAAAAGACCATGAGGACAAAGGTAGAGGGTTTAATAGAGATTGATGAGTACACTTACTTGGGATAGGTAGTAAATTTAGGAGAGAACCATGAAAGTAAAATAAAATAACACATAACGATTGGCTGGAAAGCCTTTGGTATGAATAGAGATACATTGAAGAGCACATTACCAATGTGCTCAAATCATAAAACATGCAACAAATGTATAATGTAATCTATTACTTAGGAATGTGAAACATGGAAATTAATAAAACAAAATGAGAACAAACTTAGAATCGCACAGAGAGCCATGGAAAGAGCAATGCTAAGAATAACTGAACGAGATAGAAAAAAGATCAACATAGATCCAAGGGAGGACTAAAGGATGTTGGCATCTCAGTCTCTTCTAATAAAAAGATGTATGCGGTCTATTAATTCTAAACCACGTATCATCTTGAACAGTTCTATTCTCACCAATGCCTCCTTTTCTCTAACAAAGATAATCCTAATCCTTTCAACCTTTCCTCTTAACTCAAACTTTTTAATTCTAGTACCAACTTGGTTGCTCATCTCCAGACGTTTTTTTAAGAGATTTCTATCTTCTTCAAAGTATGGTGACCAATCATGTACACAGTGCTTTTGAGACAGATAGACCTAACTCTCATATAGTATAAAGAATGAGTCCCTGTCAATATATGAAAAAGTACGCTTAATCAGTCCTAGTTCTCTGTTCGCCTTAGCAGCAACACCGACAATATACTTGGAAAATGATAGCTTAGCAAATATTATGACATGTTTTCATCACTTACAATATCTAGGATATTTTTGTTCATATAGTAATTGCAACGTTGATTTTTATATCCCACATTTGTTTTCATTATGAGCTATCAACCATTGTCTTGACCATTATTAAACGTTTTTTATTGATATTGTATCTGGTAGATCATTAATGAAAAATAAAAATAGTTGAGGTCCAAGCATTGACTCCTGTGGAACACCATGACTTACACACCTTCAGTCAGATTTAGAATCATTTAATCAAACTGTCTCCAAGCTCTTACTAAGCTTTCCAGCAATTGATTCAGTTCATGTTGTGTTATATCTTTGCAGTTTTTAAATCAGTCAACAATGAGGAACTGAGTAAAAGGCTTTTTTTAAAGATCCAGGTATAAAGAAACACCCTCATCATATAATTTTGTCGTCTCTTTGAGATTTGTTAGATGGGAGACCCCCGCCCCACCGCAAGCCATGATATCATTTTTTTATCATTCAAAAAGTTGCACAAATATAAACACTTTCTCTCTCCCATTCATGTACGTGTATATATATATATATATATATATATATATATATATATATATATATATGATTGAATTATAAATTGTATTTTATAGAAACTAATATGAAATGATTCCCCGGCATTACTTTGATAATATATCATTCAATTTAGACAACATAAATAGAATAAACAATTTACGAAAATGGGGCTACCGCAGGAATTGAACCAACAACCCATATGTAGCCGCTTCAATGTAACAATGCGCTTACCACTGTGCTAAGCAGTCTGCTGATAAGGCAAATGTTGAATAACTGTTTTCAGCCTGAATTCTCATCTTGTTTATTCTCTGTCTTTTTAAGTACATATATATGATTATAAATTGTGTTATATTATACAGAAACTTATTTGAAATGATCTCCTCTCATTGCACAGTTAATGTATCATTCTCCCTAGACAAGCAGGAAATCTGGGGTCTGGGAATTCAGGCTTTTGCATTACTGGTTTCATAGTAAGAGCCATGCTACATTGAAACTGCTACCCTTTAGTCGCAGGTTTGATTCTTTCAACAGGCACATTTTCTTTAATTGTATTTTCTAGTTTGAGTTTTACATTAACCTTGTAATGACAGGAGATCATTTCATATAATGATTTTTTGTATTATATCACGCAATCTGTAAACACATAGATCATCATACATACATATATATATATATATATATATATATATATCAGTAAACACATTGAACATCATACATACATATATTTATATGCAAATAAATAGAACATTACACATGCACACACCTTAGATAAAGAAAGACATTTTTAATCTCTTTTTTTTTGTTTTCTCTGAGTTCAAATCTAATTCCGAACATGTATCAAGATTACATTTGCTGAAATGATTACCTTGAATATGATATTCCTCATGGTGTTTCCTTCACTAATAATAAGTCATGGCCACAGCTGAATGTAAATAGGGAAAAAAAAGATGAAAAAAAATCTGGCTAATATGAATCTTAATATTATGATTTTAAGTAGAGCACTGTGAGAATAAAATGGAATGTGGCCAGGATTTTATTGTCTGCAGTAGAATTATCTGATCTTAAATCAAATTTTTCTGTTGCCAACTTAAGAGACCAATCTTTTGGAAATATTAGAACAGAACAAGATTAATTGCCTTCCAAGTGAAAAATAAAAAGTTTCTTTGGAGTTTTTATACATTTTTCTGGGTATTCACTGAATGTAATGTTGAAATTACTTTTACAAAATGTTTGTGGTTTGATTACACGAATCATGTTTCTCCAAACAAAATGATCAAATATTTGTGGTGAATTGAAGAATAGTATGATGATATCTTTGTACTTTTGTAATTATAACTTGATGTGCCATTTTTTTTCATTCAAAAATCTTCTTTTGTTTAAAAAGCCTGAAATAGACAACTTTGCCAGTTTCTAAGACTGTCTAAAGGAAAAAAAGGGTGGGGCTGAAAGAGTGTTGCACAAAAAAGGCATGTATATTTGGTAAAGAACAAAGAAAGAATGGGAAAAACAACAGCAAAATAACTTAATTGGTTTGGGATATTCTTGGGGTTAGTGTCAAAAAAAAAAAGATCTCAAAAAGTCTTGAAGTATAATGAGAACCGATTGAAAAGTAATGTCCATTAACTTTTGGATAAATATCATAATGTCAGGTGCTGAAACAACTGCATAGATTCAAAATACAATAGCACACAGTGTATGAATACTACAATTAATTCTACCTTGTACGGCAATGAAAACAATTGTCTGAACTTTTAATTTTATAGTAACAGCTCAACAAAAAAGAATGTTTTGTTTGATAAATATTAGAATAACTTCCGCATATGTATATGAAGCTATTTTGAAGTGTGTACGCGTTCTGAAGAGAAGGGCCAAGAAAAGTCTTTACAAAAAACCTTTAAAAAAAAAACTTGTGTGAAACCAAGTTTGATAACTTCATAATGAAATTCAAAAGAATATTCTTGATTCTTGCAAAAAGTAGAATTGGCCAAAAATGAAGTGTTTCACAAAAGAGCCAGTTACAACTTGACATGAGAGGAGTTACTCAGCAGGGAGCAAATAAAGAACTGAAGTGGATTTATCAATTCTATTAAACTTTGAACATCACTTTACGAAGCTATATTCATATATTCTGTGGAACTTTACAAAACCTCTTACCCCACCATCATCACATAAATTATTACTCAAAGGCAACTTTAACAGCAAAATAAAAAAGCAGCAAAACCATATTTTAAAAAACAAAGTTAACAGTCAGGTCTTATTTTAAACTACTGAGGAAAATTAAGGCATAAGCAAAGGTTTGTTGAATTAAGTTAGAGATAAATGTAAAAAAAACCGTTCTCTATTATGACTTTTTATTTTTTTTTACCCAAAATCTTTTAGATTGCTTTTAGAATAAGTCATCTTAGGAGAGGAAATCAGGTGCAACTCTCCTACGCAGTGATGAAAATGGATTTCGGGTATTCGGTACGTGGTAAGGCTAGGTTAAGTCCTGCCCTTTCATCCTTTCTCATTGAGGAGTTGGCTATCTTACTATTCCTTACTTACTCCAGTGGTTAATGCTTTGTAACTCTTTGTGTGTATTAGATTATTTTGGTGTGGCTATTGGCTACTACAAGTTCCTGTTTCCTGCTTCACAGCATTTCTCAATGGAAAGCTTTAATGACATTACGTTCCGTCCATGACGTTCATTATCCAGTCAACAAAAGAAAAGTGTTCTTTATTCATTCATGAATGAAGTATTACTAATGATCGTTGCCTTTGGTTTTGGCCAGCAGAATTCTTGGCAAACTGGTGATATGCAAATAACACTGCTATATCTCCAAGTACATATGAATATATCAACAAATGAACCTAGGCCCAACCTTTCCTACCGTTTCTGTCATCAGACATCAGACTTTTATACCTAGCTCATGAGAGTTAATGTTTGTCTGCAGTAAAATATATGAACCAACCAAATGTTATATCTCTTAGAGTCTACATCAGAGACAATAGAGTTAATAAATTTGGAAGCAACAATCAAATGAACACTTCTTTGACAGAAAATATCAACACATTAATTGTTTATGTACAGAGGCAGAGCTGAGGGGTGAAGGGGCTAGGGAAAATGTCTCAACCAGCCAGACCCACAATGGTTTATCAATTGATCACCTTTTGCATTTCTACTGTAAAATCTTGCTAAATGTTGAAAGAGGCCTGTCAAGTAGCTTACCCCCACTGGACCCCTAAATTCCCCCAAATCCATAGCCATACCTCTGTTTATGTAACATATGGAGTAAGATTTATCAAACAAATACCATCCATAACATCAGAACTTTCACTTCAATGATTATGACATATTACATTATGATGGGGGGGAAGGTAAATATCAATCACTATTATTATTTTAGCATTAGTTTTATTCCCTTATTGTTATTGCTTTCTATCACTATACTCTGGTCTCTACCCTCTTCATTATTAGTCATGTATTATTACTAGTTTTATTCCATCTTATTATTGTTGCTTCTTATTGAATCACTCTGGGTGTATCCACTCTTCATTATTACTGTTGTTTCATTACTAGTTTTACTCCATCATTATTATTGTTTCTTTTTTTTTCTTTTTCTCAACACTCTAAATTAATATACTCTTTGACCATTCAAGCACACAGCATACCAACAAGAAAAAGAAATAAATCTCAATGAGAATAGAACTCACATCCCACATGTGAAGAGCCTGTCTTTCATAAGCCTAGCCTCAGCTTCACCCTCTTTGGCCATAAAAATCTCTATGATCAAATGTCCATACAAACCTTTATCATCAAGTGGATCATTCCATTACCCCTTCAATCATGGTCGTTTTAAGGACCTGTATAGACTGTATAGATAAGCAGTGCAGAGGCTTTTCTTCACTACCCAATATTTTACCTCTACTTTGCTTTGGTCATTTACGGCACTAATAATGATTAATCAACCAAATTTTGAATTTTTTTACCTAAAATTTGTTCCACTAAGTTTCAGCAATTTGTATACACACTGACAGAAAAAAAAAAAAATAGAAGAGAATTGTCATTAGTCAGGAATAAATGCAGACATTACTTATGAGTATAAATTGATGAATTGGTTTTGTGATTGCAACGAAACAGGTCAGTTTAGTCGGCCAATAGAAACAATTACATGAACAACATCTTTAAGCAGCATACCATGATAGCGGTCATCAATAGAGAAAAATGGGAAGAAGGGATGATCAATGCTACTGTACACACATAGAGAGCCTAATTTAGAATGAACTTACATTGTAATTTGAACCTCCAAACTAAAAACCTATCTAGCAAGGAATTTTAAAAAATTGAAAAAAAAACAAACCCCAAAACATTTCTTTCCAGACATAGTAGGAAATAATTGTTTAAATTGATGTAGTTTGTATGTGTGATATACAGCTGGAAAGACCAACCTAAAAGCTGAAGAAACGTACTTTGACACCAAAAAAAAACTTGCTGAATGAACAAACTTCAGCTTGCAATTCCAGTCATTAAATACAGATCTGAGATACAGATGTTTTTTATTCATGAGCTGTATGTTTTACGTGAGAGGATATCATGACTGACAACACCCTCCAAACCATTGATAGCTATTCCCTGGTTACAACAAAACAGTTTTTTAAAATATGAAGTTAAGTGTGAAAAGTGTGATGAAATACTGAATTGGACATGATATGCAAAAAATCCCAATTTGTATGTTTGGAAATGTCAAAACGAATTTGTTGATAATGCATTCATAAATTTATGTATTTATATGAATTTAACAATATCTTCTTTAACTTTGTCAATGAAATAAAAAAATTTCTCTCCTTTGGACAGCTTTAGAGGGGAAGATATTAAATTAACAAAACCTTAAAGGGTTCATGTCCAAATGACCACTCCAGTTTGGAGGATGTTAATTCAATCAGGCCATGAGCACTTCAAATTTAACGTCAAAATAGTCCACTACAGAGCTTATCTTTCAGCAAACCTATCTCACCCTACCCTGACTTTTTTGACAGTAATACACGGTTACATAGAGCAATACATTGCTTGGCAAGGTCAAAGGGACTGGCACATGAAATACTGGAGTTGTTTTATATGGGAAAGGGTGTTACAGAATCAAACGGACAAGAGATATAAATGCTAAAACAAAAAAATCAAAAATTGAACCATATACATTCCCTCTTACTCTCTCATGCATGGATGGAATTACATTTTGATTTCATAATGAGGTCATATGACCATTATATCTCTATAATTTTGCCATATCTTATAGCCTTTAAAATGATAAATGACACCCCAGGGTTCCTTAAAAATTAGAAAACCAAAATCCATCCATTATAGCCTTGCCAGCCTTACTTAGAAACCCTTAAAAAAGCCCAGGCCTGCATGATTTGAAGTGATTCTGCAAAAAATTTATTTCCCCCATAGCACCAGTGTAACAATGTTTTAAATCTTCTGAAAAAAGTATTATAAATCATTGTTGGCAATCAGCTTAAAAAAAAATCAATTTGAGAATTATGATGAAATGACAAAAGATAAGTTCTATTTTACAATAGAAAGAAACAGAGGAATAATGATTTATTTTTATCAATGAAAAGCCAACAGTTTTTCTTTCATTCAACTAAACTGTATAAGAGTTTTGGAATCAAATTGATAGGTTCAGTCTATACTTTGAGGAGGAGCTTGGAGAGTTTCCTACACACCAGTGTAGCTTTGTACAAGTGTTTAAATAGTGTTTTCAATTTTGGCTTCCAGTAGGGTAGATAACTCATGATTGGAATTCTTGATATGATTTTCAAATTTTTGACTACTTTGCTTGAAATTGTATTCTATATACTTAAAAAGATTACGGAATCATGAGAAAAAAAAACAAACATATGTAATAACGTTTATGATGCATGATCAGAAAGTTGACCCTATATTTTAAAAGGAATATTCAGAAGATACAAGAATTCTGTAATGGTCAAGGTTAATTATTGACTTGAGTAAAGGCTATATCTTTTCATTCTATTGGCTGGGCAATTTTTTTTTCAAAACGTAGGACTGAAAAATTCAGTCCTACATTTTGAAAAAAGAATTTTATAATTGAGAGACAGAAATGAAAAAAAGGAACAGGTTTAATTCGTCATTCATCAGAAACTGTCATGTAACCAACGTATTTGGAACTTATAAATTGATTCTATTATATGGGTTTATATGGAAGTTATTAGAAAAAAAAAGAAAATGATTACAGGTTTGGTTAGTCCCTCAAAAGAAACTGTCATGGGACCACTGTCTTTGGCAGCATGATGTGTTGGGGCTAATCACTTCGAAAAAATTGGAATGAATGAGTTACTTCTTTCACTTTTTGCTGATAGAAAGAAGTTAAAAAAAAACCCAAAAAAACAGATACAAACCAAGTGATCAATTTAGTATAAACTTACTTTCCAAACTGAACTCTCTTCTAATAGAATATTTAGTGGGGAAAAGAAGTTTTTTCTAGGTATAATAGAGAGTAAATTTTTCAGCCCTATAGCATCATTGGTGTGGCCTGTATACATCATATATACATAGTCAGCCAGAACAACTTGGGAACTGAAAGAAAGCTATGTTGACAGTTTTGGTTGATAATTTGTAAGTGTTACAAATTTAGTACCAAGATACTAGTTGCAGATCCAAGTCTACTATCAAGTACATCAACTACTTTTAAAGTATCTGTTTTTCCAGAAAAGCAGCACACCAAAGACGAGATACAAGGACTTAAAAAGGACCCCCATTTCCTGTAGAATCAAATATTGTCAATGGCAAACAGAAGCAGCCAACGGAGGGACATAGTGACCCAAGATCTTCCAGGCAACCTTCCCCCCTAAGCATACCACAGAGCATGAGCTAAAGACAAAGCACAGTGAGGTGGAAGTATCCCTCAGCTGCCAGATTTTCTCCTGCAGCCATTATGGAAAGATATGCCTCTCCTGCATAGGCCCTCGCTGGCTACCCCGGGGCCTGCAACTGATACAAAAAATCCTCCGTTTGTGAAGCCAAGCCAGAATCGGGAGGTAAAAAAACATTGCTGCACACATTCATTGAAGAACTTATTTATCTCCTGCGAAACAAAATGCCTACATACACTGGTAGGAGAGGCAGTCATCTTTGCAGCTGGACTATTATGTAGGAAAAAAGTGAGTATAAATGTCTAGTGAGTGTTCCTTTGTAAAGGAAAGCCGAAAAAGTAGGTGAGTCGGTAAGATTACAAGATGAGTAGAGGCAACTGAGAAGAAGCTAAAAAACCATCGCAAAAAATATGAAACAGCGAGAGAAGCAAAAAATAAAAGTGAGCAAAAATGACAATCAAATTCTGTTATTTTTGTGGATGGAAAAAAAGCAAAAGAAATAGTAAAAGTAGAAAGTCAGGAGCACCCATAATTGGTCACAAGTAGCGTCCTTGTCAAGTGTTTACACATCTAATTGCTGAAGACTGCTATTTGCTTGCTGTCAAGCTTTGGACATCTATGAGAAACAGGCTGATATTGACAATCACGGTTTGAGTGAAGAGAAGAACATGTGGAAAAGGAAGTAGAGAAGAATGGACCGGTGGAGGGGAAAGAGAAGAAGGCAGAAAGTGGAGAATGATGAAGATAGAAAGTAGTAAAAAAAAAAAACTGAATGAAGACGAAAGAAGAAGAAAAAAAATAAGAATTGAAAGGAAAAAGAAAAGAAAAATAGATATGATTTTGTGTGCCCCTGAATGTTTGTAATACTTTTCAGTAGGTTCACATACTACACTAATCCTAAACAGAAATGCAAGGGAGTGACACTTTGATCCAAGGCAGGGTGCACTGATACTACACGCTGGTCCTAGGCAGAATGCTAGAAAGCTACACTTTGATCCTTGGCAGTACACACAGATACTCTGATCTTTGGCAGGAGTCAACCCATACATTGAATAATACCATCATTTTTGATGGGTACTATGCTGGTTTTGTAATAAAAGGCAGGAAGATGTAGAAAGAAAAAAAGTAATAAGAAGAGAACAAAATGAAACAGAAAATTGATTTTGTGTTGGGTGGGTCTCAAAGAGAAGTAAAAACAAACTGAAAATGAAAAAAAAAATCTGCCCAGAAAAAATTTCTCTTTTCTTTCTGGGAAAAACTG
Source organism: Thysanoteuthis rhombus (assembly GCA_963457665.1). NCBI lineage: Eukaryota > Metazoa > Mollusca > Cephalopoda > Oegopsida > Thysanoteuthidae > Thysanoteuthis > Thysanoteuthis major. The sequence continues at coordinate 36,117,301 of OY735199.1, read as the reverse complement.
TTGAAACTGTTGGAAGTGTCCATCAACCTGAATGTAATTCTCAAAGATCATTTGCCACCGAAAGAATAAAAAGAAGAAAAATATGAAACAGCCAGGAAGGGCCATAACTCATTCAGAAGTAATGTATGACAAGTTGTAAATTACCTAAACAGAAACTGTAAATATTAGATTTGCAGTCCCATTCCATCTACCATTTTTCTTTTTAGAAACTGTCAACATAGGTTTCTTTTCAATTTCTAAGTTAGTTTGGCTGGCTCTGTATGGATCACATGTACAGACCACACTGATTGAGGAGCTAAAGGCCTGGAAATTTAAACCTTAACTTCTCATCATGTCAAGAAAAAACCTTCTTCTTTGATTTTTGAAAATTCCTCTCCTTAAAAATGTTCCATTCAAAATGCAAATTTATGCTGAATTGGTCCCTTAGTTTGTGTCCAACATCATACCTTTCAAAGTACATAAAACTTTTTTCACACAATCTCAAAATTAAGCCACCAAGTAACAGAGCAAGCTCTTGCAATTTAAGCCTCTGATATATGAAAATCTAAATATACAGAAGGTAACTTTGTAATCCCGAATCACATTGACAAATGGAAAAGTTTGAGAGGAAACATTATTTGTTTTGAATCCTTCAGATGAATGGTTAAACGAAAATGAAAAGGCGTTAACAATTGGCTGAAATCCTCAGGCTCAAACATCATTGGAGCCAAGAATTAAGGGACATTTATTTATAACCCAGATATCATTACCTCATAAATACAGCTTATCATCCATTGTAGATTGGCTGGACACTGTGATAATGGAACTCGCTTGAGCCATCTGGGAACGGAAACTGAGACAGAGTGAACTTGTCAAATAAGCTGATGCTTTACTGCCCGGGAAGAGATTCTGTCAGGATAATGTTTGTGCATAAATCATACATCTTTGATAATAATAATGATGATAATAATAACAATTACTGTAATAATTATTTTTACCCTTGAGTTTTCAAACTGAGAGTGACTGGTGGCTTTCAATGGAGATCAGTAACTGCAACTCTCCTCAGTATTCTATTTGCTCTCAGTGATGCTGTTGTTGGGATTTTTCTCAGCATTCAATTAGCAAAACTGTCACTTTCAAGTTCCTTGATTTCTCTAGCTCTCCAGCAAGGGCTAGATACTTATCCAACTTTTCATTCAGTGGTGGTGCCAGCATTTTGTACCAGACCGGGCAAGGTTCAGCCAGAAAACTATAAGGGCAGGCAAACTTTTCAACATAAGTGGTAATGTCACAAATTTTGTAGGCACAGGCAAGGCTGCAGGGAGCCCAGGCAATGCACTCCTTTCTTTAATCTGATTGACAACTTTGAAATTTTGGTTATTTATTGTTGAATTTGAAAATATGAATTTTAGCCTATTGCTGAGTCAAATTTCATTCGTCCTGAAATGTATGCAAGTTATGAATGACTGGGTGTAATGAATGACTGTTACTATTGAAATGTCGTAAATGGTCATTGTCAGTGGTGTAACTGACTATAAGCAAAGTGTAGGGAAGGGAGAAATCAACAAGCAAGTCAAGATTGTACATGCATGCATTATGGAAAAAGTTCATCATGCCTCATTATTATTGTATTGACTGTTTGCATGTTTTCATTTTCGTATTTTTATGAAAAGAGTAATTTTAACTAGATCAATGTTTTTGTAATTTTATCATTTTAATTACTTGAAAAAGATGTAATTAAAAGAATATTTTCATTGTAAATCACTACCACTTCCGCCATCTGATGAGTGTATTATCACTTTTCTATATTATCCATCATGATCATGACAATAGTGACTGTTAAATGGACCTTCTATACTCAATGGTCAGTGTTGGAAAATGTCCCGCAATTATGTTTCAGTAGATAATACATACCTGAATTTTTTAGCTCATAAATTATAGAAAAAAGTGCATACTATACATAGGAAATTGGAGTATTAAAAAATCTGGCAAATGACTTTTCAGACTAATCAGATTGATTGCTAAGAATTTTAGCTGAAAAAAAAAATGAAACAAACTATTTCCAAAATGAGTAGGTCATTTTGGGGTCAACAAAAAAATGGAGTTTGAAACACTTTTGAAATTTTTTGTAGCATAATGAATACATGCACAGATTTCAGTGTGTGAGGACTGACTAAAGATGAAGATGAAATTATGTTGTTATTGCTAAGACATAATATTAAGACATACTAATCACTGTTAATGATAATTATTCTCTTACATTGATAAGAGTTCATCTTTGCCAACAGAAAGATAATTCCACATCAACCTTATTCTCAACACTCATAACTTACTTTGAGGCAAATTTTTTTTCTTTATTCCCTGATTTTTTAAAACATCTCCCAAATCTGCCACTTATTAATTGTCGTTATGAACTATACAAAATTCCAGATGAAACAATTCTTTTAGTCAACATGAACTGTACTGAATTGAGAACAAAAATTAGTTTGTTCGCTCATGAGCATCTGAATTATTTTGAAGTTAAGAACCAGACTTACTCGGCCAAGTCACTCTGGAAATCCATTCAGTGTGTCTTTAAAGCCTGTCAAAATTGTCAGTTTTCATTTACCACTCACTTGATGAATTGTGAACTTCTATCAGGTCAATTCCTTACCTGAGGTATAAATATCTATGAAACAACATTCTACAGAAAATATACAAAGTTTAACAGAACTTAATGATTAAAAATTTAGAGTTTTGTTAGTTTTTTTGGACTTGGTATATGTTTAAAATTTTTTTGGGTTTCTACATAGATTTTTGTCGACCATTTTCTGACAGCAGAGTGAAGTAGTTTGACTAAGTTATAGAAATAAATCTTACAAAGGGAAAGAACTGATAGCATTGTTGAGATTTGAAAGAAAAAGCTACGAACGAATAACTACTTAGAAAATTCAACAAGCTTTAGCCAGAAAAGTCCAATTATATTATGAGGTAAGAGATTCCTTATGTAAACATATGTTGTTTTTCTTCCTTGGAATATCTTAGCATAAGTGCAGCTCATAAAATTATTCTGAACGCTTCAAGTTCATTTAAAAAAAAGAAAACATCAAATACGGAGTATTTCCTGTTCTAAGGAGCTTGGAGATGATAAGTTAACTGTTCTTTATTTTTCTCACAAATACCCAAAAAACATTATATTCAAGACTCGTCTTAACATTCACTTGTCATAATGTCTAGGAAAAATGTTTATTTTCATGTAAAAAAAAATTCCGCTACTGAATAGGTCAATGATGGGGAAGGATGTTTCAATTTGCACCGTAAGTTTACGCTAAATCAATCACTAGTTTGTATCTAGCAGCATGCACGCTTATTTTTTGAAAACTCAGACTTTTTTAGTGATTACTGCTCAACAAAATGCAAGAGAAAAGACTTATTCATTGATCACCCAAATTTTTGATAGATCACCACTGAGATGGCTTGCTGCCAAAAAACGTTAGTCATGTGATGTTTCTATTGAGTGACTAAGCAGACCTGTTTTTATAATAGTTTATTTTTAACTGACATCCTAAATAAAGTCATTATCTTGGTTGAATAGCATTATTAAGACTATCATAGGGACATTTTTAAAAGGTCTTGTAAAAAAGAAAAAAATCAGAGCACATGTGTTTTATTTGGTGCATTGAATCCATTTTAAACTTACCAATGCTAACAAATACAATATTTGGATTTCATGCAAATATCAAATCCAACCAAATCCAGGACTCCTCAGAGAGTGCTACATAATGTTTGATTCAAGTGATTGATATTCACCACAGAACGAAGTCCACTGACGAGGAAGGAAATTATGTTTGGGCGTAAATATTAGTGTGCGAAATTAATACTTTTTTTCATTATTGAGCTGTGCACTTATAGATGTACCTCTGGATTTAAAGATAATGAAAAAATTATCCATAAAATAATAAATGATAATTGATCTTTATTTCCTTCAACTAGACCATTGTTTATGCCCACCTCTGAGGGGCAGGGGGTAAAGATGGAAGAAGGAACACTAAAGCAGTCTTAGATAAGTTTTGAAGTTACTTTCTGTTCATTTTGCATTAATGGAGTTAGTGACAAATTCCTATAAAGACTCTTGTTATATTTTTTTTTGTTTTTGAGAGAAAGGAACAAATGGTTACCTTCTTACCATAAACAAAGATATTGGAATTTAAAAACAAAAAGTGGCAATTCAAACTGAGAACCCTGCAATGTGCACATGAAAAAACTATGCTCAACCTCACATGGAAAGATCACAAGACAGCACAATATATTAGGGAAAAACAGGAGTTCGGGACATCTTAGAATCCATTATAAATCTCAAATGGCTATGGGCTGATCATGTGGCGAGAATAGCAGACAAATGCTGGACATCATGACTAACAACATGGATCCCTAGTGATATCATGCAAAACCAAAGCCGGCAGGATATAAGATAGAGAGACAAACTAGATAAGTTTAGAAAGCATTGATTTCACGAGGCTCATGATAGAGAGATCTGGCAAATCCCAGCGAGAGTAAATGTCCAACAACAGATAATAAAAGACTAATGATGATGATAATGATGATGAATCTTTATTTTCCTTCATATAAAACATTATGTATATATATATATATATATATATATCTATATAAACATTGCAATTTTAAATTCTGAAGATTTTCTTTTATTTTTGTTTTTGTTTCCAAATAAATTACCAAACATTTTCGAATCAATCATTGTTCCCTCATCTGTGCCGAACCATTATCATGTTTTTGATCATATCCAAGTCAATTAAAAATAGATTGTGTTTGCCGTATCACATGAAAATTGTTAATTGCAAAACAATATGTTCTAAAGTTTATTTATGTGACGACATAAAAAGTCAGAGGCCAATGTTAATGTAAAAATCATTGCTAAACACCACTGATGAATGAAAACATTGATTTAAGTCTTTTCTTTTGATTAGAGAATAGATGAGAATGGACACTATTCTTGTTTTGTTTCAACTCAATCAAAGGTCTCCTTTAAGTCACTTCCTATTGATAGAATTTATATCATGATTATTTGCAAATAACTGAATGAATGAATAAGAGAAACTACTCTATAATTTGCATTTAATATACCTAGAGTTATCTACCTTGAGAAATTAGTTTATGATAATATAGATTATTAGGGTGAGATCAGATATAGACCCAACTCTATCACTTCTAGTTTGGGAACTGCTCTCTTCTACAAGTTGAAGCATTTTAATGGTATTTCACCAATGAAAATCTTGCTATAAAGGGACATTTTTGCCGTGCTACTATAATAAACAAACATACAGAAATATAGACGTATTGACGGATGTAAAATTGCTGAGAAGCGAATACTTTGAAGTTATGTGAGGATTGAGCTGTAAAAACGTTTTCCCTTTCTCTTGTTTTGTTTAGAAAAATAGTCAGCTTTTCAACTAAGGATTTTACTTGATTTTCATCATTGTGAGCAAGTGTATGTATAAATCTTTGGTAAGATACAGAATCGGTCCAAGGAATTAAGATTGAATTTGTCCCGACATAGCTTTTGCTCTATCTTCAATAACTAAAAACTTATTTAATTCTTCACAATGGTCTCAGATCAGTAGAACTAGTTTTAGTTCATGTATACTGTTATATCAATTTCAACAGAATGTTTACTTGATGAATGAGTAATATATTAAACGCTTGGAGAACAAAAATGTTTCAGAGCAGACACGATGAAAAAGGAGTATACAGAGAGAAAATTAAAACAAATTTTAGTATATCTATCTATCTATCTATCTATATATATATATATACACATATATTTTTTTTATCTGGTAGACTCAACCTGGAGCAGAAGGTTACAACTGAACCACACTGGATAATGTTGCTGTATTTTCAGTAGCAAGTAGGATTTATGGAATGGAGTTGCTAACCCCATGTCCAACCAAACTCCTTTACCCATACTTAAAACTTGCAGGATATCTAATGCTTTTTACTCATACCTGGGGGAAGAAGTGGATTCATGCCTTTCACATAAGCATTTGTGGAAAGTGAACTCTATCAATCTTGGCTGACTCTTGATCTTTGTTTGCCAATTCTGTTTTCTTTACTGGTTGCTGTTACACCACTCGCAATTCCTGATTTTTGTATTAACTTTTTTTAAAAGCAAGGAGTTGTGATAAGACTCAAAATTCAACTACGTTCGGATTTGACAGTGATTTAAGCATCATGAGCAGATTGCCCCAGGTACTTAGATAATTATTTCCAGGAATTTATGAAGAGAGTATCCAGATAATTATATTTGATTTCATTTCTGTGGTAAATTTAATGAAAGGCAAATCTAGGTGCTAATATAATTTACCTTGACAGCAAGCCATAAAAAAATTATATATATTGGGTGTATATCAGATAATACAGATAAATATTCACAGATGAATATGCACACATACACGAACACACAAAACGCCTCTTTCTTCCTCTCTCTCTCTCTCTATATATATATATATATATATATATACATATGATATATATGAATGGATATTAGTATCTGACCCAGCTAAAGAGTGCTCACATTAAAGTGTGTGTTTATACCTCACCTCAAGCTCATTCTTTATTTTCCAATCTATGTGGTACGTTCACTACCAAAAGTCAATCGATCCACACAAAAACTTAGTTCCCAATGAGAGTGAGATATCAAAGACAATGGGACAAATAAGAATAATGTAGTTTCTATTATTATTCATACTATCCTCATCTTGGTTGTTTTTCATACAATGTTTCAGTTGTTGTACGGCCTTCATCAGGTATCATCTGGTAGGTGTGAGGGAAGTAACGAACCGAACCCTTTATTTAACCAACGGGGTATATAGACCGCACCCGCCCCTTTAGCAGTAGTAGTATTTTCGAATTATTATTGTCTCACACTGGGATTGAACCTAGAACCATCAGATTACTTGCAGTAATTCTGTCTGATTCTCTAACCACTATGGTATGTGTCAATTTCTTCATCATATGAATATATGTGCTCAAGCTCACGTGTAGATATCATATGACAGCACAGTACATTAGGGAAAAGACAGGAGTCCAAGATATAGAAAGTAATAGAAAACTCAAATGGCATTTGGCTAGACATGTTGAAAGAATGTCAGGTATCCCCTGGGCATCACAACTTACAACATGGATCCCCAGAGATCATATGCAAAATTGTGGCTGCCTGAATGCCAGATGGTGTGATGAGCTAGACAAACTCTGAAAGTACTGGCTCAGTGATACTTATGATTGACTGGTCAGGCAAATCTTGGGGATAGTGTATGTCCAACAACACTAAATGGCTGATGATGATATACATATATATATATGATTAATGTGTATTTAGGCAGCAGTCCCTCATTAAAAAAGTTTGAAGACAATAGACAAAATTCTTTAGTTAACTTTCCATGTGTACATATGAGAGAATGCATCCAATGGATGTAGATATTGTCCAAATTTTTTCAATGTAGCACTCTTGACCAAACTTCTGACCATTGTCAAGATCGGGGAAAAACAGTAGATGCGATTAATTTTATAATTTCTGCATTTGCCAACTGAGCATTATGATGTTGTTATGCACACGGCAACATACAAGGAAAATCATCCACTAGACTCAATGTATTTATTTACTGGTTGTTAAATACATTTTAAATCCTAGTTTGATAACCATCAATCAAAACTGTCAACGTAAGTTTCTTCAGTTTTCGAGTTGGTTTGGCTTACTGGCTGGCTGTATATGGATGTATCATGAATAAAGGCCCCCACCAATGGTGTTAAGGGGCTGAAAATTTTAGTATTTACTTCTTAAATGCAGAAAAAATTTTTTTTGTTTTTTCCAAAATTTCCTTTTAGAGAGGTTTTTAGTGAGGGTTCAATTTCAAAAGTAAATTTATGATAAATTGGTCCCTTAGTTTGTGCCCAATAGTTTTTTGAAAATTCAGTTTTAGTGATCACTACACAACAAAAGGTGAGAGAAATAACTCATGTACTGATGACCCCTTTTTTCAATTTTCTAATTGATCACCCCCCAACATGGCATTCTGCCAAAAGACATTGGTCATGTGGTGGTCTTTGTTGAGTGACTAATTTTATTATATTGATCATCCCAACATGTTCGTTGATCCTGAGAGACATTGGTCATGTGATGGTTTCTATTTAGTGACCAACCAGACTTGTCTAGTGTAGGATTTTTCATTTTAGAGTTACATAGTAAATAGAATCCTGCTCTAAAATGTTAAAAAATCATTTTTCCTCAAAATTGTATGTAAGTGCATTACACAGCCTTAAGATGCACCCGTTAGCTTGGGAAATGCATTGATATCTCGAAAACTCAGCTCAGGAATGGCACCAAAAATAACCGAAATAAGAATGAAAAAATGAAAGTATATAGAAGAAAAATAGTTAGCTTGCACTAAAACGCAATCAAACTACTAAACCTCTAACACTTACCAAGAATGCAAAATCCTTGAATCCTCTGCTGCAGTAAGCAAACTTGGGAAACATTTCTGTTTACCACATAAGTATCAGGTTCACCTCTCTACTCTAATCATTTTCAAAGCCACCAATTCTATATCTTGGGGGTGAGGAGCATTTTTCATTTCAAAGAGTTTTTAGTCAAAGATTGATATGTTCCCTACAGTTATCCTTGAACAGAAAATCCAAAATAAATAATCATTATTTTTAGGTGGTTCCAAGATATCTTTGTCACAGATGACATGTTTTTAGAGATATCATTACAGTCTTTTCAAATGCAGATATACTGTAACAAGAATGTCTCTTGGGATATTCTGCTATGATGAATGAATCATTAAAGTGTTTTTGTTCTACGGGGAAATCTTGGGTTTATCAAGTATAGAGGAAACCATATATCATAATTATGGATAATCTTATCAAATGGTCATTGTTATCAAAATCAGTCAGTCCAAAAAACTTTGATAAAAATGAATCAAATATCATCATTAATTTATCAACATTATAATTTTTTTCATAACAATGAATTTATGAAAATAACAGCGACAATACTGTTGGTCATATGGCAGTTACTAGTGAGTGTTTAACGAAGACCTATTTTTATATCCTTCGCTTAATGCTATTGTTATCTAAGCAGATTCCTCGGTCATTCATCAAATCAGGCTAACAAGTTCATTAGAATTACTTGAAACTTAATTACCATAACTATTAACATAAAAAAATCAATGACATATTTTGTTTTATTTCAGTTTGGAACACTTTTTTAGCATCTTCAATGACACCGTGATTTATTCAAGTAGGTTCCTTACGGAGTACAGGGCTGCAACTTTTCTGAGATTTAAGTAACAAGTTAAAGTTTTTATAGGGTTTGGGTGCTGGCCTGATTTTCAATCTTCCTTGCTTTTCACCCGAGCTTTGGACCAGTTATGGCGACAAGGTTTTCTTTCAGTTAGAGTAACTTTTTTTTAGCTGGACTGTCTTATAGGGCTGAAGGGCTTGAACGTCCCTGCTATTTTACTCATGACTGACGGATTTGTGGTTTTCCAAAGGGTATCAGAGCAAAGTGAACATAAGCAGCCTCGTTTGAAACAATTCTATTTTCTCTGTTGGTAACTGCTATGCCACAACACACCTCTAACTTATGAAACTAGTAAGAAAGATTCTCTTGGACAAAACTTTGTCCAGAGATTGATTTGTGCAATAGCAGACTTTTCTTTTAGAAAAGTCCATTTACAAGTAAAAATAACAACAAGAAATTGAAAAGAATGGTTCTTCATATTTGACTTAGCTAATCAGGCTGATCAGGAGAGAAATCGCTTAAGTCTTGACAGCTGCAAGTTTGAATCAGTTCTGACACTTATTGGTCTATGAATGATGGCAGAATGCAGCCGGAATAAAACTTTGGGAAATTACATGGCATCCATCACCAACACAGGCACATCCATAAGTGTGTAGGTGTAAAATAAATAACAAGTGAGACAAAGACAGTGTGGATAAAGGTAAGAAAAAATAAAAGATGTGAGCTGAACAAAGGAATGGGGGGTTGCTGAGTGTAGGGGTAAATCTTCAGTTAAGTACTTTTGTATCTTTCTACTCCTGTATGTGTAAAATTGTTTTCACATGATCTTCATGTGTTTAAATATGCTCTCACCTACAAGTAGACAAATGTTCATATGTACACTTATCAAACCAAATATGTAGATCTATATGTCTATATATATACGGACATACAGTGCTTCTTTAAAAGTCTTAGATATGAAAGAAAGAAAGAGAGAGAGAGAGAGTATACAGAGGAACCCGTTCAAAGTGATCTCTTAGGAACATGGTCTTTCAGATAGAAATAACTGGCTGATACCATTTAGCAAAGGATATAAGACAAGCCTGGTTAGTCACTCAATGAAAAAACTGTCATGTGGCCAATGTCTTTTGGCAGATCAAAAAATTGGAAAAAAAAGCGATCAATGAATAAAATATCTCTCCTGCCTCTTGTCTGGTGGTGATTACCAAAAAAGTTTGAATTTTCAAAAGCAAACATGAATGCTGCTGAGCACAAAGTAACATTTAGCATGAAATTATGCAGCCAATTGTGCCCCCCCAACACCCCCATCCCTAAAAAAAAAAACCCTGATCTCTCTACACATAATAAAGAGTAGATGTTTACATTCTTAACCTCCAATTCTATTGGCATAATTCCTTGCCAACAAGCTCCACTTAGAAACTGAAGAAATCCATGTTTACAATTTTGGTTGACGGTTTTATCATAGGAACAATTTACATTCAACTTTATAAATCTACATTCATTATTATGAATTTATTCAGGCAAAAAAAAATCCGATTGTGTCATCATTTATAATTCAAATACATATCAAAATTATCAGTATGGATTATTTTCCTTGCATCTTTTTCATTGGTATCATCTTTTCTTTCTCACAATGTTTTCAGTTGAAACATCAATGACTTTTAAATTGTAAGAAATAGGCTGAGGGACTCAAGAACCACCCATATAACATTCTTTGTTATTTTTGTAAGTATAATGCTGTAATCTTTCATGGGTAAGTGATTGGAGAGTTATGTACATATGAAGAGTACAATCTATAGTCCCCACATTTATCTTAGAATATGCTTTTATTGTTGAGGCATTTGGATAAACACATCAGTCATATGAATGAAAGGAAAGATAAAACTTTAATAATGGGTGTCATCAAACTGACAACTAGAACTCTACCCCATCAACTACAGCAGGAGCCACTCAGTTGCTTTGTTCTAAATGCAATGGTTACTTGGGATTATACACAGTGATGTAAAGTAAGCTGAAACTGTCTGTTTTCAATGTAAACAATGGACCCTTCCACTTAAGGTTACTGCAAGAGAAAAAAAGCAGAAAAAGTCATCAGTAACTTTTAATGGAATTGTCCATTGTTCCATCATTCATAGTTAAGCCGAAGATCTGCAATGACTGAAGTTTCAGTCATCTACAGCAAATGGTATAAACTTATAGTGTTCAATACTATGCAATAACTATAGAACCACAGCCAGAAGTATAAGTTATCATCTCTATTCAATGTCTATTCCACAAGTTGGCATTAGTATCTATGAGTAATATCCAACTGCAGAGAGTTTCAAAGTTTGAGTAATGAGTAAGAGAAACCATGATGGGTTTGAGGTTGGTATTGGTAGGGTCATTTCCTTAAAATTTCAACCAAAATTAATTTGAGTCCTTCATTTAGCAACATGGGGATACCCCCTGGGAGATTGTATAAATCCAATTATGTCTAGGGATTGTTCGCTATTCATAAAATGTAGCCATCAAAATTCTGTGCCAACAACAATGGCAATAAAGTCTTCCTACTTTCCCCAGCATTGCCTGATGAGCAAGAACAACAAAACTTCAAGACTTTAGAATTCTTGGAGAAAATGGCCAAGGTGCCGTTGCATAAAATTCTGATTTATGTCTGTAGGAATAGACAAGGAATAAATCCCATTTGACAAAAGATGGATTCCATCATGGAACAGTTGATGAGGTGCAGAGCCTAGTTTGTTTAAGAAGGATGGAAATTCCATTGTGAGTAGATGATATAATGTTGCTAGAAATTGGGGCGTATTGAGAGAAGTGAGACAGAATTTTAGACAAAGGAGAAAATGGAGTAGGAATTAGGAAAGGTGAATCTTCTTCGGTATAAAGATAAAAATAAGAAGATCAGAGAAACAGAGTGAGAAAAATTAGGGAAAAAAAGGAAGAAAATCGAAGGATGATGAAGTACAAAGAGGAATGAAATAATGATGAATGAAAAAGACTGATGATTAATGAAAGAGAAAAGAAGAATGATGATGAATGAAAGAGGAAAATATAATGACAATGAATGAAAATGAGGGGAAGAGGAAAACGAATGTTTGGAATTATAGGAATGAGGAGGAAAAAGAAATAAATGAATGAAGAAGATGATGAAAAAGGTTGTAAGAAAAATAAAACAGAAATGATTAGTTGTAAGTGAAATAAGGGGAAAGGTTAGAAAGAGAATGGAAGAGGAGGAACTAAAAAAAATTAATGAAGTAAAAGAGAAAGTAGAGATAAGAGAGAAAGAAATTGAAAAAGTAAAAAAAGGAAAAATGTGGAGAAAGAGAGACAGAAAATTTGAGAATTAGGGATAGTCTTATTATATCGGAAAAAAAAAAAGAATTACTGAAATGAAAATAAGAAAATTGTTGGAGAGGATTCAGGGATTGACGGACACAAAGGAAGTTAGGAAAGAGCAGTACTTTCTATCCCTGCCATTCCCAGCCGCTTCTTAATAGTATTAGTTCTCAAACGTAAACTAACTCCCGGCCATTTTCTGCCAAACATTCAAGAGTTAATAGTATTTTGAAAGGACAGGGATAGTTTTTGCATCAAAATGATTCATGAATGTGTGGCATCATGAAAAGTTCTGCTGATAACACTGTGATAGAACGGGAGGCAAAATACAAGGAAAATAAGTACTATTACTAAGCAAGAAAGGGTGAGAGGGGGAATGAATTGAAAATAAACAGGTCTGGTTAGTCATTCAGTGGAAACTGTGAGGTGACCAACATCTTTTGGCTGCATTCTGTGTAAGGGATGATCAATTTAAAAAATTGAGAAAGTGGTGATCAATGAATAAGTTAATCCTCTCGCATTTTTGTTATCAGTGATCACTAACAAAATCTGAGTTTTCAAAAAGTAAGCAAAAACAGGGAATCAATTTAGCATAACACTACCCTGCAAATTGAACCACATGCTAAAACTACTTGGGGGAGGGACAAAAAATTGTTTTGGGGCAGACATGATGAAGAGTAAATGATGAAAATTTCAGCCCAGAGCTCCTTTGGTAGGTTCTGTATGCACTATACATACATACATACATATATATATATATATATATATATATATATATATATATATATATATATATATATATATAGCCAGCAAGCTGTACCAACATGAAAACTGAAGAAAGTATTTTGACAATCTTGTTTGACGGTTTCTGATAGAAATGAGGAAAAACGATTTGTGGTATTACCGTTTATGTACCAGAGAGCAATTTTGAAAAATCTTTTGGATTTCATCACTATCATTAAACGTGGTTCTGTTCATTTCTGTCACTCCCTGCCGCTTCCAAACACTGCTACTTCTTGAACATGAAGAGATTCTCTACCATTCCCTGTTACACCTTCCATTAACATATGAGAACTCATAGTATCAAGAAATGGCAGGGATAAATTTTGCATCAAAAGATTTAATTTATGTGTGGAAGGGATGAAAATACTGCTGTTATCACTAATCAGCCTTTTAGAGTCTGTTGTTGGACATAGGCCTTCCCCAAGGTCTGCCAGTTTTTTTGTTTTTGAGTGTCACATTCAGGACTTGTCTAAATCAACACAAATATTCTAATACCCTGACTTCAAGTTTTGGAAAAAACTGATTTTCTCTTTCTTTGAGGACTTTTTATCTGTTATAACTTATTTCTACGCCAGATTTTATCAAATTCGATACAAATTTTAATTTTTTACCACATATATTGTCAAAATATATACTTTTTCTGGCATTTGCAGTAAAACCTTAAATTTGAATTTTATCAATTTGATAAATTTGTTTGCGCTCTTCCAAAAGTTACTTTTCATGCCTGATATTTAATCAAAATTTTTGTACTTCTTCAAAATGTCAAAGAATTTGTTTATATACACAGGTACAGTATTACACTTATACTGGTACAAGATTGACGAAAGTTATGCGGAGAAAGAAACTTAAATGGAAGGAAAAATTAGGTGAAGTCAAAGAAAAAATGTTGAGTACTTGCATAAGAAAAAAAGTAGGAATGAGTAAGGCAAAAATATGAAAAAAAATAACTAGAGAGCATGAAATTAAAGGGAGAGAATAAGGAAAGTGAAATCATTCAACAGAAGGTAGCAGCTGAATTCACTTATGTCACATGAAGTTGAAGATAAAACATGCATGAAAAAAATAGTTTTCAGAGTTTTGCATAATCATACAATTAATTCACTTGAACTAATTTGGAAATGTAAATTTTCAAAAACCCTGGGGCCACAAAAATGTGAGGAAAATAAGATAATCTGTTTATATGGAAATATAAAATATTCTCAGGTTGAATTTGAGTTCACATGTTGATAAATCTTCTCTGACATATCAAAGTATGCATGCAATTATTTTTTACACAATATGAAGAGAGTGGTTCCAAAATGTGATAAGTGCCATTTGAAAAATAAATGTATTTAATTAGATAAAAAATTAAATTCTTGATTTATACTTTTCATCTTATTAAAACCTCCTAGCCTGTATATATATATACATATATATAGGTTGCGATAAGTTATAAAATATATGTATATATATATATAAATGGATATTAATAGATAAATTTTGTGGGCAAAAGGAAAACATTCTCTGAATTGAGAATAACTTTGTTTAGCATTATATCTATCATTAAGGAACATGAAGCTCATTTTGTTATATGAATGGTCAAACTAAGTTTACTACTATAACAAAATTGAAGAGAAAAAACACGTATCTTTATCTAGGACATTCACAGGATATGCTAATATCTCTCAATGTACATAGAGATTTGTTTGATAGTTGAATATAAACTACTCTCACTGCTACATTTGAGTGACATGATGACATGAGTGCTCAATTTAGACAAGACATAGTTGAGAGTGACTCAAGGTAAGATAGGCATTATGGTTCAATTAACCAGATGATTTGGTTCAAGTATCAATTGGATAGAAATATGTTCATAGAAAACAAGAAGTGTCCTGTTAATGCTTAGAAAGTTCATTACAAAATTTCCTCACATAAATAACTAGCAACTTAAAGAACTAAAGAACATATATCATCATCATCATCATAAGCCTTTTAGACATATACCTTCCCCAAGATTTGCCAGACTTGTCTATCATGGGTGTTGTGGAACTAACCCAAACTTCTATTTGTGACGTCTGAGGATCTACATTGTGGGTCGATGCGGACCCCCAATATAACTCAAATCAGGCAATGGTTTTGGATCAGAAGTTTCCACAATGAATGATAGGGACTAAATGACAAAGACAGTTTTGTTATTAAGATAGGAACCTAATAAACTGAAGCTTTGACTAATCAGAGCTCAGCAATACAAATTTGAATGTATTTTTTGACCAAGAAGCTTTTGCTGATCGAAGCACATTCTTTGATGTACTCTTATCCTATAAAAAGGATACACAAACTGATGCAAATCTAGTAATTCTTCCAAGCTGAAATAACGTTCCTCAAAGACAGGGCAAGGATAAACAAAAGCTGACTGGTCAGAAAATATTCAATTTAATCAATTAATCAGATCAATCAAATCTAATTAATTAGATCAGTAGTTTGTAAGTCTCCAACCTAAATAACCAACTGAATCTTTCATATCATTAACATTGGATTCATTTCTACAATTGAAATATTTTTCAATTTGTAGCTTACTTTAGTTCTCAAAGACTGGTTTGCAACCAGTCAAGGAGAAGGACAACTTTGAAATCAAAACCAGGAGTGGAACCCACCCATCCATCCATCCAGCAATGGGAAAAATAGCAAAAACAGTTTGGGTTAGAACTTGCAATCCCCTTTTGTGAAAGCCCACGGACCATATTGATGATAAGCACTTGAAAAGGATGGATCTTCACTCTACTCTGGATGATGTCTCCTCATACGTCAGCAGTCTTATAAGCATAAACAAATACAAAATAGTTTTACAATTCATTATAAGATATAATGTAAAGTTGATACACATCTTCACTTACCAACAATGATTCTAAAAACTTGGATTTTTTAATAACTTTATTCCTTTATTGTTTAAAGAGTTCCAAAAATACAAAAATATGTTTTGTTTTATGAAGATTTTAAATAAAATGAAATACAAAAATCTTGATCAGATTGAATTAAAAAACAACTTATAGTAATAAATTTTGTAAAAACCAAACTGTATTTGTTTATGTTTGTTAGACTGCTGACATATCAGGTTATGTCATCAAGTGTAGACTGAGGATCTTTCCTTTTCAATCCGATCAATTCTGGGTTGCCTATCATCAACATGATCCTAACCTACTTGCCAAAGATGATTGGCCCGTAAGCTGAATGACCAATCAAAACAAGGATCAAGCTTACTTGAATAAAATTTTTACTGTTATACAACTGTAAACACCTGGGTTTTTCTCACAGATCTTTTCATAAGCAAAAGATTACTTGGAATGATAATTGCTACAGCCATTTCAGATGGCTGATCAAATTACAATTTTATATATACACATAACTGTGATCGGTAGTTCTGGAATGAAGGAATTACTAATACTAATGGTCAAAAATAGATGTTCTGATATTTCATTCACAATTTTTTCATTTTGCAAGCAATCATTTGTGATCTGTATGAAAAATCAACTTAAGATTAGATATTTTGTGTATAGTCTTATGGAAATGATAATATCAAATGGAATACACACACAAATATATATATGTATTCATAGATATATATGAAAACACATACACACACATCTATGTATGAAATACATACATCTGTACATATAAATATACAAGTATAAAGAGAGATAGAGTTTCATGCACATATATATTTATACTTGTGCACTAAAATGTTTCTTTTATTAACCAACGAGACACAACTTTTATTGTGAAAACAAACAGAAAGTCAATTGATAGAATGTGTTATGGGCAATTTCCAGGACCAAACATATAGATATCCAAACACAAATTTATATGGGCATATGGGAGAGAAGAGTTATTTCTTAGGTCAGAACAGAAGTCTGTAAATGCACAGATGAGCAATATTGTTTTGGGATGGACCCAGATATTTGCACTGCTGACAATAGAGCTTACACTGTAACACAAATGAATAAATATATATATATCAAATTAATTAAGTGAAGGACCACAGGTGTAAATGCCAGCCCAACACCCTAATTTGGGTGTAACCAGGTAAATTTCCAGGCAAATGAAATCCTTTGCCCTCTTAAACAAAGAGTTCCTATACGCTCATACCAAAAGCAAATACACATGAGAGATTGAGAAAATACTTCAATTCTGACTGAAATGATATTGCAATGATTTCTTGCTAATATGCTGGGCCTCACTACCTCAGACAACAAACTGAAAAATATTGTATTGAATGTTTTTGATTAGTATTTTCTTGTCTATGATCTAATCAAGACAGTGAAAAGGTCACTAAACTAGAATTGTATAATTATGTTCTATTGAACAATCTATAATAAAACCATCAAAATACAAGTATAGTTTAGTGAGAAAGTTAAAAAAATATTTTTATTCAAAGAATCGTATGGACTTTTAAACTGTTAAAAAAGATTTTTTGTTGTTGTTTTAGTTGTTATCACTACATTTCAATCTATTCTGTGGCCTTCTCCAAGCATATAATCCATAAGAAAAGAGAGGTGGTACTCATTTGTTCTTTAGTGAAAACGGGAAGGAAACTGTGTCAAATATAAACTGGCTGGAAGGTTTGCAAGAAAAATGAAAGTATGAATAAGAATGGGTTTGTTTATTTGTAACCCCACGACTACAAATGTGACAGGAAGTCGGATTAAGTTGGGGTCCCACACGTTTGAAAGCATGCAGGCACAGGGTGCAATGAACCTTATTCCTTGCGCATGATTTTGCAAGGATGTCGGGACAAGCTGGACTATGTCCAAAGGATTAATCCTGTTGTGTAAGAGTCCCCAAGTCTCGATGTGTAAATTCGCGGAATCATCAGGGTAGGCTTGACTTCGTTCACAGGACGGATCCTGTTGATGCTCTCAGGACTAGCCTGAGCATGCTGGTCAGTGGTTCCAGGATGGGGGACAATCCCCGAAATTTATCAACTTCTCGGCCCAAGTGCATCAAAAAATAGATACTACACTTTGATCTTAGCCAAGAGCGAGCACTGACTCGCAAGGAGTAGGACATTCAGCACAAGTATCGATCACTGGAGTGAGTGCTTCGCCGGATGGCAAAGGAAGGAAAAGCACCGATTCCAGCATCCGTTTGATTTGGCGGTCGAGGTTTTCAACATCATAATTACATAAGATTGTGATTCAATAAGCATAAGGCTACAAGTATGGGGCATACAGTGAGGATCAAGGGTAAAGCGTCCGTCTCCTAAGAGACAACTCTCATTGGAGGATGTAAGGTTGGTTTGCATGCATCAACCTAGTGATCTTTGAAAGTTTCAAGTCTGGTTGAGATCTCAACTTTATTCTTAGAAGTTTTTATGACCATTCCCTTAACAAGATATAGGTCCATCAGTGGGATACTTCTTCCACCCTAATCACATGGCTTAGTGTGTACTCAATTAGCTGCTGAGTACACAAAAGAATTTGAAGATTTTTCAACCGGAATTAATAACTATTACATTATATATGTAGACAAGAGTGGGGATCAAAGTCACTAATGATGATGTAAATGAGGCCCTCTAGAATCATAGAAGATAAAATAATCTTTTGTTATTTGTTAAACCACATGAAAAATTTTTTTGCAAGTGAAAGTGATGCATATATTTATGCTTATATCTCACTTCTGATGAGGTTAATTACTTCAAAAGTTGTTTTTTTTTCTTATAAGTCATGAATTTGTTATATTTATCCTTGAAGTGGTTTACTGTTTTGTCATTAGTATTGTCAGTTATTGCTGTTCTCATGAGTTTCAGTTTTTTTTCATTATTCTTTGAGAGAATTTTTTCAGTTGATTTTTCTGCAGTCTACTTTATAAATTTTGTGTTTTTTCTTTCATTCATTGTCATCATCATCAATCTTTTATTGTCTGTCATTGTTAGACATATACCTTCCCCTATCTCTACCATGGGCATTGCAGAACCAATACTTTCTGAACTTGTCTAGTGTGTCTCTCCATCTTGTAAGCTGACAACCTTGGTTATATATATAAACTCTGGGGATCCATGTTGTGAGTTGTGATGTCCACCACTTGTCTGCCATTCTTGCAACATGACCAGTCTATTGCCATTAGAGATTTCTAATGGATTCTATGATGTCTCAAACTTTTGTTTCTCCCTGATATATTATGCTGTCTTGTGATCTTTCCATGTGAGGTTGAGCATCATTCTTTCATGCATACGTTGCATGGTTCTCAGTTTGTGGATCTGTCTCTTGATTAGGTTGTATGTTTTAGCTCCATAGGGAAGGTTGGGAGGATTAGTTAAATACTTTTCTTTTTAAAGTCTTCCATGATTTTGAATATTTGCATTGCATCTCTCCTTATTCTTCTTTCTACTAGTGTAGTTAGTTTTTGTTATTGGAAACCATCTTCATTTGGAAGTTTTTTCTAGGTCTAAAACCATTTTGTTGCCCTTCTTTGTATTTTTTTCTCAATCTGTGATATCTTTTTTGAAGAATGGATTCCACACTTGGATTGCATATTCTATGTGATCTGATATATGTGATACATAGTGTCTAAATGTTTGCATTATACTTGTCATTTGAGATACATTTTTTTAGTTATTTTTGATACATGATTGTGTGTTACAAAATTAAAAGATATACCTAGGTCTTTTTCATTTCCTGACTTTTTTAATTTTTCATATAATCATACGAGCTAACTGGGAATCGAAATTGAATTCATAACCACCACTCAACAAACCAAATTCTTACAAGGTGTTTAAAAATAACAAATTATATTAATCTTTCATGTCCTATTAATCTGCATTTGTCAGTAATAAGTGAATGATGATTTTTATTGTAAATGTTTATGCAATTTACTTTGAATAAATCTAATGAATACCACTTTGATAACAAGGATCATTCACATTGTTTGATTTGAATTTATTCTCCTCTTTCCATTCACACTAAATGAAGATGTCACATTCACATTATTAATGGTTTTATAAGTATCTTCAAGAATGAAAAGCACTTTGCTACAAACCTCAACTCAGTAATCACTTCCGCTAATTGGTAAACAATTCCATGTATAAAAGTGTTACATCTTTTACTAAATAACCATTTACCAGTGGTTATCTGCCATTCTTTTGACATGTTCAGTCTATTGCCATTTGAGTTTTATAATGGTTTAGATGATATCTCGGACTCCTATCTTTTCTCTAATTTAATGTGATCTCTCCAGGTGATGTTGAGTATGATTCTCTCGTGTGCACATTGCCTGGTTCTCAGTTTGAGGGTCAATCTTTTGATTAGGTTCCATGTTTCAGCTCCATAGGTGACTATCAGGAAGATGCATTGATTGTCTACTTTCCTTTTTAGGACGTGGGATTTTCTTGTTCTTGTGAGACAAGCTTACTCTATGAAGAGCTTGCCAACAGCATGATTTTTTGCTTGATTTCTTCTTCTGAGGATTTCAAGGAAAATCGTTGTCCAAGGTAGATATAGTGGTCAGCTTTTTTAGCTCTGTTCATGATTTTGATCGTTTTTTTTTTCTTTTTTTTGTCCATGTCCTCAACATGTTTGTTGTACATGGTATTTGTTTTGTTGGAGTTCACGAGGAGACCAACTTTCTAGCTTTCTTCATTTCATTTGTCTATCATTATTTGGAGATCATAAAGATTTTTAGCAAAGAGGATGATATCATTAGCAAATCTAAAGTTACTTAGGTATTTGCCATCTATTTTGATTCTTTTGCTTTCTTATTCTAGGTTTCAGGAGATCATCTCAAGGTAGGCTGTGAAGAATTTGGATAAGCTGGTATCACCTTGTCTCACAAGTTTTTTAGTCGGAAAAAACAGAGTGTTCACAAAGCATGATGAAGGAACTGCAGTGTTGGTAGGTATATTGCAGTACTCAGATATGAGGTCTACAGCCTGTTGTACTATAGCGTCAATGACTTTGGGGATTTCCGTTGAGTTTAAGGCCTTCTAAAGTCCGCAACTGCTACTGCGAGTGGCATTTTATATTCCGCTGCTTCAACACTTGTTCTAGGCTACAAAGGTGAACAAGACCTAAATAGAGATTAAAGTCATTGCTTCATCTGAAAACTTGTGAAATTTGATGATAATGAAACACCTTGCAGATACATTTTTTAAATCGACAAAATTGCTGTAATATATTTTTCTAGTGCGTTTAATCAACGAAATAAGTAATTAATCACCAAGGGGTTGATTAGATTTGTGTCATGCATTGTCTCAGGCATGCTATTATCTCATTATATTCCAAAATTCATTTGATTAGGATAAGAAATAAGAAAGGTATGGCCATTTATTAGCATTTTTTATAGTGCAGTTAATCGACTAATTTAGTAATTAATTACCCAGTGGTTGATTAGATTTGAGTCATCAACCACATATTGCCTTTGGCATGCCACAATCTCATTATATTCTAAAATTCTTTTCATAAGGATGAGAAATAACCAAGTTATGGCAATTTATTTGTATTTTCCAGTTGGTTGAAATCACAGATTTTGTGTTTAATTAATGATAAGATTATAGGACGATGCTCTTAGTATCTGAAAGCACTAAAATTGTTTTATTGTCCTTGTTTGTTGACCAAGTTTTCACAATTTTGGTATGAATTTCTTATTTATTGGAAGCTATTGCTGATAAAATAACTTTAAAATGAATTTAAGCAATTTGATTATTTTGTAACATTACTAAATTTTTCAAAGTGCATTTTCTGTTTCAAGGTTACCTGTTGAGTAATGCTCTTATTTCTGTGTATTGTGGTTGGTAAAAAAGATAAGGTTATAATCATAACTGTACCTTGCATAAATTAATCACTGTAGTTTGCGCATGTACCAGTACCAGTTATTTAAAAATATTATCTTCAAAGAATAGATCTTTTATGCAATGTTATCTATGAAGAAATACCAGCTCAAGATTTGGGCATTGTTACTCCAAAAGAGCTATAAAGACCACAAAAAGCGCTTTTTTGAAGAAACAAAACAAAAAAATGAACATTCTTTGATGGAGCCCAGGGGAGTACCAATATATATTTTAAGGTTGTAACACCAAAAATGCGACAAGGAGTACCCAGAGTGACAGACAGACACACACACAGACGAGTAACCAGAGAAGAATCTGTTGCCCACTTGGCTGGTTAGTTGAACAGGCATTTTATGAGTCTATGGTGACTCTAGCAATAACAAACAAGCTTATTGTTGCTTTTTATAATATCTTCAACTGGGCTGTTATAACAGTACTTCATATGTCACGTCAATGCAAATACAGGAGTTGAATGCAGTTGTTTTTTTGCAGATGAATGGGGGGAGACCATCTTTTGAGTAAAGTTAAACAGTAATAAAGAATAGGCCAGTAGGAAACACGGCTGGGGACTTTTAAATGGAAAAAGAATAATGACTTTTGGTTGAAATGCTTTTACATCAGTTGATGGGGATTCTAGATTATTTTTTTTGCATAAAATTCTGATTGGCCAAGGTGATGGTTAATTTGAACTCATTTTTTGAGTCACAGACTTAATCTTGGCCCTAAGTAGTGGAGAGTGCCACTACTTGTCACCTTACGAGCTTAGATACTAGATAAAGTTAACTAGTAAATATCAAAGTGATTCACTCAGTTTTTTGAGTAAAAATTAAAGAAGAAAAATGGCATAAAACCTACTAATGTGTTTTTTTAATGATGATGGTGTCCTGCTGTAAACATTATCGCAAAGTATCTGTAATAAGTATCCAATCTTATTCAATTGAAAAATTTGTTGACTTATGACTTTGTTTGATACAATAACCTTGTGAAAACACGATGTTGACTTGAATAAATCATATACAAAATTATATTGAACATAATTATAATTATTGATTGACCTGAGTGCTCTATGATTACCTTAGACATCATGTTGTGATTTGGGTTGTGCGAGTGAGAGATGAATCTAAGTCTTTAAGTGAAGATATACTTTATGTCCAGTCAATTTGGGTTTTATATTTGATTTTATTGCCCTCTAAAATATTTACTTGAAGTGTCCAACATAAAATATACTAGAAAAATATGAAGTTGTATCTAAGGTTTCAAAGCATAATTGATTTAATATAAATAGTGAAATTCTGTTCTGTAAATTTACTGTTTTCAACACTTTTGCAGAATGAATAATGCAGTTCTATATGACAAATGGTTTACAAGGATATTTGGAGGACTACAGCTCACTACAGCTCATCAAAGCCCCATAACCTTCCAAATCCAGCTTCAGTAGACAGCTCCTCTGGCTATAGTACTATTCATGTTTCTTTAGTTTTGAAGTGTATGCATAAATACATATATTTACATATACATTTATGTATCACATAGTCTAGACAACATAGATAGAATAAACAGATAACAATAACCGGTTGATGATATTAAACAAAGGATATAAGAAAATGAAACAGTGCACATTCATTGTTATAAATTCATTATTATAAACAACTTTACATTATGAAAAATTTAGCAATTTTTAGATGATTTCAAATGAAGTGTTTTGGACTGATTAATTCAGATAACAATAAGCGTTTGATAACATTATCTGTGATTATAATAAATGGCTTCCTCTGAGTCTGATAAATCCAAGACTTCTCGGAAGAACAAAAATACTTTAATGAATCATCCATCATAGTAGGATATCCCAAGAGGCCTTTTTGTTACAGTATGTATAGCTCTAAAAGAAGGTAACTGTATTTTTCAAGCATGTAATGATATCTCTGAAAACAAGTCATCTGTGACAAAGATATATCTTTGGACCACTTAGAAATAATGATTATTTATTTTGTTTTTTTCCGTTTAGGGATAACTGTGGGGAACATATCAGTCTTTAACCAAAACTCTTTGAAATAAAAATGTTTAGCTAATACGCTCTGCTCCCCATCTCCAAGTAAAGATATAGAATTGGTAGCTTTGAAAATCCTCTGTGTAGATAGATAAACCTAATACTTATGTGGTAAACAGAAATGTTTCCCGAGTTTGCTCACTGCAGTAGAAGATAGGAAGTTTTTGCATTCTTGGCAAGTATTTAAGGTTTATTGCATTTACTATTTTCTTTCCAATCTTCTGGAATTAAGTTATCAAAAATCTATTCCCTGAAATTGGCTTATATTTTTTTCCATTCCTTTTGGGGCAAAACTTTCAGAATAATTTTATCTCATAGAAACTTAAAGAATGAAAAATTACCAAAAAAAGGAAGAGAGAAAGGAAATAAAATAGCATTTCTTTTTTGTTTTTTTTTTCAAATTCCTGTTCAAAGTGTTTTAGTGTTTTCTTTATGAGATTTTTTAAAGCTATTCTGTTTCAAGATAGAATAATTTTGAAGCTAATATTCTCGTGGAACATCAGCAATCTGACCGATATCTCTATCAGTGGGTAAAATAGATTTTATAAGTATTGGACAAATGTTCTGAATTTTTGAGATGAGATGTTGTTATTATTAAATGAGGTTTATGTGGAAAGTACTATGTCAAGGAACCCAACACTTTTCAAAACAGTATGCAAAGTCCTCTATTGGGATCATGATTAGTTACTTCATTGCATTCTCCTTAATCCCACCTAAAATATTTGGAAAAATAACCCAGAAATCAAAGAGAGCCAAATCTGAATTCTGAGGGGGCCTGACAGTTGTAGGTAATCCAAATTAGTGCTTAAAAGAACTGTATAAGATGTGAAGAATGATTCCTTTTGTCATTGTGAGTGCAACAGTCACTGAATACCTAAGCTCCCTTGATTGCATCTCATCCTCTTTCTTAAGTATGACAATTACACTGTTCAACATCCCTAAGAAGATTTATCCACCTCCCCACAAATGCAAACATGACACAGGATGAATGTAGTATTCAACATGCGTGCAGGTGGGCAAAGACAAAAATTGCTTAGTCACCGTGAACAGTGTCATAGTGTCAGGACTACTCCTGCCTCACCAGATACATTACAATGGGGGAAGTGCTGCCCTGGGATAGGAATCCTCAGGACCAGGCTTACTTTGTTTATTCTGTGCCCCACCCTTAAGCAAGAACACAAACAAAGATCAGATGCCCTGCTCAAAGGGTGAGAAAGAAGCAGAAACATATGACAAAAAGCAAAAAGACAAAAGGAATCCTCTGGATGAAATTTAGAATTCCCTGAGGTTTACCATATATAACAGACAATAACAGACACCTGAAGGATGCTTGAGAGTACAGTGTCTGAAATGTTGAGATAAAAGCATCCAAGATGAGGATGCATGTCTGAAAGGATCATTACATAATAATGATAATACCAGACTAGATGCTTGAAGATTGTGGACGTTAAAATAAAAAGGATTACTTGAAGAAGCTATCTAAAAGAAACATGCTTAATTCATCAAATCACCATAGCAATCAAAAAAGGCTCATGTGACCAACCAGTCAAATAAAATGAAGATCCTCCTCTTTTTATTTGTCAGTGTACGTCTTCTGGCGCTTGTGGTCACATCTTTGGGGCTACATCTATATAACTTTGCAGGCACCTTCTAGAAGCTTTTTTTTTTCTCTTTTAGAAAATAGAGTACTATTCTGGGACAATGGTCATTTAGGACCAACAATACCTAAATCTTGTGCCGGTATTTTTTCTTTAGATAGTTTTACATAAAAGATCTATTTTTTTAGATAATGTGATTCATTTATGAAAGGTTTTGATATTTTGAATATATAATGTATCATTTGAAAATGGAGCCTGCCATGCTTCTATATGTAATATTTATGGTAAAATTTTTACTAAACTATAATATAATTAGAGTCAGTTGAGGAAAATAGATAAAGTGTTTAGAAAAAACCAAGACAGCATATATATGCTTTCAAACACTCTTCCCACATACACTCACACAAATACAGAGTATCCAAAAAACTAGTATACATACATTTTTTAAAATTCATCTATGACTAGTATTTCTTTCATCTCATTTATGAATACTGATAAATAAGATGAAAAAAAGAATCACTTGATAGAAACCATCACATGATTATTGTATTTCTGCAGTACGCTATGTTGAGGGTGATTAATTAACAAAATTTTGAAGAAGATGTGATCAATAAGTAAATTACTTCTCTCAGCTTTTGTTTGGAAGTAACCACTGAAGAGTCTAAATTTTCAAAAAAGTAGGGACCAATTCAACGTAAACTTAGATTGCAAATTGCCCCCTCCCCATTAGGAACCTATTTAGGGGTCAGAATTTAAAAAAATAAACAAACTTTTGTAGACATGATAAGGAACCGCTCCATTGGTGTGGCCTGTACACATGATACATGCATACATAGCCAGCTGGACCTACCTAAGAATTGAATAAAACTATTTTGAGGGTTTTGGTACAAGGTTTTTAATATTACTAAAAAATGATAGATAACCTCAATGTTTCAAAGATGAAATCAGACAATTCAAGACTATTACATACTACTAGGTAAAAATAAGCAACTGAATGAAGAGGCAAAACTGGGGAAAGCAGACCACTACATCTACCTAGGACAACGAATCTCTATGAAACCCACAAAAGAAGGAGAAATCAAGTGGAGAATCAACCTAGGATGGCAAGCCTTTGGTAGAGCAAGCTCAGCCTTCAAAAACAAGATGATCCCAATAATCCTAAAAAGAAGAGTATACAGCCAATGCATCCTCCCGATAGTCACTTACAGAGCTGAAACATGGACCCTAACCAAGAGAGAAATCCACACACTGAGAAGCATGCAGCATGTGTATGAGAGAATCATGCTCAACCTCATATGGAGAGATCACAAGACAGCATAAAATACCAGAAAGAAAACGGGAGTCTGAGACATCATAGAATCTATTAGAAAACTCAAATGGCAGTGGGCTGGTCATGTGAGAATGAAAGACAAATGACAGACATTACGACTCACAACATGGGTCCCTAGAGATCACATGAACTAGACAAATTCAGAAAGTACTGGCTCCGCAACGCCCATGATGGAAAAATGTGGGAACGTCTATGTCCAACAACGGACATTAAAAGACTGATGATGATGATGATGATGAGACTTGAGCTGTTAATCACTGCTATGCTCTGAATCTGAGAAATGCATACACCCGAAAGTTCCTGTCTTAGGAATTCATTTACATTTTCAAATTTCTGATACCATTCTAATATAATTCCTTCTTGTTATTATCCATTTTAATGCTAATTTTAATTGAAGAGAAAAAATATGATGGAATGAAGTGATTCATTCTTATCACTCCATAACATGTCACCTCATCTTTGTGTAGTCCTCTCACTTACTAAATATTCAAGGCATTATTTTTCCACCATAATACTGGACATCATTTGACAGTTTTATGCCAAATCAGAGATCAAAAACTTTGTAGAAATAAGCTAAAAATTGCAATACAAAAAAAAAAAAATAGGAAAGAACATATAGCCACAAGACCTAGCAAAATAATATTTTTGCATCGAGTCCCTGACATAGATAAACATGTTTTTGGGGGCTATATTCAGATTTAGGAGAAGATAAATCCTACCCATGATCCTATTGCTAGAACTACGCCAAAAAAAGAAAATAAACAGAATTAGATGCAACAGCACCTCAGAGAGAATGTTGGAATATTTTCTGCAAAAGTTGTGTGTGTATGTACGTATGTATGTATGTATGCAGGTTTTTTAGAAGATATATATGAATTACTCATGTCTTTGGTCTTTATAGAAAGTGAAGGGTTTATTTTTGGAAAATGATCTTATCTTTGATTTTTTTTTCACTAGCTTGGTTGTTAGAGTCACAATACAGCTAGCAAAAAAAATTAAATGATATGTTTTCTATAAGTAAGAAAATAAAAAGCTCAAATCGAACATTTACAGAAGGTATCCTCCGTTCTTTGAACGTTTGCTTTACACCACTTTTTCGCTTTAATGAAAAATCGTGGAAATTGAAAAAAGTGATCAGCATTTGTTTTGTATCGAGCCATCTAAAGGCAGTGTGCACTCTCTTCCTTTTTCTCAAAACACCCTAATCTCTTGTATCTCCCACCATCCAACCACCAGCACTAATTTTTGGGGTATGGGAACAGTCAGAAAATTTCCACATACACATTTATGGTAATTGCTTCTTTGCGTTATCCTATTTTGGCTAAAAAAAAGTCTTTATAAGAATGTTCTACTTTTTTAAATCACGGCAAGCCTGTATACACATCATAATTTGTGTGCATATATATAAATATATATATATATATATATGTATATGTATATTCAATATATATATATATATATATATATATATATATATATAAAGAAATGGACATATTTGGTTCAACAGAATGAATTATAAATTGTGTTATATTATATAGAAACTTATTTGACATGATCTCCCTTAATTATACATTTAATATATCACTTGCCCTAGACAACTTAAATAGAATAAACAATGAAAGAAAATGGGCCTTTGCATTACTAGTGGCTGCTCACCTCAATGGTAAGAGCACCTGTATGTTGGAGTGGCTACCCTATCAGTTACAGGTTTGATTTCCTGCAGCAACTCCATTCTTCTTAATTCGTAAATATATATATGTATTTATGAATATGTTTATATGAATATATATATATATATGTATATATGTATATTAATTTATTCACATATGTATATTTTTGTATACATATGTATATATTCAGTCAAATCTGTATATTTATTTCTCTCTTTCTCTCTGAAATAATTACGTGTTATATTACTTTGAAACTCTGTTCAAAATCATTTGGTTTAAACTGCATGAATAAAATGAGCAATTAAAGAAAATGAGGCTGCTGCAGGAATTGATCTTATCACTGAGCAAAACAGCCCACCAGTGGAGCAAAAGCCAAAAAAACTGCTTAATGTCCAAATTTTCATATTGTTCATTTAATATCCATATCTGCTCTATTTGTTTCTCAATATATAATCCAACAGAAATAGTTATAAATGCATTATATTGCTTTGAGCTCTATTTTGAGAATACAAACATATGTATATATATATATATATATACATAAAGAAATGGATATGTATCATCTTACAGGATGATTATAAATTATGTGATATTATATATTATTTGAGATGATCTCCCATTTTTCAACTAGTCAGAAATGGATACATAATCCAACAGAAATAATCATAAATGCATTATATTACTTTGAAACCCTATTTCAAGAACACAAATATATATATATACATATATATATATATATGTGTGTGTGTGTGTGTGTGTGTATCAAGAAATGCATATATATGATCCAACAGATCTAGTGGAAATTTTGGACTGAGAAACAACAAATCAAATTGTAAAAGTCAAATGAATTTCTCCTCTTTTGTTACATTTTACATTAGTAAAGCAAATTTTAATGAGAATGTATTTAAATCAGAAAAGATCTTCCCAAGTATATAGAAAACTTTGAATGACTTGCTATGACTGCTAGAGGCTCATGGGAAATGTGTCAAGGATATTTTATTTCACATAACATCTCTGACAGCATCTTTTTTTTCCCCACTCATTTATGCTTCTACTGAGTAAATTATCCTACGTTCATTGCTAATGTGTCCATCAATTTCATCTTATGAAAGATGTACTGATGAAATAATTGAATAATGATATAAACAGCTGGATACCTGGAGTTATTTTTTTGAATTATGCGTAAGATATCCACCACTTATAAATTGCAGGCATAGCTATGTAGTGTGGATTAACAGAAAATTTAATTAGATAGCACTTTGTGAGCAGTGATTAACATATTAGTCAAGTCTTTTTGGGCCCACTCTTTAATGTTAGTCAATTGATTTATTTGTAAAATCTATAGTATCATCAGCACACTTATTTATTAATGATAGATTTTATTGTCAGTTGTATTTTGAGTTGAAAAGAAAAAAAAATGCTGAGAAGTAAAAAATCAACAGTGAAAAACAAGAAAACATGAAGAACAAGAAAAGACAAAAAGTCATAAATTTCTTTCCTTCCTGCTTTCAGGGATTCTTGAATATGGTGAAAAATAAGACATCGTTTATATATCTAGAGCTTCAAAAAGTAAGATTTTTTCTTTCTTTATTCAAAGTTTGCATTGTATATTGAGAAATAAGTAAAGTTGGTTGGTAGACAATGATCACATTCATAATAATGTCTTCTTCTTCAGATACACACTCAGAAAAAAACAAAATAATCATAAACTCATGAAAAGAGTCAGTTTATTGCTAGGAACTGTTTAATGAAATCGTTGGTACAAGTTGAGAAATGCGGTTCTTTCAAAAACAAATTTATGATTTTAGGTCCCTCGTATCTCTTAATGGCTACTCCATTGAAATGTTGTTTGCTTCATTTTCTTATCTTTCCTTTTAACTAATCGAATTCTTTCTGAATCCAATATACCAGAATTTCTCAGACCATTTTATGATGATTATCCATTCCAAGTCTTGTTAGGTCTTCTCCATGGTCAGTTAGGTTTTTTTTATGCTTTTGAGCATCACAGTGCCAATATATTCTGAATTTGACTACATCATTACGCCATCTTTCATCAGCCACAGTTTTGCCAATGGTCATAAGAATCAATGTTGTTAGTCATATTGTCTAGTAGTTGTTTGACATTCTAGCAACATGGCCAGCCCATTGCCTTCTAGGTTTCCTAATGGCCTTCAAGATGTCTCTGACACCTGCTTTTTTTCTCTGATGTATTGTAATGTTCGGTGATCTTTCCATGATTCTTTCATCTGCACATTGTATGGTTCTTAGTTTCACACCCAGCCTCTTAGTTAACTTCCATATTTCTTCTCTGTGGATGACTAGTTATAGACCCTTTGTTTTAAGACCAATAGAATCTTCTTGTTCTTGAAAATTCAACTTATCATGAAAATATAAATCTTTCATAGATATGGTAGATTGGATTGGGTAAGTACACAAGGAGTTTGCATTTAGTTCTATTAAAAACTGACAGTGACCGAGTTTTGAAACAAAAACAGGCCAAGAATTCCTAAGGACAGGCAGCTATAACAGAACACAAAAAGCTGTTAATGGAATTTTATTTTGTTGGTGAACAATGCAGATATGAGAAATTGTTGAGTGTCAAACAGAGTTGAAGTACATAAATGTCTGTCAGGAATTTTATTTATTGATATTTCATAACAGACCAAAATATGTCGATTGAGATATGTTGTTTTAATGTCCCCTACTAATAAATAGGCTTGGAAAACTCAGACTGAGACAGGCCTTGGTCAAATGTCCAGACAGTAACTGCCCCCAGAGGGCGTGGTCAGCCAAGGAAAGGCACTAGGGAAATTCGGAAAATGTTGAGCCCAGTATGAAAATGAGAAGTCCACTGTGTAAGTCAGTATTTTTTAGTTATCCACAGCTTCTTGACAATGAAGTGTAGAAACATAAGATGAAGTGGGAAAGCAAAACAAAATTGACCAAAGATTATTGAAGAGGATGAGAGACGAAGGAAATGTAACCAACAGTAGCAATTGTAACTTTTAGGCTGGTATATTGTTTGAGAGATTATAACTACAGTGGGATTTGATTGATAGACATAAACAATAGTAGCACCAACTCATATCTCCAAAGAAAAGAACAGGTTCCGAAAGCAAACTTCTCTGAAGATTGAATAAAACAAAAGGTTCTAGATATTTAAAAAAACTTTGACATTGTTTTTTCAATAAAATCATGTGTCCTCCACACCAGTTCCTTTCAGCATTTCCAAGGTGCCAGTCAAAGCAGATATAAAAGGACCAAACCAGACCCGATAATGAAGAAATCAACGTCGGATCCGATACTTGTTGCAAATAGCAATGAGGGTAAGAAAGATTACAAAGCTTATCCCTGAAACCCAGTACCCAATGTAATAATAAAATTAGAAAAGAAACAAAATCAAAATTGAAGAACTGTTCTTATTTACATCCTATATATGTTAATAATAAGAGAAAAAACAATGAAGAAATAAGTTAGAGCTGAGCTTGGGGTGGTTATCCAGACTACTGGAGGTGCTAAGTTGTCCTTATGGTTAACAGCATGGAAAATGGAATTGGTAATCCAAGTTCAGATTCAATTCAAATTCAAGTGGAGTAAGTGACAACCACTGCTCTTTGAAATATCATGAAGGACCAAGAATGGTGTGTCAAAAAATAGGATAATTTGATTTTTTAAAATCAAAACCATTATATGTATGTATATTTTCAGTAGTTCTATCAGATTCTATTTGAAAATCATTGATTTGGTTGCACTGCAGCTTGGTTCAAATAAATAGTGCATTGATCATAATAAACAAAGCAAATTAGCAATGATTACATATGTTTGAATTAGGTCTTATAAAACTGGTCCTATTGTGTGAGTGGTCCCAGTAACTGATGGTCCAATCAAGCAGAATTCACTGCATATATATATATCCAAATAAGAAAGATAGTCTCTGCATAATCTATAAATCAATAACCTGTTTTTGAATTTATATACTGCTAAGTAGCATAAGTGGATTGGTCAATGTAAAGAAAACTAGCTTAATTATCAAGACTGCTTTTCTTTTAAATTTTCTCTAATATAATTTTAATCTTAGGCAATTTAGGAAGTAGGAAGAAATAAAGCCATTAGTAAGAATGAAGTAAATAAAATGAAATCATTTGAGTAGCTCTATTGATTTTCAGTAATTACCTGGAAGTGAAGAAATTAATTGGTTTTGTGGCATTCAATGTTTCCTCTGTGCAATCCTCTACAAACTTTTTATACGGCATTTGAATTCTAATTCCTGCAGTTTTTGTTCTTAGATATCTGTAGAATAAAATGAATCAGTAGTTTGTCTGTTTGACCTTTTTTCTGTTTGTTGGTTAAATTATGACAAATTAAACAATTTGAAAGATTTAAAAGGTGAAAAGAGAAACAGCTGAGGCAGCATCTCAATTCTAACAATGATTTTTTAAGGTTAAAATTGATATCTATTCAAAGCAAAAAGAAGCAATCCGATTGTCAGTGATATCCGACAGTATTATGACACAAGAACCATAAGTTCACTGATGCATCCACTGTCTGTGGTGGTTGATGCATGAGGAGGAGAACCAGTAATAACTCTAATAATCAGCCTCGAATAATAATCAAACTGCAGATATAAAATTTATTTAATTCAATAGAATGTTTAGGCGATATCATTGTATCCATGACATCATATAAACTGGTAAAAAAAAGGATGAATGGAATAGATGCCTTTTTAATGACATCACACTTCTTCATTCCTATTTTTGCTGTTTTCTGTAACTGGGACTGGCAGACAAACCAACCGACCAAAAGGCATCTAATAGAGATGTTTGGACACATCCAAAAACCTCGACAGGAAAAAAAATCAATGAGTCTAGCATTTAAGTGAAATTGCTTTCACCTGTTTATTTATATTTCAGTACAGATGTCAAGACGATAAAAACAAATTTTCTATCATAGGCAACCAAAACAAACAGTATTTGCAGTCAAACTCTTAATTTTATCTATTTAGTAGGAATGTAGGTCTGAATAAAATTCCATATCCAGGCCAGAAGCTTTTCACTTATTGATTACTTCTTGAAAGTTTTTTTTTTCCTGCATCTGTTATTTCTTTGACTATTCTAAGACAATAAATATATCCCACACAGTCTGGCGTATAACAAGAGCACATATTTTTACAAATACAGAGAAAGCAACTAAATTTAGGACAGTCTCTTTTAGATAACAATGACCAGCTGATAACATTAAGCAGAAGATATAAAATTTAGAACAATTTGGATTCATTGTAGTAAAATTACATTCATTATTACAGATCCATTGTTATAAACAACTTATAGACAAATTAATATGAAATTGATACTAGCTTGCCATCACAGTCAGTAATTGAACAGTTGTTGCGTCAAATTTGATGTCATGTAAAAAATTGCATTGAAAAATAAATATGGTCCGAATAATTTCTTTTTGTGACATCACTGACACTTTCTAGTAGAAAACATCAAAGATAGAGTAAAAAAACAACTAAGAACTTCTAGGTTCTTGGGAATATCATCATCATCATCATCTGTCTTTTAGCATCCGTCATTGGACATAGCCCTTCCCCAGGATTTGCCACACTTCCCTATCATGGGCGTCGTGGAGCCAGTACTTCCTGAACTTGTCTAGCTCATCTCTCCATCTGATATTCTTCCGGCCTCGGTTGCGCATGTGGTCTTGGGGGATCCATGTCGTGAGTCATAATGTCCATCGATTGTCTGCCATTTTTGCAACATGGCCTGCCCACTGCCATTTGAGATTTTTAATGGATTTTAATGAAATCTATGATGTACCTAACTCTAGTCTTTTCTCAGATGTACTGTGCTATCATGTAAGGCCCAGCATTATTCTTTCATGTGTACGTTGCATGGTCCTCAATTTACGGGTCTGTCTCTTGGTTAGGTTCCATGTTTCAGCTCCATAAGTGACTATTGGGAGGATGCATTGGTTATACACCAATTAATCCATCAAAATAAGGCTCTCCAAAAGACAACATTTTTCGAAGTGGTCTATTGGAGTACTGATGGTAATTTTCAAATCTGTACACAAATGGTATGGCCAGGAGTGCTGGAACACATAAACACATAAACAAACACATGTAGATATAAAAAAAGGATAGAACCCTTCGTTATATTTGATGGCTGAGGTCGTTCAATTTTCAATTCATTTTGAAATAAGTGTTTGGTTTGATTGACCAAATTTGATTACATCACCCATGAATATGAAAAACAGCTTCCTCTAAAGATATTTTTTACATTTTATCTATACAGACATAAATAATCTCACCAACGAAAAAATTTAATGAGATTAATATCTTAAGTTGCACATACATTTTCAGTAATCTTTAATACTAGTCTCTTTTGTCAATATTGTTCTTTTAAATTGTTTATTATTTGACTGGTTGCTTATATTACCTATTACTTCCATGGTCATAGAATAATGGTAATGTCAGTTTTCTAAAGGATGTGAAAATTATATATATATGAATATTATGTACACATATGCGCATACACAGAAGTTGAGAAAAGGCTGCGTGTAGAGATTTATGTACATATTGAGTCACTATCCTATGAAATATTTTATTCATAATTCATTTTTCAAGATGATAATTTTGAATTACTCAAATATTTGCTTTTTTGAATTATAGATAAATTTAAAAAAAAGAATAGTTTTAGAAAATAAATCCTGAAACATATCACCCCCACACCACAAAAAATGAGAAGTTCAAGGCCATGAAGAATACTTCATATGGGATAACATCAGGTATACATGTCATTGACCAAGACTGTATGTACAACATCTATCCATATAGAACCATGTTACAGTCATCCCTAAGCACCGCAGCCAGAGGTCACAGCCAGATGCTACAAATTCAAACAACAGCCAGGGTCAGGAAACAGTTCTCAGACAGATCCTCTCCTATCTAGAATAAGCTGTCAGATGTTGCAAAGTCTTCTCCAAACGTAAACCTATTCAAATCATATCTTGAAAAAAGATAAATTTTCAAACTGAATAATAAAAAGCAATCAGAAGAGAAACTCAAAACCACAATAGAACTCAATAGGATGACCTCACTACTCTGAAATTGTCCTGCTTGAGATATACATTATCACCTAGAAGAAAAGTGTAAGTTATGATAAAATCACTTTCATTGATTTAGTTTTGAAACTACGCTAAGAAGACAAAACAAATGCACACGCACACATGTGTGTATTTAGGCAGCATTCCTTTACTATTGAGACATTAATGAAGATGTATCTTCGTATCAGAACATTATGCTTTGTTATAGATATGGGGTTCCAAACATAATCTGGAAGCTTGAATGAATATACATACACATGTGTAAAGTGCAACCATAGATATACATGTTTATAAATCAACTAAGACAGGAAGATTAAAGAAAGTCTACTTTTATACATTTTATAGAATATCTGAGGTCTTCTAGAACTTTGAATATCAAATAGATTTATACTCTCAAGTGCTTGTGATTGGCTTAGTAGAGGTGAACCATTTGCTTTCTAAGCAGATTTCTGTGAAAGTTATTTATTGGCTCAGATGGCTATTTCTTTCTGCAAGTTTTAGTAAACAGAGTTAGGTCTGCCATATTTAGTTGCATACAATCACAGAGAACATAAACTCCATTTTCTTTTGATCTGTTCTCTGAGAAGAAAATGACAATGTTTGGACATAAAAACCTTGAATCAAATTCTAAATGGCATATTTTGAAGTGGACAAGAAATTCCACCTAGGTAAGTGAAAAGAATATCATCAATGATGTCAGACTCAAAAAAAAAAAAGTGCTAAAATCTTTCAGAACTTTCAGCAGCTGGAACACCAAGAATATAAGTGAAAACCTGAAATGGCATTAATATCCCGCCTCAAAAATCGATTTGAGGCCCTTTCCTTTCCAAATCATTCTTCCTATTTCCTTATGTACCTATGACAATGGGGAACAGGAACTTAGGTTTAGTTTAGGAAATTTCAAATATAATTGTCAACCACTGCAAAACATTTTGAAACAGATTTATGGTTTTGAAAAAAATCTCTGAAAAAAAATATTATTTTTTTCTAAAAAATAAGGCATACAACCAAAGCACACTCCTGATAGTCACCTATGGAGCTGAAACATAGAACCTAACCAAGAGACTTAGCCGCAAACTGAGAATCATGCAAAGTTTACGTGAAAGAATCATGCTCAGCCTCATATGGAGAGATCACAAGACAACACAATACATCAGGAAAAAAACAGGAGTCTGAGACATCATAGAATCCATTAGAAAACACAAATGGCAGTGGGCTGGTCATGTTGCAAGTATGGCAGACAACCAATGAACATCACGACTCTCATCATGGATCCTCATCAATGCGCAACCAAGGCTGGCAGATTAGTAGATGGAGAGATGAAGTAAACAAATGCAGAAAGTATTGGCTCAACAATGTCCACAATAGAGAGGTGTGGTGAATCCTGGGGATGGTCTATGTTCCATGACAGATGCTGAAAAGCTGCTCTTGATGATGAAAATGGTAAAATACGAGAAGCAACAGAAAGCAATGAGAAGAGAAATAAACATATCATCTATTACTAGTAACAAACCCTAAGCCTAGATTCTTTAATTAATCACCACAAACCCCTGCAGAAAATTTTTAAAAAGTTACATTCTCTCAATTTCTCATTATGAGAAGCAACGGGAGTCGACTAAAGGCCATGGGAAGTGAAACAAAGATATCATTCATTACCAGTAAACAAATGTTACTCATGTTGAAACCATTTTTCCAATTATTGAAATGGAAAGGAAATTCTTAAAAATTTTTAATTAACTAGTTTAATAGGAATATCCAATAGAAATGGAGCAGCAACTGAAGAGACAGTAATGAAAATTTAAATTCTCTAATTAATCACCACAAACTATTATATAAAAGCTATCTTACATTACATTTGTTTTGCTTCTTGTAGCTTCCTATTGCTTCCTGTATTTTAAAGAGACTCTCATTTAATTTATGTTTGTGTGGAAGTCATAAATTGTCTGATATTTTGTGATAAAATATATTTATCATTCCCAATTATTCTGACTACTTTCATCATCTGTGTTGATGCAACATTCATCTATGGAAGGTCAAAGAACATATGGCTGAAATTTTCTGATAAAAACATCAAAGAGAGAGACACGTCTGAAAAAGTATGAAATAATGCTCATGAATCATTGATAATCATAGATGTTTACTAAAAGAAAAATATCATTTGCTTCTCGATAAATTTCATATGAGCTAAACTAATGACAGTGTGTCAATATCTTTATATTTCTTTTACTGAAAATGCTTTCAGAGAAATTAGAAACTTAATCTTTAATTCCAAAGATAATCTATGCTCCTTAAAGTATGTGTAATTGCTGCCAAATTACAGTTGACCCTCTGGTTATGTAATCTGATGGACAGTTTTAAACAAATCTTATTTTTGGCTTCATTTTCAAGAACTAGAGATGATCTTAATCTATAATCATTAATTTATGAATAGAAAAAAAAATTTTAAAAAGATTTCACGCCCATGATTAATTTTTTATCAAGAAATTGGAGATATATTAATATTTCAGTGGAACAATGATTTAGGATAAAAGAAATGAAATTTGAATTTAAGTTTCAAAGGCTCAAATTAGCTATGTACCTCTATGTTACTTTTCTCATTTGTCCATATGGAATCAACATCATGGACAAAGAAAATCAACAAAATTACATCATGACTTGACTTTACAGACAAAGTTCAAGGAGAGGATTTCAGGTTTGTTGCCAGACTACCAATGGTCAGTTGGACTCACAGCGGATAGGTAAATTATTAAACAATGGCGGCTAGAGAAGGGCCGGTGTTCAGACACATCTCTTATTTTTTTAAAGTTCACTATACACCACAAAAAGACAAAAGCCTTCAGCATCTGTTCCACAACAAGCTAATATATTAAAGTGTTAGCACGTACCCTCTTCCCCTTCCTCCTACACTCGATTCATCCTAACCTCAAACCATCAAAGACTTAGCCATCACTATTTGGGGGTCTGGAGAAGCACAACATGTTTTTTATTCAAATCAATGGTAATTAGAAACTGTAAACACAGGTTTTTCAGTTTTTAAGCTAGACCGGCTGGCAATGTAAGTATTTATTGTGCATACATGCCACACCAACGGAGGTAGAGAACTAAAAATTCAAAGATTTACTTCTTATTATGTCAAGAAAGAAATACTTATTTTTGCCCACTGCCCCCAATTTATCAATAACTTGATGATTAATCAGCTCTTTATCCTATTTTAAATTGATCACCCCCAATATGACATGCTGCCAAAAGGCATTGGTCACATGACATTTTGTATTGAGTAACTGACCAAACCAATTATTTCTTTGCTTTGTGCCACTTTCGTTTATATAAGGTTTTTAGTGGAATGCTCTACTTTTGATAGTAGGGGAAACCTGTATTAATCTTCCCTGGTTTTACAGATTGATTTCTTCTTCAACTGTTTTTTTTTTTCACTCTCTTGACTTATACAGAAGTCTTTGAGACAATATGATAGGAATCCAAATCTCTGTTTGTTAGAAAAAAGAGAAAAGAATGAAAATAATCTCATTTTATCTCAGTATTAATTTGGTTAAAGTTTGAATTCTATATAATTGGGTGCGTCTAGTCTAGCATTTCAGTGAAATTGCTTCCACCTGCTCATTTGTATTGCTGAACAGAAGTCAGGTATTACTTTGAGTCAATACAATAAATATAAATTTTCTCTCATGGGCAAGCAAAACAGAGTATTTGCAGTCAAACTCTCGATGTTATCTCTTTAGTAGCAATGTAAGTCTGTATAAACTTCATACCCAGGCCAGTAAATCTTTTTCTTGTTTATTATTTCTTCATAAATTTTCTTCTAGAACTGTTATTTCTTTTCATACTCTCAGACAATCGGTATATCCCACTCAGTCTGGTATTTGAGAAGCGAACATGTTTTGCAAGTACAGAGGAAACCGTACATGGGGACCACTTAGGGGGAGGCTCTTTTAGATAACAATGACTGGCTAATAATTCAAGCGAAGGAGATAAAAATGTTGAAAATTTACATTCATTGTTATTAATTCATTGTTATGTTATTAAAATCATTATTATAAACACCATCATATTATTAAAGAACTATCAAGAAATTAATATGAATTTTCAATTCATTATAAATAGTTTGTGAGTAACACTTTTCAATGACCAAACAGACATTACATCAAGATCTTGGACAGTGAAATAAATAAACTGATTCCATGCAAAATTTTTTGCTAAATCTTTGCTGAAAATGAAAGATAAATCACGAAGTAGACATAATTTAAACAAAGACTCATTGAATTTGAACAAAAAAAGATAATTGTATTAAAGTATTATTTTTTTTTACGAAAAACCTGTTAGAACACTCAAATTGTCAATGGAGAAAAGAAAAAATCTTTT
This sequence comes from Thysanoteuthis rhombus, assembly GCA_963457665.1. Classification (NCBI taxonomy): domain Eukaryota; kingdom Metazoa; phylum Mollusca; class Cephalopoda; order Oegopsida; family Thysanoteuthidae; genus Thysanoteuthis; species Thysanoteuthis major. The sequence goes on along the minus strand of OY735199.1, from coordinate 36,076,988 downwards.
TGCAAGTAATTTTTTGTGATTTCAATTTATAATACCATACCTACAAACCAAAATTTGTCATTTTTGAGAAGCACTACTTTAATTAGTTTTATCTATCAAATTTGAATTACTTTGTTGATATTTCATCAAATGAATAAATGATGATTAAAAACTATGTCCATGTGTTTGAATAGGATGTCAAAAAGAACAAACTGATGAAACCATTATTTTTAAAAAGATTTACAGATATACACAAGAACTGTGAGGAAAAACCCAGACAAATGACCAATTTGGGAATTCACTATTGATTTGCCGATGCTTTTTTTGAAGACTTACACATTTTTTTTATAGATAAATAAACAAAGAGGAGGAATGTTGTTGATGTTCAGAATGCATTTAAGCCTTTTTCATTTTTACCCACATATCTTGCCAAAAGAGGTTTCACCATTCTTTTCTGATTAATATTTTAGAATTTCTTTAAATCAGTTTTTCTTAAAACTGACAACTTCCGCAGTAAGTAATGTCATGGATTGAAAACACAAAAATTTACTTATTTGATTAAATTAAAAAAAAAATTGATCAAACTATATTATAACTACCTTTTTATTTAAAGAAAAGATCTAACCAAAGATTTTATGTGGAACTTGGTTTATTTTCTTCTTGATGCTCATGTATCACGTGACAACTGGTATTAACTGAAAATTTGACCTGATGACTTGAATCGAATCCCTAAATGATTTTGGGGTTTTTAATGACATTTTTACCAAGACTTGATAATCTACTTTTTCTACAAAAAAAATTTTTTTTCAAATAATACATACGTTTTTGTGTATTAGAAGGCTAAAAATGTTTAAAATTTGATAATTGTGAGTTCAGCTTATAAAATTTATATCCAACATGTATATGTTCATTGATAGACTTGAATGCCCTGTTGATGAGAGAGATTGACCACATTGCCATTGATTTTCTAGTGATTGTATTTGTTCATTTTTTTCATTCTTGGTTACAAAATGAAACTAGGATCATAAAACTTTTCTTTTTCTTTTAACTCTTAATAGTTTTTTGTTTTGTTTCCTAATTTGCCACATCTGTGTTTTTGAATTAAGTGCTGGCCAGTGGATAGCTGAGAAAAGGGATCATTCTGCTGGAAAATCTCATGGGACAAAAAAAATAAAAAAAAAAATATAAAAAAAATATACTCTGGTGCCAATTCTCTTTTTTAAGTCGGTAAGCACTGTTTCAATGCACACCGTAGTGCATATTACTGTCTAGTATGTTAAAGAACCCATACCACAACAGTAATTACCAAGTACTTAGCTTGATCTTGAGCTGATGAAGTTATTAAAGCAAAGACAACAAAAGTTTCTCCTTCAAGTAAGTTTTTACTGGTAAACGAGTGAACTGGGAGAGATTTTGATGGCCATCGGTTGATTCTGTTTGTCATAAAATGTTTAAAGATGTATACAGAATAAGGAAATGGTGTAAAACATGTGCAAGTAAAAGAATAAACCCTCATAAACACTAATGGTACACGGGAAAGCAAAAAGAAATGAAAGAAAAATGGTTTATGAGCACATTCTGATATATGATTAACTCTCTCTTAAACAGCAGGTGAGCACTCATATAAACATGCTTTACCTACCATAAATGTAATCTTAAACAACTGTAAACTTTAACCCTGGTGAAAAATCAAACACTCTCAATCTCTCAGATACAGTGGGTATAAAAATAAAAGAGAAAATAAATAAAGAACTTGCCTTTTACACCTCTATTCATAACATTTTCTGACTGTATCAAATCTTATAGAAACCTACAATTTCTTGTCACGTTTCCTCTCTCAACCCTATTGCAGAAACAGTGAAATTTTCACATTGGAGCAATTATTTCATACTTCTGACTGTCTTGTTCAAAACTTACCTGAGTAAGAAAGAGCTGGCTTTATTCTTTCAGGTATGACAGTTTTCAAGAATACAGATGAACTGCAGTTGTGAAGAGAGAGAGAAATAGAAACTAGATATGTATTATTCATACAACTAGCATCGTACCCGTCAAACATGATGGGATCATTTGCAGAAAGATTCTACCTAGGATCACAGTATTTGTGCACTTTATCTGGGATCAAAATGTCCCTCCTCAGCAATCTATCTAGAATCCATGTAGTATATGTGCACTCTGTCTAAGATCGAAGTATCGCTCCCCAGCACTTCTGCATAGGGTAAGTGTAGCATCTGTGTGCACACTGAAAAGTCTCACACTGACAAAAATATAAATATATATGTGTACGTGTGTATAAGAGTGTGAATACACATTGTATTTTATATTTGTGGATGACTACTTACAGAACATCTTACCAGAAAAGCTGTAATCCCTGCCCCTCGCTAACTTCATGTAAGAAGGAAATGAGGTGATGTTTACCACAAGGGAAGGCGTATAAAATCAGTAAAAGTCAAATAGTGGAGATAACAGCTGATCAGGATGCAGGATGGAACTGTAGGAAAGGAAGAAAAAGAAGTTGGAATGGAGTGCCAGGATTTCTGTAGGATGGGAGTTTTAGTTTACATAGTGAATATCACAGCACAGGTGGGGGTAACAAGAGTAGATGCGGGAGAAGGTTGAAGGTTGTTGTGCAATCTGGTATGGCCTAGTTAAGAGAAACAAAAGGAGGGAACATTTTAAACAGCAAGCAGATGTGATATGAAAAGCAATAGAAAAGAGAAGGGTGAAATGGGAAGGGTCAAAGTGAAAAACAAAGAGGTAGAGAGGGCAGAGAACACAGAATAAGCTGACTTTGAAAGCAGGAGAAGTGAGTGTAGTGAATAACCAAACTCTAGAGGAATGGTTCTGCCAAGTAAAAGAACAAAGGAGAATGCCAAACAATAACCTCTTTTAAATATGGTTCTTCAGGGGAAGCTTTTGTTCGATCAATCATATCAAAAGAACAATTTGTTCTCTGGGCCACCTTTCTCATCTTTATTCCTTACGATGGCAATTACATTAGTGTTTTTCGAAAATCTTCAGGATTTGTCTTAAATAGAATAACTTTATTTCACATGACCACACATAGCAAATATATGTTTTTAATGTAACCTTTACTAATGACGATAATCTATTTAAGATTACAAGAAACAATATATAAGATTACACTATTTGATTGTATATGGAACCCCCTTTTAAATGGCTCAAAATACAAATGAAACCTTTGGAATCTGGTACCACTATGGCAGGAACTTGAGAAGGATATAGAAAACTGGGTGATGTATGAAGCAAATTTAGAGGAATTAGTTTTTCTCTTTTTACACCAAGCTGATGGAGGTGGGGTGATTGTATGCCATCAAATACAATAAATACCAGTAGATACATTATTGTTGATTAGTTAGGATGAGACAGAAGCCAAGAACTGATTTTCTTATCGGAAGAAAAGATGGCAGACTGATATTTCTTTAGACATATATGTCCGGAGAAGGCATCTTGAGGAATAAGAATATGATTTTCTGCAGCATCAGCACTTATCCAAGTTATATGGCACCAAACCAAATTCAATCATGTTGACAAATAGTGGAAATTATATATTCTGTTGCTGGTTATTAAGACTGCAGACTATTCAGTGTAATGTATTCTTACATCCATAAAATGTGAGCATTATTTCCTAAATTGTATCCTTCTGCACTTTAGAGGCAATGTATGGCATGAACCAATCAAAGCAACCCATTTGCTTTGATAATCAGATTTATTGCATTTAATAACTTAAGTCGAATCTCGATGAGGTTCCACCAAAGGAATTATTTCTTATGACTTCTGACAAAACAGAAGAGGCACTATTTTTTATGCATGATCTGTAAGAAAAGTACAAGTTCTGCCATTAACTAGGACATTTGGCTCTAAAATCACATGCTCCACTAAGTCCATGGACAAAAGGTAATGGCATATCATTGTCAAACACAGTTGCGATAAAGAAATCCAGATCTTAGACAACTTCAGCCTGAAGGTACTGGGGGATGGAACCAGAGTTAACCAATTCCTTTCAAACTGTTGAAACCAAACAAAGAACCAATTAAGAGAGTTGCATTGAGAATATAATGAATACTTCACCCTTTGAGTTGAAAGGGCACCGGGTCATTTGTGCTTCTGGATGTCCATTTAAGTGCAGAAGAGAGTAAAAGCCAAGCAAATTACCTGTAGTGGAAGCCATGTTAATTGAGTTTAATGCATGATTCCACCTTCCTGGCAAAGATACTCCATCTTGTTTGAGGGACAGACATCTATTCATATTTGAAATCAATGGTGAGAGAGACTCAAGTGATTTCCAGAGCCAAGCATTGTTACCCCTGGGTGAAGGGTCAATGAATTGTAATCTTGTGTTACTTAAAACTAATATTATTAAAGGCATCCAACGATATAGCAGGGATAAAAGGTGGTTGATTGGTGGCCCCAAATATTTTTGACGACATTATTGTCCACACTTCCATAAAACTATGTGTAAAAGCATAGTTTCATCTGAAGTCTTACTTAATATGACTAAAATATTAAGTATCTCCAATTTGCAATCAATCATTATACAATTAGACGGTGTTTTTTGCATAATTTATCTGATTTTGTGATGAAAACAACACCTTTGTTTGAAAGTGTCGAGTGTTTTGGCACTTGTAATTGACTTTTGATCATCTGTGGTTCATTTATTACAAAGTTGTCTTCCTTGGATTATAAAGGGGGACAACTGTATTATATGTGTATCTATCAGTGTTCACAAGTGGCTCAGTTGCAAAGCCAAATTGATTATGAGAATACGAATTCTGATATGCTAATATCCATTTATTCGAAGACCAACAGAAACTACATTAGATATACAGCAATCTAATACAATCCTTGATATCTAGAATGGATACCAGCTTATCTCCCTTATGTCGGTGGTAACTCTCATTTATTGAGTAACTTACTATAGAGTAGCAGCATCGATATTCATCATATTTATTCGCAGGGGATATTTATAAAGAAACTAGATTTCATTCATTAAATGATTAAAAAAAGTATATCTTATACAGTTTAGACCATTGTTTGACATTTAAAGAGCTTTTACAAGTTTTTGGTTGTAGCATAAAGCAGTTTTCAATGACACACTAATATTTTTAGCCCCTTTACCAGTTAATTTTCCCCCAGCTATACAGTACACTTAGTACTAATACAGGTATTGCATCAGACAGCCAATGTATCTAAGCACAATGCAGTGCTGAGGGAATACTTGGCTTTAGCAGGAATTTAATCACAAAGTTCATTTAAATAACAATGACCAGAAACGACAATTGTGTCACTCTACCAGTGAGCCAATGGCGACAGAAATGTCTTTTAACCAATAGAAACGTTAAAGAAGATTTTGATGAAGATATATGAGCACTCTGCTCCTTGACAAGGGACAATGGTGAATTTTTACACTTAATAATTATAAATAAGCTATTGATAAATGCGCGAGAGGTTCTGTGGTTTATAACAAGATGAATTGGATCAGTGAACCAAGTTTTAACTCTTGATGAGATAATTTGTATTCACTTTGAACTTGGGAAAGGCATGGATCCATTTCTTCTCTCCCACCAATACATCATGGGCCAGTGTTGCAGAATAAGGCCCATCATCCTCCATGTCTCACAGACCTTGGAGAAGGTCTCGATCCATCGACAGACTTTACAAGCTGATAAATAAAAGAATGTTATGAATAGATCAAGAAATTAATAGTCGTCAGTCGACTTCACATACTTGAACAACCAACAGTTGAATCATGGGAACTCAGAAAAATCACCATCCCTCCCCTGCTGGAGAGAAAGAATTTATCTTGGTATGATTGATAGCTTTTAATACCTGATATAATGAAATTTATCAGTTTCTTTTTTTAAAGTTTTTGTAGATCTGCCTTGAATTTTTTGCTTCCATTTAAGATTGTTAAGAATAATTTTGTACCTGCTGTACATAAGAACAAAATCAATATAAAGATAAATTCTTAATGGAAAAATATGAATTATATATATATATATATATATATATATATACGAGTAAGATTTTCAACTAATTTTGTTTACTTGGAAAATACTAAAAAAAATATATGTATCCTTTTAATGATATGATTGTTAGGAATAATTTTGTACCTGCTGTACATTAAAACAAAATCAATGTACAAATGAATGCTTAATGGAAAATATGAATTATATATATATATATATATATATATGTATATATATATATATAAGTGAAATATTAAATGAATTCTTTTTACTTAAAAACTATAAAAAAAAAAAATTTTCTAATGATTCTTTTTATTTTTCTCGATGTCTTACCTTCTTTTTCTGTTTTAATAAAAAATTAAATATAACAAAGATGCTACTTTAATCCGAACACTCACAAGGGTAAAAAAAACTAGATGCACTTAATCAGAATCTCCGTTTACCTTCAATTTTTTATTTAGATTTGTTAAAAAGAACTAATAATGATTTTCTCAAGTGAAAAATTCTTTCAATGAATATTATAACTCATTAAATATTCTGAAGTTTTCTTCTTTGCATGATGTTCACAAAACTATCATTATTAACACTTTTATTCACCAGATATTCGAATATGTTACTCTATCTTGTACTGAATATTGTAACATAAGCTTCTTATTCTTATATTTATATACATATATATACCATAAACTGTGTTATATTATAAGCAAACTTACCTGAGATGATCTATCACTACGTGGTAAACATATCACTTGAACCTATACAACATAAATAGAATAAACCATGGGTGAAAATAGGGCTGCTGCAAGGATTGAACCTGCCACTGATAGGGTAGCCACTCCAAGGTAGTGATGCTTTTACCATTGAGTTAAATAGTTGCAGATAATGCAAAAGCCAAATAAATACTTTGAATCCGAATTCTCATCTTATTTGTTCTTGGTCTATTTGTCTCTTTCAAAGTGACAGTTATGTATCAATAGAAATATTTGGTCCGACAGAATGAATTATAAATTACGTTATATTATATAGAAACTTGAAATGATCTCCCGTCGTTATGTGGTTAGTATGTCATTCACCCTAGATAATGTAAATAGAATAAACTAAATTAAAGAAAACGGGGCTGCCGTAGGAAACAAAACTTAATTCCTGACCACTGATAATATTTTTCCCCGTGACTTAAAATATGCAATATACAGATTTGGTGAAAATTGTTTTTTTCACAATCAAGAAAAATGTATATAATACACCTGAAGGAGACAGTAGAATTGATTGGCCAAAACATTATAGGAGCTACGTAAAGAATGAATTTGATATTCTGAACAATTCTTTGAATGATTAGGTTTGATTTTCAATAGCTTTTCAAAGAGTGTTGCAATGAGCAAAGAGAATACTTAGCAGTAAGAATCTTCTCTCTTAAAACATCAAGGACCTGAATGAAAAATACAAATTAGTTGATATCAAGCAATTGTACATCTGAAGAACTCTTTGTATGATTCTTCTAAAAATCACAAGAGGTAACTTCTACACTTCTTATTAATCCAACATGATATTAAAAAAAAGTACTTTGATAAATCAGACAGACTTGTTGAAGTAAGTAGTAATATTTTGTATATTTTGTGGGAGAAGTATTTTCTTCTTTGATGTTTTTATCAAGTTTCAGCAACCCCCCCCCTGAAAACATTGCAATGAAAACAACAAAGAAAACATGCAGAATCATGAAAATCCCTCATTTTAGAGCTCTAGTTAAACTAGTCTAGTTTTAGAATAGTGTTTCCTTTTGGGTGAAAGCAACTATACCCAGCCATTTTGAAATATTTCAAGAACCGGTTGCGCAGTCTAGATAGAACTTGACAGCCTAGTAGAACGGACCCTACCACGCATGCTTGAACAGGTACTCTTCCATGTAGTGATGCAGTTGGCAGTGAGATGCCATTGAGTGCGCTTGTGTGCCAGTCATATTCATAATGACTGCCTTCGCTCATTCTATATATTTTGTGCAGGGTTTTTGACAAAGCAATGCGACCAGCGTTTTTTGCACTGAATTTAACCCATTTTTTGCTTTGGCAGGGTGAAAATCACTATTTTAGTATGATCATTTTGACCATTTTGACCATTTTTGACTATTTTTAGCATCTTTTTAGTGTTTTGGCCATATTTGGCAATGTTTTGAAAATTTAGCGCTTCTTACCGATTATTGGCAATCAAACATGAAAATATTTTTTGAGTTGGCACCACTGCATGTGACTTGACAGCTGTGTATTGGAACTCCCAAGTTGATACAATGTGTCCATTAATGAAACAGGTCTGGTTTTTCATTTAATAGAAACTGACACGTAATGTAAGTCCTTTGGCAGCACGCTGCAATGGAGGGAAGGAAATCTGAAAAGGGGGTGACCAAAGAATAAGTTACTTCTCCCACCATTTGTTATGCATTGATCACTCAAAAAGCCTAAATTTTCAAATAGCTAGCAGACGCAACTGGGGGATAAATTTAGCATAAGCTTATATTGCAAACTGAACCCCCTCTAAAATGGCATTTTAGGGACGATTTTGAAAAAAATGAGAAGCAATTGTTCAAATTTTCATCCCTCTAATTTCACTGGGCGGCCTGTACACATGATACATTCACAGCCAGCCAAACCATCTTGAAAACTGAAAGAAACATATGTTGACAGTCATAGTGACAGGTTACTAATAGGATGACTATGGTTCATATCAAGGGAATATAGTATAAGGTGTAGACCACGCCTTATAAAATTTCTCACAGAGTCTCTGCCTATACACATGAATCCTTAGATATTAAGTTATCGTTATTCTTCCAAAGGAAATATCATCAATATTGCTAGAAACATAATTGCTTGAAACAAATACCCATCAAATGTTATCTTGTAAACTAATCAATTACAAGAAAAAGTAATTTTGTATGACAATAAGAAGTTCTCCTTCCAAACAGTCAACATCGTATTTTCAAAAGCTGCAATATTCTTATTAAAGACTTGACTACTAATAAGAAAGAAATTAAAGGAAAAGAAGATTAAACAAAGGAATCAGTTAAATTGCAGCTAAAATTTACAAGGCAATTGGAATTGTACTTTATGTAAAAACAAATTAGTTCAGTGGCCAGCATTTTCTGGAATTGATTTTGGCTCAACTGAAGTTGATGAAGAGAAAGACGCAGCTCATAAATTATTTCAAGAGACAGTTACAAAATAAATTAGCTTTTTTCACATTATGTACATGAAAAGGATGAATTTCACTATTATATTTGGATGTGTGAAGAAGTCTTTATCAAAATGCGCTTTAATTTAATAATTTTTCTTCTGTTCAAGGATTCAATTGTGTATGTCATGCTTATGATAAGACAGCGCATTCATAAAATTGCTTATGTAGTTAATCATAATGATTCAGGTATGTGTACATAGAAAAATTTAAGTTCTGTTTGTATTTTAACAAAAATATGGAGGCCAGATATAGGATTCTCAAGTAGGATATGGTACATTAAGGAAACATTTTTCTAAACGCTAATTTCGAATTTTGCTTAGTGGTATAAAGATGTCTACAATACTGATGTGTACTAGATGATTCTTAAAAGGGGAATCATTCTTTATTAGTGAACAGAAGAGGGTAACAGGATCACTTATTGGCAAAATATCTACCAAACAATCTCCCTTGCTCAAAAAAAACACAAGACAAAACTAGAATAAAAAAGCAGCCCAGCAAGGCAAGAACTTCCACTGGCTGCCAGATTTTCTCCTGCAACCATGATCGGAATATAATTAAGTAACACCTAACAAGTCCTTACTGTCCACATGAGGGCCTGCAACAGATGTGGAAAACCCTCGTAAATCTTTGTTTGTGAAGCCAAGCCATGATTACAATTCTCAAATAATTGGTAAAAAAAAAAATAAAATGAGATAAAATGAAATTTGTGGCAGGTTTTTCTTTTTTTTTTTTGAATACGAACATTATCATTCTTTACCAGCTTCAATAAAAAATAGTCACAAATCAAAGATGAAATTTTTTTGTTTTTGTGCCTCAGTTTTCTCTCTTTTCTCTTTCTCTCCCTTTTTTTCTTTTTTTTTGGAAGAATGATTCTATTTTTCTTCATTTTCTGAGTGAAAACAGCATATGATTTGGAAAGAATTCAAAATGTAATTTTCCTTAGATACTAGATGCTAAATTTAGAAAAAATTGGATAAAAAAAAAGGAAACAAAAAAAACACACAAAAAAAAAACAACCCATGAAAAAGAAGTTAATCAACTGATTTCCCTTGCGTATATTGGTTGGACAGTTACAAATGAAAAATGTCTTCAGTTTAAGAGACAGAGTAAAAAGAAAAATATACACTTCTAAACATGTTATACATCTCAACCTGATTTTCAAAGATGTCTTTCTTTGAAGGAAAAGAAAAAAAAATGACTCTTTTTCCAAATCACTTGAGCAAATATGAACCAAAGAAAACATCCATATTCATGATTCAGATATTTGGTGGTATTTAACACTGTTCTCCATCAGTATCAATAAATCAAGTCAACAAAATTTAAAATCATTTTTTCTATCTCTTGCTTGCAACATCATGTACATGACAATTATACTTCTTTTTTTTCCTTCAAATGATGAAAATCCTTCCTCTCAGCCCAAATAATGACAAAAAACAAGAAAATGAAAGCAATAGATCACTTGAATTTCTCAACGGGATAGTTGATTTGTTCATTGGTAAATAGCTTAACCCTTTCGAGAGTAATCTATCAAGGTGCTTAATACTAGAATGTTTAAAAGGGTATATAACAAAGCTGAAAACATGTTAATTTCAAATTAATGAATATAGAAAATTTTTCTTTTATGAAATCAAAATTTTTCAGTGTTTGGAAGAATCATAATCATTATAGGATATATTTCACCTATTAGGCATTCAGACTGATGAAAAGCATGGAATTAACAGATTACTTTGCTTGCATGTCTTTCTTGATCAGTCTGGTTCCTTTGGAGATCAGGCAAAAATTGTTACAGCTTGTGCGGAAAGTTTTTATCCATCTGCAATATTCACCAGATATTGTACCTAGTCATTATTCCAGTCTTTAAAAAGTTTTCTGAACTGAAATTGATTTGTTCAATCTTTATTATTTTCCAGTTCAGAAGATATCTTGCTTTCTATTATTACTATAGAAGATGGAATTTTTAGGACATGAATACCATTGATTACTGTGAACTTGTAAGCATGTAAGTTGGCTTTGTCTGATACATATTTGTGAGTATGATCTAATCGGCAATGTAGATGACCAAAAAGGGTCACGGCTGGCTTTATCGAAGGACATGTCTCTGATATTCAGTTACATGACATTACATAAACAGCGAACACATTCCAAATCATGTGAGCAACTAAGTACACTTCATGTTGATGTGGTTTTGACTATGGAACATCTATATAAAGCAACCAATAAGCACTTGAGGCAGTATTCACAATATACCACACTGTTGGGAGTGGTCAGACAATTTGAAACAAGAAACTTTGTCCCTGTGCCACAAAGATGATTGAAAATAGGGAAAATTTACCTATTGATTGATGCTTCTAGCTCTCTCCATTCAACATCTGAATAAAATGAAAGTTATCAGCGATAGGACAGTGAGTTGCATTTTTAAACTTCTGACGACCGCAGATCATTGGCCGCTACACAACCTGTATAGCTTTACATTGGTTTATGACTATCAAACTCTTTACTAACTGAGTTTACAAGAATAAATTAACAGCAGATCAAGTTCTAAAATTTTATGGCTTCTTACGCTGTGTTCCGATCAATGCACAAGTGAATATATACTCACTCTTCTATTCAGTCATTAGAAAATATTTGTCTATTTTGATAAACATACTTACTGGTATATAACAAATAGAATATAATGTACATAGAACACACACAAAAACAACTTCAGGTAGTCTTCTGTTTGACTTTTGCACACTCTGGATTTTTAGACCGTATACATTAACACCTTAAATTCAATTTCTATATCAAAAAAATTTGGACACTTGTACATTTTTAACTGAACTGCATCAGACTTGGGAAACTTCTGCTTTCACTCCACCATTTTTCACTTAATTTCTAAGGGCATAATGAGATAAAAATGACTAAATAGTATTTTGTATGCGCACATTGCTTTGATATATAGTAGGTTTGCCTAAAATAGGTCAGAGAATTGTTTATTTACATAAATTGATCAACGAAAAATCATCTACGTGTGCAGAATAATGTCTCTTGATTGAAATCCTCCGGTGAGCTCAATATTCTGTGAGACTGATCCTATGAGAATTAATAAATGACTCATTTGAAATACATACCTCAAGTAGCTTTTTTATAAAGTTTTTATGGGTCTATTTGAGATATCAATCGTATGCTTCTTTAGGACATTTTTCCATTTATTTCTTTTTTGGTAAACAAACCAACGCCATGACAGTTATTCACAGCACTGCACTGTCATCATATGTAAGCTGTGTTTGAAGATCTTTTTTTATAATAGAAAAATGAGTAATAAATACAAAAATGATAATGCTGAGTTGAATATGAAGAAGCATAGGCCCTATAAAACTATTGAGTTAAAGATGGATATTACTAACCGTTCAGAAACTGGCCAATCTCAAAATTCAATAAACAGAGCATTGAACACCAGCCAATCAAATGTGTCTTCAATTATTGAGTATAAAAACAGAATTAAATGTAAAGTAGGAAATATGTCAGCAACTATTATCTAAGAAGAAAATGAATTTGATGACCAGCATAGAAAAAAATGCTCCGGTGAGTTTTGTTTTTATTCAAAGTAAAGCTATCTGTTTATATTCAGATTTGAAGGAACACTAACGAAAACAGGCTGCTGATTCTCCAGGATTTCAGGCAAGCAAATGATGGTTCGAAAAAATTCAAGAAAAGAACAGTTCTGCAAAACCTCAAACTGACTGGAGAAGTGGCCAGTGCAGATAAAAAAAGCTGCAACAAAATTTATTTAAACTTCTGCTATCACTGTTGAAGCGGGGTGGTTATACTGCACAGCAGGTTTTTAATGTTGATGGGACTGGTTTATTTTGGAAGATGTCTGAAAGAACTTATCAGTTAAAGAGAAAAATTTGCACCTGGGTATAAAGTGTCTAACTGACACTACTTCTCGATGGTAACATAGCTGGTAACTTTAAACTGAAACCAGTGCAAGTCTATCACTCTGAAAATCCTAGAGCTTAGAAAGGGTAGGTCTAAAGGAATCCTGACAGTCATGTGGAAAACAAACAAAAAAGTTTGCGATATTGTAACTTAAAGATTGGTTTAATGTTCATTTTGTTCCTTCAATAAAAGAATATCGTCTAAAGAATAATTTATCATTCAAGGCATTTTTGTTATGAATAATGCTCCTTCACATATAACATAAGGAAAACTATAAAGCAGGCTATCAAAGCAATTGATAAGGAAGATGGGCCTAACCTAAAGAGTTTTTGAGAAGTGTGCTATACCTGGAATGCTATCAAAAATACTACTTTCTTCAGACAAGATAGAGGAATCAACAATGCAGGATTACTGGAAAAAGTGACGCCTTGACTCAATATCAGATTTGAAAGGTTTTGAGGATATCCGTAAAGCTGTTATAGTTAGTTGTTCAGTCTTCGAATCAATTATATTTGCAAGTCACGACTGAATATGTGAACAAACCAAGTGTATCTCATTCAGAGCCAATGACCAATGAATCTTTGATTGGCATACAAGAGAATGATTATGATGATGAAAGTTTTGATAATGAGGAAAATGAAGCTCTTTCACACCTTGAACAATTCTTGAATACCATGGAAGAAAATGACCCAAATGTGAAAAGAAATTTACAGGTTCGTGGAGTTATTGATGAAGGTACAGTATGCTACAGATTCTCTTATCAAGAGAATAAGTGAGATGTTCAGCTTGATTATTTTATTTTTTCAAATTGATTAATGATATAACACTACTGTATGATTATATCAATAAATGTACTTATTAATTAATCAATTCTTATTCTCCTTAATTTTCCTCAATTTGAATCATGGGCCAGGTACGCCCACGTATTTTAACATTGGAAATGATTCCAATGGCTGTGCTGGGGATATAAGGATTGATATAAGCTTATCTCTTATGATCTAATTCTCACAATCCCCAAGATAAACTTATGAGTTCAAATGAGAATGGAAGCTCCTAATTAATATGTAATTCAATGCCTCAAGATTTGGACATTCCTACACGGAATGGAACCCCTTGATTAATATATAATTCAGTGATTCAAGATTTGGAAATTCAGATTTAGTACATTTTTTCAGGAACACTACTGTTACTGAAGTAGAGGACTTTATATATTTGTATTAATTTATTTTTAAGCAATTGAAAACCAAATAGTAATGGTCTCTTTCCAATTCTACTAAGCAAATACAATTTGCTTGACTATTTACTTATTTATTAGACAAAATCTAAAGATAGGTCTTGTTAGTCACTTGGTGGAAAACATCATGTGATCAATGTCTTTTGGGAATGATAAATGAAGAAATTGTAAAAGGGATGATCTGTAAATAAGTTACTTATCTCGCATTTTATTTGATCACTAAAAAGTTTGAATTTTCTGAAAACATGCGTGAATTCTACCAGACACAAACTAAGGGATCAATCTAACATAAACTTACATTGTAAATTGGCCTCTCCCCACTAAAACTTATTTTGAGAGGGAAATTTGAAAAAAATTTTTTTTCCCACAAAACAATAATGAGTAATTGTTTGAATTTTTCAGTTCTTTAGCTATATTTCCGCAGCCTGTAAGCATGATGTATACATACATAGCCAGCCAACTAGAATCACTTAAAAACTGAAGATAGTTTTGTGGTCAGTTTTGGTGTCGATTTTCAACAATTCAAGTTTATCCCCTGTTCACTCATTTGAAATTGAAGAACTTCCAAAGGTAACATTGGTCTTTTTAGACAAATTTGATATTCTCTGTTCTGCAAACTGAGCATAAATGATACACGAATTTGGTAACAGAAGGAGGAAAAGGTTTGTTTTTAAAATCTATTGTAACAAGGTTTTCCCTGTTTCAGCTATAATGAAATAGTCCTGAGAATCATGTTTATGTACATGTAACATTAAGAAAAAAACCCTTCATATGTTTGAATAGGAGGAAAACTTATCCATTAGTTATATTTTGATAATCTACAACTAAATCTTTAAACCAAATTTCTTTCTATGAAAGAGGAGAAACCATTCATGTCGAGATAATTAAATTCAAAATTTATAATTTTATACCTATAGATAATTTTTCTAATATATGTGATAATGATAATCTAATGTCTTCCCCTATAGTGATAAAAGAAAAATCTTTTTTTATTTTTTGAAAGTCTGCTTTTAGATATGTTTTTAGTTGAACATCAATCAATTTTTAAATTAATTCTATAATTTGAGTTGATATAGAAGTTATTAGAATAAAATGAATTCTAATTACAGGTCTGGTTGGTCACTCAATAGAAACTGTCATGGGACTTATGTTTTTGGCAGCATGCCATGTGATCAATTAAAAATCTGAAAAGATGGTGGTCAATGAATAAGTTACTGACTGCTCTTGCTTATGTTGGGCAGTGATCACTAAAGGAGTTTGAATTTTCAAAAAACAAGCATGACACTAACTAAGAGATTAATTTAGTATAAACTTACATTGAAAAGTGAAACCCACCATTAAAAATCTACTTACAAGGTAAATAAAAAAAAACCATACTTTTTTAAAGATACAATAAGGTGTAAATGTTTGAATTTACAGATCTCTAGCTCTATTGGGTTGGCCGGTATATGTTATTCATGTATAGCCAGCCATATCAGCTGAAAAACTGGAGAAACCTATGTTGGAAGCTTCTGTTGACTGTTCCTAATACTCATCATACTAAGACTAACAAGAAAAACCAAACAATAATAATTTCCAGACAGAAGCAGACGTAGGTGTGGAGAGATGCAAAATTTCCTCTGGCCTATAAAGCCTGTTAATTAGTAATTTTGCCCTACCCCAGGATATCATACAACTGCCCCTGGCACCGTCTTTGCTCCCGGGCACTGAGAACCCTTGCTACGCCACTGTTCCCAGAAGGTAATCTATCCAATACTACAAAAGATATAAAATATTTTGTTTGTTCATAAAGTTATTGAACAAGATCTGATGACTTACTCACAAGTGTATACAATACAGAGATCTTTCCTTTACCGTATATACCAGACAATAAGGTGAATGATTTACAAGTTTATTTAGAGGACAACTGTTCACTATAGGTCCTCCAAATCCTATAACTTCCCATATCAAACTTTGGTAGGTAGCCAACCTAGTCATACTACCAGTGCATTGGATAAAGAGTAATATTTGCATTGTTTTATATCAAATGTTTATCTTATATATCAGCATACATGGTTTCATGACCCTCCTATGAGTACTGGCATAAAAAAAGCTTGTCTGAAACTCAAATAAAGTATCTTTCTGACCTGATAGTTACCAAGGTCTGTGTTACTCATCTTTATTGTATTTAATAAGATTTTCAATGTTGCTACTTTTGTCTAGTGTACATTGCTATCTCAGGAGCAGTTTGAATGGAAATCCTAATCTCATTTATATCCCGTATGCAACTGGATGCAATATAAACCTGATGATGCTTGGGCATCACATCAGCAGAAATATTGCAATGAAAAACAACAGAGATGAGAATTCTATTCCAAATTAAAGGTTCAAGTTTTTGTATTACTATAGTTTCACTTCATTATTATAGGCTTGGACATTGAACTTCTATTTCGAGATGTTGGTAGAAATTTCTTGCCATAATCTCTTGAAAGAAGCCGAAGTTCTAGTTTTAAACTCAAAGCAAAGTGTCCTCCCCTCTTGCTTTTTTGATGGCATAGTTTAACAATTGATTGGGATGAAAAAAAATGTTGTATTTTATACCTTACAGTAGATGTTTCATTGGGGTCACCGATTTTAGATGAAATGATGGTATCAAAATAATAGGTTTATCGTTTCAATATAAATGTGTCATTGACTAAGATTATTATGAAATTTAGGTTGCTCATTCATAGGTCAGTCAGCATCAACGAGTAGGTCAAGACATCTCTGATTGAGTCTAGTGGGAAATACGTGAGGTATTTATCAATTTTGGTACTCTTTTTATAGAGGCAAATTAGATCCAAGATGAGGTGAGGTATAGCAAAAATTGATTGGTTGGAAATATACAAATTTTTTGAACCAGGTTCCGATTAACCGGAGAAGCTATGTGATTGGATTCTCTTGAAGTGATAAAACACTTTTGAGTCAATTGGTCTCAATCATTTCTCTATTTTTGTGGATTTCCTATTTCAGTGTCTGAGTAGTCTTCGAGTGTTTTCAGATGAGATGTATGTAATCCAACATTTGTGACTGAACAGTTTGATTGTGGCCTCCTTTCCAATTCTCTTACCCATGAAAAACTGAATAAAAATATCCTTTTTCTAATCTAGAACTTGACACTTATGACCGTATGCCTGATATGTAATACTATATCACTAAGTCTGGGTCTCCAAGAAACATTGTTTTTTTTACCCCTTATAACTACAAATAAATGCACTCAATAACATCGAATGGGTGAAATAAAACTTTTTATTCTTCCCTGAGTCTAATTACATTTAGTAATACCAAGTCAGGCAAGATCGATAACAGGTTGGGAAAAAATGCAAGAGGAAGGAAAAAATCTTCAAGTCTGACATAAAATCACTGCTTGAAAATGTTAATATGATTATTATGGCTAATGTTGGATGATATTAATGTAGGCACACCACCCTTCCCATGGAAAGTACAAAACGTAAGCTCCTTAAAATAAACACAGAAGTTTTTTCACACTGATAGGTGAAATGAAAAGAATCATGGTTTTTTATTTTCTCTCAATCCCCCAACTGTAAAAATGTTGATTATACAAAAAAAAAACTATACTTGCTTTTCTGCTATGCTGAGGTATATTTCCAAGAGTTGGAAAATGTTTAACATGAGAATAGAGATTTAGAAAATACGTAAAAAAAGCATCATCCCACCAAAAAATTAAAGGAAGATAAAGCAAAATAAAAATTAGATAGAAGTATAAACTATCGAAAGAGATCTTTGACAAAAAAGATCTTTAACAAAAAAAATTAGGAAATAATTTAAAGATACAACTCTATTCCCAAACCCTTGAGAAATTTTGATCTAAGTGAAATAAAATACATTACAGAAACTTCCAAAACAAAATTTGTATTGTATCTTGATAGCACTTTTACATATATTCTTATATATATATCAGACATATGTACAAATGCATATGTAAGTGTGGATGTGAATACTTTGGTATGTAACTATGTATAAGTTGAATGCATGTATATGTGCAGAAATGTATATTCAAGAACTTTCAGCATTCCTAGATAAAAGCTTCATGAAAATCTATGGAATAGATATATATCTGTACAAATCAGAATGTATATGAAATTACATTTATTTAAGTTTTTTTTTGTTTATGATGCTTTTTATTGTCTTTGGGCAAAATTTTTAAAGAAAAATTTTTCTCCATGACAAATCTAATTCTTTGTAAAATAGAGATAACATGCACACAGATGCAAAAGTTTATATATGTATGCATGTGTTAGAGAGAGAATTTTATATATATATATATATATATATATATATATATATATATATATATATATATATATATATATATATATATATATGTGTGGAGGATATGTGAGTGTGGAATTGAAAAGTAGTTTTGTTTATTTTTTCCAAAGAGCAGATAACAGCTTGCCTTTGAGAAGCAGTTTCAAACTCTTTTATGATTCTGATCTTAATTTTACCAATTTTCAGAAAATGGATTTCTACAAGAAATATATGGGAAGCAGCAGGTGTTACCATTTTAAAAGTGAGTTAGGGTAGCAAAAGGAATTTATAATGGTTCATTTTTTTTTCCTTTTATTTTCTTTTTATCGATGATTTTAACTTCGTTTTTCTTCATCTACATTAGTTATACAAGAAAGAACAGATTTACAATTGCTGATTAATTAAAGAATAGAATTATGGATGTCTAGAAAAGAAAAGACGAAGAGCAGCAGAAGCTCAAATAATTATAGACTTTCATTACGCATCGAGTTCTTGAAAAAATTCACTTTTTCAAACAAATGAGAAAAATGAGTAAAAAAAATCATAACAAGTCTTTATCAGGATTTAAACTGATTGTTTCATTTACCTCAGCATCTTAAAGTACATCAGAAAAGATCTTCTGAATAAAGTTAAGATATTTTCTTTCATTTTCTTGCGGCTTTGTCCGCTGGCTTTGTTCTATTTGAATGCTTGAAAAAGAACATTCAAAGTCTAATATCTGTTCTTTTCAGTTGAATTAAAATCTACGGCCATTTTGAAGAACATTTAGAGTCTAATATCTGTTCTTTTCAGTTGAATTACAGCCATTTTGAAAAGTCATTTTAAAACCCTTGTAATGTTTTTATGAAGAAGAATATATTGTAATTTTATGTCATAAACAGCTTCAAATTTTTATTCATGACAGTCATTTCCTATTTGATGTTAGTAAGCATTAGGAGAAAGAAGTTTTTCAAAAAAAGAATTGATCACTAAAACTTTCTAGTTCCCATGTTGTTGACTGAAACCACAGAGGTAGAAATAAGATGCCCTACAAATGTATAAGTTTCAAATATTGGAGTGTCACCAAGTTTGTTATATATAAACCAAATTGAATGGGGGTTGGATTCTAACATCCATTTCCATCAACTTGCCCTCATATATGCAAATTTTGAAAAAACACTTGCTTGAAGAGTGGGAATAAGTAAAAGTCATATTGCCAAAAAATTTTTAAGTGATCTTTATAGAATTTTTAGAATTTCAAATTGATGAAGCTTTGAAGTCAGTTGTCATTTGAACACTACGAGCATCATATTTACTGCACTTTCTGGATGTTTTGAAGATGCCAAGAGAAGTAAACGCCTCACCAATAAAGAAAAAAGAAAAATTCGGAAGAGAACAGCAGTATTAGCACAATTGTACAAAAGTTGAACTCATCTAGAACCACTATTAGCAATATTTTGATGAATTTAGAAATGTATTGCTCTAAGAAACAACTTGAAAGTCCACTCAAAATGCAGGCAGCTATTGTTTCTTTGAAAGGTAAATTCTGCTCACAGGGCATCTGAAATGCAATTGATATTGTTAGAATTCACTGCAAGAAGAGTCTGGCAAGTTCTCAATGAATTAGATAACCTTGTGTTTTGGTCCAGAGAACAGGCTCCTGTTTTGACTGACGCTCACAAGGGGAAGCATGTTTAGTGGACTTGAGATTTTTGAGGAGAAAGTTTTTTTCTGAATTCCATTTGATAGATGATGTGCAGAGCCTTTTCTATTGAAAATAAAGGTGTGTTGGTAGTAATGGAAGGAAAACAAAATGCTCAGCGTCACAAAGAAGTCTTAAAAAAGGGTCCTGCTCTATTTTCTGATTGGTATTAAGGTAGATATCTTATACTCCAGCCGGATAATGTTGCCAGTCATAATGCTAAGGTCACCAGACAATGGTTTGAACACGAGCATCACAATTATGGAAGGGCTTGCAATCCCACTGACAACTTGTGCGGCATATCCTTTCAACATGTGTCCATAAGCAAGGAAAACAGTATCAAAAAAAGAACAGCTTGATCTCTTGCATAAAACATTGCTGGGAAGAAATTCAATTTGAAACCTTAGAAACAAAGAGGGTTATCCTCTTTGATCAATATTTGAAATTTACAAATTATATTAGTGGAGTATCTTATAATCATTTCCACTTCAGCAATTAAATTTTTAACCCAGGAAAACTCAGTTTGCATGTATCCCTTATCAAGGGACATACAAATAAAATTTGCCTCTCTGTAAAAAACCTACGCACAAATGCTACATACATCAATGCTGAAATCTAAATTAGCAAAATGTAAAAAAGACCCTGAAAAAAAAATAAAACAAAGAAGCAAAATGTGACAGCTGCAATGTGTATCATGACAAATTACATTTATCTCTTATATTCATATGAAAATTTCAAGTTTTTAAATCAAGAAGAATAACTTCTGAACAGAGTTACTTCCGATGCACTTTCATGTACGTCTTTCATTTTTTGAAAGTTTGGTTCATAAAAAGTTTTACATTTTCAAAATCGAATTAATTGAAGAGTCCAACTGTGTTTAGGAACAGTTTCAAGTGGTTCATGAATTTAAGAGTTAAAGCACTGAATTCACAAAATTAAACATCAAACTATGCCTGAAAAAAACTTTCAAAATAAAATTGTTCCCAAAATAACAAGTCTTGGTGAAAAATATCAATTATTTCAAATTAGATTTTTGTAAAAGAACAGAACAAAATGAAATCATTACAGCACCAAGACACCATATTTGGTATCTTTTAATTGTGAATTTATACTTAGTTTAATCATAAAAGGTTAGGTCAGAAACTTGTTGCTGCTTTGAGTACAATATAAAAACTCTCAAATTCAACACATTTCTGATTAATTTATTATCATGGATTTTACTGATTATATTTGGAAAAAATTCATCTATAATACGTGAACATCCATAAATTGTCAGTATTATATATCAGTTTGATTGACTTCTATTTACTATCTTTTTTTTTTTTGGGAGAATGTATTGCCAGAATCAGAATGCAAATATTTTCAAGTGATAGCATTTCCCAAATAAGAATATACCTTGAATATTCCCTGATATAAAATTTATATGAATTACTTCGAAACATGAAAATATTCATATGAAAAAGAAAAATGAAAAAAAAAAATATTTGAAATTTGAAATTCTTAGCCTCATTCTAAAAATTGCCGATTGAAAATTATGAAAAAAAAGAGAAAAATCCAGGAAAAAATACATTACCTGGATGATAAAAACTTATTTAGAAATAAAACATTTTCCAGATTCTCCAACCAGAATCTTTGAGAATGTTGGTTCCATTAAGAGTTCCCGAAATACGTAGAAAGACAGCGAAAGTTAAATATAAATTAAATTATTCTGAAGTTTCTTCTCTTTAAATTATTCACTTTGACTGTGAAATCAACATTGACAAACCTGTCTTGCACAGTTTAAATTGGCCCTTGCAATTATGATACATATATCTATTTATCAATGCATGATTTTGATTGGTAATTACATGGAGGATTCTTTTTGTGTTTTTCCTTTACCAGTATACCATTAAAATTTTCCAGAATTAATGAATTTTTTGTTTATGTAAATTCTTTTACCAAAAACCAAAAAAGAAGAGCAAATTTCAAATTTTATGTTTAGGTTGATATAATCCAGTGTTGTTTGATAACAAAACAAAAAACAAAATAAGAAATAAATGATTTCATTCATTACTCAATGAATATGTTTTTAATTCTAACTTTCTAGATGTGCCAGCACTGCTGCCATCACTGATTGACATATCAAAATGTTAGTTGCTCAATGTTGACAATTTACATGGTTTTCGTCTGAATCTAGATGTTTTCAGATGCACTTGGATGTTATAAATAGCTATTTTACATGGCTAATATTTTTAATGAATAAAATAATATTTTGATAAAATGAATGTTGAAGAATAAAGTCACATTTAGTCAATTAAATGTGTGTTTTATATGTTTTTCAACACAATTTTGAATTTAAACTCAGAAAATAAAGTGAGCAACACTGCCCTTGCTAGATGTTCACACATGAAAAGAACTAGTGCATCTGTGGTTTAACTTTCAGAATGGCTTCATCATATTCAGTCGAGCAAGTTTGGAGGAAGATTTTTTCTCTTTTTTAATTAATCTGAAGTTTCTTCATTTAAAAACAAATTATAGCAATTTGCATATATATGAAACAGGGTGTAAAAGATTCATGAATATAAGCATTCATTATTAGTATTTTCAAGTCCCAGCATAAAACAAATCAAATAAAGCACAAAAATTCTTTTTCGGTTAATATTCTAAAACAAAAAGCATTCCAACTTATTTTCTATTATTTTTTTTTGTCTACTCAAAAGCAGAAAATCTTTCAAAATAATCAGACTTTTTTTTCTCATTAGACTGAGTTTTTTTATGGTTATTTTTCATGAAATACATGCCCTAATTTTAAGGTGGTGTATGGGGTAGGGGGGAGAATATAATAGTAAATAACTATCTTATGTCTACATAAATCTGTAGTAATTCTCCGCCTAAATATTACTA
The DNA here is from genome assembly GCA_963457665.1 of Thysanoteuthis rhombus. Lineage (NCBI taxonomy): Eukaryota > Metazoa > Mollusca > Cephalopoda > Oegopsida > Thysanoteuthidae > Thysanoteuthis > Thysanoteuthis major. The sequence goes on along the minus strand of OY735199.1, from coordinate 36,053,794 downwards.
GCTTAGAAGAGGAATAGTTGTTTTTTTAAAATTCTAAGCCTACTCTAAAATATGTTTATATTAATGTTTGTTTCAATTTTTTATAATAAAAATATTATGAAACCAAAAACAAAAGGCATCATCATGTGTGTATTGATATTACATTCATTTATGTATGTATAACTTGTTCTTATTAAATGATTATCTGCAGAATGAATGAGTTTTTTCTATCAATATATACTCGGAGAATCACAACATAAAAAATCTTATTGCATTGCTTATAATCATTGGCACCCTCAAATCTTTTGTTCAACCTGTACACTATCTTCAGAAATAAATGGGAATCTTCCAAATTTGTATCATCAGAATATTTTTAAAGAATGTTTTTAGAAATAATTTAACAAAACAACAATATTTTCCCATGTAATAATTTTGAAGAAGAAATAGAATCACAAATTTGGCAGATTTCCATTTATTTCCAAAGATATTGTGCAGTTTATACAAAAAATGTTAGGGTGCCAATATTTGTGACTGGTGTTGTATATGTAGATTTTTATTTCTTCTGATGCTGTTAGCAGAAATCCTATATCCATATTTAAATAAAAAAAGAAGCATATCCCTACACGGAATGTTTTCCTTCTTTCATAAATGAGAATTTACTATTATATGGTGATTTGAAATACTTGTAATTTGTTCTTCTTTTTCATTGATGCAACCTTCTCCAAATTTTTTCTATCGTAAATCTTTTCTATTTCACTAGTTATCATACTTTGGAATAAATTTTTGCGCAAGAATGTTTCAAGTATTCTGAATTTTAAATCTTGTTTAACATAAATATTTCCAAGCTTAAATGTTCCATCAATATTCAATCACTCCTCTTTTACACTTTTGGAAGTGTGAGTGGCCTAAAGGTTAATGGCACAGAAAAGAGAATCGGTCAAACTCCAGCTGAGACAGTTTGCATTTACTTTCACACTAATACCCTCGGAAGAGGTTTGAAATCATCTCTCCTTCCCTCAGTTATGGGTAAATAGCAGAGCTGCCAGGGCTCTTCACCCATATAGTTTGCAATCAGTTTAGAAAGACCAACAACTCAGATTCCAAACCAGGGAGTGGGCCCTAGTCATCCACTGGATTCTGATCTCCAGCCATTGTTAAATTGTCCTGCTGCTAGATCTAGACAAGAGAGTGAAGCTGACAGTGCAATGCAAGTTTAACTTAAATTGACCCCTAAGTTTGTGCCCACCAGAATTCAGGCAAGTTTATCTATCTCCAACCTTCTGTGTATCTGGACTTAGCATAGGGGAGTGGGGGGCCCCAGAGGAGGCCAAATCTCATCTTACCAAAAAAGAGGCACTCTCGCTGTGGGTTCCTAACCCAGGGTCCTTCAAACAATGGGTGTGGGAACAAGGTAGCCATTTCTGATTTTCTGAAAAGGATGATATTGCCAGTATCACTGATTTAGTGTTTTTCATGCCAAATTTAGTTTGTTCCTTGTTTTGGCAATGCGGAGGGAAAATGTCATTTTTAGTGGCAGTTCTTTGGAATCGAACGATGGTGGGCAGGTAGCTGTTGTGCAAATACTTATTAGAGTAGTACATACTATTATTTTGTCAAAGACTGAATTTTCACTGTTAAACACTATATTCCCACAGAGCTCTAATTCATTATTTGGTATGCTATGACATCTCTTGGACCGTGGTTATGAAGAAAACTAGCAAAATCTACAGAAGTACCTGTAATGCATGTTTGCAATTTATGGACGGATCACTGTTACTCATACATTTCATAAACCCAGAAAATATTTTTTAATGAATTCAGATGTTTCATTTTAAAGAAAAAGCCAATAAATGCTATAACTGTTGATTTTCAACAATTTCACATTTAACAATATTTCTAGTAAAAAATATGCTTCTTTTCATCATTATTTTCAATCTAATTCTTCTATTCCAACTGTGATACTCTGGTTGTAGGAGAAGCAATATGTTGTCTCCAGCATATTACTGGTTATTGCATGTTTTCTTTTACCTTATCAAAAGCTAGGCATTCGGCCTTATTTTTGCTCATTATATAGCATAGAGGTTTCTAATTCACATAAAAATCATAAGGGAATCTGTGGGTTGTAAAGTAACTTCTGATAGTACAGTCAATGTGTTTTTAAGAAAGTGAAAGAATAGGGAAAATGTGCATATTTGTCCATAAGCTGTTGCTTCACTGATGGTTATCATAAGTATATAACAACAGGCTTGGCTGATAGCTGCTCCTGATACTATGTGTGACAGACACAGTGGGAAGGGAGAGGGGAGAAATAAAGCTTGATAAGAGGGTAGGGAGGGGATGGGATAGATGAAAGTCAGTTTAATGAGAGGGGAGAGAAAGGAAAGTTACTCATTCTCAAAGATATATTAATAACATTTAGATTCTCCAGAATGTAGATATTTATTAACTGTATTTATATGCCAATAATATCATAACTAGAATTCATTCTGACCACATTCATTCTTCAATGGAATTTTTTTTTTAATGATTTCTAATTTTGCCACTATGGTTGTTTAATTATTGACTGCGATAACGGGCTTGGAAAAAATTTTTTTAATTATTCACAACTATTGTTGTCATATTCAATTCTATATATGTATACATATCTAATGACTTTTTTTTACCATTTTTCCTCTCTTGTATGCACCATAAAAAAACAATCTAAAAGAAACACACAGTAGGATAGCTGTAGCCTTTGGGTGGTGGGGGTCATATATCTTCAGCCTAAGTAATTAAATTCCTTTAGTACCAATTGAGGGGAATGTGTCCACCAGAATTAGCAAATTATTCATTGCTTAGAATACTACCACCACCTGCTTAGGGAAAGGGTTTACCATTGGCCTCTAAATAGATCAGTGGGGTGAGGAAGCCTGGACTAAAGTGGACAAAATTTAGGAAAAAAAATTGAATTTTCCCTCAGGAATGTGATTGGGACCTTGAGTTAATAATGCTATGACAGCTATTCTGTTTGGTCACTACTCTGAGGAGGCAAATGATCTGCTTTCGTTGGAGTGTTGAGGATTTGTGCTCAAAGCTAGCCACCCTGTCCTAAGAATCAGTGCTTAAAGTTGCAGACAGCTATGATTCCCTGATTCTCCCTCAAATGGGATGGTAGAACCCTATAGCCAGCTCAGGCATCTACCAACCACTATTATTCATGTACTTTTGTTTAATCACAAGTCAGACCTACTGACAAAACACTCCCACAAAGGGTGGAAGACTCCTTAGCTAGTTTGCATCTGCCAGGGGAGAAGGACACTCTTCTCAAACCCATGAGCTCTGTTCTATCTTGGTGGACCATAGGATAAAAAACCTTGATTTAAATGAGTTTATCTTGACCTTTGGCAAGTTGCACTACACCCTAAAACTTCATTACTCATGCTGGAGGGTTATTCCGCACACAGGCTCTGAGATCTAGTTAGGGTCCTCCTGCACTGAAAATACTCCCAAAAAGCTGAGCCATTCTTTCATTTATCTACGATTATTTTGTAGGAAAGTATAAACCATAAAAAAATACTGGTAACTTGAAATAAAAGATGGTGTTAGACGCTTTGAATGATTTGGAAAATAATTTACATGAAATCATAAAGACAAGTTCATAAGAATTGGATTAAGATACATTTTTGCCTCATTCATTTCTGCTATGTTTCTCATATCAACATTTCATTTACTCTGTATATTTTGTGTGCTAACTCTCGACCGCCGAGGGTATACAACAAGCTTTAAAATGCTCAGCAAATGTATTTTCACTGGAGATTGTCTGTTTACAGCCAATATTTCACGTTATTCTTAGGCAATGACTGTTTGATTGCTTTGCATGAATCATTCAGCATCAGTCTAAAGCCGCCATTTTTTTCCTCCTTTTTCCAGTGGTCTTCATGATCCTCACGATCCATGAGAATATTTGAGTAACTTCAAAAACACTGCTTATTCAGTTCAGGTTTTGATGTCTAGTAAAGAAGGTTATCCTGACCAATGTTTCAATGCTTTTCCCACAATTCTTTGAACAAGGCACTAAAGAGAGGTTACTCTTTCTAATGCACTCAAAAAATCATTATGTAATCAGGATTAATATAATTCATTAATGTGAAATTCAGTATGAGATATCAAATAATGTTGCCAAATATCTTATGAAAAAAATCAAATTACTAAATACAAGAAAATTCATGCTGTCGTCACTATTTTTATAAATTACTCTGGAAGAATGTCACTTTAAAAGGCACCATGTATAGCAGAGGTAGATGCTAGTATCTTTAAAAGAAATTTTAAGAAAAGTTATTTTATATTAGTCTGCTTTAAATTTTGTTGAAAAATGTGTTTTCATGGATAGTCAAAAATGGAACCCCCGTGATCATGCCAGTAAATTTCCCCAAGAGGCTCTGTATCTAGGCACAGATTTGCCTTCTACATTGTTAAATCTATCTATAGGCTTTCTATTGGAGTTCTCTTGAAAAAATTTCCACAGTGGACAGGCAAATATCTAAAATCTCTCAAGATGTTTTGTTTTACATCAGTTGAATCAGTGGATCAGTTGAATGAAAGCATGTTACACTTCAATGGCTTTTATAGTACCTTGATAGAAGCATTACTTTTATATTAGAAATAGTGGACAGAGTCAATAATTATGCAGAATTAAGTTGTAGAAGGACTGTTCTCAAAGAGAAACCTTACAGAAGATCCTTTGCCAAGCCCTAAAGATATCATGTCAAAGTCAGTAGTTTTCAAACCGCAGTCAAAGAAATGTCCTAATATTGAATCCAATTTACTAATTCTCATGTGCACCTGCATTTAACTACAGGGTCTATTACACATAGCAATTATTGAAGTCAATGCAAAAGTTGAGTCTTCTCTTCACATCTTAAACTCGTCTCTCCAACACTTTCTCTACATAAATTAAAGGTGATGTCAATTAGTAGTTGCCATTACCTTTGAGATGATACAGACCAGAAATATGAGACTTTGGATCCAAAAGATCTGCACCTAAATCTCCTTTTTGATCACAAAAATACAAGGGCACTCCCTTTTATCTCAACCATGGATTGGGAAAAGAATAGACAGTGATATTTTATTTTGATGTCTTATGAGTATCACTGATGAAGATACACAGTAGTCAATTTTAAGATTCAGACAAATCTAAACACCTAACCAACACAGATGTTGATGCAGTTTTTAAAGGTGTGATAGTAGTAATTCTAAATGAGGCTTGGTAAAGTTTCTGTGAAGAGATTAATCATTTGAAGTTGTACTTATCTCGAAGTGAATAGACTCTATTCAATTGCAGCTTCTCTGCTTCACATGATTTTGGCTTATAAAAAGTCTTTATAGAAATACTTTGCTTTTGGATATTGGAGGAAAACTGTATTCTAAAACTAGAAAATTAGGATTTTGATGGGTTACATCTAAATACCAAAATGCATGTATAAAGTCTATAAACACATATATACACTATATACAACATTGACCAAGGTATACACCGTTACATTTTGTTCACCTCTAAATAATTAAAAGAAACATTTCTATCACAGATAATTAACTTCAAGATTAATTAAAAGGAAATTCAAAAAAGCAAATCAAAACATAACATTCTTCCGCAAAAATTATAAAAATTCAAAGAGAAGAAATTATGCTTAAGATTATGCAACTTTTGGTCTATTCTGAATTTCGTTTTGGGGATGATATGAAAAAACATTGAAATGATAACAAAATCAATTACATTTTCTTGTTTTTGTGGTGGATGTGAACTGATCTGACAGAATGGTGGTACTTTGATAATTGGAAGGTGAAGAGAAATCTAAGAGGAAAAAAGTGTTACATCTCAAAATTTTTTTATCATCATGTAGGCAGGCTTTTATGCATTTAGTTGGTTGCCACCAACTTTTTCAAGTTTACAAAATATAGGCCACTTGGAAATGTCAGACAACTAAAGAAATGGACATATATGAAGTAATTACTGTTTAAACTTAAACTCTGAAACAAACCAAATTGTCTCAATTAGCTTTTTACCAATCATCATGCTCAGATGATTACAAGTACTGGGCCATAAAGCAAGTGCTACTCGTCCATGGGGAAATGATGTGAATCGGCAACATTATTTTGAAATATAAAACAAATTCATCTCTTCCAGTCATAATACCAAATTTTTTAGATAAGCTTTTTTAGAAAGAAAATTGAGTGTTCAGCTACCTGTGTTCTGGTCCTGATGACCCCACTTATACACACACCTATCCGGTCAGCAAGAATATTGTCAATACTAATCAGAGAACACAGCACAGAAAAAGTTTGGGAAGCCCAATTGCAGGGGAAAAGGCATATTATCATCTTCATCATCAGAAATAAATAAAATATCATAAAAAATCAAATTGTAAATTAAGCCAAAATTCAAAAATAAATGAAAAGATTTCAGGATAGACTACCGTAAACTTCAAATACTTTCCTATTGTAATCATTTCAATTTTTAGTTGCTCAAAATCAGAAAGCATAAAAATAAGATTATTTTGCAAAATTTTCTTTAGCATAGATCCAATAAATGCACACCAATTGAATAATCTAAGATTCTAACTTATTCTTTCTATGAGGGTTACTGTATTCTAATGTACATTTTAATAATGGTTTGTCCTTGCCTACTGCCACACTGGCCATCCATAGGAAAACATTTAAAGAATTGGTTTAATAACGCTAATTGAAAAACAGAAAAAAATAAAACGTGTCATCATGTTTTTTTACAAGCTTTTCTTTCAGTGCTTCTGAAAAGACAATTCATACGAGTGTAATAATGAATATTTGAATTCAGATTAATAAATACAAATATAGGACAGCATGCAGCACTAATCCATTCATGAAGGTAGTTAGATTAATTGCCATGAAGAGATATTTACTGAGGGGAGATCAATTATGTACAGATGGGAGTCTTATTTGTTGTGGTGAGATATATAAGTATATCGTGCGACTATATTTTATAATGAATTTTATAAACACTCTATCTTAATGGAATTTTATAAACCATTTTTATTTTACATTGGAAGACTGCATATTACTAAAATTAAGTAATAACATTTTCACTTGAAAAAAATGAACAGTCTCAGCTGTTTGGAACCGTCAGACAACTAGAGTTCTTGAAGAGAAATGGACACACATAAAGTAATTACTGTTTAAAATTAAACTCTGAAACTAACCAAGTAGTCTCAACTAGCTTTTTGCCAATCATCATTTTCATCATGGTCAAATGATTGCCAGTACATAGCCACCAAAAGTGGTGAAGGGTATTGATCCTGAATCTGTGGATCATTTGCTGTTAAACGAGATATAGCATACCACTTAAGAGATGATTTAGGGATTACTGAGATATAGATTCTCAACCTGAGAATATATTCCTATATATGTACAAGCAATGGTGTATAAAAAAGTTATAAGTTTTTAAACCTCAGACCTAGAGGTATGCAGGCAAATGATCCTTTGAGCCAGTGGTTTTGAAACTTTGAAACCTCAATGACCCCTCTACAAGGAAATATTCTGGTGAACTCCTAATCTTAGGACTTTAGAGTTTTAGAGTGCCATCAATGAGCTACTATAAACGATTTTTGACCTTTAAAAATCATATTCATTCTAAATAGATTATGTTTATTTGAATTCTAATATATGGTGCAGGTCTGTGTGTGATTGAACAACCATAACCACTGAAAGTGGTGAAGGGTTCTCTCCCTTTTTATGTGTGTTCCAGATCATGTTATGTCTACAGACTCTGAAATTGGCATCAGTACTTGGACCTTTTTTGAGCCTTACTCAAAGGGTTTATTAATAACATCTACATTCTCCTGTTTCTAGATTTTTTTCAAAACTCTATTTTAGATGTTTTTCAGGGGAAATAACATCTACATGATGGAGAATCTAGATACAGCTAGTTGTTTTCCAGTGGAAAATGCCAGTGATGTCATAAATAAAATTTATTCTGACCATATTTATTCTTTGACTGAATTTTTTTTACATTGAAACTCCAGTTGTTCAATAATTAACTGTGATGACTTGTAATTATGTTTTTTTATACCGTACGACGGATGATGCTGTTTCTCTGTCACTAGATTTGCAGAGTCAAGTTTAGAGAGAACACTGCTGGGAGCCCAAGGCCTTATTTATCAGACACCCCCACTGCTTCAAGTCATCATTTTACTGCTTAAATATAGGATGAAATATAATTGGAAATATTGAGTTAAGAGGTTGTTGTTTTTTAACGTTTGTAGTTATTTGAATTTATCACTTATATTTTTTCTAGATAATATTGATGTTTTGAACTCATTTAAAACAGCGAAGTGACAACCTTCTGGTTGTATCTCTAAAAGGGCTGTTGTATACATAGTTTTCACAATAGCTCTCCCACCAAATTCAAAATCGAATGAGATGGAGAACCAATAGGAGAGAACAGGGTTGTCAATAAGTTTTGTATTTGAATTTATCCAGCTGATGGACATAAATAAATACCAGTACAGATCTTGAAGACTCACTTGTAATGTTAGTTACATCTTGTGTAATGTGTGTCGGTAAATTAACATTAGCTTATTTCAGCTAGCCAATAGTGACTGTATCCCTCTGACCACTCATCTTGACACATGTTTGCCACCACCCCAAATAAAACTGTCATCGGTACATCATCTCTCACCAGTTCCCTTGGAAAATCTCTTCCCTCAGCATTAGTCTAACCCTCAGTAATGTTACTATGGCTAATATGCTAGTCCAGTGGTTCTCAACCTTTTTGGTCCACGTACGTTTTCTACATATTTTAGAGTGTCATTCCTCATATCTAAGATTGTCTGACTCAAAAGCTGCATTCCAAATAATATACAATAAATAATACTGAAATACTCCAACAGTTTGAGTCTGCCAACCTGTGATCCCAATTTACCCTCTGAAACTCTAAATTCTCCAACTCCAGGGGCAAAGATCCCCTCCTGGTTGAGAACCTCTGTGCTAGTCTCATGAACTTTTCATTGGGAAACTGATTCCGTGATGATGCTCTACAAATGTTTTCTTGAGCACAATCTTCTCAGATGAACTTTATTTTCTTTTAAATAACTATTAGTACAAAAAGGAAAAAAGTGAAAAACAAATTAGTACACTATGTAATATAAGAACATGAAAAAGGGTTGCATACTAAGAGGTGAGTGCATACATTTTAGTGATTTGGACACAACAAAGATGCATACATCAAAAATGTACGAAATATTCATGGTGGTTATACATAAATCTTCCCCAGACGTTTTTACAGGAATTTTATGCATATACTGTGGCTTGTTTTGAGGGTCCCAGCCTTCTTATCAAAAGACAGACAAGATTTGTTGAATAAAAACAATGAAACAAATCAATGAAGGCACACAGAATGAATTGGTGAAATGATACTCATGGACATATGACACACACAACTGACTGGTGAGTATGACATGAGTTTTTAAGAATCACTCACCGGTAGAGGTGGAAAACTCAGGGAGTACATGACTATTCTGAATATCACCAAAAGGAGGAGCAACGTGGTTTTTAGATTCCTTGCCCCGTACTGAAAGTAAAAGTGGAAACCTCTCCATTTCACTGCCTTTTTAGTTAACACACAAACAAAATCATAATTCAGGGACACACTCATAAGGTTTGCCACACTTTTTTGAGTGAGGGTAAAATACAAAAACAGAGGGAAATAAAAAGGACTTATTTTTCAAAAGTATTACTAATTTATCAGTATCCTCATATCTGGTTTTATCACAGTGTTTCCAGATGTGTGCTCTCTGTAGTGTGTAGTTGAGCTAGAATTTAATATTCAGCAGGTACATACATATACATATATATGAAGAATGATCATGGAGCACTTGCCAAAGTGGAAGATGTCGTTTGCAGTACTAAGTATTTTCATTTATCACTGATTACTCAATGAATGTCGCATATTAGTCATGAATTGAAGTTCTTTTTTTATTTGAGATTGTCAGAAACAAACCGAAGATATTAAATGAAGTCTTATCCAGAGGGAAATACTTTGTTACAGTTGTCGGCATTAAATAATGTATTTTCTATAAAGAAGGGGAGCTTCTGATTAAGATCACCATACAAAAGGGTCTTTCAGATAAAAATAACCAGCTGATAACTTTAGGCAAAGGATGTACAGAGGAATCTGCTTATTGTGATCACTCCAAATAAAGTGTTTGAGACAGACTGATCTTGACAACAGCCGTTTGATATCATATAAGTGTGTGAGTGGGTGTATATATATATATATATCTATATATCTATATATATATATATATAGAGAGAGAGAGAGAGATGAGAGACACAAAAAGTGAAAAACAGAGAGAACTATAGTGTACATGATTCATGATTCAACAATTACATATATATATATATATATATGAGTGATTTGTTATTAACAAAGCAGTTATATACATATATAGTTTGACAAAATCTAACATATATAGTTTTAACCTGGTTACGAAAATGATCTCAGTTCTTTTTGAGGGTTGAACCTTGTACTTAAAGAAATACAAGGTTCAACCCTCAAAAAGAATTGAGATCATTTTCATAACCAGATTAAAACTATATATATATATATATATATATATAATAGGACTGTTAGATTTTGTCAAACTATATATATATATATATATATATATATATATATATAACTGCTTTGTTAATAACAAATCACTCACGCATATATATATATATATATGTAATTGTTAAATCATGAATCATGTACACAATAGTTAATCTGACTTGGTCTGTACACAAGGCAAAGACAAAATCACTGATGAGGAGACTGATACTAAAAAATTCAAAATGTGCATGTATATAAATATATATATATATATATAGAGAGAGAGATGACTGACAGAGACAGTGAAAGACAGAGAGAACTACTGTGTACATAATTCTTGATTTAACAATTTCATATAGATTTGTGTGATTTGTTATATACAAAGCAGTTATATATATATGTATGTATATATATATATGATTGACAAAATTTAAGAGTCCTAATATATATATATACATAAGAGAGAGAGAGAGAGAGAGAGAGTTGTAACCTGGTTCTGAAAATGATCTTAATTCTTCTTGAGAGTTGCACCTTGTATTTTTTTTAGTTAATCTGACCTGGTCTGATTCTTTCTTGTCTCAGACAAGGCAAAGACAAAATCACTGATGAAGGGAAAGATACAAAAAGAATTCAGACCAATACAAATTCACAGTCGGAAAATCAAGTAATTTATGTCAATGTGTCCATTTCATCCATTTGTAAATATTTAAATAAAAAACATGTATGGATATACATATTTAAAAATATGCTAGAGGCTTGATTAAAAATGCACCATTTTATTGGCAATGCGAAAGCATAATGAAGGCCTCCTTCTGTCTAAATAGACAATGGAATGACTGGAATGATAGTCTCCAGGTGCAAGCCTAGGTAAAGCATATGGAGATGACGGGATGCTCAGTTGACAGAATCCCCTTCTTGGCCTCATATGTAGTCCAGAGAAAAGAGGAGAATGACATGAACTAGAACTGCTTGAAGGATGTTGAAATTGGCATCCCACCCCCTAAAGAGGGCTCCTATCCCTGGTTTTAAATCAGAGTTGCCCTTCTCCTAGACTAGTTGTCTTCCCAAGAATAGAGAGTCCAGTCTACACTGCATTTTTACCAATAGCTACAGGCATAATCATTTTCTTACTCTACATTCATTCTATTTTATAGTCAAGTTTAACTATAACTATCCATTTATTTTCTTATGATGGAAGATTTAGCTGTAATGATTGAAGATTAAGATCTGAAAATCAGTTTAACTTGATGGTGAAATTGTAGCAGGAAATGAAACTAATTATGATTCTTTTCAGTCTGAATTTCTCAGAGGAGGGGTCACCAATCTATGTAGATTCTTTTGGACTGTTGTTCTCATCTTAGCAAAACACTCCTGTGGCACAAGTTTTGGACATGATTATGACACCAGAAATGACCGGCAACATGATTATGACCAAAGGATCTCTCCCATCCCAAAATAGACAGTGGAATGAGGACATTTTGCCCCCATGCTCTTATAGAGACTCTCTTCCCAGCATTTCAAACTCTCTCCAATTACAATACATATCTGAAGAAAGTCATATGATACAACAGCGGAAATTTTGCATTCAAAAGATGAATCAAGATGAGAACAACAGTCGGAAAAGATCTACATAATTCATTACATAACAAGAGAGGAAACGATAATTCTTAAACAGTAGCGTCTATTTAGATTTCACAAATGGATACACACTAAAAGAATGGATAGAGCACACAAGAGGATGACTGGGAAATACATGAATAATAACATAGTCATAAATTCTATTAGGTGTGTGCAAAAGTTCACAGAGTTGTAAACCGCTTTTTTGCACACATATAATAAAAATTGTAGTTGAACAGATTTATTGAGAAATAGAATTTTTAAGCACTGAAGAAGTTAAGCAAACTATTCATTTTTACCACTAATAGAAACATTCAATTTTTTTTCAAAATAGTTTATAAGTTCATATATTATTTCTGCGAGGAGATATTTTCTCTCCAAACTAATTCCAATGAATTGTTTTGCTTTGTCAAGAAACTCTACCTGGCACCATCAGCTGCTGAAATGGGAGCCTCCATCAGGAAATCTATTAGGAAATATGACTTTGAAAAAAATCTATGCATAGAATAAACTTTTATTAACTTTTAAAATTTAGAAATAAATGAGCTGACTAGGGACACTTGTAATCTCAATTTCAATACATAAGACAAAAGAACAATAATTGATTTTGAAACTTGATAAACTCAGTGATGTGAGGGAAACCAAGGCTACCTGCTCTAGCAAGTTGGGTGATCCCTTCAACAAAGCAAGCCCTTTCAGCCGGGTTGTGTAAGAAATTAAAAAAAAATTTAACCAATTTCAGAGACATTTTTAGATCAGTTAAGATGAGCATTAGGAGATATACTGGCTATTTTTTGTTATCAGTGAATTGTTCAAATAAAGAATTTTATTGAAGGTATACCACTCCTCCTCCCAAACAGAGATTAGGGAATGCTGTTCTCATAGTACAACACCATTAGATAAACCACAAGTGCCCAAAGAAGGAACATTACATATCTGTGTTCATGCCTTCTGATGGTGCCTGGCAGATGTACAAAAAATGAATAAAACAAGTAGTCAGCACTGTGTCATATCCCTCTTAGAAGAAACTTACCTCTTTCCAGCTTGAAAAATAAAAGATTCAAAAAGAGTTTCACAAATGAGAGAACACTGGACAGCTGTCAACATAAACAAAATAAACAACCTACAACCCCTTCGCCTCACTACCTTTTTTACGTGGTAAGTATAAATACAGTAAAACAAATCTGAAGATAAATTCCCTTGTTCGCTGTTTATTACCAACAAAATTGAATTATTCATCGGAAAAAGTGTCCTCACAATATAGAGTCATTAATAGTAATAGTGTTTCACTCGGGACTCTTAAATTTTGCCAAACAGATTTTGTAAATAGACAACCTGACTAAAATTAGATTTCTACAGGCTATAAAAAATCATTGTAATTTAAGCTTCCTAAAATGTCCCTTGAAGCACATTATTGAACATATGTCTTTTGAAGTGTTTAGATTTCTGTTGTAAGGTTACCCAACCCAGTTCAAGTGTCTTAAAGAGGCTGGAAAAATTTCGGAATACCTTAATTTTTTAATTCTAGATAAAGTTTATAAGAAAGCTGTCTTCTTATGTAAAGGCATCAGAACCTTTACCATGCAGAAATAGAGAGAATCAGATTTAACCTGTGAGTTATGAACTTTACAGGCTGAAAATGATAGTTCATTGGAATGCTTGATATCACTCTGTCAGTATCAGGGAAGTCGCTTCAACTAATGCAGACAAATTATCTACTTAGCAAAAACGCAATTTCAAATGTTAAGCCAACAAGCAGCCCTTTCTTTACAAAAACTAAGGGATAAAGTATTAAGTAGGGTTTCCATCCTGCTATCTGAAAGAAAAAAGATTCCTATAAAACTTTTCATAAGCCAAAATGGCATAGAGCAACAGAGCAATTACCATTATATAATACAGGAAAAAATGTTGTGCATTCCCAGACCCTAAAAATAACTTTGTGTGAGAGTTTTGATAAAATTGACAATGCTGCAATGATGACTAATTTTGAAAAGGCATGTAGGTTTTGGGCAGGTTTGCAGGATGTTTTGATTGTCTACAAGAACTGACAATATGATAGAAAATGTGTGAGGTTAAGCAGTCAAGTATACTGTTGTAGGATCCTCTGAACTCAGCCACAACAGATGATGAACTTCAACCTTTGACATTGAGGCTGGCAGACATAGAAGGGAGTTACTGGGGAGGGGCTGCTAAGAATGCTAAATAGATTAATGGTAATTGCTTCATCGCTTCACCCAATTTTATATAGACTTAGGTCTTTTGAAAAAACAAAAATTTGGTATAAATCGACTTTTGAAATGTGTGTGGGGGGGGATTGTGTGTGTGTGTGTGTGTGTGTATATATAACAGATTTGCAATTTGCTTATTCCCAATTACAGCCACATGTTTTTCTAAATCAGTTTCTTTAAAATAGGACTGCATTATCACAATATTATTTTATCAACAATAAACTATCATATTGAATAAAATAGCATTTTGGAAGAGTATCATTTTAGTTTAAAATCAATTTGTTAGTATTTTGAATCCTTCCAAATGAAGGATAAATCTTTGAATTTACAATTTGTTAATACAGAAATTTCCATCAATTCTTAAAGACAATGAAGCTTCTTGGGTAGTGTTTATTAAGATATTTTTTTGTAATTTGTCACCTAACTACTTTCTCATTGGTATCTCACTTTTAAATAATGTTTAATTTAAATAATTGTATGCACTTATCATGGAAATGGAATAATAATTTGGATGTAAAGAAATTAATGACATGTTTGTCTTTTTCAATACTTAATAATTCCATTATCAGAAAAAACAGGTCATTTTTTTGATGAGATATCTTGTCTAAAGATAATGTGCTATTCAATCTAATGCCTTGGATGAGATAACTTGTCTTACAATAGTGCAAAGTTCTCTCACAAGATGGCAGCATTTCCTTGTTCAAGCAAAGAAATTTGCATATTTACCTCAGTTATACAACAACTAGTGACTGGATAATTTTTTTCCAAAAGAAGTGGCGCAGAAGTTACAACATTAAAAAATGTACTTGACAGAGAACAGGGTAAACAATTTATAGAGTGTAATTCTTCCCCTTCCTAAAACCAAGAATTTCTATTTATAAATAATTAATGTTCAAGTCTGAGAAAGAAATTGTTCTTTCACTCATCTGCAGTTAAGTGTCCTCTGTAACTGATTTTTAAACTTAAAAAGAGTTTTTGGATTTAACCAATAACTCAAATTAGCTTTTCCATGGGAAAAATCTAATTTGGTAAATGTGATTTTAAATGGTGAAAATTAGATTTGGAAAGGAATTTTGGCTATATTTTTTTTCAAAGCTCTTATTATTGCAGACAACTATAAATCAGATGGTCCCTTTCAAGTATCTTTTGCTTAAGTGTGTATATATATATATATATATATATATATATATATATATATATATATATATATATATATATATGTATGTATTTATGTACATATTTCTTCCAATCTCTCAATGTAACTATGTTAACAAGCATACATGCATATCTTACTGTGCATATGTATATATACATGAATAAGCACAAATGTATATTTATGACTGCACAAATTGCGACTCATGTATATACTTAATAGACAGAGATAAATATACTTCCAAATGTGATACAACCTTTGAAATCAAATACAACATTTGACAGACCTCTCTATCATGGGCATCATGGAGCCAGTACTTCCTGAATTTATGTAGGTTGTCACACCATCTTACTTTCTGTCATCCATAGCCTCACATCTGAATTCTGGTGATCCACGTTGAGGGATATGATATCAATGGGTGGTCTAACATTCTTGCAACATGTCCAGTCCTTTGCCATTTGGGTTTTCTAATAGTTTCTATGATGTCTTGGACTCTTGTCTTTTCCTTGACATACTGCGCTATCTTATGATCTCTCCATGTGAGGTTGAGCATAAAGACTCTGATCCCTTTCAACTAGAAAAAGGAGTGAGAGAAGATGATACCAGCTCACCCTAACAGTTCATAGCCTGCCTCGAGATGATTTTCCCGAACTTAGAATGGGAACACAAAGGAATCAGGATAGACGGTGAATATCACCTACTGGTTGGTGGACACTAACACCCTTGAAGTCAACAAAAGGATTTACATTAGCCTTCTGGAGACATGTAAGAAATTGGTTAAGGCTTGTTAAAAATTATAATACCTGGAAACCTGAAAATAGAACTAAAAAGTTTGGCTTTTCTTTTCCCACAAATTTATTTAACCCCTGATTATGGAATTTATCTACTTATCATCCTATATATATATATATATATATATATATATATATATATATATATATATATATATATTTGCTGTTATCAAGAAATGGATACATGATCTGACAGAATGACTTGTGTTATATTAAATTGAAATAACAGTTGAAATAATCTAGGTTATTCATTTATTACATGGTGAAAGGTTTGATCCGTGCAGCAGCCCTATTTTCTTTAATTGTTTATTCTGTTCACATTGTCTAAGCCAAATGATACATTCCCTGTGTTATTTAAGGAGATCATTTCAAAAATAATTTCAATATAATGTAACATAATATGAAGAAAAAAAATTTGGGAAAAAGTTTTTCAATGTCAAGTGTTTAAAGCTCTGAATATATATATGTATATATAGGGAATTTTCATATGAGAAGTAATATCTTAGAGATGTCAAAAATTTGTCAATCAAATTCCTCAATTAGACTTGAATATGATAAGCATAAATATGTGTATATTCCATGCAGGAAACTAAGAGGTCAAAAATGTATGCTTTCAAAATACTGTTCTGAGTGTGAATCAACTGTTATTTTCTCAAGATGCAAAATTCAATTTTGAAGTCTTATAATTGAAATTAGTTCTTCAAGCATCTCATACAGTGTACACAAATGCTGGATGATTAATATTGTCCGGCTGCAGTAAACTAAAAAGTAATATATTCAATAACATTAACAAAAAAGAATGATTTAGTTATGTAAAATGCTAAAAAAATCTTTTGAGACTTAATTGAATTTTTGTCTGTCTCCTAATTGTTATTTTGCCAGTACTGATGTGCAAAGTCTGAGACTTTCTATCTTGCTTTGCTTTATTGTGTTAAAAACTTTTGTACTGTAAACTCACATTGTGACAGCAAGCGTTTTAATGGTTGGTTTGTCTTCATATTCGCACATTTGTCTGAGATTAGTTTGCTAGAGCTACTAATGAAGATTTCAGTGCATTATTTCAAAAACTTCAGACTTCATTCATTTTATTTTCAGACCTGTATCCTGAATAAGGTACACTAGACTCTGGAAGGATAATAAAAAGTCATTTTTGTCTTTACTTACTCGTTTCTCATTAATAATACATTTCATAAAAAAAATCCACCCCTTTTAATTGTACTTTTAAATCTCTAAAACTACTGTAATAATGGAAGTTAACTGCATTTGATTTTGATGAAATGATGGTGCATAGGAATTCATGTTAAGTCAGTGTTTTTTAAACAATTTCAACGTCATTCAGCCTCAAGTCATTATAATAAAACTAAATTCATTCATGATTAAATTTCATTCATTTGTTCATTCTCATCTTATTTAAGATTAACTGATTTTTTTGTTTATTTTATTCATGCTTTTTAAAGATCCTGAAATAGTGCAAAAGAAACTAAGACAAACAAAAAAATTGATAGGATTTTTCTAGTTTACATAGATTCAGCAAATAACTCTTAGAACTTACAATTAGGTTTTTAAAAATAATGTTTTATAATTGTACGTTTAGCACAAAAATTACCTTTTTAAAGAATAGAAAAAATATAAATATCAGAATGAATGAAGTCTTTTATCCCTCATGTTTTATTCACCTTTCATTCACTCCTGTAATTCACCTCGAAAATAATTTTGTTCTCTCTTTTTACCAGTTTAAGATAGTGAATTGCTCTAATTGTATCACATTACAATTATTACCAGCCCATCTGATTGGCAAGGAACTTGAAAATAATTTATATCTCTTGCCAAGGGACCCAAAATTAGGTTTATACCTGCACTGAATTAGTGGGGACCACAGACTTTATACTCAACTAATACAAAGTCTGATCTCCAACTAAATGACTAGAAACATCAACATTCATTAATACATAAACCTTTCTGATCATTTCATGAATTGAGTCTTTTTTGTCAGTCTACATCTAAACCTAAATGCCCATAATTACTAAGTAATAAGTATAAAGGATAAGTACAAAAAGTGCAAAAAAGATTTGGATACATTTGCTTTTTCTTGCTTTAAAAAAAAGCCTAAATGTTGGGTCTTTTTTCATTAGTACCCACCAAGAAAATCCAAACCCAGTGGGGACAAAAAGAAAAAAAAAAAATTCAACGTACCAATTCCTACTGGTTGTGAAAATTTGGTCTGGTAAAGACTAATAAAAAAAACTCCGAAATACTACACCTTATAATGCCAAGTTTTTTCTTTTTTTAAACTTTTGACAGAATTAGCTTATTCTTTTGGCAAAGCTGCAAAAATCTGACAACTTGACTGATCTGGAATCCAACTAAAAAGATATACAAGACTGACATTTCTCCCGAACGTCAGTCTTATGATCTGGAAACCTACTTAAAAGATATATAAGACTGATTGTTCAGGAGAAAGGTTGAAATGTTTTGATTCTTTGAGATCAATTTGCTGTTTAAATTGGCCCACAAACTAACATCACAAATTCAGTTTCGAGTCAGCTTGGAAAAAGAAATGCAACATCTTTTTTTTGTTTTTAGGCTTCTATATTTTGAATTTATGGACTAACAAAAAAAGAAAAATGAAGTTTTTGAAT
Organism: Thysanoteuthis rhombus; assembly: GCA_963457665.1. Taxonomy (NCBI): domain Eukaryota; kingdom Metazoa; phylum Mollusca; class Cephalopoda; order Oegopsida; family Thysanoteuthidae; genus Thysanoteuthis; species Thysanoteuthis major. Next base: position 36,034,784 of record OY735199.1, on the reverse strand, counting down.
TATCATTTTGATAGTTTTCACATTCTAACAGCATAGTCTACTCTCTGGTCTTCAGCCATATCTAGCAGATAATGATCTTTGGAGACTATAAAATTTAACTATTCATTTAATTCAGGAGGGTACTGTGATGTATTCACATTACTAAGCAAGGCGTGTTGTCTTCCCATAGACTGTACCATTGAGATTCAAATAATAAATATTCACTGTGGATCAGTGTTTCATTATTGCATATAGCTGGCAGCTAAATACAAACCACATCTAGTGGTCGTGTGATTAACAAACCAACAACATACAGAAATTATCAAGAACTGATACTGGCCAGAACAATGCCAATTATAGGAACATGAGGGTAGTCTAACCCTGTGATTGTTCCTATGTCAGAAAAAAAGAATCTGATATAATGATGTCATATATCTCATCTCTCAAGATATGAGATGTGATGTATTGACATTACTAAGGAGGGTGACCAGAGTTGTCTTCCAATACACTCTACTGTTGAGATTCAAATACTAAATATCCTCTGCAGATCTGTTTCATTATTACAGATGGCCAACTGCTAAATACAAACCACACTCATTTTTTGTTCAATTATTTATGTCCATATTTGCGACATGATGGGTATGTTGTTCTCATCCTTGACTTTGATGATGAACATAATCAAACAAACGAACTTGAGAATGCTAGTCCGAAATGAATAATCACTGAATTATTCAAATACATCAAAACAGAATTTCAGGGAAAATATTCAGTCGAGTTTATTTATTTCTTCTGTTGACCAGCAGCAAATTGAAGAGAGCTGTTTAAACTTGAATTGGTTATGAATAATATGTTCTTGACATTATACAACTAAAAATAAGATTATGTCTATGTCATATTCTAAAAAGCCATGAGTTGGGAAAATCTCCTTGAATTTTGGCCTAAATATTTGCTTTGGTTGTAACTGAATAACCAAAACTAGATATATATTCATTTTACTAGATCTTATATATGGCGAGAGATAGAGAACATATCTACTCATATATCAATAAGTAATTATCATATGAAATAAAAAAGCTCAATCAAAAAATTTGTACCAAGCCTAAAAGTGGGAGAAGAAGTTATGAGCAAGAAGAAAGATATGTGAGACTTTGATAAAGGTCAAATTATTATAGTCAAATAGTATTATAAACAGTGCAACTAGTGAGGTACTCACATTCACTTGTGGAAGGGATACCTAGCATCAGTGGCCTGTGGAAAGAAGAATCGCCAATGGCCAACAAAAGGTTGAGAGACCAAGACTTATTAATGCAAGAAGTTGACAGACAGAGCCGGAGCCAACAGAAGGACTACTCTAGCCCAAATCTCAGATAGCTTTAATCATTGTGGAAGTACAACACACAGTACATCAATCCCTGCTGTATATGAGGACTTCTTAGTCACAGGCCTGTTAGAGTACCCATGGGCACATGAACATCAGAACTGGATAGGTGTATCTATTGAAGAAAATTGCCTGGTCTGATGTCTTGCTTTCTCTGACAGCAGGGTACATGTTCATTATCATCATCTTAAGGAAGTGATAGCACCAGCATGCATTCTGGCCCATGCTGGCAGTGTGATGACGAGTAAATTCCTGCTGCAAAATACTTGGTCCTATCATTCATGTGGAAGATACTTGGTTGTGTGCCACCTACCAGAACATCATTGGAGCCCAGGTATACCCCTTTCCTGGCAACAGTCTTTGACAGCATCAGTAGTATCTTTCAGTAGGACAATGCATCCTGCCACACTGTACGAGCTGCACGAGAATGGTTTCAGGAAGATGAAGAAAACTTCACTGCGTGGTCCTCATCACCAAACTCACCAGATCTCAATCCCAGTGAGCATTTATGAGTTGTGTAGGACTAACAAGTTCACTCTGCATTACCTTCACATCAAATCGGACAACCAAAAGTTAAATTTTATTTAAAAAAATGTAGGTTTTTATTTTGAATGTTATTAACTAGCACCGACTTTGAAAGATTATAAGTAACTGATTTTACAGTGTATATAAAATCAGTCAGAAACTGAGAATGTTATTTATCACAATCTTTTCAATATTCTTTGTTTATCATATATTTGACATATATGTAAATAATGAACAGAGTGGCTTTGCTTCTTTGTTTCTCTGTACATAACTTTTGCTTGAATGCACGGATACTCTGATCCTAGGTAAACGTGGTGATCCATATGTAAATAATCCCGTGATTTTTTTACAGCTACTATGCTAGTACACATATGATGCTTGTATTTTTGTGAAAAGAACTGAACAAAGTTTAGGTTTTATTTGCTTTCCATTCTACCTCTATTTTGCAGTACATCAATTTCAAGTTCCTCGGTAGCTGATATATGCAAATAAAAGCAAATAAGAGGAAGGAATGAAGATGATTCTCTTAAAATAAATCAAAGCAGCACTAGATGGATGACCAGAGGCAATGCATTTCCCCCCTCCCTTCTTTTTTTTTTTTTTTCTTAAACAAATTCACTGACAGACCAATTCCAATACGGTTTGGGGAATCAGAAAATTGATGTCACAGCATAGTTCTCATGGGATGGAGACTGTTGAGGAATAAAGTTCTCAGTTATTTGAGTCACATGACTTTTTCCACAGGGTTCCATCGGAGAGTTTGTGATTCTCTGTATAAATAAAATAATGAAAAAGAAAATTGTAGTGACAGGGGAAATAGTAATAGAAATGTTCAGAATGGAAGGTTCCTTGCTCATGTTTACATAGAGAGCAGTGACTTTTACTGGCAGTATGAAGCACTTCATTTCCTTATCTCTTTGCTTCAGTGGTGCACTTGTCTCTTAGAGCAGCAGATAACAGTTTTAAAACAGATGAAGTTGTAATGAAAATTCATGTTTATTTTATGTCCCTAAGCATAAAAAACAAACAATCTCAGAAGATTTGAATCAGAAATCACATTACTACAGTGATGTCCCTTTATAATGCCGATGTTCAGGTCCAAGAGAGACAACCGCAGATTATCACAAGTTAATTACAAGTTCATCAGTGAATGAAGGTGGTGTTTTCATCGTAATATCAAGAAAATTATGTGTAAATCATCATCATCATCTTCAGTCTTTTATTGTCTATTGTTGAACATAGAACTTCCCCAGGATTTGCCAGATCTTTGTATCATGGGCATTGCGAAGCAAGTTCTTTCTGAACCTGTCTACTTCATCTCTTTATTTTGTATGCCACCAGCCTCAGTTTCACAAGTGATCCTGGGGATCCACATTGTAAGTTGTGATGTCCACTGGTTGTCTGTCATCCTTGTAATGTGACCAGCCCATTGCCATTTAGGTTTTCTAATGGATTCCATGATGTCGTAGTCTCCTATTTTTTCCCCTAATATATTGTGCTGTCTTGCGATCTCTCCATGTGAGGTTGAGCATGATCCTTTCATGTATACGTTGCATGGTTCTTATTTTGAGGACCAGTCTCTTGGTTAGGTTCTGTGTTTCAGCTCCATAGGATGCATTGGTTATATACCTATCTTTTTAGGACTGATGAGATTTTTTGTTCTAGAAGGTTGAGCTTGCTCTGCCAAAGGCTTGCCATCCTAGAGTTATTCTTTGCTTGATTTATTCTTCTTATAAGGATTTCATGGAGATTCATCGTCCAAGGTAGATATATTGGTCTACTTTCTCTGAATGTTAATTGATTGCAAACTAATATTTTAGTCATCTGAGGTAAATCGTTTGATGACTGACATAATAGGTTAAAATCCTATACATAACCATGTTATATCAAAGCATTCCTGAACCATGAACATTGGAGATTTTACCAGAATTATACTGATTGATGAGAGAAGGAATGTTTTTTTCAATTTTTCTTTTCTTCGTTGATCATGCGTTAGCAGGTCAGACATATGGATACATGGTATTTTTATTTTCTATGGTGGAGAATCAATCAAGGACTTTAAAAATCTAATTTTAATCAAATCAAAAAGCTTATTTAACTCATATGAATTTGTGACATTTGTCATTTTCAAATGTTGATTGGATTTAGATAAAATAGATTCTGAAATGATTTAATGGTCTCCATTAATCTTTCAGAAGATAGTTTTATCCTGACTGGCTGAAACCAACTTTTCTACTAATATCAAATCTATTTTTTTCAATCCTAATCACTTATCTCCTTAATGAAATGAATGATCTTAGGAAAGTGGTTCAACTTTTGAATACATAAATTGCTTGATATCGCTCCTAATTAGGATAGAGGTTTTTGGTGAAAGAAACAAATTTGATAAATTTATCATGTCAGACGAGATAGAAAAAATTAGAAAATTCACCAAAAGCCGGAAGAAGATTACTTTGATCAATAGTTATTCCTCTTGATGTTGGGATTTAATTTTTTTGAGAGTTAAACAAAATTGGAAACTGCTATGGTGAATATTTGCAGGATCCTATAGTAGATGTACATTTATCCACAAAAATGTGGGAACAGCTGTGAGTATTTAGCACAAAATAATGGTTATGGTCATATTGTAGATAGCTTAGTTTGTTTAAATTGGTGTTGCAGAGCCACTAAAAATAAGAATCTCATGATATGAGGTCTGTCTGGGAAGAATCCAGCCATTTTGAATATCTCAAGAATTGGTTTTGCAGCTTTGACATAACTAGGCAACAAATCAGATTTTTTCTCATGAGATTATTTAGTTAGCCCCCAAATCCAGATTTGGCTCCCTTCTGGCTTTTTGCCATTGAAAAGATAGGAGATTTATGAGCATGGACAATACCGCACGGCAGCTGATGGTGATCTCAAAAAAGAACCTAACAAACTTTTATGAAAAGTGGAAAGAATGCTGGGATGTGTATGAAATCCCAAGAAGAGCATTTTGAAGGGAACTAAAGCGTTATTGCCCCTTAAGTAATTTTTTCATTAACATTAAATGGCTAAATATTTTCTAGGCAGACCTGGTACAACATTTGAATCTGCTGCAGTCATCATATGAAATATCAATTGGTGCCTTGACACTCAGGTATAATCCTATACCAAATGATAGATCAGTTACAATGATAACCAAATTTCTCTAAGATTCACATTTCAAGTCTCATATTATCTCTTAAAATAGATAATTCTCTGGCAAAATCAAGTTAAGCCTATTGTCAGAAATTAGGGCTATGAACTATTGCTCTAGTAGATTGTATGGCTTCTGTTACTCAGTCAATCTCATCAATGACACTCAGAAAAAAGCCTCAAATGCTGATAAGGTATAGTGAGAGAACATTAAATGCTGATGTGATTCAGTGATATATCATTAAAATGAAGGCCACTATATAAGAGGTTCCATCCATGGTTGATCATATTTGCCTTGAAATTACTTGGGCAACAAGCATTAAGGCCTGATACTAAATTAGTATTCAGTAAGTTTGTGGAACCAAGCGTCCAGTCTCTTGCTTGAGAGAGAACTTTTGGGCATTATAGGGGAAACTTTTTTTCTATTAGAGTAGTAACCATATTTTATCCCCAGATGGAGAAGGCCATAAATTTCAAAAAATCTTCCTCTTGCACTCATGATGATTTGGGGGTTAGAAAAGATGTTTATATCATTCTGTTCATCGATTTTTACTTTCCTTTATTTCATGATATAATCCATTTCCAGCTTGCTAGGCCCATCAAATCTTCAACAGGGCCCCGTTAACAGTGCATTATAGAAATACATTCCTGATTCCCATGGCACTGGACAAAGTGTTAGTTTTTTCAGGTTTGAATCCAGATCAAAGAGTTGTTGTCAATCAAAGCTGAAGAACCCAGTTTCCCTTGCTTTTTACCCTTAGCTGGGGACAAGAGGAGAACCTACGCCTAAGGACATTAGTGAGAAGTAAATATTAACTGTCTTAGCCAGAGTTTGGTTTAGTTCAATGATTCTATTTTCTGGGCAACTAACTGTTAGGCTGCCTGCACCTCCTGGCTTCTCTTCAGTGTTAAAATAATTCTTGATTGCATAGATATTCTTCTTCTGACAAACTCATACGTGTGGTTTCTTTCAACTTATGAACTTTCCAGCATGGTTCCTTGTTTAATATTTAAATATTTGGAATATTGGAAATACTTTATCTCAGAAATGCTGGCAATAGTTCTGTTTTTAGGATATTTTACCACTTGGGACTGGAATATTTTTTTTTATATCTTTTTGCATGATTGAGAAATTTCTCTCCAAATACTTTATATATCATTATATAAGATGGACATTTAATTGGAAAAACATAAAAACTATGCACATATTACATTACTCTGCTCCAATGTGTTGGTATTATGACTAGGACTTGACGCTTGATATGGACAGTTATTAGGCTTAGATTAGTAGCAGCGAACAGTAGTCCTCAAAATAAACTTGGGAACGTTTTGTCTTATCATCATCATCATCATCATCATCATCATCATCATCATCATCATCATTTTTCTAACGTCCATTGTTGGACATAGACCTTCCCAAGGATTTGCCACACTCCTCTATCGTGGATGTTGCAGAGCCAGTATTTTCTGAATTTGTCCAGTTCATCTCACCATCTTGTATTATATCAGCCTCGGTTTCGCATGTGATCTCTGGGGATTCATGTTGTGAGTCATGATGTCCATCAGTTGTCTCTCATTCCTGTAACATAGCCTGCCCATTGCCATTCAAATTTTCTAATAGATTCTATGATGTCTCAGACTCCTTATATACTGTACTTTGTCTTACAGTCTGGCATATATGGTATCTCATTAACTGATTCCAAATGGTTAAATACTGACCAGCTAAAAATTAGGAAAAAAAAAAAAAAGAAATCAAATCTAAATTCTCATTGACTACTCTTTACGATTTTTATTTTAAAAACAAAGAAACACTTTTTCTCGGGTGAAAAAATATAATTTTCTTACACCTTGCTTTCAGGAATTGATTCATTCCTGAAAATAGTTCATAAAGCAGGAGTTTGTAAAATGAGGTATGATATTTCATAAAAAACAATGCATTGAATAGGGCTACGTTCTCAAGTGGGAAGAATTATGAATGAAATCTTTCATTTGTTATATAAATGAAAGAATAATGAAACAATGTTCAAGCAATTATTTTAATGAAGCATTGAATACTCTGTCGACGCTTAGGAACTTATCTATCAACAAACAGGCTCCAGGCTTTTCTCCATCAACTATACAATTTTGACCAATCACACTTAAAACAAAAAAGTAAAAATTTCCCATTACCAGACTTTATCACTCATCAACTGTAGAGATGGTTATCACACACACTCATCTACCTCTTGCAAAGACAATATATGCAATAGTACACGTCACCACAGATGAAAGTAAGAACTTATAAACTTATCTTTTATCAACAGACACATACAAACTTGCAACAGCGCTACTGACTTGTGAACAATTTTTTGCTGTATCCAAATTGAACAGTCTGTAAGATGAGGTATACCTGTATATATTATATACTATTTTGAAATTTTGCACTTCGCCAAAAGTTCAGGAGATACAATGTATTCCTTCATAGATAAAAGGCAAAGTTTTATTTATAAGTTAATATAAAATATGGATAAGTATGAACCACTGAATACATAAATGTTTTCAGAAATATATATGTGTAAACTTTTGCATATATATGTGCAAAAATGTCTCTTCCTCTCTCTCTCTCTCTCTATATATATATATATATATATGTATTAACACTAGCCTGCATCTATAAAGTTATAACTATATATAGTTGCAATGTTTCAATGAAAACATATTCATACATAGACAAATAGGGTGAAGACTTATACAAACATACAGAAATGAAGCTTTGTATGTGTATATAAGTTTACAATCATGTATCTTTTTGATTTTTATATATGCTATTCCCCACCGTCAGTAACTCGTTCTCCGGAAAAATTTTATGAATTGGTATAAATCTAATATAAACTAACAGCTTTATTTTTCATCATCTTTTTCTTATATTGTATGTAACCCTTCCCTTTGACCATATAAATATTCAAATAAAATTTATATAAATATTGATGGAAATTATTTTCAGTCTGAATTTTTTAGATGAGGGAATATCATTATTTAAAGTTTTGTCCTTGCCTTGCTTCATCTCTTGAACACAAACACATCAACTCCAGACAACTATGGATTTTTGACACCAATTACGACCAACAACAGTGTGTGAAACCAAAAATCAACCACACCCGAAATTAGACAGTGGAATGCGCACGTTTTGAGTGATTGCCAAGACAGCCCCACACCCATCTCAGTGGTTGAAAATACTCCCACTCATCTCTTGAAGACAGCCTTAGGGTACAATGGCCAAAACATGTTCAAGAAACGAACCGAGATGCTGACTAAAAGTCCCAAGAAAACCATATATGTAGATGTAAACCATGTTATAAATAGCTGAAAAGGTGATTGCTTATTTGAATTTGTCTGCAAATTAATTTTGAGTTGGACAATGTTAACTTATGACAGTAAATAAGAAGGAGGAAACGTGGAATACAGAATAAATTTGGGAACTATTTCAAATACAATATTTCAGCTAAAAGGCATTTAGTGAGTGTATATCTCTGCCTCTGCCATTTTCACGAAAAAAAATTGAATAAAAATTAGTTCATATAGAGTTACGATCTAGTGGAGGTAACGGTAAAAACTGCTGGATTTGTCCACAAATTTGATCAATCCTTCCTCAGCCTTTCATATCATAGGAATGTTTTGCAGATATTGTGTGGACAAATGTGAGTAAATACATAGAGGTATGATAAAAAATGAAAAGAATATCATTCGTTTGAAGAAAAAATTCCCTGGATCCATCCTCAAAATTTTACCAATTCTTCCTTACCTTATAGCCTACTTTGCTAGAAAATCTCATAGAAGTTCATGGAGGACTTTTGAGGATATCAAGTACATATATTGCTACGAAACAAGGGAAATAACTGTAAAAAAAAAAGGATTCACTAAAATATTTTTATCAATTTTTCCCTAGTTTATAGTCCACTTTCCCACAAAATGTCATTGAAATTCATAGAGAACTTTTGGAGATATTTTGTAGAGAGACAGGCAGACTAGCAGACAGACTGATATTAGTGAATAAATATACCTCTTCCAACCTTGTTGGCTGAGGTTAATGAAGAGCTCAAAAAACTGAAAGAAAATGACAGAAAGAGATATATATGGAAGAAGAAACTAAAACTGAGGGTGGTAAGAAGAGAAGCAGTTTAAGACGAAGGAAAAGATAAATAGGAAGAAAAAGAAAAATAGATGGAAGACCAAAAGTAGAAGATGGAGTTGTACAGAGACAGAGGCAGAAAGATTGATGTGGTAGACTTGAAATAAAATAGAAAAAGAGAATCTATAGAAAAGAAAGAAAAAAGGAGAAATAAATCCTTCCTTTGATTGTTACACTTATTTTTCCACTCATAAATATGTATTTTACATTTTTATCTTTTTTGTTTTAGAAAAATAAAACATTTTTCAAGATTGCAAATGAAAATTAATTGAATGTTTTCCATATATACAAGTTGAGAAAAATATATGTTTTCAAGTTTGTTGGATTAATCATAACAGATTATGCTAAATCTACATTAGTTCCCTGACTGAGTTATCTATAATATCATTCTGCTCATTGCTGCCTCTGTTTGAAGATTAAACTTTCAGAAATGCAAGCGAAAGGTTAGGTAGTTTTAAATAGAGGGTAAAAAAAGAGGTGGCAGAAAAGAAAGGTAGTTCAATAAAAGGGTAGGGAGAGAGAAAGCAAAAAAGAAAGTTTGGTAGTTTAGAGGGTTAGAAAAAGATAAGGTAGGAAATAGAATTGAGTAGTTTAATGTGGGTAGGAGGGAAGAGGGGGGAAAATAAATTTCAGTAGTTTACTGAGGGGGTAGGAAGATTTTGTATATGAAACTAATCCATGCTTGTAAGACATTGAAATGAAAACATGGATGAGAAATGAAGATTTGTCATAACTGATAATCTTAGTTATCAAGACCCGTAGAATTTTCAGGGGGTTTAGCTTGTAAGGCTGAATTTCTTTATAATTCAAATTATTCTCATCTGCAGACGATAAATCTGTTTGGATTAGAGCCCTCTAAATATAAAGTTAAGTAGGTGATGCAGCACTGATTTAGCAGTATTATTTTTAAACCCACAAAATTATATCATGCCTTCCGTAAACAACCAAGAAACCAATACTTGTTTCTAAAAACAATTTTTTGCATCTGAATCTATATTTATTGTAAAGCAATAAATCAGTTTTCGGAAATTCAAGAGAAATTAAACTGAAACTTTTGGAATTTAAACCACAGATTAGCTTGACTTTATTTTTTCTTACACACTTACTATACTAAAGGCAAATTTTCTGAAGAAATATCTTTTATATTTAGTCTTTAATTTATAGACGACAATAATTCCAGTAAACTCTTGGACTGTGTTTACATTGTAAGAACTCAATATGATTAATATAAATATTTTATGATATAGTTTTTAGTTTGCTTTGAATAAAGTGTTTGAAACCAATTGATTTTGATAAATATAAATCCATGATTATGATAAACAGCTTCCTTTGTATGACAGTATGCATATTGTATAGAGTAGTACCTCTTTTTAATGTGGATGTTGGGGTCCAAGAAAGACAATTGCATCATAACTGAACTGCAGACGATCAAAAGTCCATTACAAGCGCCAATATTTGTTCACCTGTGAACGGAAGTGTTTTTTTCATCACAAATATGTCTTTAAATGTTAGTTTATTAAAAATTGAAGCAATTTAATTTTCTAGTCATATTAAGTAAATCTTTTGATGCACTTCCGTTTTTTTGTTACAATTTTCCAAATGAGAAGGTGATACTGTAGACAAAAATGTTGGTGTCCACAATCCATCACCCAAATACCACAAACCACTTTATTGAGGACTGTGCTATTTTGAGGGACTCCTCTATCATACACATATTTCACATAATAATAAATTACAAAAAGATCCATCAGCTTTTGAAATACAAAACTGTCACGGCCAATATCCAAGGATGACTGAAGCAACATTTGGTGATAATCATAATCTGTCACGTAAAGTTATGCAGTTTCATGCCTCCAGCGATACAATATTAGATAGTATCAACCAAAACTGTCAAAAAGATTTCTTCAGTTTTCTAGTTGGTCTGGCTGGCTAATGTATCATGTGTACAGGCTGAACCAATGGAGCTAGAGGGCTGAACATTTGGAAATTTACTTCCCAATATGTCTAGAAAACTGTTTTCTTTTTTTTTTGACAGTTCCCACCCCATTTCCACCCTCAGAACAAGATTTTGGGGGTAGGGGTCAATTTTCAATGTAAGTGAATGTGAAATTGATCACTAGTTATTCACACTTGTGAGGTGTGATAATAATAGAAACCTATTGTGATCAACGTCTTTTGGCAGCATACTGGGTTAGCAGTAATCAATGAATGATCTTATCTTGCCTTTTGTTGGGCAACAGTCACTAAAAAGTATGAAATTTCAAAAAAAACAAACATTGCATATGATCTCTGGGGATCCACGTTATGAGTTGTAATGTCCATTGGTTGTCTGCCATTTTTGCAACATGACCAGCCTATTGCCATTTGAGTTTTTTTCATTCTATGATATCCCTGACTCCTATTTTTTCTCTAATGTACCTTCAAAAGAAGAAGAAATCAAGCAAAGAATCACTTTAGGTTGAGTAAGCTCAACATTTAAGAATAAAAAAATCTCATTGTTTTTAAAAATAATGGACTACTACCAATGCATCCTCCCGATAGTGACCTACAGAGCTGAAACATAGGACTTTACCAAAAGACTGATGCTCAAACTGAGAACGATGCAACATGAGAGATCACATGATAGCACAGTATGTAAGAGAAAAGACAGGAGTTAGTGATATAGGAACTATTAAAAAACTCAAATGGCTATGAGTTGGTCATGTTGCAAAAATGTTAGACACCTTCTGAACATCTTGACTCAAAACGTGGCCAACAGAGGAATAGATGGTGTGATGAGCTAAACAAATACAGAAAGTACTGGCTCTGTGATGCCCATGATAGAGAGGTCTACTGAATCTTGGGGAAGGTCTTGTCCAGTGACAGATGCTAAAAAGCTGATGATGATAATGATGAAGAAACTGACATCTTTGATTCATGAGTGTCAAGTGGCTATTGAGCTACAGAAACAACAAGTCTAGCTCAAAAATGGTGATAGGTTTTTAGGGAAAAGTGAAACTAAAATTAGTAAAGGAAATCCTGTAAGTGGAAATGGCATGATCTATATTCACTGAAACAAGCTTGGGCAAAAGGTTCAGGTAGGTCAGGGGAGCCAAATGAGTTCAAATGATTGGCTCTAATTGCTAACAGCAAGTGACAAATGGAAGTGAGAAAAAGGTTAAATAGAAAGAAGATCTTTCTTCTTTCATTTTCAGAAGAGTTGTCAGACCAATATCTTTTTATAGCTTGGTATCATCTTCCAATACCTAACCAAGAGACAGACCTGCAAACAGTGAAGTATGCAACGTACGCATGAGAGAATCATGCTCAACCTAACATGGAGAGATCACAAGACAGCACAGTATACAAGGAAGAAAATGGATGTCCGTGACATCATAGAAACTATTAAAAAACTCAACTCAAATGGCAATGGGCAGGCCATCTTGCAAGAATGAAAGACAACAGATAGACATCACGTCTCACAACATGGATCCCCAGAGATCTCATAAGAAACCGAAGCGGACAGAATACAAGATGGAGAGATGAACTGGACAGTTTCAGGAAATACTGGCTTTGCGAGGCCCATGATAGAGAATTGTGGCAAATCATGGGGAAGGTCTATGTCCAACGACAGATGTTAAAAGACTGATGATGATGATGATGATGATTAACTTCCAAAGACTCTACTGTTTTGTGAGCTAGTCTATGGCAAACAAAATAAGGGGGCACCATGAGAGAGATACAAAGATTGTCTCTTGCATAGATTCAACTGCCCCAAAAGGGGAACAGAGGCTGCCAACAGGCAGACATGGCACCCCAAGGTCTTCCAGGCAACCTCCCTTACTGAATCTAAATGTGGAATCAAAGTACAGTAGAGGAGGCAGCACCATAAACTTTGGGTTTCCTCCAGCCAAAAGTATTTCTCCTGCACCCCCGGTTGAAAAGCTTGTCTATCTTGCATGGGCCTTGCAAGCCACTGGCAGATATGTGACTGGCATGGAATTCCCTCCCTGATCATTGATAGTGAGGCCATGGAATTTCAGTCCATCTCATAGAAAAGCAAAACTCTACAGAATCAGCATATTACCTCCACAGACACAAATCAACTAGAGTTTAGCACACAAAACAAATGAAAAATATAACCCGTCAAATGTATCTGGACTGTGAGTCGCTCTCAAATAATAAGCTGTCTTTATGCAATAATATTATCTATGACTATATAAAGACAGTTATCGGTTTTTGTTTTCATCTTCTAATTCAATCAGCTTACAAGATATTATCATTCCCTCCCGGGACTTTCTTCTTTTTCATTTCAGTTATAATCAATTGACAAATCTTCATCTCTTAGACTGATCATTTTTGTCAATCATTTGACCCTTCCATAATCAACACTGTGTTATGAAATGTACTTACATTCAAAGAGACAGTCGAATCTTGTACTTGGACTTGTAAGTCAATAATCTAACATGGTCATGTAGAAAACTCAAAAATTATTAGTAGAATGTCAGTAAAAAGTTGTTGAGATATAAATTTCCTTAACCAAAACATTATCCCAGTATTTCAATGCACATCTGTTATTGATGGTGTTATATGCTTCATTAAAATAGAAGTCATTTCTGATCATATTTTCAATTAAGATATAACTAAAATCCATCAAAGTTACCCAGTTAATTTAGTTAAAAATTTGATATTTGATCATGAAAAATAAAGGCCCATGATAAACTTGTCTTTCTCGGAATTAAAATCAGTAAAATACATAATTTATAGTTTGAAGAAAAATGTTGAATAGAATTTGCATTACGTGAAATTCTGTTTTTCTAAAATACTTCAGCACTTTGAACCTTGAGTGTTTTTAATGATTCAGTTTTAAAAGAGAGGCAAGTTTAGAATATAGGCAACCTGATTTCTATTATATTCTGATTGTTAAAGTCCACATTCTGCAAAATATTTGCTGTCCAAAATGAAATAACACAAAAAGAATCATTGAGATTTCAAAGAAATCAATCAGAATTTCAGAGGTTTATTAAAAAAAATGAACTCAAGAAAATGAATTCATTTGATTTTGTGAATACAATTTTCTTTTTATGTTTAATTTAGCAAAATTGTCAGATTGAAAAATATGGAAATGAAATTCCAATCTATCATTCAAAGCAGCCATCTAATTTTCCATTCTGTCTGCAATTCTGTACTTAGCCAGGATTTCATTTTATGTAGATAACTGTTTTATGTTTTTTTTTAAGAGAGTCATTTTCTTATAATAAGCACACATGCATCAACATTAGCCATTTTGTATACTAACATTTACCTTATACAAGATGAACTATCATAAGCAGCAAGATAATCCAGTTGAATACATATTTACATATAAAAAGAAAGTAGCATACATACATTGTGAGTATCTATATATACTGCAAGCACACACACACAATATATATATATATATATACATATATATATAATGGAATAAGCATTCGCAACACAAACACGTTTATGTTTCTACCCTTTTTGGGCTTTTTCAGGCAAAGGATTTGGTCTATTTTAGATCATTTAGGACATTTATTTTTTGGGGGAGTCTATTTTTCTACATGGTAGGATCTTTCTTTGATTCTATTTGTACATATTTTTGTTTTGTGGTTGGTCATTGCTTCATATGTTTTTTGTTTTATTTAGAGGGGATGCTATGCTTGTTGGTAATTACAAATTACAAAATTACATGTATTGAGCACTTTATGAAATAAAACCATTCTATATTGGATATTATGTTATATTGCATTCATATTGTGTGGTATATATGTATGTGTATATATATATATGTATATATATATATATATATATATACATACTAATATTTTTATATTAGATACATGGAACTATAAAATTAAATTCATAGCACCATTATACTTACATAGGACTATAAAATGCATGGGCAAATTCATATATATATATATATATATATATATATATATATATGTATATAAACACTTACATATTGTATTTCATGTTCAGATATATATTTGGTTTTGGGAACTATGTATATGGTAAGGTTTGATTTTGCGAATTGTATACATGGTGATGAATCTATTAGTAGACATTGAACATAAAAAAAAAACTGGAAATTGTGAAGTAGGTATATGCTGTACCCCTCATACTCCTGTATTTCCACCAATGATTATATTTTGCAACTATACCATGTAAATATAAATTCATATATGTATATTTCTGACCATTCATATCATTAAACATTTTTTTTTATAAGTCAGAGACTATACATAGTTGTATAATACAGCTCATATCATTACGCATATATTTCTATAAGTCAGAGACTATACATACTTGTATAATACAGCTTATATAATTACACATATATTTCTCTGTCAGAGACCAAACATAGTTGTATAAATACAGCTATAGTTGATGTCTGTATTACAAAGTAAGTTTTGAATTCCATTAATTTCCCACCAATAGAATTTTATCTAATGTGTCTTTCAGTTAACATATTGTGAAATATCTAAATATTTCAAGCAGATGTTTAGATAAATTGCAAAGATATACATAAAGTATTATAAAAATGATTGTATTATGAATACTGACAGATTTTTTTCAAATCCACTAATTTCTGTTGATCTGAATAAAAGGTCTAATGACTAAATTGTTAAAGAACATTCAAGAAAATTTGTTCTGCTTATATTTCTTTCAATTTTATTGTCAATACAATTCTGAATATAATGATAGCATTATTAGTATCTTCTTTTAAAAGTAAGCAGAGTAGTTTCTCTGTGTTGTTATTAATATTTCTTTTTAATGGAAAACAAGTTTATACTTGGAAATAGTTGGATGTAAAGACTACCAAAATGATGCATGGTCATTCATAGTAGTATATGTCATATATTCAGGTTCTATTCTCTCATTTGATTTTCATCATAGTGTTTGCCATTTAGAAGATAAAAGAAAATTTCAGAGAATTTAGCCGACATGTTTTATGTTAGGAATCTAATATAATTCATAAGAAATATCTTTAAAAAAAAGAAAGGTAGACAGTAAGCTTACAATCGAACATTCAGATATTTATTAAAAACTTGATATTTGCACATTATTCTAGCTCCTGAATGGAATTATTGAATTTTGAGGAAAATAGAATGTCATCCAAACTTAATTCATTATCAATTTTGTTTAGTATTTCTTTCATTTTATTCCGGATGCTTTTTATTACAACTTTCAGGTCATTATTTTAAAAACATAGGATCAAAATAAAGAATAATGTTGTTTGATTCGAATTTGTCTGTGTGCAAGCATTTAGGCCTTAAATATATCTTCTGCCTCGACTATTTTTTTCATTAAGTGCCTATATATGCCAACTACACAAAATCTTTGCATATGGACAATCTACAATGATATATTTATTTTCTTATTTTGATAATAATGTGGAAACTTCTGGTTGAACTTCTTAGAGAGTTTTTACATGAATATTGAGAGTGAAGCTGCTAAATAAATAGAAAGATAAAGAAAACATTTCCACTAGACATATAATTTCAGAAAAGCATTGGTGAAAGCTGAAGCATACATAGCCATGATTGAAAAAAATAAGTTTTGAGAACTTCAGTAAACAATAAAGCACCTGCCAAAGCTTTAAATCAGTCAAGATAGAAGCTGCAGATGTCGAGTGTTACACAGGGGATGTTCACAAAAAATGGACCCCTAGTTTCTTACAGAACAAAGACAATTTCAGTTTTTAGCATTGAAAAACCTTTCTCTCTTTTAGGACTTTTGAAGTTTCAAACTGTGTATTAAAATAAAACAAACTGTTTCACTTTGGTTATAATCAATTGACATATCTTCATCTTTCAAACTGATTATTTTTGTCTATAATCAATGATGTCTTCTATAATCAACACTGTGCTATGAAATATGCTTACATTTAAAGAGGCAGTCGAATCTTATACTTTGACTCAGATGTCAATGATCTAAGATGGCAGCATGGAAAACTCAAAAATTGTATGAAAAATATCATGAAAAAGTTATATAAATTTCCTTAACCAAAACATTATCCCAGTATTTCAATGCACTTTTTCATTGTACTTGCAATAAAAAAAAATTCTTTGATAAAATGACAATTGTATTTTTTAACATTTTTCAAATTTTAAACAGCTCACTGAGTCATAATTTTTATGATATGATATTGGTATGCAGTGGTGGAAATGGTAGGGGTATGCATGGTTATAGCACTGCCTACCTCTACCATTTTTTAGTATGTCTCAAAACAGCCTCAAATTTGATGTATTCAGAGAAACAAATGTTCTCACAGGAGCCTACTGGTCCCTGAAACCTACGCTACAAGGTTTCACTTCACTTATCCCTAATGGATCCATCAGTGAACCCTGAAAATAAATCCAGGTTACAGCCTTACCATACATCCAACTGCTAAAATGCTATTTCCATCACTGCTGGTATGATCAAAACATTCATTTATTTGGAAAAACCAATGTAATGTACACATAGACAGAGATTAGAAAAAGTAAAATCATTGGCTTTCCCTTGGTCTCAATTGAATCTTCAACTTCTTCAAGTAATTCTTGTAACTTATAAGAAACTGTCAACCAAAAATGTTAGCATAGGTTTCTTCAGTTTTCAAGTTGGTTTGGCCTATTGGCTATGTATGTATCATACATATAGGCCACGTCAATGGTGCCAGAGAGCTTAAGATTTAAACATTTACTCCTTATTTTATGAAGAAATTTTGTCTTTTGAAAATCCCCTAAATAAGTTCGGTGGAGGGGATTCAATTTTCAATGTAAGTATATGCTAAATTGATCCCTTAATTGTTTCCTGCACTATTTATGCTTGTTTTGAACCATGAAATCATGTTTACTTCCCCTCCCCCACAAAAAAAAACTGGTCTAGTTTATCACTCAATAGAATAATCGGGCTGTAAACATTAACATAACCAAATTATTACAAACTATAAGGTCAGTTTAGCATAAACTTCGATCGCAAATGGAGCCCTCTCCTAAAAACTTTTTTTGGAGAGAAATTTTCAGAAAACAAAAACATTATCCCTACTCAGTAAGGGGTAATGTGTATGAGCAGAAGATGAATTAAGAAAAATACATCTGAGAATGCTGCTTTTTCAACAATAACAAGAACAGAGCATTCTCTGATTATACGAGACTAAAACTAAGAATGTAAATAAAACGAAGAATAGTTTTCCAGGCAGGTAGACAGTTGAAGAAGGAGAAGAGGGTGGGTTTGGCATGCACGTACAGAGGGAGAGTGGGGGAGGAGTTGCACAGATAATTTGAGAGCAGGGACAGGCAGGCCTAATAAAAAAAGAGCTAGATCTAGCTCCAAAACAAGTAAATTGGCATAATTGTGGCTATATCAGTGTGTACAGTATTGCTCAATCTGAGTTTGAGAATATACTGATATATAATGCAGAGTTGATAAACTACCTAGCTCTACACTAACCTAATAATCGTTACTAAAATCTCTGTCGATTCACAAGGCATCAAAGCTTAAAAAAAGTTTCCAATTTTTAGCATTTGTCTGCATCTTTTGATAAACATATATATATATATATATATATATATATATAATGATAACAAAACTAGAACAAGCAACATCAAATAAAACGAAGATGAAGAGACAAAGAAGATATAATGCCTGGTTTACCTATGATCTTTTATCATAATTCCTTCATGTTTCACTTTCTGGTTCACAAGAGCACCATTGGTCAGTACGCATCATTGTTTCTTGTGACACTTGAGCAATGTGTCAGTGATCTTTAGTGTCACTGACAGACAAGTGTAACTAATGCAGACAACAGACTGGCAGATGTAGGAAGGCTTCTGCCATTTTCTTTTGACCTGAGTTCAGGATCCGAAGAGCTATTTAAAGTCCTGGATTCTTGGATCAGTTACAAAAATAATGTCCAGTTCTCCAGAGTTTGCCATCCACATTAAAGGAGAATTGTTTTGACATCCTTAATGACTTTCAAATCACACATCTGAATGGAGTTTCTCTTTTGTGATGTTTCTCTATCCTAATTATATGTGTATTGGAGAATACAATTTGTTCAGTCTTCTACTTCATACTTGATCTACATATTAAATTGTCATACAGTAATGAACCCTCTTTCCTTTCCTTTAACTTCTTTTTGTCATTTATAAGAGAACAAATGGAATTCGGTGGTTACACATTAAAGCTATATCAATTTTCTTGGTGCTGGTTGGCTTATCTTTTCCAAGAAATTTGGTAGAAAAAATCAGTGCTTTAAAGCTAAATAGGGCAGAGCATTAAACAGGAACAGAATCTAAGAGCTTACTATTCTACTAGATAATAATTTGTTGATTGCATCTCATATATATATATATATATATATATATATATACAATTTGTAAAAGTTTATTTTAACATATACACCTTCAAAATTGGAAGACTTTGAATTTTTGTACAATACTCTTCAATGTTAAATCTTGTTTCAATATTTTTTGTCAGATGCCTCAACAAAAAATGTCTCATTATTAGCATTCTAGTCATGATGATTTATGAAGAAGAGAGTCAGGAAATGTGCTCCTGTACAAATCACTCTTCCATAATCATCATACCATATCAAAACAGCACAAATCTATTATCCTCAGAGTCAGTTTCATAATCAATCAATACATAAAATAGAAGTTATTTATTTATAATGTGGGGAGCAGTTAATTGTCTATGAAATGGTTTCCCATCAAAATCTTTGAATATTGTGTTTGGTAAATACTATACATACATGCAATCAGATCTCTGTATGATTTTCCATACACATTTGCCAATAAAATGTCTATGTGAAGGTAATTGTGAAATTACATGTACTTATATTGCTCTGTTTTATTTCATTTTAATTATGTTTTTTAAATTCTATATTTTGAGGTCAAAGTCATAAATTGTTTGTAGCATGGTGATAAATATTGCTACAATTTATATTTATTGGAAAAGACTTGGCAACAGAGTTCTATCGACTTATACAATAAATGATTTCCAAATAATTCTTTTTTGTTTCAGAAATTATTTTCAAAGTAAATGTGTTTGTAGAATAGAAATGGAAAAAAAAGCTGACTATTAGATTTGCATATATGTATGTATCTACCAGTTCTAACATTTTTTGGCTGAATATCAATGAGAAAAATAATAATTTAATATATCTTGAAATTTTCTTCAAAAATATTTAATCTAGAAATTTTCACATCAATCATATTTTCTCTGGGAAATATATCACTAAAACAAAATTTTTCTCAATTTTTCAATTTTTCAGCAAATTTATTCTTTTTTTTGCAAAATTTAAATGTTTGTATTTGATGATTCTTTGGCCAAAATTTTTGCAAGATATAAATATGTTTATGTTTTATTAGCGTTGTCTTTTGTAGTCTATTTTACAGTTTGACATCTAGACAAATCTAGCTGTATTTCATTAAACTAATTCTAATGAAATTCTAAAAAATATCTGCAAAAATTCTACCACTAGATATTAATCCATTTGATAGGTTGTTATGATGCTGAGAATTATTTTAAGTATTTCAGTAAATCATATGAAAAATCTTTTAATTTGATCTTGATAGGCATTTAACATTGCAAGGAGATTAATCAGATATTTCCATATTAAGATGATTGCAATGTAGTGAATCAAAATGTTACTAAAATTGTTGAAGGTTGGCTGTACCCAGTGGGTAAGATGTAATGAAATAAAGAACTTCTCACACTAAAGAGGGTATGATATACCACTTTGATAAGCTTCTCTGTTGCTGAGAGTCTCATTCTTCTTTGGCATACAACTTGGCTGTAATGATTATTGAGCTATATTTGTAACCAGTGTTAACTCATGGGGGCACCATGATCATAGCTTCTAGGTGATTATGCAAGGGCTTCAATACCATGGGGGCAGCAGCACATCCACTGCCCTCTTGTTACAGGAGCAGCAGGGGCAGCAATATGCCCTCATTGGAAAAAAATGTATCATTAAAAATGTATTGCAATAATTAAATATCTTCTTTGAAAGTTTGATTTTGGATGGTCATTTGTTCAGCATCAAAGTGTAGTATCTATTCTTCTCATGTCAATGAACCACCAATCATTTCTTGTTTTTACAATTCAAAAATTGTTACGGTTGCAACATCTGGTGGACCCTCAAAATTCTTGTATCTTTTACCCCCCCCCACCTTCAGGTTGGGAACCACTCCCTGCTCTGTTGCTACAACCTTGCAACTTCACTGTAAGAATATTTGTTGTAAAATGCCCTTTCTGAAAAGCTGCTCCCTGCCTCATATCCTATCTGGCACCCTGATGATTATGGATGCAGTCAGAGCAATAATGAATCTGCTCAGTAAATAATCTTTCTGTGGGATGGATATTCAGTATATATATATATATATATATATATATATATATAAAGGGTGAGAGAGGGGAGGGAGTAAATATATATACAAAAATATCATGGTAAATTTTACGTCTGTGTGTATAAACACACTCATATGTCTATCTATCTATCTATATATGTTTGTGCGTGTTTGTTTTAGGAAAAACAAATTTCTATGAAATTCAGCAGCAGAACAATAAGATCAACTATAATGCCTGGAAAATTGATACTTAGTCCTTCCAAATAATCCATTTTATCTGCTTCCTAGTGCTACCGCAAATTCTGTTTAATCTTATGAGAGAGTGCTGAGCAAGACATTTGTTTCTGAAAATTTACATTACATTACAGATTGATTGAGGAAATTTGAATTGAAAAAAGACAAAACAACTTAGCCTATTATAAATATTACTCAGCAAATGAATATTTCAAATATCATTCCCTGAGAAGCTTGTTTAATGAATCTAAATATCTTTTAGTTGTTCACAAAATTTCTTTGTCCGTTAATTGAAATATGTTTGCGTTTTATTTTACAAACTACTTGTTATACTTACTTTCAATACAAGAGACATCACACAATTGATGAGTAAACTTCCATATCGGAAAATATATGGAAGAATTGTCCTCTAAATATCTGAATGATTATTTTTTAAATGCAACGGACACAGAAAAAATTGTATTGAGTTTTCAGGATAGTATAAAACAAAAAAATATGAAAGTAAAATCAACAAAAGAGAGGGGCAAGTGAGAAAAAAATGATAGATTTTATCAATTGTATTCAAAGAATAGTGTTAAGAATGCTAGAAGGAAATATTAGAGGAAATCTTTCTTCAAGTATGACACATATGTTATAGTTCACTAGGTGTAGTAAAAAAAATGAATAAATTGATGTATGAGTATAGAGACAGGTATGCACAAGTGTGTGTGTGTATACATATATATATATATATATATATATATATATATATATATATATATATATATATATATATATATTATATATATACATAAAAAATTTACACATTGTACCTTAATAACAAAGTATATGTAAAACGAGAAAAAAGCACTGGAGAAAATTACAAAATTATATTGACAGATATTGGGAAATAAGTGACTGAAGTGATACAAAAGAATTTTTGAAAAAGTTTTTTAATGTTTAGTGTTTAAAGTTGTGAAGCTTTCTCGACTATATACATATATATATATGTGTTTAGTACTCCTAGGTAAGGAAGAAAAAAAAAAGAAAAATGAAAGTGATGTTGGAAAAAGATGGGACAGGAGTAACAACAGAAAAGATACAAAATAATTAAACAAACTTGTCACCTGAAGAAGTGAATAGCTAAGCTAGAAGAAAAGATAAAATGAAATGAGAAAATGCAAGAGAAAAGATATTACAATAAAGGGAAATTAATATTAGCCCTAAGAGAAAAATAGAAGAAAATGATGAGAAAATGCCAAGAGGCATGACATACAAGTGAAAAAAAAAAGATGTTGGAAACGATAATAGTTAGATTGCCTGAATAACAAAAGGTAGACACTGCAAGTTACTATTTTTGTTGTAAGTCAGTGTAATGAGTTTATCCCAACCAACACATTAAAAAAATTTAATGGATAGATTATTCATCCAGTTATTTAGTTATTAAATTTGAAGAATATTGCTCCGCTGTCAATATAAGTGTATGGAGCTGGGCCCCTATCAACACTGGCAAAACCAGGGAAAATTTGGGGTGAATCAAACCTTTTGTTCCCCTTGTAGGAAGAGTCCCAACAAACCTATGACTGTCAAATACATATATGGGCAACTCTAAGTCCACGGGCCAGATTTGGGCTGTGGTAACATCTCTGCGGCCTGCAGCTAATCTCAGCAATTATTCAAGATTTTACATAATTTTTCTCTGGAAGTCAATTTTATAAGTTGCACTAGCACAATACCCAGTGTTTCCCTGTAGAGAAAAAATAAAGATAACCAAACAGGAAAAATATGTTATTTGATACATTTCTTCATACACAGCACAACCAATGAGAAAATGGATATTTAAACTCTCTACACATGGAAAATTAGCTGAAATAGAAGAAATATTCTGATGCACAAAAAATAACAAATGATATTGTTGCTTAGCATGACAGGGCTTTTACATATACAACCTAAGTGTTTCTCCCATTGGATGCCAGGATCCAACGCTTTAGCAACTGACATACAGCTGTTCATGGGAAAAGCATAGGGATAATCTGGTAAAAAAAGCTTGTGAACTCAAGAGATTTTCCCTATGGCTTGTTACTTCAGGTGACTTCTAGCATCGAGCTCACATTTCCTATAACTTTTGCTATGTAAAAATGTACCTTTATGCAAAATGTCTGCATCCTTGGTGTAATATTTTGGTCAACAACTCTGAAAAATTCCTAGAAATGACCAAGAATGTTATATGTTGATCTTGGATGACTCTGATGTCAAAATTACATTTCTAAATACTATAGCAACGAAGGATCAACCTCTCTACCAAATATCAGTTTTATATGAGTAAAATCATGGCAAACAACTTGGAAAATTGGCTAGAATGAATTATGAAGTCAATATCACATAGTCTTTGACCTTTTCAAGAGAAGATTTGCCTAGAAGCCAAATTTCAGTAATACAGGTGCAAAGTTTGAGTCAAAAACTAGAAAAATTGAGTCGAAATGACCAGTATTGACCTCTAGTGACCCTCAAAATCAACTTCGCCTAACATGTTACCTTCAGTATAAGAAATATAACTTGCTTTATGGCGGCAGCGTAGGTGCAAAATTATAGCCCACAACTCTGAAAGTAGGCAAGAAATGACTACTGGTGACCTTAAATGACCTCTGAGGTCAACTTTACATAGCTTATGTTCTAAGTTGACTTCTACACAGTTTATATGCAGAATATTAAGTTGATAGGCTTTGTAGTTTTCACAGCAAAGAGGCACAAGTAAACAAAGAAACTAGCAAAAGACTCAAATATTAGTATAGATTGTAAAATTACTATTGTTTTCACTTCACAAGTCATTTATATAGTGGGTTAATTCATATGTTTGTCTAAAATGGAAATTGAGTTTGTATAATACTATCTATATTTTTGAAGTGAATATGTGAGTATAATGAAGATGAAAAATGTTTCAAGTGGTCTGCTAGATCAAAAAGGTTGCCCATGCCTGGTCTATTAGCATATGATTATTTTCTTCCAAAATTACCATGCTCTCAATTTCTCAAGTCTAAGAAGATTTGCATAATATTCATAGTATACATCAATTCTTTTTTCCTATCAATAAACTTTTAATTTCCATTAAACGAAAAAGAAAGTCCTGTACAGGAAGATAATAATGAATTCCTTTCAAGACATCTACTTTCTAAAATATGATAACCCCAGAAATTATCCATTACATTTGAACTGTGACCTCTGGCTTGAAAATATAAGATCATGAATAATCTACCATCAGCCATCTAATTATGTAAAGAATCTTCCTCCATTTCATATAGTACTTGAATAGTGAGGTGAGTTATTATTAATTTTACTAATACCTAACTAGTTGTTTATTCAAATACTGATGAGCAGTACTGTATATATGAATAGTAATATCCATAAATACGTATCTAATGTTTCTCCGTTTCCTGCCTATGATTGCATCTTTCCATGTATGTACTGGTCTAGTTTGAGGTTAATGAACTTACTATTTCGGGAACTCTTTTCAGTAAGCTTTTCCAATCTCCTTGCAGATTGATTCTGAATAAAATTTCAGCCAGAGAGAAAAAACTATTCAACATTTCAATTCACTTATCAAATCTTTTTTTCTGAAATTTACCATTGAGAACCAAAAAACTGGCATAAATGCATACTTTGTTGAGCTGATTCAAAAAAAAATTGGTTCTCCTTGCATGAAGTTCCAGTTTTTGACTCTTAAAACTAAGCCACACATGCAAAATTTCTGTTTGTCAAAATACCTATGAGCAGTATTGTATATTTGTAAGTTTGTTGGTACAGAAAATGAACCAACAAACATGACATTAAAAAAAGATATTTTCACAAATTCTGGTTGGCATTGCATGCTAAGACCGTTGGGAATTTTCCTAAATTTTCAAGAATTCTGTCTCCATGCAAGTTATTAAAAACCTTGGATTATGCTGATGAAACACGAAAATATGATGACAGTGATATCTCTCAAATCTGGTAATTCAATATATGTGTGCTTTCTTCAATTCCCAGCTTAGGTCACATTTAGTTATCAATGACTGCTCCTTACCATTTATAAAACCTATTATATATCAAACTGCATAAATATCATCAGTTACACCCAATAAACTTGCATAAATAATGATATATTCTTACAAAATATAATGAAGGATATCTTATAAAATGCTTGATTGATACATTCAAGTGATCTGACAATTAAATTGACATTGCTTCAAAGAATAATCACATCCAACGAGAAGAATTAAACATCATAGGAGTGGAAAAAAAAAATGACTTGCGTAGACAACAAGACTGTCACACAAATTTACTTCAGAATGCAAATAGATAAAAATGTTTTGAAAAAAAAGTGTTGGTTTGTTTTCCATCCAGTTAATTATTGGTTGAACCAAACATTTTTTGTTCTTATTAATTTTTGGTTCCTTTACCGAATTGTTTAGTCAGAAACTAATTATGAAACTGAATGGATGTAAACAAATACTTCCTGCTTTTGAAATAATTGCTTTGTGATTCATTATAGTGCTTTAGTTGAAAACTCACCAGTCATGTGGGAAGAACAATTAAAGATGTTATGAGAGGAATTTGTGGGGGCAGAAACAAACACAAACAAAAACAGGTCTGGTTAGTCACTCAATAGACACAGTCATGTGACCAATGTGTTTTAGCAGCATACTAAATTGAAAAATTTGAAAGAAGGGGTGATCAATGAATAAATAACTCCTCTCACCTTTTGTAGGGCAGTGATCACTAAAAAATGTATGAACTTTCAAAAAAAGTGTAAATGCTGCTGGACACAAACTAGGGATCAATTTAGCATAAGCTTGCTTTGTAAATTGAATTTTAAACCTGTTATGTATAGGAATCCAAAGTAATAAAGAGTAAATATTTCAAGTTTCATCCCTCTAGCTCCATTGGTGTAGCCTGTACACATGATACATACTTGGCAACTGGACCAACTTGAAAACTGAAGAAACCTATGGTGAAAGTTTGAGAATCAGTTTTGGTTGACGGTTCCCAAGTTAACTGAGAGTGAATTTCATAATCTAAGTGATACAACTTGTGATTGGCTTAATTGGCTTTGATTGAATCTTATCCATTTATACAAGGCACAGCATGACTTTTTCTGTTTATTTCTTGGTTGCTCTGTCCATAAAAAATAATGAATGTGAGAAAAAAGTAACATTTTGCTGATAAAAATATCTCTGAACCACCATTTGAAATAGTGAACACTTCAACTTGAATGAGTTCAGATACTTTTTAATAAGACATAAAAAAACTATTTAAACCAATAACCGTCTTGAACAAATAAACAATTAAGTCTTAAAGTAAATAAGAGAATGTGAAGAAACTGCTCAAACTCAACTGAGAAACACAAGTAGATATTATTACAAAATGTATTATAGCCTCCAGCGAGTGTATGTATAAATAAATACATATATATCTAAGCGTTTTACATGAAACAAATCTATATTATGTCTGTTTATACATTGTAATCTAAATGAAAAAATCAAATAGATATCAACTACAAGTACACATCTGTGTATTTGTATTGTATTTTTACACACACATTATATATATATATGTATATATATATATATATATATATATATATATATATATATATATATATATATGCATATGTTAAGCATGAAGCATTTTTCCCTATGGATCATATTAGTTTGTTTAGACCATATGAACTTGACCTTCAGAAGGACACAGTGTTACATTGGACTGAGCTTGAATTAACACCTTAGTTCTGGAGTTAACATACACTATAGATATATATATATATATATATTTTAAAAACATCATCCCAGAAATTTAGACATATCCATGAATTTCTTTGCGGTTAATAACAAGTGATTCATGCTTTAGAAAAGATTTTTTGCATCCGTAGTAAACAGAGATCATTGTAATTCTATGAGTTAATGAATATTCATCTGATAGGGATATTTAGATTTGAGCAATCTAATTGTGAAAATTTCAACCAATATTCTTGGACAAGGAAGCTGAGAAGATTTTGGAAATGGTAAATAATTAACTGAAAGCAATTAGATTGGTATTATCCAAGAGTAAAAGCTTTAATGATTGGCCAAGAGGATCGAAATTAATTGGTCATAATCATTGAATTTCTGATCAATCGACTGTAACAGATTTTGAATTTGCCAGGAAGACAAAAATACTTCTAAGACTAATTTGTTCAGGTGCTTAATACCTGAATCAAAATGTCCTAATTGACTTCTAAAAGAGACCTATGGATCATGTACACCCTAGCAGTGAAAAAATCTCAGGATATATATATATTTCTTAGAAGATATGATAGAGTTAAAGAATCAATACTTGTCACTGGTATTTGTCAATGAGGTTCTCAGTTATGTTAAAAATAGGATGGACATTCACTTTCAATCAGAGGCTGATTAACATTCAAAAGAACGTATTGGTCATGCGAGGGGCCCAAGGTAGTGTTGTACTACCTAAAAAAAAAACTGTTAGTTTAGGTGGGACAAAGATACATAAGCTGTGATTTTGATGAGCTAATCACAGGATGTCTTACAGAGTGGTTTGGAACGTTTATATAATCATCTGTATATCTCTCTCCTTTCATTGGCTGGATTGCCACACTGTAGAACCATTAGTTAAGGCAGGAAAAGTTTTGAAAGGAAGGATTTTGATTTTTTTTAGTTAGTAAGTTGATGATATGTGTTTATGGGGAATGCATTATGCCAGCATGCTAGATGATGGAAAGTTGAATGAGAGGAAAGAGAGAGGAAGACTAAGAAAAGGGATAATATTCATATAGTAGCAGTTGAAATGGGAATCTCAGATAGTTTTGGACTTTTGATATGTGATTGAAATTTTAATTTTGATATTATTCACCGTTTTAGAATGCTGGCCAAGAATCTGATATGCAATGTTCATATATCAGAACAGAGAGTCACCATTGGATTTTTCCTTAATTTGGAAGAGAACCAACTTTCTATTTCATCTATGTGGGAAATATTGTTTTTCTCTATTTTCATATGAGTGCATGAAACAGCTCTCTTCTTACAGCCAAACCGTCACCAATGGACCAGTTCACACTGTCAGAGGGACTATGACAAATGTGGTGCATTTTCAAACAAATGGTGCAGCAAAAAGTAAAAAAAAGCAAACATCTCTATCAAATTTAGAATCTTCTCTCCCTCTAAGATCTTTGTCCATCAATTTCAGTTTGTTTTGTTCCACAGTTAATTTGCTCCCCCTTGAATCTTGCTATGATGTTGTTGCAAACACAACACAACATTCTACAAATGTAGCTGCAAGGCTACACATTGTCAGAAACATATATTTTGAATTCAATGATTGAAAAAAATATGAAATGCAGTCAATCATCTTTTATCATAGTATACTCATCATCATCATCATCATCATCATCATCATCATCATCAGTCTGTTATTGTCTGATGTTAGTCATAGACCTTCTCACAATTTGACACATCTCTCTATTGTGGGCATTGCGGAGCCAATATTTTCTGAATGTGTCCAGTTTGTCTTCCCATCATATTCTACCGGCCTCAGTTCTGCATTTGATCTCTGGGGATCCATGTTGTGAGTTGTGATGCCCATCAGTTGTCTGTCATTTTTATAACATGGCCAGCCCATCGCAATGTGAGTTTTCTAATGTTTTCTACAATGTCCCAGGCTCCTGTTTTTCCTGTTATATATAGTGCTGTCTTGTGGTCTCATTGGAAATTTATCAAAACAATTCATTTTAAGAATAAAAAGAATGAATGTCCATTTAGATGAGTATCATACCTGCAGTACTTTTTCATAGTGATGAAACTTGGATCAAAATAATAAAAAACAAGCTGGTGTGGATCCAGGATTCTGTTGTTTTTTTTTGTTTTCTTTCCCATTCCTTCCCTTAATCTTTTTCTTTGGAAAACTTGAAGCAAATAGATATTAAAAAGCCAATGGAAGGGTGGGGGGAAACTCTAACCTTTGATTTTAGGGCTTTTTTCCATTAAGATCTCTCTTGATTATCCACACACAACATAACTTTAAAAGGAAAATATTTGGATGAGTCTTGACTTTGGACAGTTAGCATTTAACATTGATGAATGACTCTGACATGGGTGTCTGTCGAGGAGGTCAAACAGGGCATCAAGCCCCTGTGAATCAGGACTTCTCATCAAGGGAAAGGAGGTTTTGAAGTTAGAACCTTATAAAGGCAGGTATCAAGGGATCAATATGAACAGTGACAGCTTGGGATGAGTCACCACAACCACCACCACCACCATCTCCTCAGTCTTTTATTGCCTGTTGTTAGACATAGACCTTCCCCAGCATTTGCCAGACCTCTTTATCATGGATGTGGCAGAGCCAATACTTTCTGAACTTGTCTTTCTTGCCATCTTATCTTCTTCCAGCCTCAGTTTTGCATGTGATCTCCTGGGATCCGCATTGTGAATTATGATGTCAAGCAGTTGTCTGCCATTCTTACAGCATGACCAGCCCATTGCCATTTGAGTTTTCTAGTGGATTCTATTATATCTTAGACTCCTATTTCATCCCTGATATATTGCGCTTTTGTGATCTCTTCTTATGCGGTTGAACATGATTCTTCCATGTACACTTTGCATTGTTCTCGGTTTGAGGGTCTGTCTCTTGGTTATGTTTTATGTTCCAGTTCGGGTATCCCCTATTCCCCTACCTGACAACTTACATCCGGGTATATACGTGCCTTCCCCTTACCAGAATGTATTCTTTTGTGACCCCCAAAAAGTGGCAGCAGATGCCCATGCACACAAACCCACTACAATATTGGTGACCACATGACAGCAACAAATCAACACGAGAAATAAAAGAGGAAGAGATGACAAGGGTGAACATACAGTTGAAAAATAAAAACAAATCAGTCTAATTCAAAATTTGAAACTCTTCAGAGAGACATGACACAATGGAAAATAAATTCAAAGAACGGATTAATTTCATGATGCAAAAGAGTTTAATATTGGAAGTCATTTCATCATTTTTTATTCAAAGGAATAATGATCAAAATCTTTTTCTGCAAAAGTATCGTAAGAAATAAGTAAAGTTTTAGCTAAATTAAAACAAATATATCTGAATTCTGTTAGACAATGCTTTTTTTAAGGAAAAAACTCTTGCTATATATATATACAAACAAAACATATCTTTTTATATTCTGTTCACAAAAAAAATTGCATTAGAATCAATAAATATATTTTTCTGTTTTACCTGCTTTTAATTCTAGTGCTTTTTCCTGTGTACAAACCATATTCCAAGTGAAATAAGTGACTTACCTGAAATAAGAAAAAAGAAAAATGATTATTCTTAAAAAAACAATAGATTATTTCTGTACAGAAAAAAATAATAAAACTATTGAATTTTTTTATGCCCTGAAAAGATTCTGTTTAGGTAAAAATTTTGATAAGTGGAATAAAGTACAATTATATTTGTGTGCCAAAGAATGTATTTTTCAGTTGGTATATATGGGGTGTTACCCAAAAGTTTGGGGAATCTGAACTGCACATGAGAACTGAATATAGAATGGATTTTTGCTGCTATGCTTTGTAAGTTGAACCTTTCTTTGCTAGCTCACAAGGGAACAGCTTAGGAAGAGACACTGGAAACTTGATCTTAGAATTTTTTTTTCATGGTCTAATCCCATTTTTTGGTCACCCCTATACATACATACATACATACAAAAAGAAACATACTGATAATGTCCAAGAAAATTAACATTGTAGTTATATTTCTATAGGTAGAATGTCAAATTACTGTTTTACTCACAAAATTGATGTAAATACATTCAGATTATGACTTTGTAGAAATCTCCATACTTCTAAAATTCTTTTGAATTCGCTGATTGGATACTTCTCAGGGCATGGTGCTTAATTACTGTCCATCAACAAATATGTTCTAGTGACATCTCCCAATATTTTACCTGCGCAACCCTCAGGCAACAGTTTGTATTGCATTCGTTTCCAGATACTTATAATGCATGAAAGTTGCTGACTGTGAAATGAAATAGTCCCCAAAACAGCAAATTTATAAGCAGCTAATAAGCAAACAGTCATTTTATAAAAAGAATTCAATTTCATACAGTCCAATGGAATTTCATTTTAGAGAAATATAAAGTTACATTTTGCAACAATGTACATATTTAGAATAGAACACAAAAAACAGAATGCTAATCATCCCTCAAGCGCGGATAAAAAAAACCTGGGTCTATGAATTGATTAGAGTTTGAGATTCGATTGATGACGAAATTGAGATAAAACAAATGACTCTGTTGTCTATTTTCTCTGCATAAACCATTCAAAAATTACATCCGGTTATCTTCATCTAGATTTTAATTATAAATTCCATTGTTATTCATGTTTTAATACAATATTCTAGAACTGTCACTACCTTTTAAAATCAAGTTTTATACAATAAACAATATGTTCACCTCTGTTGATTCAAATTCTAAGTTCATCATTAAATGATATCATGTGTTGTGCGAGGATTAATTTCATCGTATTGTATTACCATTGGTAAGTTATTTAAAAAAAGATGTTTCACTTTATGAATTAAATAATGCTTTTGCCTCTCATGGAGATATGAGCATGAAACTTTTTCCAATATCAAGATTCAAATATTTGTAAATGGCTATCTTTTTTCAAAAGACATAGTATTTTTTTCCCTTCTTTATGATAGTTAAAATCGATTTCTATCATCTTTCCGTAGGTACAACAAATATCCAAAAACTAGATAGGCTTGAACGATCTGTTTAAGTTTGGTGTGTTTGTCAAAATAATTTACTAGATTTGGTACAAGATTCATGATTTGTTGAAAATAGTTTAGGTTTAGTGGACACAAAATGGTCCAGAGGTGTTGTGGCACTGAGCCAACAGAATCAAATTGGATCAGAATTGGAAAGAAGGCTTCAGGTGAGCAGACTAAAGGAAAAGGTGGAATTCAAAGGGGTAGTTTTGATCTTTATCAACCTTTCAACTAGTGTAAATATACTAAAATGCTTTTGAATGGAATTTTCCAGTATTCTCAGACAAAGTTATTCTCATCAACAAACACACTTGGGCAAAGAAAAGTTGGATAAAATATTTACCGGATGATTCAAGTATAAATCCTATAAGTCATTTTGGCAATGCAAAATTTCACCATTATTACACAACTAGTAGGTCCTGTGGAAATTCCACATTGTTAGCAACTAAGATATCATCATTACTCATGCACATATATTTCTGCAATAGAAGTATATGTTTTGTTAAATCATTATTACCTATTGACTGCAACTATATTCACAATAAAAAACATTCAAAGGCAAATGAAACTAATATATTTGTTATCATTACTGATTACATTTGCTATCCATCAATAGGCTAGAGGTTCAGAGCAACTGTGATTTAACTTTTAGGATTCAGACTTTTTAGGGAGGAGTGATAAATGAATGACAATTCTAGTGAATGTCGTCCTTATGTTTTTATTCAATCATAGGCATCCCATTCCATTTCCATCCTTGATACTTTTAACTTTCAGGATATTTCAAATTTCTTTTTTTTTCTGAGACAAGTGGTCTTCCATCATACACTTGCATTGATTGGGTTGAATGAATTAAAATAAAATATTACTAACCATAAAAGAATGAAATATAAAAGTATGATTATAAAAGAAATAAGAAAAAACTTGTCTGTTTGTACGTGGAAGTTCTGAGTTTTGGGTAAACATAAAAGTGATATCAGTCTTAATTTCAAATCTTCCAGAGTCTAATTAACTGTTTTAATGACATCTTAAGTTGCATGGTAATAACAGGTATATATATTTGTTGTTTTTTTCAGTGAATATACTACTTTTCAATTAAATTTTTTTTTATGGGTTATATTTCGTTTGAAAATGGTGAAAGCTGAAATATCATCAATTAATAAATTGAATTAAGTGGTATGTATAAAGAAAAACAAACATATATAAATATATATATATATACATATATACTAGAGTCTAATATAAAAAACATATTCCAATAAAATGCTTCAGTAACAACACAAATAAACAGGCTTTTATAAGGTGGTGCAAAGCTTTGATTTTCCTCCCTACCCCTAAAAACACAAACTGGACAAACATCCTCACCTTTTAGCTATCCTGGCATACTGTATTTGCTCAATGGTAAATAATAAGATCAACCTATTTTATCAACAGACATATTGTATTGAAAGTTTCAATAAACATCTTTTCCTAAGAAACTTGCTACACTTACTGCACTTCACTCACATAGGCTAAGTATATGAAATTTCAAGAAAAATGAAAAGCTAACTAGGGAAGGTAAATTATTCTTTGGATAGTATCAATATCTTAAGCATGAAAAAAACAACTTTTGTCCGTCATTTCTCAATATTCAGTCTTTTAAGCTAATTAAATTTCAAATTAGACTACTGTGGACATTTAAGCTTCTTAATTTATAGCTGGTCATATTTCTAAAACTACTTTTGAGTAATTACATTTCTAATGTGGGAAATAATATTTTACCCACTGGCACAATGGTTATTGGCTATGAAAACTGAATAAGCAAACTGATTTCCAGTTTAGGTGGAGGCTGCTTATGTTCACTTCAGATTGATACCTTGAGGGAAGGCATGAGAAGTTAAGTTAGATAGCGACTCCAAACCGTAAAACCTACTTGCTACTTAAACCACAGTAGCATCATGAGTGGTGTGGTTAACAAAAAAATCAAAGAAATCTTTATGTATAGAAAATGCTAATATTTCTCAGACTGCTGGATAAGATATAATAACTTTATTGTGCAAGTGTGGAGAACATTTCTGAAAAATAAAGACCGAAAAGGATAGAATGTCTCCTTTTGTCTTGATGGTCAATGGAATGACTCTGAAGTGATCCCTCCTGAGTGGAAACCTCAGTAAAATATATGGAGATCCTTGGATGCCCAGTTGACAAAATCTCTTCACAGCCTCAATACTGTTGTCCAAAGGAAAGTAGAGTGTGATATTCATGGCATCAACTCAGCTGTAAGAGATGCTGGGAGGCTGTCAAAATTGGTATCCAAATCTCTTAAGGGGGCTCTACTCTCTGGTTTGGAATAAGAGTTGCCTTTCTCCCAGACTAGCTGTCAATCCAAGACTAGAGAGTCCAGTCTGAACTTTATCTTTACCTATGGCTGGACGGGAGAAGATGTGCCATTCGTATCTCCATATGAGTATCATTGTCAGTCTTTTAGCTTCTGCTGAGCTTCCTTAAGATTTGCCAGACCTCTCTATCATGGGCATCATAGAGCCAGTACTTCCTGAACTTATGTAGTTCATCATCACCTACTTATTTTGTTAGCTCTGGTTTTGCATGTGATCTATGGGGATCCATGCTGTGAGTCGTGATGCCCAGCAGTTGTCTGTCATTCTCGCAACATGACCGGACTATCACCATTTAAGTTGACTTATTGTGATATTTTGGACTCCTATCTTTCCTCTAATATATTGTGCTGGCTTGTGATCTCTGTATGTGAGGTAGAGTCTTATTCTATCCGGTGCACATTGCATAGTTCTCACTTCAAGTGTCAGTCTTTTGGTTAGGTTCCATGTTTCAGCTCCATAGGTAACTATCGGGAGGATGCATAGATTGTATACCCTTCTTCAGAATTTTTCCTGTTCTTGAAGATTGAGTTTGCTCGGCCAAAAGCTTGTCAATTCACTTTGATGGAGCCATGAAGGTTCTTAGCAAAAAAGACCCCTAGAGTATACTCATAAAAAAAATGACTCTTTTAAATGTTGAATTGAAAGATCATTCAAGAAAAAAAAACTGACCCAGAATTTATGAAGCTATACTGAGGTAATGATGAATTTTTTTTATATCTTTGTTATTATACAAGTCTTAAACACCAATGCATCCTCCCTGTAGTCACTTATGGAGCTAAAACATAGAACCTAACCAATTGAGAACCATGCAACGAGCACATGAAAGAATTATGCCAGGCCTCACATGGAGAGACTACAAGACAGCACAGTACATCTAGAAGAAGACAGGAGTCAGGGACATCATAGAATCTATTAAAAACCTCAAAAGCAGTGGGCTAGCCATGTTACAAGAATGGCGGACAACCGATGGACATCACAACTCTCAACATGGATCCTCTGAGATCACATGTGCAACCGAGGCCGGCAGAGTATTACATGGAGTGATGAGCAAGACAAATCCAAAAAGTACTGGCTCTGTGATATCCATGATAGAGAAGTGTGGCAAATCCTAGGGGAAGGTCTCTGTCCAATGATGGATGTTAAAAGACTGATGATGAAACAAAGTTTTACTCTTTTATTTTACCTAGGGAGGTTGGGAAGAAAATGGATTAGTGCCTCTCCTAATGGCATTAGTATGAAGTGAACAGAAATAACCTAGACTTGAGAGGGCGAATCTAAGTATTATTTTCAATTTTTAGTGACAATGGCATTGGTGAAGGTATGTACTTTCTGAGTGCTTTCTAGTCATAACCTATTGAACTTAAAATATTTTCTTCCCACAAAAAATCACTGTGTTAGTAAGAAAAAGTAACTTTGAGTAATTTTGCATTTTTGAGATGATCCTCTAAAAGTTAGAATATATAATTTTATTTTGGAAGTTACTATTCTGAGTTATGGAGCATCCTTTGCAAAATATATCAAAAACAGATTTATATTGGAAGAAAAATAATCCAAAACACGAGAAGTTAAATCTGTCTGTTGCATTACAGGCCAAAACTGATGTTTAAAAAATTTACAGTATTAGTTCAAAATATATCTTTTGTAATTTAGCTAAACCATAAATTTAGCAACAATAAAACAAAACTGAAAAATATAAACTGTCAACTTTTCTGGACTCTCATATTTGGAGAGCTTCAATTTATCTCTTTACAAATCTACTGAACAGAAATGGAATTACTGTTTAAAAGCAAAAGATCTATTTAACTGTGAAAGAATCAGAAAAAGATCTTTCTGTAAATTGCATAGTATTAAAATGAAATATCTGCTTTTTTTTTAATCAAAAGTTTTCAAAATGTATTCATATTTAGCATCATAAATAGAAATATTTCTGAACTATGTGCCAGAAATTCCAGAGCAGTATTTTCAAGCCTCGGAAATGAATACATTGAATGGGTTTATAATTTACAATTACATTTTACATAATCCTTGAGAGAAGTAATTAATAATGATAATAATAAAAAATATTCTTTAAAGGGTTAACACTTCAGCATTTTTCTGGAGGGGGAACAAAAAGATATATTTATAGGGGGTGGGCAAAAGGATATAATTACAATTTATCCAAGTGCCACCTCTGCTATCAGAGGAGAATAATACCTTTTTATATAATAATATTTTGTGATGGTTTTATTAAACAGTTGTACAGAACTATTATTCTTTATTGACAATAAGTTTCTTAAGTTCAAATCCTCTCACCCTAGGTGAGAAGGTTGAATCCCAGGAAGAGGGAAAATGCTCTATTTACACCCTCATCCTTGCCCAACACTTACCAAAGTTCACTTTCTTAGGGTGATATTAATACAGATAATATAAAAGTTTATTTGTGAAGGAAAAAATACTTAATGAAGGACTGTCCATAAGTGATAATTTCAGTACAACTATCCCTTAATGAGTCTTACACATTATATAGAGAAAAGAATCATAGTGAGAATAAAAATATGATTTTTGTGCACATCAACAACCACATGGATGTCTCGCAGCAAAATTATTTTCTTTCTATTACAGCAAATTTTTATATCTTATCCAACAAGGAGAGTAAAATGAAGAAGGGAAACAACTATTACTGTACAGTATCAAGTTGTAATTGTAGATTGGCTACCTCCCTATGGCCAGCTAAATTAATGAGTGTAGGTTTTAATAAAAAAATTTAAAACTTGTTATCGATGAATATTTAGAAAAAACAATGATCGTTCTCTTCTTGCTTTAAATGAACTCATACCTACAGAATTAGAATGATACATATGCTTAGCAATTATGGAATTCCATTTTGTTAATAATTATTAATGTTTCTTTTTAAATAGAAGTTTAAAACAGTCTAAGAAGACAATAAAACATGCTATGACTTTGAAAATGTTTATTTTCAGGCTGCCTCTTCGACTAAATAAGAGTATATGACTTTTTTGCATTTCCTTACATGGGGATTGAACTCATGACAACTTAGCAGATTTCTAAATGCTTAACTGATCCTTTCATCCACTTTTTTATGTGTCCCGACAATGATAGGAACCTGAAGAGGGGCAGAGGGTATAACGGCAGAAATGTTGAGACCATAATGACCAAGATGAAGACACTTGTCTGAGTAAATCAATGTACAACAATGATAATTTCTCAACTTATAAATTCAAATATTTCTCAGGAATTCAATATTTAGAATGTCCAAAACTCTTTCCAGTTCCACTACTAGGCCAAACCTTATTTTAAAATGAAAATAAAATCAGCAAAATATTCAAGTAAAATTGATTGCAGAAATTATAGTTGCTATAGAAATCTACACAAGTAAAAAGTAAAAATTGCACCTGTCTGTGTTGGCTCAATTGCTTCATATATTGGCATAATAATAACAGCACTCAAAAAAAAAAACCAAGTATAGTAAAATTTGGTATTTCTTTATTTGATTTTCTTGATACTTTCTTTTCTTCCTTGATAGTTTGAAAGTTCAAAAGAATTTATCAGAGAAAATAAATAAGCCAACAGACAATTGATTAAAAAATGGAAGACAAAAGAAGAAAAAAATCCTAATTTTTTAAATGGCTTATTATGGAAAGATTTCCTGAGTATGGAATAAATTTTAAAGACGGTTACAAGAAAATCAATTGTTGAAGGCAAATTCATTTCAGCAAATGTCTTCTCATAATTTAAAAAAAAAATATCTGAATGTATTGACTGTTTTAATTTAATTGAAGTTTTTCAGTTACCTATTATTTAAATTTGATAAGTCTGTTATATTCGAGGGCAGCTGTTGGGTTTTCTCTTGTTGGGTGGAGAAATTTTCAATGAATCAAGTGAAGAATATTGATGAACATATGGAATGCATATAAAGATTAATCAATAGATTTTAAAAATAGATATATCTACATGCATATATGTGTTTTCACTCGTATAAATACATTAGGCATCAGCATATATGAGTGCCTTTTTGCATATATAAGTAAGCATGTACATTAACATGTGCATGCACGTATGAGTTTATAAGTATATAGTGTATAGATATAATATTACGCATAAGTATGTACTTGAATGCTTATTTGTGTATGTTATGTATATAAGTGAATATTTACTTGTATGTATGTGTGTGTTTGAGTGTACTGTGTACAAATATAATATTACATATCTGTATAGACATGAAAGTATATTTGTATATATTACATGTAGGTATGTATATTCATATAGGTATGCATTTGTATGTATATATGAAGGATGTGAGATAGAGTGATGTGAAAGTGATGAATACAAAGAGAATGATAGATGTATATAATGAACATGGATACAACTGGATCTAGGAATGCAAGGGGCATCTGATGCATTGCACAAAATCTATTTTAAAATGCTTATACAGTGTCAAAATTGACAGCATTTTGACCAAAGACATACATCAATGCAACAAATATAAAACAAAATTGAACATTGAAAAGTTATGTCAAAAAAAAAAAAATTGGAGATCAAAAAATATTTGATACATCCTGAAAAGTAATTTATATTTTGCTTGTATGGCTTCACCAAACAATAGTAGCTTTCAATCTTCCAGGATATGATAATACTAAATTTTTGAGGGTTTTATCTAGTATTTTTATTTTTATTCTTGACAAATTATTATCAGATTATCAAGGATCTTTGCTCTCCTCTTTTGGACGCAAATTGTTAGTTCTCACTATAAATTCTATATGGGATTCAAGTTAGGAGATTGACTGGTCCACCCCATAGCTTCAATATTCTTTCTCTGGAAATATTCTTTTGTTGCCTCTACTGTATTGCCTAGTTAGATCCAACATCCTGATAATTCCAAAACTTTAGCAGATGGTTGCAGGCGCTCTCCAAAAATCAACCAGTATGCAACACCATTCATTTCCCCTTCAATCACATGAAGCATACCAGTTCTTCCCCCTGACAAAAAACAGTTCCATACCATTACACTGCCTCCACCGAACATCACTGTCAGTTAGTGTTCTTTGGTTGGTTCACTAAGTTTGTTTTTTCTTGATATGTGGCTCACTATATTTTCACGAAATAATCTTGTTTCCTACCCTTGGCTCAAAATCTTTATGAACTTCTACGTGTTGTTCTCAGTCTTATCCTCACTTTCCAAACACTATTTCCCCCAGGAACAAGCCTTATTTTGGGGGGACATCCGGTTCAATTCATACTGTTTGTCAAATGATAAGACTCGAATCAGTGAATTATCTCTCACAATAGAATTTGAGACATTCATTTGACTCAAGATTTCACTTTATTTCAGCCCGTTATTGTGGAGAGATATAATCAGTTCTCAGATGATCGGTAACAACTCTTTTGACTTGGGTATGGTGATATTTCAAGTGTGTTCATTTTTGATCAATCAAGTATGCCCTTTAGTACTATCCAACGAATCTAAAAATTAATCTTTCAAAATCTGTTGGATATTTGTGGCTGTTCTTATTTTTGTACACAACTTTTCAATGTTCAGTCTTGTTTCAATACTGGTTAATCTTTGTATTTGATGTAATAAAATGATCTTAGATCAAAATTCTGTCAATTTTGAATCTATGCAAGTGTTTTGAAATATACTCTTTCCTTTGGCACCCATAGTATCTAATTCTATTCATATTCATCATATATATCTATCATTCATTCTCTTTCCCTCTGCGTGCATGTGTTGGCCTACCAGTTCTTTTTTTGTACTCCTCGCATGTACGGTACTTTTGAATGATAGGTAAAAGATACTAAAGAATCTATATTAGATGTAAAACTTTTCCATTTTTTTGTAAGTATATTACCAAAACTGAACTTGCTTAGTGATTTAGGTTTATATAAATGTCGGAGGAAGCAGGTTTAAAGATTCTTGGCAAACATTGAGATTCATCAATGCTATTGATATAAAAGCATCAAGCAAAATATTGACATATGGCTTTTCTCCAAAATATGTTACAGGCTGAAAATTTGTATCTGCTGACATTACTTATGGAAGTTTAAAATTTGGTTGGAGAGCTGGCTGAAGTCCGCAATATATTGAAAAGTGGCACTTCATATATTCTTATATTGACAGGACATCAGAACTTCTCAATTTTACTGATTATCAATTGTTAAGATATGAACAAGCTGGCTGTTTATTTAACCAGCGGTATCATGGGTTGAATTTATTAAATAAACATTAAAACTTTCATTCCCTTTAATAATCACATTATAAAGAGACAGCATATTCTGATTGTTGTTCATTCCTGTAGACTTTTGTGGAACATCTTCTTACAACTCTACTTCAGTTTGTCTCAAGTGAAGGTTTTTACGGGATCTGATTGCTAGCTGAACACCAAACTTTCCAAATATCTCAACCTGGCTTGGGAACAGCTATGGCAAGTGCCATGCCTTAGTCCTTTTCTCTCAGAGTGAACATCTCTTAGGTAGACTGCCTTACAAGGTTAAAAGACTTCAACTTCCCTCTTATTTATCACTAACTTGGGGAAGAAATGGATTCATGCCTTTCTGAAGGGTATTAGATGCAAAGTGCATGAGTCCATCCTTCACCAAAACTCTGTTTGCCAATTCCATTGGTTCCATTGCTGGTAACCTTTATGCCATTCCACACTTTATTATTCTGGTAGTAGAAGGAAAGAATTAAACAATAATTAAAGCTGTATTTTAACCCATTTCAAATGGGTAAGATTCCAACCCTTTTTTAAAGATTTCATTGCCCACTAACTTCATCAAAACTCCACCATTCTCCTGATCAGTCTTGGGCCTTTCCCACACAAACAAACTATTCCTAGTGGTATGATAAGATAGGAATATGAGCTGAATTTCGCTATTTTCCACATGAAATTTGTTTTGGCAAGTTTGGGATGCAGTCTGTTCATTGCATATTGAGCACAAAAGAGAAAGGGATTTTCAGTGGTCAGTAATGCTTTATACTACCAGTAGCATTTGTATTGCTCAGAATATAGAGTTATTATATGTATATAAAGCATTTTCCTTTAAAAGATAGTTCACAGATATTCTAGAAGTTTTGATATTGGTAAGGAATGTTAAGGATTTGTAGTGACAATGTAAATGAATCTTTGACAGTTGCTGCCACTGTTGAGGGAATGTTTGAGAACATCAAGGTTGTTGACAAATATTTCATAATCTTTAAAAATTCCTGACAGTCCAATAATAGAATGCAGAACTTGAACTGACTGAACATGTCTTATGTTATGGCTTTCATTTCATTTGATGTAAAGATCTACTAAGTATTTCTAAAATAGTGCATACATTCTTAGAAATATATGCAATACTAAGTATGTTTTGTGGTATCTCTTTATAAAACAAACAACAACAAATATATGGGAATGTATATACTTTTAGCTACTCAGTTGATATTTCAGTATCAAAGAATAATTTTAATTCCTTTGTGCCTGCACAAAGAATGGTTTCCCTAATTTCATTTTAGTCAAAGAAGCCAAAATCAAAAATGAGGAAATATTCATGAGTTGTTTTGCTGCCGGCTCTTCCTGAATTTGTGTTATCCTCATAATCTGGCTCTTTTTAAAGTTGGAAACTGCAGACAAAGAAAAATTCAAAAACTATATACAGAAGGATTCTTATATATATATATATATATATGTATAACTCTATGTCATTGTCATTTTTATTCTTGGAATTCTTTCATGGACAGATTCTTATATTCTTACATATAGATATACCCCTACTATTCAAAAGTTTGCTTCATGCCACTTTTTTCCTTTTATAAAAAAAGATAAAAAACAAAAACAGACATCAGTATTTTTTTGTAGTAATCTGTTCTAGAGGCAGAGTTCACCTTCAGAGTGAGGTGTGAGAGAGAGTGGGATAAGAAAAAAGGAATGGAGAGAGTGGCTGATTGGACAGAATTACAACTATTCAAGCTGGTGATGAGACTTTCAACAACTTCTAGAAATTACTAAGTGTAAAGAAATAGAATTCAACACTTTCATTCAACAGCAAACTTGTCTCACATTGCTACTGTTATGAAATTTTTAAAAAGAACAAGGGATTGTCAATGGTCAATAATGCTTCATATTGCCAGTAACATTTATATTGCTAACAATATACTGTCATCATGAGTACATTAAGCATTTTTCTTTGAAAGTTAGTTTGCTGGAATAAAATGTCTGGACTTTGTTATATTTCTCATGATAAGGAGCCTTTCCTGCATGGACCCACTTCCTTTCCTCTAGCAGATTCTTTGATCAACGTTGGCATTTTTACATCTACCTCCTCTCGCCAGTGACTTTCTGTTAAGACACCAGTCGTTATCCCAGCTAGAACGAGATGTTCATGAAATGAAATGCACTTATGCATTTTAAGAGACATGCACCTTGCGTGTGTTATCTATGGTTGCATGTGCACTGGCTATGGTAAAAAGCTCAAAAATTTGTCCATTATGAATTATTGGTAATTTTTTCTTTGCTTTACACAAATTTGGCTTATGAAAGATTTTTATAGAAACGCTCCACTTTCGGATAGCGGAAAAAACGGAATATACTCAAATACAT
This sequence comes from Thysanoteuthis rhombus, assembly GCA_963457665.1. Classification (NCBI taxonomy): domain Eukaryota; kingdom Metazoa; phylum Mollusca; class Cephalopoda; order Oegopsida; family Thysanoteuthidae; genus Thysanoteuthis; species Thysanoteuthis major. Next base: position 35,991,291 of record OY735199.1, on the reverse strand, counting down.
GTGGAAATAAACAGGAATATGCACACATATACATATTGATGCACTGCGGTTACAGCCGCAGTTCATTTATTAGAGTGAATTTGTTCAGTAAATGTAATTCTATTCATGACATGATGAAATCAAATATTTTGTTAACTCCATCAAGTCATTTTAATTTAATCCCCGATGCAACATGCAAGAATTTATTATTGGATCTTTTGTTGGGCTGACTAGTTTGACAGTTTTTTAGAAGAAAAAAAAAGAAATGACAAATATCATCCAATTCAAAAATATTCTCCGGCATAAATAAACATTGAGGCTTAAGTGTACTCAAATTGAGTAATGAGAAACCAATTCTGTGTTAGAGACTAATAAAAAAGTTCTCAATCAACCTCCCTAATATAAGAAAGTACTAAAAAGCATTGCAGATAATAGATTTCACTGACGTCAACCTGATTTTTAAAACAAATATTTATCTCAAGGTGACCGGTAATTAGCCTCTTGTAAACTAGCACCAGGAATAGAATGTCTCATGATTTCTTTGGATAGGCTGACAGCTATGATGAACAATGTATGTGTAGGTAGGCGTGTGTATATACGTATACATATATCCGTAACTATATGGATCACTGCAGCCTGCATGTGTATCAGAACTAATTATCTAAGATATTATCTGAAATTATCAACAAAAAAAAAGATCAAAAATTATCTAAAAAAATTTCAGCACCAGATTTGGGCATTGTTGTCCTATGAATATTCAGTCTAACATTCTCTTCCATGTGGTTTTTCTCATGTTTCAGTTGATGCCCGCTTCAGTGTTTCTCTGGTGTATAGTTTGTTTATTTTATTTATTAGCAAATAGTTCTTGAAAAAATTCAAAAAATAACCAGATGAACTATACACCCTCAGGAAGGCTGGAGAACGCATTGGCTGGAATATTGTCATAAACAGGAACAATAAAGACGTCAGACCAAATATCCAGTAGAATAATGGTACTAGCTTTTCTCAGAATATTCTTATAATATTCATTCTGACTAACTTGCTCCTGTGTAGTAAAACAAATGAGGCAATGAATCTGTCCATTCTTGGAATGATCCATGGAGACTCGTTTATCGTAATTTTATGGAGCTAGGGAGCTGGCCAAAAGTCTCACAGGGCTAAAGGGCTCCAACTGCTCTGTTATTTACCCAAAGCTGAGATGAGACATGAATTCATGTCTTCCCCAAAAGGCATCAATGTGAGGTAAACTCACAGCTTGAGTTTGAATTTGGTTCTCTGATTCCATTCTCTGAGCCATTAACCATGAGGACACCCACTTGTATGATATTCAGATTAATCATTTTTTAAATCAGCCTCATCAACCCATCATGATAGAGAGAACCTCTGACTGTTTGGCATTCATTCTTCTTCTGTCATTGATCTGTGTTTGGTAGTGCTGAAATAGGAACTAAACCAAAGGTGTTGGAGCCTGCAGCAAAGCACTTCAACAATTGGCTGGCCAACAATAAATTTTCATTAATATCTTGGGGGAATACAATTCTGGTGGCCAAAAAGAGAAAAAAATGGAAAAGAACCTTTGACTCCATCCGAAAACACTTGAGCCATGTGTAAGTACGTTTACAACCTTTGTTCATTGCTTGCACTTTTGATCCAAAGATGATTCTATTTTCTTCAGTATCCAAAAATACTGCACAGTGTTTGTTTCTCATTTGACTGTCTGACACATTGCAGTTAGTGGTGGTGATGGTGGTGGCAGAATTCTTGATCTATCTCAGCTCCATCTTCTACTCCTGATGGTCTCTGTTATTTCAGGCATATGGATCAATAATTCTCCAGAATATTCATCACTTGGATAAGCTGTATGAGAATGGTCACAAATGCCCACCCAAAGTGCTAATGTTTTATATATATATATATAGAGAGAGATAGATAGATAGAAAGAGATGCACTTTTGGTGACTTATAACCTTTTTCCCAACCAAATAGGCTTCTTTCACAACTCTTCAGCAACTTATAGCCATTGCAGCTTAGAAACAACTATACTTATATGATCATCAGATTAAATGATATGGGGGCTTGGTCTGTTCTTACACCAGTAATAGAGAAGTTTGACTACTGTAAACAAATTCCTTGTCCATTACGTTAAACACTTGATTCCTATCCTAGAAAATATTAATCATAATTGCAAAATTGATTCTATTCTTGTGAATTAAGAAATGATTTTGACTTTGAATATTATTTGCAATATGGTTAACACCTTGTTACCAATAACTTGAGCTCCGCTGCTTTTCTCTCTCTCTCTCTCTCTTTGGATGTGACACAGAGATTAAGCCACTGACAAGATTTTGAATAAGGGAATTCAATGTTATTGTTCTTTTTTTGAGCTTTTCATGATCTTCATTTAAACACTTGTTGTCTGAAAGCAATTAAGGTTGAATGAATATCAAGAGTGGCCTTACATATGGTCACAAATTGCTAGGGGGCCATCTGTCATGTATCTAAGAGAGTAAAACTTTCTGAATACAAATGAGAGAATGAATGATTTAAACAGAATTAGAATAGTCAAAGTAAGAATATTCCCTAATGTAAATTCAGATTTTTAGGAATATCTGACAACCAAATACTTTTTGTTCTGATCAACTAAGAGAAACAATTAGCAAAAGAAATTCTAATGACTGAGGCTTTTAAGAAGGCTGAATTTCAGTTTATCCAGGAGCTCTGGGAATCCTACCACCAATCTGGATGACTGATGTGTGGTTGCTCACTCATCTGCTGACTTTTCAAGGCTCAATTCACTCAATATATATTACTCCCGACGACTTGGAATTGAATCTATCCTTTGTTGATGTTTTCTTACACTTCAAAAAAGTTTTACTATTTCATCATCATCATCATCATCATCAGTCTTTCAGCGTCCGTCGTTGGACATAGACCTTCCCCAGGATTTGCCACACTTCTCTATCATGGGCGTCACGGAGCCAGTACTTCCTGAACTTGTCTAGCTCGTCTCTCCATCTAACATTTTGCCGGCCTCGGTTGCGCATGTGGTCTCGGGGGATCCATGTTGTGAGTCGTGATGTCCATCGATTGTCAGCCATTCTTGCAACATGGCCAGCCCACCGCCATTTGAGATTTTTTATGGATTCTATGATGTCTCTAACTCTTGTCTTTTCCCAGATGTGCTGTGCTGTTTTGTGGTCTCTCTATGTGAGGTCCAGCATTATTCTTTCATGTGCTCGTTGCATGGTTCTCAGTTTACGGGTCTGTCTCTTGGTTAAGTTCCATGTTTCAGCTCCATAAGTGACTATTGGGAGGATGCATTGGTTGTACACCCTTCTCATTAGGATTAATGGGATCTTATTATTTTTGAAGGTTGAGCTAGCTCTGCCAAAGGCTTGCCATCCTAGTGTGATTCTTCGCTTGATTTCTTCTTCTTTTGAGGGTCTCATGGAGATTCGTTGCCCTAGGTAGATGTAGTGGTCTACTTTCTCGAGTTCTGTGTCCTCGATTTCGATCTTAGTGTTTTTATCTCCAATGTGGTTGTTGCACATGATCTTCGTCTTGCTGAAGTTCATGTGTAGGCTGACTTTCTTGCTCTCGTCATTTAGTTCATCTATCATTAGTTGGAGGTCGTGTAGGTTCTCTGCGAAAAGGGCTATGTCGTCTGCGAATCTGAGGTTGCTCAGATACTCGCCGTCTATTTTAATTCCTTTACTCTCCCAGTCTAGTCTTCTGAAGATCATCTCGAGGCAGGCTGTGAAGAGTTTAGGTGAGCTGGTATGACCTTGTCTTACTCCTTTCTGGAGCTGGAAGGGGTCCGAGTCTTTATGTAGCCTGATAAATGAGCTGCCGTGATTGTATATATGTTTCAACACTTCAACATACACCTTGCCAACTGATGGCCTCCATGACCTTAGGGATTTCTACTGAGTCAAACGCCTTTTTGAAGTCGATAAATGCTACAGCAAGTGGTAGTTTATATTCTGCTGCTTTTTCTTTCAGTTGATTTATCGAGTGCAGGTGGTCCATGGTCGAGTAGCTTCTTCTAAAGCCAGCCTGTTCACGTGGCTGGTTTTCATCGAGTGTTTTTGTGATTCGGTTGGTGATGATCTTTGTGAAAAGTTTGTATACACAGTTGAGTAGGCTTATAGGCCTTGGCATTCAGCAAATACATATAAATTTTAACAAAAAGATAGATTTCCAAGAATTAGAGAATTTTCGCTCTCTGCTTGGATCAAAGAGTTATTCATTCCCTGACCCTCTGCTTAGGATCAGAGAGAAATATCAGTGTGCTCTGCCTGGGATAAAAGTGTTGCTCCTTGGCACTTCTGTTCAGGATTAGAGTGCATTAGCTTTATGCTCATTGAAAAGTATTACACACTAATACATATTTTATATATATTTATATAAGTGAGAAGTCTCGGTTTGTGTGTTGGTCTGTCAGGCCATTATAAGTACCAAAACATGGATGCATCCCAAGCAAATGTAGTACGCCAACTCAATGGACCTGGGAGGTGGGGGTTGGAATAAAAGTTCTGAGAAGAACATTTTTCAAATGGATTTAGAGGGGTGTTCTTCTTACAATGTAACTATAATGTGAAATTGACACCAAATTCCTGCTCGTATACATATCTTCTAATTTTATATGTTTATGTATAATTCTTCTAAAGGTTGTTGACTGAATTCATCCCTCGAGGAATCTAAGTGAAGGATTTCTCCTAATATAAATCAAATGAAAAGAGTTCCTGTGGAGGAGCTATATATACATATATACATTTCAAGAAAGAGAAACACACACACTGCATTCTATTCATCATCAGTCTTTCAACGTCTGTCGTTGGACATAGACCTTACCAAGGATCCGCCACTATCATGGGTGTTGCGGAGCCAGCATTTTCTAAATTTGTCACATTTATTTATCCATCTTGTATTCTGTCGGCCTTGGTTTTGTATGTGATCTCCGGGGATCCATGTTGTGAGTCGTGATGTTCACTGTTTGTCTGCCATTATTAATGGTTATTAATGATAAGCAAGGAAAATGAGCCACAAAAGAGAACACCTTTTACAATGTCGAGTGGATATGACTATTGCTTGAAGGAACAGAAAAAAATAAAGTTTCTACTGAACACATCCTTGGTTTCAGATGATATATAATGAATCCACATCAAACTGAAATTGTTCCTTTTTTCATTTGAACTGGAGGCATCAGCATAAAACTGATATAAAGATTGTCTTACTAACAAATGTCTACTGATTAAGACTTGGAAAAAAAAGTATAACATTAATGGATTTATAAACAGAAACTGAAAACTAATATCAAGGTTGAAATATAAATGACAGTGATTTTAATAATCTTATCCAAGCAGGAAAGCAATTTTTTTTTGTGTGTAGAGCAGAGATTTTCAGCCTTTTTCATCTTACAGCACAGTGATCGTGAAGAAGTTTGAAAGTCAAAACCTTTAAAAAGACTATCATTCACTAGCAACAGGGTTGTCATTAAGATATATTCCAAATATATCTCCCTCCCTGGAAATATATCTTTTTGCCCCTCCCCTTCTGGAAAAGTGGCAACAGACACACTCAGACACACCATCAGCATTTAAGGGAAGATCTGATAAGATTAATAATAATGTATTCATTATTCTTATGTTCCTTAGGACTGGCAGTGGAGATTGGTGGTTGTACACTAAGAGAATTTAAAACTGATATTAGGGCCTTTAATGAAGATTGCATTCAATAGTTTATTGCATGATTGAAAAAGAGGAGTTTAATGAGCTCCATAAAAGTACCTGTAATGTCAAAACATATTTGAAAGTTATTTTTATTTATAACCTTGGGACACTATCCCCTTGCACTTATTAGGGAGAGGATTGACCCTCCTCAAAACTCCTGTGGCATACCCATGGATGCTTTGAGGAAAACAAATGTGCCAGGGTACACTGTTCGAAAATTAGTGGTGTAGAGTAAGCCATTATATAAATAAAAACTATTACATGAATGAAAAATAAAACTAATGTTGAAGCACTTAAAAAATTGTCTTCAAGAGGTAAATCTTTTCTTTTTAAAATCTTCAAAGAAATAAAAAGTATAATTTCTATGCTATAAACATTAGGAGAGGACATAGGGACACACAGATATCTATCAACAAACAAGCTCAAGGTATTTCCTACGAATAACAATACAATTTTTGACCTGTCAAAACAAATAATAAAAAGCAAGGAAGCTCCACAGAATTTACCAGGAAAAAGCATGCGAATGTAGTACAGAGCATATCACATGATCTAATCAACCAATCACAGACAAAAAATCACAACCTAATTTTACTGAGCCACCTGTTCATCATATAAGCAAGCAATCTGGCCAAATCAAGCAGACAGCCGTAAGTCACTTTCTGGCACACGTATTGAGATGGTTGTCTCGTGCACACACAGCATATCAAATACCCATCACCACAAGGCAAGTAAGAGACCACAAAATTATTCCCTCTTAACAAACTTACATATAAAACGCAAAGACTTCCAATACAGACACTTACAAAACATTTTTATCCTCACTTTCTTAGCATTTACATGGCAATTGAACTATATTGATAAGTCTTTCTTTCCTATCAAACTTTCCAAGTAATGCTAGAACTTTAGAAACAGTTTGTTCAATAAATATTTCATTTTGTTCTTATTATGCTACGTCTAGCCTTTCCTCTCTTGTTCATACCTCAGCTGTTGTATATATTTGTTTCATTTCTTCTTTCAACACTCTGTCACTTAGTCATAACAAAGTTCCCTTTGTTTCATCCAACGTGTATTTATGTCTCTCTCTCTCTCTCTCTCTCTATATATATATATATATATACACACACATACACACAAATACATTTAATATTTTTCAGATATTCAAATATGTCCATATGTCCTTTTACATATATAAACCAATATTTATATGTATATTTGTTGACATGCAGCCAGAGAATTAACAAATGAAAATGATAGGATAATTTCTCTCCACATAAAACTGAAAATCCATCTGTGTGTCTGTTTGTAGGCCACAATTTTGAAATCTCTCATAGCAGTACATATTTTCATGGTGGAAGAAATAGGTTGGTCGATTTCCTTTAATTTTAGAGCAAGGTTCTATTCACAATGTAATCAAACTGAACCCTAACTTTCCATTCCATGTATCCTGAAGTTATTTTGAATGTAAGGAACTGAAAATTTGCTTGGGGATATATCCTCCCATAGTGAGGGACATGGGTTATGTGAGGTCAACTGCAGCAGTCATTCGAGGTCATCAGAGTTCACTTGTAGCTAAATGAAGCAATTGTCAGCTATCATTTTCTACTTAGGAAGCTGGAATTTGGCATGGGGGCACATCCTTTAACAGCAAAGCTCTTGGGCTCTGTTAGGTCATTCAAGGTAACTAGATATCATTTTTAGTTATTTCAAGACAATCAAAGCAATTGTAAGACAGACTTTTTGACCCTAAAAAGCTGATATTTGGGGTTTGGGCACATCTAGTCCCCCCCCCCCCCCGCAAAACTCATGAGCTATGTGAGATTGGCCTCAGAGGTCATTCAAGGTAATCAGAGATAATATCTAATTCTTATTGAGATAAATATAGGGAGGACAACTCTTATCAGTAAAATTGAAAAATATCTTCCCCCAAACATTTAAAAGACTTAGAAGTTAAATATATATAGTGCTCAATAAGATTTTAATGAATTTTAACATTTTTATTTGATGATTTTTGTTTTAATATTTACTTTTAAAAATATTATTTCTATTTTTTCTACTAGTACAGATTTTAAAGAATATCTGAAGATATCTTTACTCTATCTGAATACTAGCAAGGATATCAGGTATTTACCAATGAAAATAACTTCTAATTTGACAGCACTGTAAAAAAATATTTTTTGATTTATATTTTCTTACACAATACCAACCAACATGTCAAAAATGGTTGAAGTGTATATGTGGGCATTTTGGATGATATTTCAGTACTTTTATATATATATTTTCTCAAATTGAATGTTACCCGCACCAACTGGCTTGCACATACTTCTGTGCAGAGCCATGCACAAATATTGGTTTTAGTTGAATATTTGAAAAAAATAAGAATTAAGATAATTCTTACATGATAATTTTTTGTGTCAATCCATTTGAGTTTCATTTCCTCCAGTAATTTGTCACACTTGAGAATAAATCAATTTCAAGCTTTTAGGACGGGGCTTCTATTTACAATTTAATTATAATGCTAAACTTGATATGGGAGTGTGTGAAAATAATCAACTAAAATGAAGATTTGATTTTATGAAGATTATATAGAATATAATTTGTTTTCTTGTGTTGTTACATTTTAAGTTATTTACCCCCCCAAGTAATGCGGGGTATCCCTGTTCGTAATAAATAAATGACTACATAGTTGAAAATATTTCAATAATGGTAGAAAAATACATATATATATATATATATATATATATATATATATATAGCTTACTTAATAACGGAAACAATTTTGTCATAGAAAACATGATTAGATTAGGAAACACCATTTCGAATACTGCTACAATCAAATAGATTGTACATTTGCATACTTCCAAAGTTTGTTATAAACAAGTTGTATGAATCTCTCTCTCTCTCTCTCATATATATATATATATATATATATATGTATATATATATATATACATAGAGAGAGAAAGAGAGAGTGTACAGAGCTCTACAGATTTAAACACTACAGATAAAAAATGATTTTTCAAAATTTATGTCATTTTAGTTAATCATTTCCAAATATCTGTTGATGCAATTTATGTAAGCTATTCAAAGGGTTTTTTTCGGTTTGTTACAGAATTAGATATTATGGCACTATGCATAAATTTACTCTTGTTTGGATCATCAGTTGTTTACCATGTAATTATTTCACAGATTCAAAAACTAAGCAATTTATCAACATGGCTCCCCAGCACTGTTGATCACATATCATATATATATATATATATATATATATATATATATATATATATATATATATATGTACAATTAAAGCTTATGCTATTCAGAAAGTAGAGATTTAGACATGTTGGTAAGGATTATATATATATTTATATATATCAGGATAGGTCTGATTGATAGATGGCTTTGATTGGTAATTCAATTATTCCTCATCTCAAGTTCAGGTCAATTGAGGAGAGAGGGTTTTCATTCCTGACCTTGGGACCAGAATTCTGACTCCAGGCCAGTCTCTCTGGACTTTAGCCATAGCTAGACAAATCACTCTGAGTTCATTACACTTGACAGATGTGGGTAAATCCCTTGGCTCAGCTGGGAAAAGCTCAAGATAGATTAGTCTAATATATTAATGGCATTTTCTTTGTGGGTTTCTGCTTGTATTCTATAGTAAATGCTCAGAAGTTTCTGAACCTTTTTTTTCATCAGACTCAACATGCAGTTACTAGTACGTAACCCATGTATTGATTTGTATGTAAACTCATTTTGCATTGATTTGCTCAGATCAGTTAGCTTCCTCATGCTTGTTTAATTTTTGGTGACAATATTTTGGCCAATATAATCTCCACCCTTTGTTGAACAAAATCCATCATTCAATTTGGTTGGGCAGGGTTTTAAAAAACTGGGATGTGGCGTCCTCAGCATCTGAGAAGTAATGCTCAGGGTTCCACAGCAGTGTGCTCTCTGCGAATTTGGTGGCTGACTAACATCATCCATTGTACAGCTATTGACAAATAATAATTGTACACAGACATATACCATATATTCAAATTCAAATAAATGATTTGCAAAGGTCAAAAATTATCATTATAGTTCATTTATTACACTCTATAGCCTAAATGCTTAAATCAGGGGTCTGCCAGAATATTTTCTCTATCGAAGGTGTCCTTGAGTTTTCAAAATTTCGAATCCACTGGGCTAGGGTATACTGTTCTCATTTCTATACCTGTCATGTTCAGGATCCTTCCTTGGGAACTTTAGAACTCATCATTTCTCTTTCTGTGATGTTAATCAGTCTCCCTGTATAGCTAGTGTTCATTTCCGCATGGTCTATGACAGGGATTTAACATGACTTCCAAAGAACCAGATGAGCTTTTATCTGCTTGGCTATATCCTAGAGGATCTTCAGATACCAATTTTTTTAATGTTTCTTTAATGCCTACTCTTTAGTGGTTTGAATACATTGTTTCTTGGAAAAAATCCGTTGGCACTGGCTGTAACATGTATAGGAATGACGTTAGTACCTTCTACCCTATAGACTGAATAGAAAATTCCAGCAAGTTTATCAAAGATAACACACATCAGGTGAAGGCAAGACGGTACAACTGGCTGCAATATTTCAACGAAAGCAATGAAAATAAAGTAACTTGTCTGAGCAGATCAAATTATAATAGGAACAAATTTTATGCAAAAATTGACGATATGATTACTACATAGCTTGAGTAGCAAAATCTATACATAATTTTTGTTTGTGATTATTTATTAATCTTTTTGTTTAATACTTCATTAAAGTGTTTTTCTATTCCACTTCATCAATGAAGGATGAAAGTAGCTTGAAAATGAAAACTTGCTTGTAGGTAATCAATAGTTGATGAGCTAGCAAGATTTGTTGTTGGCTTTGGTAATTCTTTGTACATCAATTTATATGATCTTCAGAATATTAGTACTGCTAACTGAACACTGATCACTTACAGGCATGTTTTTCTGCAGTTACTTTCATCCTTCAAGTCTGAAAATTGTCAGATTGTCAAGATTTTTATACTTTTCAAACAATTCAATTCATAATATTAATAATTAGAGAGCTATTTGTGAAGCATTTCTTCTGAGTGTGAGACTCAATGAGTGCTCAAATATAATTACTTACATAGTGAACGACTAATGGATAAAAATGCCTTATAAATACTTAAATACTTTGGAGTCAGGAGAAGTCATCCAAGGAAGAAAATTTCTACACCATGAAATTGTAACATCGCCAGCAGTATGTTAACGCGATTATTGCCATATGAGGCATGTTTGTATCTTGTGATGTTGCATGTTTCCATACATGATCATCCATTCCACTATTATGATGTGATAGTCATAAAAATGAATTTCCATGCAAAAGATTTCTTTACCTTCATTAGTAGAACTGTCTTTTAGTAGAAAATCACTATGATATACAAACATTGTTTGATGGAGAAGAGTCAGTGCTAAGGGATGTATGTTAGCTACATTATGTACAGTTTAATGAATTTGAATCTCTTCACCAAAATAAGTAGTCTTACATAGCAATATCTAATGTTAACGCTGACAAAAACATAGATGACACTATTAAAGGTTCAAATATCCTAGTTAGCAGTGAACATTTAAAAAGGAAAGAAAATATAATCTGTTTTGATATGCTACCATCATTCCTTCTATACAATCCATTCTACATACCCATGAGTCTAACTGCCTAATTACCTACCAACACAGGCATACGAGCAAGGGTGGCAAAGGGGAAGTAGTGACCCTCATCCAACAGAAGGAATTCCTTTACCCATGTTTATAAAATGATCAATACATAATCTTTTTGTATTTAACTTTCTTTTTTCTCAGTCCTTTCTCTTCATCATTCAACAGATATCAACTTATATCTTGAGTTCAGACACACCAAGCTCTTTCTTCTTTAATTGTAATCTATCTATCAAGCTATTTTCCAATCCATTTTAAGATCAAAGGCTTAACATCCAATCAACAAATATTTGCCACCTTGGAAAACATTAAAAACAAAATAATCTTTAAGCAAATTACTGTTCATGTACAAGACCATAACAATTCTATTCTGTATCAGTTGTTTTCTTTTTGAAAAATTGAGTCTTTAAAAACCATTGGGGAATAAATATGATCAGAATAAATTCTGTTTATGACATCGCTGGTGTTTTCCACTGGAAAAGATATTTATGGAGCCACACACTATATGTGTGTGTGAGTATGTATATAAATTTGTATATATGCACACCACACTGGTAAGATTATTCACCAGTGATTTAGTAAAATGAGATCATCAATAACATATTCTGTCAGACTGACTTATGCTGCCCATAGACTATTAGAAAAACGATCGATGTGAAGAAGAAATATAAAGAGAACATATACAACTGTACATATATATATGTACATATGTCTCAATCAATCAATCATTGAAAACATTAGATCAATCATATTATATATATATATATATATATATATATGTGTGTGTGTGTGTGTGTGTGTATGTATACATATATACAGAATCAGCCTTCTGAAGACATGCATGAAACAAGTTAGGGCTTATTAAAAATTGTTATACCTTGAAATCATAATTAAAAAGTTTTGCTTTTTTCAAAAACTTTTTTCTTAAATCTATTTAATGGGAAATTTATCCACCTATTTTCCTATGTACATATGGTGATCGATCATTAGTTTTCAATGATATGATACTCATCTTACAAATATTATGATATATTGAAATAGATAGATTACTTTTCTTCTCTTTCTTTATTATTTTCTATATTCTCCATCAAAACAATTACGATTAAGTTGAAACATTTGTTTTAATAGAATGTGCTCTAAAGTCAGACCTTATTGACTTCACCTCATGACCGTATCAATTCAAAGTATTGATAGAATGACCGTATCAATTCAAAGTATTGATAGATTTAGAAATTATAGTGTAGAGCAAGTAAAGGAATGATTCTGAAAATCACCATGAGACTAATCTCTTTAGGCAGCATGCCATATCGGGGATGATCAATTAAAGAACTGGGAAAAGTAATCAATGAATAAATTACTTCCCTTGCCTCTTTTTTGTTTGTGATCACTAAAATGTCTGAATTTCCAAAAAGACAAGCATGAATGCAACCGGACACAAACTAAGAGACCAATCTAGCTTAACCTTACATTGCAAAACTACAAACATTTTGGGGGAAGGGATTTAAAAAACAAGACAAACGTTTTCCTTACTCATACAATACAGTAGAATTTAAACTGGTCAATCATGGGTTGCAGTGATTATTTCATAAGTGGTATAGGCTAGTATATATATATATATATATATATATATATATATATATATATATATATATATATACCTTTGTTCTCAGTTGTGAGTTGATGAATAAGTTGATAGACTCTCGCTCAACGAAAGCAACGAAAAACAAAGGTTGATATATTACTTGATTAGTAAATTAAAAAAACCTGATGTTGGAATAAATGTAAGAAATGAAATGAATAAATGAGCAACTTGCTTAAGAGGACAGTTCAAATCGAACTCACACGAGTTCTACTGTTAACCATCATCATCAGCCTTGTATTATCTGGTGTTGGATATAGACTTTCCCTAAAATATACCAGTTTTCAAGTTCCTGTAAATCAAGGTACCAATACCTTCTGAACTTATCTAAATCATCTCACTATAATTGAAAATGCAGAACAAAAGAAAGTAGATCACTACATATACCGGATACAATGAATCTCTATAGAATCCTCAAGAGAAGAAGAAATTAAAACAAAGAATCACCTAAATTAGCAAAGTTTTTGGCAGAGCAAGCTTGACCTTCGAGAACAGTTAGCCATGAATAGACCTAACCAGGTATAACTGTTAAAATCACCAGCGAATACAGACTTGAGAACCTTGAAGTCTTGCTTAAAATGGAGAACAAAAGAAAGTAGATCACTACATATACCTAATACAACAAATCTCTATGGAATCTTCCAGAGAAGAAGAAATTAAAACGGAAAATCACCCCAGTTTGGCAACTTTTCGGCAGAACAAGATCGACCTTTTAGAACAATTAGCTATGAATAGAACTAACCAGTTGAAATCACCAGTGAATACAGAGACCTGAAATCCTTGAAGTCTTTCTTCTTATTTCCCTCTCCAACAGAGGTATGACTTGCTGATAGCAAGTATCTAACTCAACTTTACAATTGATGAACATTTTTGATAATTGGGAAACAAAGAAGTGGACTGTTTGTCTGGAAGCAGGGAAGTCATGCTCAGGCACACAAATACACATTCACTCCAGTAGTATGTCTGTTGACCAGTGACAACTAATATGATAAAGCAGAGGACAGTGTCCATTTTGACTGCTCAGTGAGCATAGACAGTAAATAATGCTGTGATGTCACTAGAAGGATTTCATACTCCAAGGCAGGAACATTATTAGAGACATCCATGCACATTTATATACAGACACACACATATATATATATATATATATATATATATATATATATATATATATATATATTTATGTAAATACATACAGTACAAATCAAGGATATAATATGATATAATGCAATATTCGAAGTGTGATGGGTTTATTCCAAGAAGTGCTCGATACATTCAACATTAAATTCTAAGTTGAATTAGAGTATAGCTTAAAATATGATGAAGTAAAGGATTTGCTACTCAAATACTTTTATGTTTCTGCCCTGTTTGGGCTTCTTCATTTATTATATATATATATATATATATATATATATATATACAAAATCAAATGAATAAGTCCATGGCCTAATGATGTATTTATTATGCAGAGGAAATTTCTGATCAAAATACTGCTAATAACTAATAGGCTGCAGACTTATTGATTCACCATTGAACATATAATAAACACACATGCACACACATCAATAAACACTTACATACAGATATCAATACAAACATACGAACGCTCCCATTCATCTATATACACAGTGAAAGGAACAAATACATCTAAATGAATGTATTAATATATGCAGACACATACATAGATAAATACACATTCTTAAAAACTGATCAAACTAATGTTGACAGTTTTGGTTGACAGGTTCTAATATGAATGCATTTATGCTTGTATGTACATATAATGGCATGAACACACGGATATAAACTGAGAAGAATGTGTAGAATGTTATATGTACTCAAAAACATCAATAGCTATATAACTATTCACATATATATCTATGTATGTGTATTTATGTGTGCATGTTTCTTTGTAAGTAGCTATTTACACTGAAGCTTTGATATCATGCTTACTATGAACAGGCATACTTTTATGTGTATATGTATTACTCACATTGCTTATATACATGTTGTTATGGCAATACATCAAATATCAATATCTATCTATATATATATATATGAACACACAATACGTACATAAAAATCAAGCTATATATATATATATATACATATATATAATGTTTGTATGATTTTGTTGATGCACATGTTAAGTGTATATATATATATATATATATATATATATATATATATGTATATATATATATATATATATATATATATATATATATATATATATATATATATAAATACATGCATATATTATCTTGCAAGGATGTTGCATGTGTGCCATTAGCAATTTCATTATTCAATTGTTGAGAGAGAACTGCTATGAATCATACTCAATTCAGACAATACTTGTTTGAAAAGCTTGTAGCAAACATCATATTTTTTTGTGAATATGTGTCATTCATGCATTTTTCCCCATGAGATTGCATAATCAGAAGGTCATGTCAAAGAGTCACAAAGACCCCAACCTGACACAAGCCATCTGCTTGAGGCTCAAAATATAGAGGATCAGTTGATTTTGATTTCTGTAACATTTAACATTGTTTAACAAAGATCAAAAGTTCTGAGATGCATAAACATTTTACTGGATTTAACTGAAGCTGTGCATTGTGCGCATATATTTTCACAAACTTAGACATACACACGATCTTGCATATTCATTTCAATAATTTTTTTTCCTGAATCTAAATCTGATTCACACATTTCCATAAATTATAAATTGATTTATATAAAAAATATTACAGAAAAATTCTTTTGTAAGAATTACAGGTGCAGCCCTATACATGTAGAGTAAATTCATACCACTACTGCAATGAAAACAGAAGCAAGGCTTCCAGAAAAAAAAAATTCATCAGATGATGACTCCAGGGTCAGGCATATTTGTATTCTAGGTGGGGAATCAAAGCTTCATTACCTATATATATATATATATATATATATATATATATATATATATACATATAAGTAGTATTAGTACTATTGTTGAAATAGTTATGATAGCTAGGGATCAGTGTTGAAAAGCTGATTTTCAAGGCAAGATCTTGAAAGATTGTCATAACACAATCTACCTCAATCTATTCACAAAAATTTGGCATTCTGCTTTACTAATGTAAGCTTAGTAGATATTGTTCATGTGTATGTGTTATAGATTTTTACATGACTACATTGAATGCGTGAGAGATGAGTCTCCTGCTTTGATATTGAACCAATGCTTTCTTCTGGCTGAGTCAGTCTCAATTGACCAGACACTTTAGATGTCCTCTGGCACAAACACAAGAGATGTTGGTGATGCACAAATAAAATAAGGCAATTTTGGTAGGCAGTATCAAGATTTCTCATCTTAGTTCTCTTCTTTTCTCTTTGCATTGTCATTAGTTCTAATCTTCCAAAACTCTATCTTGGTTTCTATGGGTAATCTAATAACACCAATTTCTTTTCTAGTATCTTGATATTTTTCTCAGAGTTCTTGCCATATTTTGCATGATTGTCCTTCACATCACCTTAATCATTTCTTTTCAATATATTTCTTCATAAAGACGGCTCTCACCCTTTTGAGACTAACCTAACACTCAATGATAGCCGGAGGGTACACGCCCTAAAATGTTGAGAATAAATGAACACAGAGATGAGGAAAATAGTCTAACCATATCATACATAATGATAAATACACCTTATCTGACAAAATTCAGACAAGAATACTCATTTTTATTTAATGCTTGAAGAAAACTATTCTTTTATCAAATGAAAAGGTTCCATAATTTGAAGAATCAAAATCATGATGGGATACATCTGTCTCATTAGATGAGAGATGAAAAACACGACAAAAAAACACAGTTTTGCAATGTAATGCCAACTAATTTTGAAGTGGTTTTCTAACTAGAATGAAAAAATTGTCTTCAATTGTAAAAGTTTAGGAAATCTCATTCACCTTGTTTTTCATGACACAAACATATATGTTCCAGAAGATCTCTAAAAGAGAGCTAAAGGAAAGATATATCCCCTCAGTGATAGAAACCTTGTTATACATATATATATAGATCCAAGGAGTCTCAAAAGGGTTAATAGTTCTGAAATTGTCAAGGCTTGTTATTCTGCTTATTTTCATTCTCTCTATTAATCCACAACAGTTTTGAAATCTTATTTTAGTCATAACCTTGTCAGGTTCAAATGCTGTCATCATTAAAATACAATAATTGTTTCACTTTTTTTCCTTTTCCACAAGAATTTGGTGTTTCACCATTTACAGAATGAATGCTTAGATATGTTTGTTTAATTAATCCAAAAGAAACAGAAAATCATAGAATATACACAACAGCAATAATTGAGGGATTTATTTATCAAGGAGAATCACATATTTCTTGAATACTTGAAGAAAATGGACACCTGTTGATGGATAGGGACCAAATCATCGTTGATGCCCAAAAGTTCTACAAGAATCTAAATTCAACCAATCATGGGCTACAGACTTGAAAACAAGATGTACCAGATATGACAGCTTCACTAGGAAACTAGAGCAACTTTCTAATGAGTACCTGGAACAGAGCACAGGTCAAGAGAATCGAAACCATAAACCATGAAAAGGGGAATCCAAAAGACCTCAGCAACAACAGAATTAGTCTATATATATGCTTTTTACCAAAGTGATTTCCAATATATTAAGAGAAAACCAGCCATAGGAACAAGCTGGTTTCAGAAAGGACTGCTTACTCGTTGACTAACTCTATTTGGTGAATCTTCTCAAAGGGGAAACAGCAAAATATAAAATATTACTCATTATGGAATTTACTGACCACCAAAGATTCAGTGGAAATTTATCAAATCATCAAAGAAATCAAACATCAAGGTGTAGATCATATATATGTCCAAGTTTCAAATTATAAAGCAGCTCCTTTATCAGCCTATAAAAAACTCAAAGCTCTTCCATCTCGAAACAAGTGACACCAGCTCACTCAAACTATTCGCAGCTTGCCACAAGATAGACCTGAAAGTTGGATTGGATAAATAAAAGAAAATGAATAAATAAAGCAGCTCCTTTATTAGCCTATACAAAGACTCAAAGCCCTTCCATTTCAAAATCAAGTAACACCAGCTCACTCAAAATATTCACAGCTTGTCACAAGATAGACTTGAAACTTGGATTGGATAAATAAAAGAAAATAGATATTATATGCTTAAGCTTTCTAAGATTTGTTGCATCATCATTTTTGATAAAAACTTTCACATTCTACAAACAATGCTAAATGAGATGGATGAAGAATATCAAGAAAGTTAGTTTCCACGCAAACTTTGATAAAATTTCATATGCAACGTATACGTTAGGGGTAGAAATAAAACAATCAAAATCAAAAATATAGAGATGGAATAAGGAAATCATTACATCTCCATGGAATCTTCAAGAGAAGAAAAAAAATCAAGCAAAGAATGACCTTAGGTTGGCAAGTCTTTGGCTTGGAAAGTTCTATCTCTAAGACTAAGAAGATTCCATTGGTCTTGAAAGGAAGGGTCTACAACTAGTGCATCTTCCTAATAGTCACCTATTGAGCTAGAACATGGGACAAATGAGAAAGCAGCCTGAAATGTACAGAGGGAAAAAATCATGCTAAACATCACAAAACAGCGCTATCTATCCATATTAAAGCTGTACAATGATATAATCAGTATGTTTAATTGTATAATTGGTTGTCTGATAGTCCGGTCCAATCCCTGTTATAAACTAGAACTTATAATTGATTGATCCATATATAATAGAATAACATAACTGATAAAACAATTAAAGTGTTGTAAAAATATGTGATCATTCGTTATGACATAACAACGAAGATTGCATCATAGAAACTCCTAAGACTTTATGTCTCATCACAGAATGAGATAGCTTGAGCTGAGTTGAGACTTGAAAAAACTTAGAATTAGGATACTTGAATTATTAATAATATATTACCTAATTAATTAACTCTAAGCTTTTTAGTGCCAATCCTTATATATAAAGTATATGCTTTTAAATAAGAGAAAAAAACATGTATCAGAAATATCCTAAGAGTCATTAGTAAACTCAAATGGCTATGGTCAGGCCATGTTGTAATAATTGGACAGCTGATGACATCAAAATTCACAGCATAGATCCCCTGAGATCATGGGCAAAATTGCCACAGGCAAATTGTGAGATATTATGATAATCTCAACAAGTTCAAAATGTTTTGGTACCGTGATACACAGAAGCAAAAAAACTGGCAGATTGCCTATGTCCAACAATGGACATTGAGTGTCCGATGATGACCTGTGATATAGCATGTTACAAAAATAGCTAGTTCCCTAACACAATCAAAAATCAGATAAAACAAAATTCCTCTTTGGAAAATACATATGTTAAGTACATTTGTATATTTCCCTACCCATTGCATAGATCGTGGTGTATTTAGCCTGCTTTGCATTCAGCGATCATCAGTTTCATTTGAATAATTTGAAGGCTAATTCTTATCAGAAAAAAAGTAGACATCTGAAATCATTTTCATGCATTCAACTGGCATTCAAATTTTCTTTTATGTATGTTTACAGAATTTATTTGTGTAATTACTCTCATCTTAGCTAAGTGCAAAAGAACGTAGCTAGTTCCTCTCTATGTACAAAAAGGCTGAACTTAAGAGATATATAAGAATAGTTATGGAATGTTTATGATAGAAATAAATAATGCAGGGTGGAAAATCTATGCATCACAGATAGAAAGTCTAAATTTTTGTTGGCTGAAATATGTATTTTCCCAGCATAAAGACACCAATTTTCTTCCTTTGAAGAAATTAGATGATATGAAAGCTTTTGGAATATCAATAGAAAATTCTCACCAACAAAACCCAAAGGTTATACATTGATTCATTCCAGCTATTGTTCTCATCTAGGTTGATGTAGATGTAATTATAGACAGAAGAATTTGGCCAGGTATCCTCCAGTCTTTTCTAGGTGCATATTTGTTCTTATTTGGCTGTCCATGCTGGGGGAAATCTTGTATTATTTCTCATTTAGATAGTTGATTTGATTAGTTGACATTTCAACAACCAAATAAGAAGAGACAAACACCTGAAGAAGGCTGGAAGGCACATAACCAAAATGTTTTTTCTTTAACAACAATTATAATGATGTATATTAATGACAATTCCTTACTTAAAAAAGTAGACAAAATTATCAAGAAGGTATGAACTCAATGTGATAATGAATGTCAAGCATACATATTAGATTTAAAGGCTCCTAAATACTCCTCCTGTTGTTTTGGATATAAGTGGTGGTTAAGTGTTAACATCGCATTGTTAGAGTTACCTAGAAGTCATGAGTTCAATCTCCCAACCAGGTTGTGAAATCAACATAGATGCTGGTTTAGCAAAAACAAGCAAAAAATGACATAAAAGGGACAATATGACACAAGAATCATCTAATACAAGATATTCTTGAGTATGAACAGCCAAATAACAATTATTAGGCACATGGAGATGGCTGGATCATACATAGCTGAAATGTTGTGTCTACAATATCAAATACTGAATATTTTCAATTTTTGATATAAAATATCTAGCAACTTTCTGCAATCAATCTGGATTTTTTTCATGAAAATCAAGAGGAAAGGGATTGTCAAGGATCAAGAATAAAAGCAAGCATTACTTACTGAATAAGGCTATTATATTTTTAATATATCAAAGAGTCTACGAAAGCTTGCTTTGCATGTCCTATTTTGAAATTATCTATACATAGTTATGAAACAGTAAAAAACTTTTGAGCTTCATCATTAATCTCAATTCTTTGTTTAAGGCCTCAGTAAATGCACCTGGTAAGTAGATTGAAAACAGGAGGAAGAAAGAAATATAGAAAAGATATTTGTTCTTTGAGATACTTTCTCATCTATTTTCTCAAATATTCATATTTATATTCATTTGTTTAGATTATCTGAATCGTTCATTTGAATACCCAGCATTTTTTCAACACTGCCTTAAAGATTTTTAATACTAAAACTGAAATTTGATCACATCTTTCATTCTTACATTTCTTTCTTAGCAGACGTGTGAAATTTTGTCAGAATATCTAAGCTTTTTTGGCAAACTTGTTCTGCCAACTTTAATATAACTGTTTTGTCTTTGAAATCCCCCAAATGGTTACATGGTAAACAACTGATGATCCCAACAAGAAACAATTCATACATTCTACCATAATAACAAAGTATAGGGAAAACAGGGAAAAAAAAGACTTAAGAAAATTACATAAATTGCATTGACAGATATTGGGAAATACGTGACTGAAATGATGGAGGAGAAATCTTTTGAAAAGTTTTTTTTAATGTTTAGTGTTTAAAGGTATTAAGCTTTCTAGACTATATATATATATGTATTGAATAAAGGCCTAAGATTGATAGAATATAACATATCCACTAAACAGAAGACAGCTGCATGTTATGTAGAAACACAATAGAAAATTTTTAATTGTAACAAGCATTCCAATTTGGATCATCATCATCATCATCATCATCAGTCTTTTAACATCCGTCATTGGACATAGACCTTCCCCAGGATTCGCCACTATCCTCTATAATGGGCGTTGTGGAGCCAGTATTTCCTAAATCTGTCCAGTTCATCTCTTCATCTTGTGTTCTATTGGCCTCAATTTCTTATTTGATCTCTGGGGATCCATGTTGTGAGACGTGAAGTAAATTATTTAGTAGACAATTTATACATCAAAAGAGTCAAATGTACATAAAAAAAATGATTGTTTCTATAATTTGATTACAGCAGATAATCTGTAAGAACTGGATGAAAAGAACAGCTGATATTTCTTATTGGCAAATACAACACACCATAAGTGTTACATTTAACCGACCCCCTAACACTGATAATTTTAGATCCTATATTTTTTTCTTTATTATAAAAGCTTTTGGGCTATCCCTATACAAAATCAAGTGCTTTTGATCTCAACTCAAATCTCTTCTACAGTATATCTCATACACCTACTTATAAATAATACCCTTCCAGAATATCTAAATATGTTGACACCATCCTAACCCTGTCCCTGTCAGCGTTGACTTGAATTCTGGCCTTAACACAGCAATGTATGGAACAACATGTATTGACATGAACACATGTTTGATCCTTTTCCAAGAGTCACATACTTTTTCTACATTCACAGAAATCTCTTGATAACCAGAAACAAGGATGATGGAGCTATAACAATACAACTCAAATTCCTTCCCCAGCGAGTCATTTGATCTTTCCCATAACTTGATACCAAAACTGCCCAAACCACCTTATATTTAGACTGGAAGAATCAGTTCTATTTGTGTTGCATACCACAGACAAACACCACAATGTCTCCTTGTGATAGCTGGCAACTTGCCAACTGAAGTATTGTTCAAATCAAACCAAAAGAATAAAGATATATTACAAATAAGTACATTTCTCAAAATATTTGTAAAGTTTCTTAGCCTATTCTGGGTTAGTAAAAGAGACAATTTTACACTAGAATTCACATCTAATGGTGTAGAAAGAATTGCTGACACAGATTCCTCAAAAGAAAATGAATGAAAAATTCTAATAAACTTTGTGTTTTAACCAGCAGGTGTTTCACTGACTTTGCTGCCGCAACTTAGCTAACAACTTACAGATATATTGGTAGCTCACAACTACTTGCATACTTATGATGAGTGTAATTCTCCCCTGATATTAAAGAGAAGATTGCGACTATTAAAAATCATTTAAGAATACATTTGAATTGGAAGTGTGGAGTGGCATAATAGTTATCAGCACAAAAAATGGAATTAATAGACCAAGTTCAAGTTTTGTTCAAGGCAGTTTACATTCACTCCATACAAATCATCTTGGCAAAAGCATGAATCCACTTCTCCCTCCAGCTATGGGTAAATAGCAGGGCAGTTGGGGCTCTTCAGCCCAGTAAAGAAATCCATCTAGATGGTTATTCTGACGGAAGAAAAACTTACAGCTTGGCACTTACCATAGCTGGTGCCACGTCCAAGTGAAGGAGGAGAATTGGGCATAGAGTTAACAACCCCATAAAAAACTTACTTACCACTGAAACTGTAATAGGGTGACTACAGACCTGTATTCCACTAAGAGTAGACGAGACAGAAATGAAAAAAAAATGCAACAAAATTTCCTGAAGGTACACTGATCCTACTGACATAAGTTACAAGAATGCATCAATCATTCAATGGTTATAAAAAATCTATATTATTCGATTGCAATGAACAAGTTTTCATACTAAATTTGTGAAAAAAAAATTAAATACACTTGACATCATCAGATTATAACTTTGAATAACTTCACAAGTGTAGGATAACTGTGTTTCATGAACTCCTTTTATTTACTTTGTTTCTGGAAGATTTTACTCAATCCATTCTTTAGGTGTACTATTCATATGAAAAGAGAGGGCTCTTTTTCCAGAAGTATGAGTCAGAATATGGGAGCTGAAAAACTACCAAGAATGAGTTGAATTGTCTGAATAACTTCTGGAATGATAATGACTCATCTCAAAGTTATAGACAATGTTTTTCATGAAGTTTTCAAATTTCAACATATGGTTTTATCATGTGGAGTATGATTTTTCAAACAAACAAGCCTCTATTCAACTGTAAATGATGTGATTTTCTTCTGTTTCATCCATATATATACATGTATTTTTGAGTGAGTGTGATATTTTTCAATGAGTACACAAATACTATGCTCTAATATAAGGCAGAAGTGCAAGGGAGGGGCAGAGCCCGCAAATACTCTGATTCTAGCCAGAAGTGCCGATCCATACGTAAATAATATTTTTTATGGTTTGAGTTGCAAAACTTGTGTTCAGTTCATAAATTGTTTTTTTCTTCAGCCATGAGGTTTTCTCACTTCACATGTCATTCTGACTGACATCCAAGTTGCTTTTAATTGGTACCAAAATTCCAGTGAAAAAAAAAAGTTTTCAACTGTGTATTCAGTCTAGTTTTCAAAATAGGAAATCCATCTAGAAGAGGGTTATTCTGTCAGTTGGTCCCACTGGGATCTTCTGCATATATATATATATAACCAAGATTTCCTCACTTAAATTATTCAGATACAGCACAGAATTTCCTCGATTCCAGCAACTTCATACGAATGAGAAAAACCAATCAAGTTTTCCATTACCTAATTCAAACAGATGTTTATATGCCAGGAATACACCAGTGACTCTTCTGACATACAAAAGCTTTCATGCTGCAGACTGAAGCCAGACAAATGTTAATTTGAGTTACGAGATGAAGCATTTCATTATTCTTCAAGTTACACGGACCAATATCCCAATCTTTTTGTTTACATCACAATATTTTGGCTGAGATCTTGTATCTGGTAATATTTCAAGTGTTACCTGTAATTTTTTCTTCACCTCCTCAACACGAACACTTCACACATCCAAATGTTGAAATTCTCATGCTCATGTGAGGAAATATTGTTATAAAAAGAACGCGTATATAGTTGGTTGACAGAGCTGGATTAAGTATGTAGCAAAAGTGGCATATGCTATGGGCAACTCTATTTCAAGGACCTTATGCTAAATACTTGCAACATATCAATTCCAATTCAGTAATTCTGCACTTGATCTATTACTATCGTACTATACT
Source organism: Thysanoteuthis rhombus (assembly GCA_963457665.1). Lineage (NCBI taxonomy): Eukaryota > Metazoa > Mollusca > Cephalopoda > Oegopsida > Thysanoteuthidae > Thysanoteuthis > Thysanoteuthis major. Next base: position 35,966,619 of record OY735199.1, on the reverse strand, counting down.
GCCTTCAACTTCAATAAATGGCCGGGTGTTTGAGGTTAGTGATTTTAGCCAACTATCACCATTTATTGCGATTATTATTTCAACACAATAATTAGCTTGATCCAGACCTATAGATTGACCATCATCACAATGATGTCGGTGACTGTACTGTAATCAGTGTAGGGGAATGTTGCATGTGAATGTTTTTAAAGTGGGAGTGTCATTACACAGGGATGATCCCGTCCTCTCAGCCTCCAGGGTTGTTTTTCTTTGTCATGATGAGATGTCACAAAATGGAAGCATTTTTGACTGCAGAAGTTTCCATTGGGGAGATAGATTTTATGACCAGTTTGTCTAAGGGGATCCTGATGAGAATAATAGTCTGAATATTTTGTCAAGTAATAAAATCAGATAGATTGTAATAAAAAGAAAGAAAAAATGATGCAGCAAATCTTCTGACATAGTATTTCATAAGAAATATAGTTCTGAACGGAGAAGAATGGAGACACATCTAAGAAAAACTGGTGATGGGACGGTTAAGAATAAAATTAGTCAAAAGTGTTTTGCATATTCTGATGTGTGTTACTTGTCTTGTTTACAATATACTGAATATTTTGATGGATAAGGCCAGATATAAGAACAATGACTAAGCAGTGAATTGAAATCATGAAATTCAGACTGAAATCAGGGTCTCGTTCCATCTGAAGGTTGTCTTATCCACTGAAATGAACAGTATTTGTAAGTGTTTCAGAAGGCATTATTTGTTTTAGGGGTGCTAAATCTTTTTTGCTTTTATTTTTTTTACATACAAGTTATTGGCAAGAGTACGAAACTGACTTCACAGAGAAAACTCTGTTAGTACAACTGGGAAGTTGATCAGTTAGGAGGGAAAACTATAGCATGACTCATAAAGATGCTGATGAGCCTTTGCTTATACTTTCTTTCAATCTCTAAGTATATGCCATTGGCACAAATATAAAACAGACAGCAACAATTTGAAATCAAAAGATTGTTGTGTTTGATCACCATGATCTTGTTACTCATATGGGAGTAGGTATTAAGTTGGATAAAAGTCACCAAGTATAGAAAAGTGTTTTTTTGCACAGTTGTTTTTTTTGTTTTTGTTCTTTTATTTTATTTAATAATGGCTGAAAGCAAATTCAGTCATCTTTGGAAATCAGTATCAGAAAAATCTCAAGAACTAGAAGATTTTTTGGAAGATTGTAATTATTGTACGTTAGCTTTTTACAAATGCTCAGAGGTAAAAATATTTTGAATAAAATTAAATTTTCTCTTTGTAAACTGTTAGCACATTCCTTGAAGTGAGAATTTGAATAGGTACAAATTCTTCTCTCTCTCTCTCTCTCTCTCTCTCTCTCTATATATATATATATATATATATATATATATATATATATATGTATTATATAAAATAACAAATTATATGTATGATATAAGCTATATATTTGAATCATAGCTGAAAAGGAGGTGATGTTTAATCAAAACTACTCAGGTGTCATATTATTGTAAATGTATTGTTTTAAAATCCCTGAATAAGTTACATGATAAACAACTGTTGATCCTAATAAGAGAACATTTACACATAGTACCATAATGAGAGTATAAGTAAAACATTGAGAAAATTACATAAATTGCATTGACAAATATTGGAAAATAAGTAACTGAAGTAAAACAAAACGTTTTGAAAATGTTTTTAATGTATTTTGTGTTTAAAACAGTAAAGCTTTCTAGACAATATATATATATATATATATATGAGATAACAGCAATAATTTCCGACCGTATGAAAGAGTATTCAAGTGATTTTACGTCCGTGGGCTGAATAGAATATTGGTTATCGGCACTGGAAATGGCATTGTTGGACTGAGTTCAAGTTTAAGCTGAGGTTGTTTTCGTTCATTTGAGGAAAGGCCTGAATCCACTTCTCCCAGCTATGGATAAATGACAAGGAAGATAGAGTCTTTAGCCTTGTAAGGCAGTCCATTTAAAAGAAAGTTACTCTGACAGAATAGAAAAAATAACAGCACAGCATTCGCCATAGTTGGTTCTGAGCCCAGGTAACGGAGAATGGCTGGGTGTTAGGCAAGTAACTCTACCCCGTTCTTTAGTTGCAGGTGAGTAGTTGCAATCCCAAGCTCCACAAGGAGTACACAGGAATAATCAAGAATGTCCTTTATTTGAATGTACAGTTAGTTCTTCACTGTCTCTCACTCAAATTCCTTACATCAATCTATCCATTCTACATGTAAGCTTTTGGAACAATATTTCTGATTAGGGATGGTGTAAGAAAAATCACTAAATTGCATCTGGATCCAATCAGTTTTCCAAACGCATTCGTCTTTCTTGTGCAAACAATTCTATACTTTCTAAATATGAAAAATATCTATGTGACAATACAAAATCATTTTACAGAAAAGAGATAGTAATTACAAATAAATCTTTATAAACATTTGTATACAATGAAAAATAAAGTGTATGGACACATGTAAATCAAACGATGAGCATATTGAGACATATATATATATGTATGAATTCTTGTGCTATATCACTGTATGTACATACAAAAGCATACAAACATATATATACATATATACCTACAAACATATAAACATATGCATACAAAAATGTATGAACAATAATACATGTATACATATATATATATATAGATAGATAGATATATGCATATACAAACACATATATACATGCATAAACAGACATACTCCACTAAACCCCTACTAAGAATTCTTCCTTTAAATTTCAGATGGGTCCTCCTGCTAGTACACACACATATATATATGCAAATACGCAAAATATATATTTACATGTACATTATAATCATGATTATTTGTCTTAACCCAGAATATATTTTTCCTGGAAAAATTGCTGATAGTTAGAATGCATAATAAAAGAAACTGCAATGTGCAAATTATTCCCTTTTTGTCATAGTGTGCATCTGTTTGTATGTTTGCACAAGAGAATAAATTCATGCAAATAGATTGCCATCTTATGAAGAATTTTTCCTGTAGTGTAAATTTTATTCTCAAAGTTTTAGAAGAATCGCAATAAAAGCTGCATTTCATAATCAATAATTCTGCTGAAGCCATATGCACATGCAACAAGACAGTTATTTGTGCCTTTAATGTCTTCTGAGGCAGAACATCCATGTGGGGTCGGGGGCGGGTATGGAAGTGATAGGGCTAGGCTACACAAGTCACTCACTCAGATGGAAGAATCCAGCCTTCAAGCCATACTTGCCAAAACAGACAACTTTAGCAAGTCTATTACTGTACTTGGAAGTCACAAGAACAAGAAAGAAGGCAACAGCTGACTTTCATGCGTTTCAGATAATTTCAAAGAAAACAAAACAGGAAAGCATAAAACATACCGATCATTATGTGTAGTTCAATAATCAGAACAAAGAAAACGGGTCTGATTAATCACTCGTTAAGAACCGCTATGCGACCATTGTCTCTTGGCAGCATGCCATGTCGGGGGTGATCAATAAGAAAATTAGAATAAGAGCTAATCAATGAATTAATTGATCCTCATGCCTTTTGTTGGATCACTAAAATGCTGCTGCGACTAATTTAGTAGAAATGTAAATTGTAGAAAAAACTATTTGGGGGGGGGGAATTTAAAAAAAAAAAAAAAAGTTGTTTTTCAAAAATACTAAGGAGTAAATGTTCAAATTTTCATCCCTCCATTGGTGCAGCCTGTTTAAAAGATACATACATAGCCAAACCAACATGGAAACTAAAGAAACCTATGGTGACAGTTTTGGTTGACAGTATCTACCTGGAAAGCCTTCAGAGTGCATATACCTCTGCCAAGCCTACTGTCACTAAGAATGGAAAAATCAGGTTACAGATCTTAGAATATGATGTGACAAAAGCTTGTGTGATGACGTTATTGTTCTACCATTCCATTATGGAGACACTATTGTGATGACGTCATTACACCACCATTCCATTATGGAGACACTATTGTGATGACGTTATTACACTACCATTCCATTATGGTGATGCAATTGTGATGATGTCATTACATTACCATTCCATACTGGTGACGTCATGAGATGACGTCGTTACATTACCATTCCATTACGGAGACGCTATTGTGATGACATCATTACACTAACATTCCATTATGAAGATGCTATTGTGATGATGTCATTACTGTATTATTACATTCAAAAATCCGAAAATTTTTCCAACCAAAATCGCAAAAAAGATTCCTTGATACGCTGGCCCACCCTTTCACAAATGTCATTGGAATTCATTGAGACTTTTGGGAGATATTGTGAGGCCAAATAGATAGAAACATACTGATAAACACCAGTAAATATATAACCAAGGCCCATCTTTGTTGGCAGTGATAATGAAACACAGGATGATTCGGCCTATTAATATCACTGAACAACTATAGCCATAAACAATGGTGAAGGGTTCTATCTGTTGTTTTTATATGTGCATGTGTGTGTTTGTTTGTGTGTTCCAGTGCTCCTGGCCATACCATTTTGTCTACAGACTTGAAAATTAGTTGAAGTACTCCACTAGCCCTCTTCTAAAGATGCTTTTTTCATTTTTGGAAAAAAATTTTTTTGACCTTTCTTGGGCTTTAATATCTTGAATATCAACATCTACATTCTCCAGAATTCTTTACTCTATTTTTAGATGTTTTTGAGTGGGAAATGCTGTTGATGTCATAAATATAATTTATTCCAACCACATTTATTCATAGATGGAATTTTGATACTCAAATTCAAATTTTGATACTATGGTTGTTCATACAAATGAACTTTATATAAAGATTCTTATTCAGTTAAAACTTGTCATAAAATCTCATGTATGATGGTCCATATATCAACTCTTATCTATATACGCCAGTATATAAGATTATTATAGATATGCACCAATATATATAAGATTATTATCGATATGCACCAATATATATAAGATTATTATAGATATGCACCAATATATATAAGATTATCATCGATAACCACTAGGAGATGTGTTTTTAGAAAATGAATCACCTAGGAGCTTCGTCCAATCTGGAAACAATAATAGTTAGTGCTATAACTTTGTTGGCTTCTACTTTAGAACTAGAGTCATCCAAAGTAGGAGCAGACGGAAGAGGTGCTCCACCTATATTAATCTTTGTCCATTGAGCTGGTATTATGACAATGGGGCTGTTTACTGAAACTTGATACGGACAGTAATGGGAGCTTGAATGAGTTGCAATGATTGGTGGTCCTTCAAATATCCTTGTAAATGATTCGCCTTTTAATCCTGCAGATACAGTATTGAAAACTGTTTCTACTAATCTTGCTTCCTCGTTCATTTTCAGTTCTCACATTTGAAATAGAATACTACCTTAATCCTCAGCTTAGCCACTCTTTCTCTAAGATAAGCCTTATCAGAGTATGAGTAAATGAAGTGACGTAATAAACTGAAATCTTGACAAAATAGATGATTTTATAACCAACGGTTCTCAGACAAACCTAGTATCTGTGGTGAACAGATCAGAATTTATAAATAAGGAATCTATTTCTATTTTCAATAATTGTTTAAGACTGCTTTGATGAGAGTCAGGCCTGTCGCTCTTGGGACTTACATTTACATTCATTCATTAGGGAGTTCAAGTTGAATTCTTGGAGAGGGCAATTGGCCTTTGGCCATTCTTAAAACCGATCCTCTGAGAGTAAAATATTTCAGAGAAGTCCATCCCAATTCAAATAAAGACAAGAGCTCATTTGGGTAATAATAGTTTGATAGGCTTAAAATAGTCAATATTTATAGGCCCACAGGTGTAGCATATATTACTGCTTAAGGGCAGATTCCTGCAACTATATATCAGAGATGCTACTCATGTACATGCTAATGCATATGTGTGGATATATATATATATATATATATATATATATATATATATATATATATATATATATACACACATCTCCAAACGAGAGAAAAATTACTTATAGCACAATAATAACTAAGTATATGTGAAACAAGGGAAAAAATACTGCAGAAAACTACATAAAATGCATTGATAGATACTGAGAAATAAGTGACTGAAGTGACATAAAAAATTTTGATAAAGTTTTCAATGTTTAGCGTTCAAAGTGTAAAGGTTCCTCAACTACATACAGATATATATATATATATATATATATATATATATATATATATATATGTGTGTGTGTGTGTGTTAATTTCACAATTGAAAGGTGAAAGAATCTGAGATGCATAAATATTGCTAGGTATGTATATAGGCACATGCATACTCAGGCAAATGTGTTTCCATTTCCAAATAAATATGCTTGTATGAAATTGTAGAATATACATATATGTATATTAAATATATATATATATATATATATATATAGTCTATAGCCACACTGAAGAGTTGTAATACAACAGAACAGCTGTCTGTGGATGACGCAATAATTATTATTATAATCAATACCCCTTCTCTGGGTTGAGCACTCTTAGGTAGGGCACTCATCTGCTATGAGCAACTATGCAATACTCTTCAAACTCTGGAATGGAGCACTTCAGTAGATTGTAAATTCTGCGTAAGTAAATATATTGCTTAATTTGGTCCTACAGAATGTCCAGTTCTGCAAAGGTCAAGGGTACAACAACTGCCTCTGAATCTGGAGCTAAGGTTTCAACCCGACCTAGCAGAACTGGTAGATATATCAAGTCTATAGCCTCACTGAAGAGTTGTAATACAACGAGACAACTGTCTGTGGATGACACAATTATTCATTTTTATATATATATATATATATTAGTCTAGAAAGCTTTACAGTTTTAAACACCAAACATAAAAACTTTTTCAAAAGATTTTTTTGTGTCACTCAAGTCATCCATTTCCAAATATCAGTCAATGCAATTTATGTAATTTTCTTCAGTGTTTCTTGCCTAGTTTCCCCCCATACTCTGTTATCATAGTACAGTGTATAAATCGTCTCTTATTTGGATCATCAGTTCTTTACCAAGTAACTGTTTTGGGGATTTTAAAAACAAAAGAGTTATACTAACATGGCACCTGATCAGTGTTGATCAAACACAACCTCCCTTTCTTCATGTATAGTTCATGCCATACATGTGGTTTATCATTTGATGTAAGGTTTTATGTGTATTGTGTAATGATGATATTTTATACTACATATCTGTTTTTTGAAACAGGGCTTACTTGCGTAGGTGTGTGGATATATATATATATATGAATATATATACAAAAATATGATTTTGTCACAACTCCCAACACATCTTTTAAGGTATCCTTTTCAGTGTGAAGATTAGAAGTGACAAGTGGTTTTTGGTATATAACAATTACCTCTTTCAAAGAAGAATTTCTGGCGCTTAGAAAGTGAAGCAATCTCATCATCACTTTTCTGCGTTTCTCCTTTTCTGGCTTCATATAGTTTGATATGGTTCATCAAGTTCAGAATGGTCTCAATATCCTTAATGGATGCCATTATGCAACAGATTGTACCCAAATTCCTATAATATTGAGTATTTATGCATAACTAAGAAGTAAACAAGTTATGAATCCTCTAAATAGCAAAAAGATAATTTTAGGTGGGAGAAGGGACTGAGACGGATATATATATATATATATATATATATATATATATACACTCACATATACATATTTACATATGTATATATATATACAAATACATACATATATATATATATATATATATATATATATGTATATATATATATATATATATATATATATATATATACAATACACATCAGGGATGCATTATGATAGAATATAATACAATATAATATCCAATGTACGATGGGTTTATTTGATATATTGCACAATACATTCAATTTTGAACATTGAATTGGTTTAGATTACAGCTTGAAATATGATGGAATGAGGATCCGCTGCACAAACATGTTTATGTTTCTGCCCTCTTTTGGCTTTTTTGGGTATATCTTCATTCCAATACATATATATACACACACATATATATATATATATATATATATATATATATATAAGTATACATTATTATGCACAAACGCATATATATATATAAGTATACATTATTATGCACAGGTATATATATATAAATATATATATATATATATATATATATATATATATGTACACATTATTATGCACAAGTATATATATATATATATATATATATATATATATATACATATATATATTTTATTCCTATGTGTAGAATGAGATGATGGTGTTTACACATTTCTCCAGCTTCATGCATTCATATTATGTATCCTATTCTGAGATCACTCCAGGCAAAACTGCTATATTCATCTAACATGAAGCTCACATTGATTTTAATGATATATATACCGATTGATTATCAAGTATGCAAAAGAATCGCATAAAAGACTTGCTCAAGGTTTACAATCCTGCTGCTAGCAAAATCACATTGTTGATTTTATTATCTCATGCATCGTCTAAGTTGACAGAATTGTAGAGAGTTCTTACCAAGGAAATGAGATTATCCTAACATGGCCCAGAGGGGTGGAGCTGTTTACTAAAATGAACCGTTGAAGCGGAATTATAAATGATGATTTAAATTGAAACCGAAAGAATTTGCTGGCATATAAGACCCTATCTCTTCTTCAGGAAATAATAAGAGTTGATGTATTTCTCGGAATTTTGTTCATTTGTCATCCAGTTTTTTAAAAATTCTCCCTCAAGTTCTGACCAGGGTGAGACTGAACAATGAAGGTTACATTTAGCTTTTGAGTTATCTTCGAGGAAAAGAAGGGTTTGTATGCCGTCAAAGTATCAGGAAGTGACAAAGCAGTATGAAACAGATTAGTTATTGGTAGTTGTTTGTTAATAAACTGAACTGTGAACTCAGTATGATCCATAAAATGTTTAAGTTAACTGCTTCACTATACTGAATACACAACTTAAAAAAAACTTGATTCTATATTCTAACAATGAAGAAAATTCTTAGATTTTTCCCAATGAACATCACAAAACAATCATTTTGAAAATATCGTATTGTGTATTTACTATGAAAAAGAAAGAAACTATGTTACCCTGTGATGAAGAATCTTGGAGACAGGAAATTTCTACAAGAGCAGCTGACTTGCAATATTTGTTTTCTTGATAAAACAGCAGTTATGGTTTTTGGAGAATGCTTGATAACTGGAAATTCTCTTTATTGATTTCATTTTTTTTCTGTTAATAATCTACTTTTCTTTCTCTTTGGTCACTTATTATTTTCCCAAACTATTCTATACCCGTCAATCAAACCATTATTTCTTTTCTATAGTAATTATTGAAGCATTTGATAAGTTTTTCCTGTCTAAGAATCTAGAAGCAATCCAAAAGGTTTGTCCACTTGACTAATCATAGAAGCATACATAATAATAAATGACAAAGAATGCAACCAACAATCTCTTCTCCATTTACATATACACACGTAAAAATAACATTCAATGTTCGTTTTTCAACAAGACATTGTAGAAACACAGCACATCCTCTTCCTTTCTCTCTCTTCTACCCCTGTCTCCTGTACCTCACAGCAATCAAACCTTTGATGACTCAGACTAACATACCATCATCACCATTTTAGGGGTCTAGAGAAGCTCAAAAAAGTTTCCCATATAAATTAATGATAATTGCTTTTTTTGCTTCACGTCATTTTGGCTTGTAAAAAGCTTTATTAGAAACACACTTTTCAGGTAAAGGGGGAAAACCACTCTCTCTATATATGTATGTGTGTGAAGAGAGAAAGGGAGATATCAGTTACTGGAATGATGGTGGGTTAGATAAGAAATCAATAAAAATAAAGCACATAGAACAAAACTGTTGCCATTCAAATGAGAATCATAGACAAAAAAAATGAAGTTATGTCATTCACTAAGCTACTTCTATTCACATTAAAATAACAACCTGGCTATTTATTCCACTGCTACCTTTTTTTCTATTAACAAAAACTACCAATTCTGAAGAGCAAATGCATGTCCCTCTCAGAGTAATTGTTTACTATTTTCCCTTTCTTCCTTGATTTTCTTTGTGGCATCCAGTCCATTCCATCAGGTCCTAGGTCTTTTTTCCTGCTTGATTTACACAATATCTGTATGTGCTTCCCGAGCTTTCAACAACAAACTGAAAAGGGATGGAATTAGCTGATTGGTAAATGAACTCCTTACCCTATACAACTCATCTTGTCTTTTTTTCCTTTTTTTTTCTTGTATCTATTTTTTTTTTTTTCTTATGCTTTAATGTTTGATTTCTTCTGATGTTATCAGCCTTCAATTCTCTCTTTTTTTTTTCATTCTATTTGATTGCTCATTTTCCTCTTTCTCTGTATTTTTCTCAACTCTTTCTTTTTCTTCAAATCTTTCTCTCAGTTACCTATTTTTTTTTTCAATCTCATCCAAGTTTTATGTTTATCTACATTCCCTTCTTCTTTATATGGGGTCTGTTCAGAAAGTATCCAGCCATTTAATATTAGCCTGCCTAAGGAAATAGAACCTAATTCCCCTTGGGACCTCACACACTTATCCCCTCCATATTTAAAAAAAAAAGTCCCTTTTTGGGGTTTCAATTAGCTGCCCTGTCATGCTCTTGTCTACCATCCACATTCTGAAATCACTCTGGGAAAAGACAGAAGTTGTAGAAAACTTAGTCTCGACTGGAATGGCGCTGACATCCTGTTTACAAAACAAATCCTGCAACAGATGTGAAGAATGAGTCACTCAGTGATTGTGGATGTGATGGTCAGACAATACATAAGCTCACTATGTCATCTAAAAAAGAAGAAGAAAAAACCCACCAGAATGGCTATTCAAGCATGTGCTGTAGGTCTCTTCTCCTGGGTTGCAATGTTAGATCACTTCCACACAAATGGTTCTTGAGATATCCCAAATGAATTGATACTCTCCGTACAGGTCTGGTATTAGTCTTTTTCTTGTGACCATTTTTCTCATTCTTTTCATTTTCATGTTTCTTCTTTATGACGTCTAGCTTTTTCTCCTTCATTGCTCTTTTTTCATTCCTTATTTCTTTTCAAGTATTCATTATATTCTTTTACTTTTCTTCTTTGGCTTTCTTTTACCTGTTTCCTTCTCTTACCAACTTTGATTTATCAATACTTTTTATATAGCCATATATTTCAGGCTGATATTTTTGCATGAGGAACGTTTGTAATATCTTGATGTGGAGCCTGATCAGAGCTCAAAGCTTACTTCTACAATCTTCAAAGTTGAAGTCATCTTGTTTAGGTGTAAAGTTCTTCAAGAGTGGTAAAAGCATAATTGTAGATATAAATCAGTCAAAAAAAATCCTGATGATTTGTATTTTGTACATAGCCCTGGAGAAGAATTTTATAAAGCAGTACAGAGCTATTTTTGCCCCTTCTCATACACACAGTAAAACACCCTCGTCCTTTTGTCATCCTTTATTGATATGCTTCAATCCTTTGAGCTTGCCATACTATATTCACTTGCAGGCAAACAATACTCAACCTATTTCATAAATGGATATATTGTATTGACTTTGGAGTTTTAATGCATAGCTCTTCTCAAGAAAGTCTTGCCGCCCCCCCTCAACCCATCAGGCCCCACTGCAATGCACCGGCTGTTCCCCCCTCTCACTGACCCTGTTTGAATGCACACCTGAATATACAAAGATACATTTCAATGCACACATCCGTTCACTCATCCACATAAATTTTCATGTGAAATTTGAGTATATACGCAACTTACAGGAATATACACAGATGCATGCAAATGAAACAGACATATCACTCAGTACATTTGAATATAGATAAGTATAAGTTTGATCATATCTATAAACTATTCAAGAATACACAAGTTGAACATAAGTATAGTCATGTGCACATACATATTTGTGTATATTATCACTCATAAGTACATAGATTTTAAAAGCAAAGTTTTGGGAATGAATTGGTTTTTATTTGAATGTGTTTATCTGAATTAAATATTAAAAAAACTTTATCCTAAATTCTCAAGATATCTTTGCTTCATTTATAAAAGAAAAGGTGTTTCAAGAATATTTAGAAAAAAACATATCTTAATATTTTAATGGCAGAAAACCTGACCATCAAGTTATCAGATATCTAAGTAAGTAATCCAATTATGATTCATTCTTGATCAGACAACACCATTACTTCTCAGGTTTTTTTTTTCTTATAAGCCTGGCATTTTATAAGCATCCATCTCACGTAAAATTGAAAAGTGATTCATTTTGTTCTCTGACATAAGAGAAGATGATGTCCTTCAATTGATAAACCATTTCACGCCCATGCAAAGCTAGTAATAGACCTTGGCCAGATGGGGAAGTTGGCCCCCATTTTAAACAGCTCATTATTTTTATAATTGGTGATTAATACATATATTCTATGTATAGGTATGTGCATGGGCATGCAGTGTACATGATGCACATATAAGTAATGGATCAGAATGAAAGAATTAAAATGGTTTATAAAAAAGATAATTGCAAGTAGTTTTATTCAAAGTGTACATAAGACGATAAAGTGAGAAGCAATGAATATAATAGTATCTGCTTCCACCAAAGGGAATAAGTGCACTTAAAATTGTAAGCCAATGCCAACTGGGGCCATTCTGGCCTAACTTCAATGAATGTGATGGGAAATAGCTGATATCTGAATAATCAAATCTTAGTTAAAAGAAAGACCAAAATTATTTTTCCTTCATTTATACTTAAGTATTTGTTATCATTATTTCCTCTGTCTGAAGACAAAGACTCCAATGATATTCATCATTCATTGTCCTGCTTTGCTTTTGGTGTTTACAGCATTTTGTAGCAGAAATTATGACTACAGATGAAAAAGGCTATTGGATCATTGGAAATTGGAAAGAAAATATTGTATATTTTTCTTTTTTTTCTTTATATAATGCAGCAAAAATATTCGTTTCCTTGTGTAAAGGCATTGCTTTATAAGCAAAACTAGTTTTCCTCATGATTCAATCATGCTTCAACAAAAATATATATCTGTAAATGCACCGAATTGGATAAAATCATTTCTCAAGCAAAGCTATAAATAATTGCTTCCACACAGAGCTATGATTATAGGATACACACAAGCATGGTTTGAAGTAAGCAAAGTCTACACTAAACTAATTGTCTTAGATGAGGAATTATCATAATTATACATTAATTTACTCTGACTCGTTTTGGTTGTTACACTCACAACATTTGTGGCACTGTACCTGTCATATTTGGTAACATTCTGAGAATGACCACCTCAGTAGGCCTAGCATAGAGAAGAACACCATATGGGGGTCTCTTTTTATGATGAAAAGACATCAAGCTTAAGACTGTAGAATTCTACCACCAGGTTACACTACAAAGAAATAGAGGATCTATTTTTGTTTGATAACCAAGATTTTGTTCCATTTAGTAAACATGTGAGAACGATTATCTCCAACCAAACTCTGAGCATGAAAAAAATTAAAGCATAATCCTATATTTTATGATGGAGATATTACAGCAAGTGCAAATTTCTTAGCGATGATGTAGTGGTTACTGAAGTTAATTAAATGATTAGCATCTGGCTACAATTAAATATCTAACTATATAACCAACTACTATTGATTAACACTTTTCTTATTATTTTTAATTGACATTACTAACCTGAACAGTAACACTGATTCAACAGTCATGTCCAAACACTCTAATACACACATACCTTGACACGGCTTGTATCAGCATGCTTAAATACACAAACAAAAGACATGTACAAGCATTTACACCTCTCTGTCAACAGACTATTGATACATGCAAAAACAATTACGATTCCATTCAGAAGACTTTCACGCTTTCCCAATCCCAACTCATTTCTCTGATAACACACAATTCATCTTATTCTTTCAATGGACACACCCATTTATCAATATAAGCAAAATAGAGACATTCAGAACTTCCCAATAACTTTTACCAATCAAATTTCTCTCAAGTATTTACCCTCAAAAGTACTTTAACAAACTCATTCAACTATTGTATCTTAGTTAATAAATATACATTTTGTTATTGTTACATAAGACTCTTTGCAATTCAATCATACTTCATTTAGATATGCATATTTTTGTCTAGTCATCTTCTCAGCTTTCTCTCATTCTATTCCCACACCCTATTGTCATTACTGACAAAGACAAATGTCCCCCACCTCTTTTATTTATCTAGGTGACTGCTGCTAGTGTGCTTGCATTAAAAGAGACAACCTACACACCTCGGGGAACAGTATTATGCTCATAGCCTTCCTAAATTGTAGCAGATATTGGTTCAAACACATTGCATCAGATTTTATTAATCCATAACTCGAGTCAGTGACTTTAATAAGCATAACTAACCCATCAATAAACCTCTACAGATGTTTCAGAAAGTGAGGGGAAAAAGCTAAAAATGAGATTATATCCCACATTTGCATCTGATAAGAATGATAGATGAAAAAACTTTATCTTATCTTGATGAATATACATAATGTTTATTAGATTTTCTCAGCCACATTTTAAAAGTTCAGAATAGCATCAGAGTTAAACCAGAGACATTATGCAATTAGCCAAAACACAGACATGGAGCAATGTTTTGGAAATCTTTAAATCTTTTGCAGTGAAGAGTCTTCTCATTAGGAGTTCACTGGTACAATTTGGACAATTTGCATTCAAGATGATTGTATTTAGCACCAAGCCGAGAATAATGTACATGAGTCAATGTCAATGGGCCATCATTTGACCATAACCCCGTGCACATCTTCATTAAGCAGGTCAACTTTGTGGTTAGGTCAATGTATGCAAATAAAATGCCCAGAGGTTTTGTATCTCACACTTGAGCAGTTTAGAGAAGGCTGCCAAGTTTTGACAGGCGACTGATCCTGAGATGGGGTGGACAAAGGGAAATTGATTATTTGATGGCAAAGTAAAGAAAGGATCAAACTTTAAAAAAAAAATGGAAGATTATGAGATGGTCAAGCAGAAAGTGGTTATTATGGTGCCTATTTCTGTGGTCTTTGAATACATTTGATGATAAGCCAGTTCATTAGCACACATACAGGTATTGGCAATTTTAGCAGTGCTGATGTCATAGATGTATATCATTCCCTTGTTATACACCATAGACATATAAATATGCATGTGCATTCATGAGAGAAGATATTGAATTTTGAGACTGAACTATGCTTGGCTCAAGGCCAAATTTTCTGAAGCATCCATTGAAGTTTCTGAGAGCAACTTGTTTAGCACTATGATAAGAAATATATTCAAGAATAATAGAATATTACAATGTGTACTTCTGGGAATATAAGGGTATGGATGAGAATGCACACATTAAATTTGAATATTGCTACTTCCTCAATTACATCTCCAGGAAATAAATATAGTCTGTATATATATATATATATATATATATATATATATATATATATATATAATTCTTTCCTTGTGTCTTATTTTATTCATCCATTTATTCATGTTCAATAGAGAGTATATGCATGTCTACACAGCGTTCATATCAATGTACACATGAGTGCATGAAATAACATTTCAATTGCATTCTTATTTCATATCTGTGTATCCAATTATATATATATATAGATATATATACATACATATTTATAGATTATATAAGAAAGAAAGGTCACACATTTGGTTTTGATTTATGAATATTTCGGCATGAATAACTGAATATATGTGAGGGTTGGTGAAAAGAATAGAATTTGGCTGTTCTCAGAGAAAGATGATCCTATGAAGCTAATGAAGTCACTCAAACACTTATTAGGGTCCAATGTCAAGATGTGATTGCATACTTTATTGCAATTAATGCTGACTTCATTGGCCAACTGGCTTAGTTCCATTTTTCTATTCAGTCTTTTGTTCTGGGAAGTAACTAGCAAGAAATACTTTTCGACGCACACATTCAGAGAACTAAAAAGACTTGGCGCTCGCTCATTTGTCCGATCAAAGATGTTTTTGAAACAAATAAATGCATTAGAAATAATGGTTCCGAAAACTTCTGCAAGTTACCCTTTTTTAATCAAAAGTATTCTAAGTAATCAGTTTAAGAAGGTTTCTAAATCATATGAAAATAGCTATGTCTGCTGCACTTGGAGTATTAGTAATAGCCATCAGGCTGTCTCGCTTCCTAACCTCTTGTTTAACTACTTGAGTTTTCCAGTTTCTAAATATTAATAATTTTCTAAGATCTTAGAAGAGGATTTCTGAAAACTTGTAGTGGTTTGCTGCCAAAATATATTTCATTTGTGTATCTATTATTAGGAGATGCAAGTGGCATAGTGGTTAACAGTGTGGAAAATGGAATTGTTAAACTGAGTTTGAGTTACAGCTGAGGCTATGTGCATTTACTTCATACTAATGCTTTTGAAAAAGCATGAACACACTTCTCCCTCCAGCTATGAATACATAGCATTCTGCTTGTCCCAAGCATAATTGAAGGAGAAGAGTTTGGTAAGAGGCTGGATACTCCATCCCATAAAAATCTACCAGTTACTTAAACTGCAACAACATTACCAATTACCATGCATGTGTGGTTGCAGTTCTCTGCTCCACAAGGAGTCTACAGAAAATAATTAAATAATAATACTGATAAATTTTAAGGTGAACAATTAAAAAAATTAGAACAGATGGGGAACAAGCTACTTCTCTTGCTTTTTTTTCAATCCGACTTTTCAAAAGAACAAGCCTGAATGTTGCTGGACATTATGGGACCAATTTAGTACTACTTACATTGCAAATTGAACCTCTCCAACTAGAAACTTATTTAGGGGGTGAATTTACAAAAAATAGAAAGGAACATTTTTTTTAACATGATAAGGAATAAATGTTCTAATTTTCAGCACTCTAGCTCCTTTGGTATGGCCTGTGTATACAATATACCATAGCCAGCCCGACCAGCTTGAGAAATCTGGTTACATTTTTAGTTGACAGTTCTTACTTATAGCTAAAATTAGTGACAGTCAATCAAATTAATTTTTTAAGACTATTTACTATGCTTGAAACTAGTGTATCCACCTGATCAAACACTTTTTTCCATATCAGGTATTGTCGGTGGTTCCATACTTTTTTATTCCATTTTTAGTGTATATTTAATGAAGTATGAATCCAATAAACACAGGGTAAAATTTGTCTCAAACTTCTGAAAACTGATTGTACTTGCAAAAGCAGGCTTTTAGAGTCAGTTCTTTATTTGAGACATTGTAGGGGCATTGTCCTGATAAACAACACTTTGTATGGCCTCTTCTAAGACGGTAAGTGGCTAGTTCAAACTATGTCAAAAGTTTAATAGGTGGTCAAGAAGTCTTAAGATGAATTTGAAACTGTGCTGATGACAGCATTCAGGATGATTCCAAGTTCTTGCCTTAAGCAAAAATGTTCTGGTGCCATTCACATTGAAGGTAAATATATTGGCAGAGACAATCAGTAGTTGAAATAGTCTCTGTTCGCTTTTAGGACACTGCTGATAAGTAAGTGCACATGGGTTTGTCAGTCTGAGTATCTCTTGAGAAGAATCACTTCAAGGAACTCTCTAGTGCAGAGACCGGGAAAGGAGAGTAAATGACAATCCAGAAACTTGATGCATGAAGCCAGAGAAGCAGACACTGACAAATTCGGAATAGTGTACAGGAAAGCACAACATACTTTCAGCTTTTATGATGAGGTAACTAGGATGGTAGAACAAGTTACAAATACATCTTCATTTACTTTTCAATTTTAGATTGAAAAGTTACTAGAGGTTTACTTATAGAGATGTCTGCACTTGGTACTTTGAATTCAAATTTCTTCTTGTTGATATATCTTTTCTGATTATAGCCAAATTTCAAAATGGTCAGCTTTATAAGGAAGAAAAATTGATTGGAAAGTTACGAGTAGAAAACAATATTCTCTTAATTCTCTAGCAGTTCTATATTGAACAAATTCATTGCACACAATTTCAACTTTTTTCCTTCAAACACCGAAAACGGAAAACCAAATCTTATATTTTTTACACAAGATGCAGCATAAAAATTAAGCAATCTGTGTTAAACCTTTATTTTCTCATCTGGAAATTCATGTGGCACAGACAAATTTATGGGTCAAATATACACCTCCAGTTATTGTCAGTTTGAAATATAAAAATCAGAAGAAAAAGAAAATGCCAGGTTCAAAAAATTTGTGTGAATAAAACTATTTTCAACTTATTCATCTGTGGTAATCTGAAAGACTGTATAATGATTCAATAATTGTTATCCTTTACTTCTGATTCTTTTTTTCCAGAATTAAAATCATTTTTTAGATTTATATTTCTTACCTAATTCTATTTTTATAATTTACTTGGAAATTCAGCTTTACAAATTGCTTTGTTCAAACTTGCCATTCGTAACAGCCCCCCACCAAAAAAAAAAATTTCAAAGATCATTGTCCTATCCCTTTCAATTACTCTTTTTCCACACTTAAACTGAAGTGTTCGTATGAAACTTATGTAAGCATGTCCGAAAATTATTTCTTCAAACCACTGATTTTGGATGCCAATTACAGTGATTCCTCGCAAACGGCAACCTGAGTCAGGTATGGTCGTCCGACAGGCTGAGGAGTGGGAAATGGCCAAATATCACCCACTGACCGATAGGTACCAGCTGCAGTTGAGATGTCTAGCTTGATTGGCCCCAAAGCATTGAAGCTCATCTGTCGAATAGGTTCCACTGCCACCACAAACCATGCAAGACTGCCTGGATCTTCCAACATATGTTGATGGCAACACATTCTCTATAGTGACTGCTGCAACAGACAGAGTTGTCCTCCAAAAAAAAAGATCTATTTTTTTTTTTGAAAGAGGAGGTTGAAAAAAGAATCACATGACTGTAATTCCAATGAAAAGTTAACATATACACATATTAATTTTTAGTAAACATACTATTTTTTTTCTTTACTTATTTCCTGAATGCTCCAATAAACCACTTATTTCTTCAATTAGCAATGTAGAAATAAAAGGATTTTCTCATTTGTGAAAAGTCATAATTTGTAATTAATCAATATAATATATATTTGAAAAAATCTATGATCTAATTTTTCTTCTCAAGTTCAATACTTGAAACAGAAGCATATAACTTTATCATATTCATTTAAATTTTTTGATTTGGATTCAATCTCAATCAAAGTTGGAAATAAGTTTTTAGTATATTATTTTCAAAGAGAGGAGATCTGAAAGAGCTGCCTCAATACTGTATATGTTAATTTACAGATTTCAAGCTATTCTTGAAAAATATTTTTGGTATTCAGATGTTGAAATATAACTTGAATCCATTCAGCTTATTTGTATTCCAAAGTTATGATCAACATTTAAAAAAAAATGGAAATACCATTATTGAAGATGATTGATCATCATTACATACAAGTGAAAATGCTCAGAAGCTCAGCACTCTGCAGTGTTCAGTCATAGAACATGACTGTTTGCATTTTTTCATATCTCGGTTTTTGAAGAAGCAAAAAAACTTCCTAAAGTTTAGCTTTTCGTTTTGAAGAGATGAAGAACTCTGAAATGATGGTGCCAGATAAAACATGGTGGCTATGTCCATATTTTTGCATCTTTGAGATCAATAAGATTCTTTGTTGTTGGCAAAAGGAGATGTTTGATAAAAGGCAAGATTTAAATCTGGATACTTGTTTTTTTTTCTCAAATAAACCATAAAGAAAACAAAGTTTTTGATCAAAGAGGTTTGCCTGGTGCATGCACTGTTTAATATACTTGCATGCAATCTTCACTAATACTAATTCAGGCACATGTGCTTGTGTACGCACAGAGCACATACGTATTTGTTGGTGTATATATTTGTGTGTGTGTATGAACTTACATGAATCCAAATATGCTTACATTCAAAGTAAACTTATTCAAGTTCCCATCCAATAAGAATATATATATAATCATAAGCGTATGATCGATCTTACTTCTATCTCCCATAATTGCATATATGTTTTGTACATGGATGCGTATGCTTGCATAATCATATATCTATGCTGACAGGTATGCAAGGTGTTACAGTTACACATTACAAATACAATATCTCTCTATCTGTTTTCAAAAGTTCTTCAAGTATGGATTGTTTAGAGGTTATCCAAAGAGTGCAAAATGAAAAACTTCTGAATTTACAATTGTGCACTTACTACAAATTAAAATTAAATATCGAAAAATGCAAAATTTTTACATTATAATCAATAATTACTGATATGAAATTTTTCCATTTTTTAAATTTTTTGTGAAATAGAAAATGCTAAGCTTCCCAAATAGATTGCGAGTTATTTTAGCTAATTCATGACAACAAATATAGGACAACAGTCTAATTACAGAAGTAATTATTTTTTGTCATTAATATTTAATTAATACAGCAGCAATAGTAAATAGGTATGTGCTGTGATAGTGATTAACAGATTGCTGGTAGCTTGTAAAAAAAGAGCAGGACTTTTGATAAAATATGTATATTTTATTTAAAGAAATGGAAAATAATTATGTGTGTACTGAGCTGGCAGTTAATGAGTGAGTCATGAGCAATCGATTGACATCAACACTAGTTGTGAATGTTCTAAGATGATACCCGAACCAGAATAATCTAAATCCATCATAATGTGCCCTCTAGTAATAAATTATGAAATTAAAAATCAATTTTCCCAAATCTATCAGACATTTGACACACTTGTTATTTCATCATCGTTCTGTTAGCATCTGTCGTTGGACATAGGCCTTCCCCAAGATTCGCCAGACCTATCTATCATGGGAATCGTAGAGCCGGCACTTTCAAAATTCATCTAGCTATTCACACCATCTCATTTTCTGTCGGCCGCAGTCTTGTACCTGATCTCTGGGGATCTATGAGAAGTGATGTCCAATGGTTATCCACCAATCTTACAGCATGTCCAGCCCATTGCCATTTGAGTTTTATTACAATTTCCATGATGTCTCGGACTCCTGTCTTTTCTTTGGTGTACTGTACTGTCTTATGCTCCATCATGGTTGAGCATGATTCTCTCATGTGCGTGTCACATGGTTCTCCAATCTTTTGGTTAGGTTCCATGTTTCAGCACCATAGGTGACTATCAGGTTCCTTCTATTAGAAGAAATGTTATTTTCTTGTTCTTGAAAGACGAGCTTGCTGTAGCAAAAGCTTGTCAACCCGGTGTGATTCATTGCTTTATTTCTTCTTCTTCTTTTGATGACTAAATGGAGATTAGCTGTCCTATGTAGATGTAGTGGTCTACTTTCTCCAGTTCTGCATTTTTGATTTCAATCATTGTGTCATTGTCTCTAACATGTTCATTGCACTCAACATTTTTTCAGTTTTGTTTAGATATTTTTCAAATTTTTGTATTCGTTGAAGCAATATCGATCTTTGGTCCATATTTTCAGCTGTATAAATATATCATAATGAACAATAGTATCGGATACATTTTAGACTCGCTGTATATTTACAAACACACAAACACTCCATGCAAATTTTTCCTACATGTGATTTAGATAAACATTCCATTTTATCTTGAGGGCACCTTCAAAATATTATCTCTTCCTATCGCATATATATATATATATATATATATATATATATATATATATATAAAATCCAACGAATATCTAAATGTATTTTTTAGGCTTCATAAATTCATAAAAATAAACAAAAATTTCAGAATGACCAAGCTTCCTAAGAAACAAACCATGCTATTAAAAAATGGAAATGAATCAAAATGAAATTGAAACTGACAATTCTTTTCCAGGGGAAGAAGATGAAGAGATTATGGAAAGCTAATGAAAAATATAAAAAAGATGAAAAAATGAAAAAAATAGGGAAGAATGGAAGACGAATGAAAAAAAAAAGAAGAAAATGAATAATGATCACAAAAAAACATTAGTGAGAGAAAAAAAAGAAGAAATTTATCATGTTACATAAGACAAAAGAAAATAAATACCTGGGGGGTGCAGAGAGAAAAGAAGAACAAAAAAGAAGAATTGAACAATAAGAAGAAGAAGAATGAGACCAATGAGAAATCAACGTTCTTCTTCTTTTTCATCATCATCATCAGCAGCAGCAGTCTTATCAACTGTTGTTGAACTTGGACCTTCCCAAGGATCTGCCATATCTCTTTATCATGAGTGCTGCAGAGCCAATACTTTCTGAACTTGTCTAGTTTGTCTCTCCATCTTGTATTCTACTGTCCTTGGTTACACATGTGATCTCTGGGGATCCATATTGTGATTCATGATGTCCAGTGGTTGTGTGCCATTCTTGCTACATCACCAGATTATTGCCATTTGAGTTCTCTAATAGATTCTATGATGTCTTGGACTCCTGTTTTTCCCTCTGATATATTGTGTTGTCTTGTGATCTCATCATGTGAAGTTGAGCATGATTTTTTCATGTGCATGTTGCATGCTTCTCACTTACAGGGTCAATCTCTTGGTTAGGTTCCATGTTTCAGCTCCATTGGTGACTATCTGGAGGATGCATTGGTTGGATACCCTTCTTTTTAGGACTAATGGGATCTTCTTGTTTTTGAAGGTTGCACTTACTCTACCTACGTCTTGCTGTTGTAGAATTATTCTCCACTTGATACCTCCTTCTGATTGACCACAAACAAAGTGAAATAAAAAATAATCTGCAGAATATTATCAGATAGTTTGATTATTCATCTATCAGTCACTTTTTTTTTAAAGAAACCATATATGAATTTTTACTGCTACTGATGTTATTTCCATTTTATTAATACAAAATGAAATTAAAAATAAGGGAAACCTGTCATTAGTTTGATTTCTTATCTATGTGTGTGGTAATCATATGTGAGCTTGGATATGTATGTATAAGTCCGAGTACATATATCATCATACATATCTAAGTGCAATATAGATCATATTTTTATAATTATGTATCTGTATGTCTTGGTTTGATCGTATTTATCTTTTGTGTATTTATATATATATATACATATATATATATATGTGTGTGTGTGTGTATTTACATAATAGACTGCTTGTGAGTGTGTACATCAGTGGTTATAATAGATATTTTTCTGCATAGTGTTAATTTCAAATAAATGTACAAATTGTGTATCATTTTTGTGTGTATATAATTTCAATTTAATGAACATATTGATATAACTATGTAAAGTACCTATTTTGTCTGTACACTGACTATGTAGACAGTTTATATTGTTATACTCATATGTTTATTAAATTATCATAAAAATAATGTACAGTTTGCAGATTTATTTGAAATTAACTCTATGCAGAAATGTATTCATTAAAAACTATAATATACATATTCATGACCAGTCTATTTTGTAAATACACACACACATATATATATATATATATATGTATATATATATATATATATGTACATTTACCCCAAAAGATGGATAGATATGAAGAAACTAAGACATACAAATATACATATGTATGCATGTATGTGTCTTACTAAGCTGTATATGCACTATAAATACTGAGGTAGATATTCATTAAGTTTAGCTTAGTTTGATTCAAGGCCACTGTAGTAGGGCATTCTTTTGGGATCAAACTCAATAGATTAGAAATGGTCAGCATCACAAGCTCGTTAACCATTACTACTTTAATGGTGACACTGGGGATTTCATGAATTGATCAGTGATTTTTCAAAATCGCTTAGAATTTCACAAAATCACTAGTTTCACAACTTATTGGAATATATATATATATATATATATATATATATATATATATATATATATATATATATATATATATATAAAATCAAACAATATATTGTGAATACATATCTTAGAAATATGTACAAAGATATACATATATATATACACACACAAACAATATATTGTGTATGCATATCTTAGAAATATATATATATACATATATATATATATATATATATATATATCCATGCATTGAAATATAGTTTTAGCATGAATAGAGAAATATTTAAAAAGATGATAATGATTACAAAAACATTAAAAAAAATCCAAGTTACAAAACTTTGAATAAAGTTTTCATTATTTGTATTTCCTCTCAGAAAGTTTTCCAAAATAACAAAAAATAAAATCATACTCAATTACATTACTCCACCAAATTTATATTTATGTTGTCATACAAATTTCAGTTTTCAAACCTTTTTTTGAAATCACTTCCAGATTATATTTAATTTTCTGAAAACATAACAGATTTTCAAAAGAAAACTATGAAATATTACCCATTATTTTCATGTTAACCAAAGGTAGCCAAATGCATTCAATATCTATTGCTCACAGCAATATTAACTGTTAACTGGTTTCATATAATATACAATGCGATTTTATCCATAATTCATTATTGTTTAATTTTTGTAATGAAATTTTCCCTAATTCATATCATAACAGTATGATATTTATAGTAATTTTTTCCATATTTCATATCACAAAAGGCTTATCACTTTATTTTTGTACAGATTTTAACATTATCCAGCTTGAAATGAAATTTCATATCAGTTCAACTGTAATTAGGATACATTTCCAAAATTTCCTCTCTAAAATTGAAAATCACTATATTCTGATGTTTGTAAAAAAGAAATAATCTCAGTTTTTTAAATTCAATTTCATAGGATATTGAATTTTTGCACTAGGTTTGGGGCTGTGCAAAAATCTGTTGAGAAAATGAAGGCATACTTGGTGTGTGAAAAATAAATAAGCATAAAAAAATAAATTCTATTCAAAGAACAAAGGGTCTCTAAAACAGATAAAGTCACACAGAGAAATTGTAAATGGCAAAAAATAATCTGGGTTGAAAGTAGCTTACGAAAAAATGTGAGAAGAGAATGAATAATGGAGACTACACAAAATTTAGTTGGATAGATTTATGAATATGATAGAAGTACAAACAATTTTTCAAAATTAAATATAAATTTTTCAAATATCTTTTTTCAAATTTGTAAATTTTGTGGCTTCTTTGGAAGCATCTTCCGTTGCTGTTCTGTTTAATCCCAACATAAAAGATGTTGTAGATGGCTCTAATGAGTAATGCGTTAAGAGACCCACTCGGAAGAAACAGAAAATAAAATAAAAATTTGAAAAAAATAATTAAGAAAATAACAAAAACATTGTAAAGGAGCTATGTTGGCACACAGAGACAAGAAATGATTATAGTAGACAGTAGCTTGGGGCCTTTGAGTTGATGCCAATCCCATAAGAGGTAGAATTTATAAAAAATAAAAAAAAAAGGTAAATAAATTGGAAAATAGGGTGGAAGTTTAGAAATATCCAGAAAGTTCAATGATTCTGTAAAATGACTGCAGAAGAGTAGAAAATAGAACATCAGTTTTTATCTCTCCTGATTGCCAACTGTTATCGCAGCTTGAAGCTACATCAAGGGAGTTAGTAAAAGTTTATACACTAAATGAAGTTTAGGTGGAAAAAAAAAATAATAGGAGATAAAATAAGAGAAGCAATAAGAATGGGAATAGGTCTAGTTAGTCCCTCAATAGAAACTACCACATGACCGGTCTTTTGGTTGCGTGCCATGTTGGGGGTGGTCAATCAAAACATTGGAAGAAGGGGGATGATCGATAAATGAGTTACTCCTCTTGCTTTTTGTTGGGCAGTGATCGACGAAAGTCAGAATTTAAAAAAAACAACCAGGTACTGAGCGGGTACTTACATTGCGAATTAAATCCTCCACTAAAAACCTATTTGGGGGAGTACTTTCAGAAATAAAAAAGACAAATCCTGCATGCATAATACATACATAGTCAGCTAGACTGACTTGAAAACAAAAGAAACCTATTTTGACAATTTTGGTTTACATTTTCTAACAAAAAAAGACAAGAGATAAAATGAGAAAATAAATAAGAATAGAAACAAGGAAGAAAGAAAGAAAAAAAAAGAATGGACGGAAGAAAGACAGGAAGGATGGAAGAATGAAAGATGGAAGGAAGAAAGAAAAAAAGTTAAAAGAAATGAATGAAGAAAGAAAGAATGTAAGAAAGGAAGAGAGAAAATGAGAAAGGTAGAAAGAGAAATAAAAAATCTTTATCATAACGATCAGATTCCTGTGTGATACATGTTTGATACCATGTGTGAACAAAAGTGTTGCATTGTAGCTAAATATTCATTTGCGCAATATTGTTGGAACGTTCTAACATTTTCCAGTCCGATTACCATCTTAAAAATGACAGTTCAGTTTTGGTACAATATGGTTAAGATATTGCAGTAAAAATCAACACAACTAAGTATAGGCTAGGAAAAAACACTTCAAATTCTGATAAGCTGTATGGTTTTGAACAGTACTGAAATTTTTACAATGGACTATCTGCACTATTCAAGGTGTTCCTGTATATCATCTGATTTCTCAAAGGAGCTAACTCCAGAAATATTAAACATTAATTTTTGAAATTGCAAACGACTTGTCATCAATGGCTGCCAAATGCAATCTTTAAGCGAATAATAATAAAGATAAATTTAAAAAAAAATTGATATTAGAAGATAATGGATGGAGAAACTATGCAAGGCAGAAAGTCAACTGTACTACATCAGTTCCAAAAAGCATCTGTTTATTTTATTGTATCTATATTGAATTATTTTCCTAACATAAAAGCATTGTGGTGAGTAAAATTACTTCTATGATATTCATGGTCATGCAGAGGGTAGGCCAATGGAGCGATTTGGCTCACACCTATGATTTTGAAGGGGGCCCACTCTAGACATTGTGTTTATATTTTATGGGGGATGGTAGACTCAAGAGGACAAAGGAATGATAGATATGTAGATGAATTTTAAATTATAAAACAATATTGTCTTGTCTGCTCAAAAATGAATCATTGCCATTGTTGCTAAATTTTTTATTACCGTAGTCCTAAGGGATGTATCTTACCTTTCTGTGACCATCTTACCGAACTGGACTCTTTGGATTGTGATCTAAGAGGTCAATACACGGCTGATTGGAGTTGTCAATTTCAAATGAGGACAGGTGTTGAAAAAAAGGTGTAATTTTTTTTCATGAGAAATTGAATCATAAACTTTTTCTCGCTTACTCTCCCAATTTCATTCAAAAAAAGTGTATTGTGAATAATAATGATCATTTGGAAATTTCACGAACATTATACTTTTGTAATGGAGCTTGTAGGAATTGAGAAAAAGAAAAGAATACCTATTGTTAATTATGTTATTGACGAGAATGAAACAAAAGAACTAACAAAAAGGATTTTGCAAACAACGAAGGGGTAAACGTGTGCCTTGTATAAACAAAACAGCCAATTGACAGAAATGAGCTATGTAGGGGGCTCATATTCTTCATATGTAAGGAATGAATGTTCAACCCACTTGTTCTATTGGTGCGGCCAGTATATGACATACATATATATACATACATAGCCTGCCAGATCAACTTGAAGACTCAAGAAACCTTTGGTGACAGATTTGGTTGATGGTTTCTAATAATTGATTCAAAGTCAAGTGCACCAAGTATTGCTTTTTTGAATTAATAGAAATGATTTGATGAAAATCTTTATGGCTATGATAGTGAATATAATTTATTCCTTTCTAAACGACTAAAAGAACACATTAAAAGCAACCTTTTCAACTATTCTTTTTTTAATGGGAAAAAAAGACAGTCTCCAACATCCAGACTCATCTCGGTCAATTTTTGCTTCAAACAGAGGCAGTGCTTTTCTTTAAAAATCAATAATTGGTTAGTTTTCTTAATGAAAATGGAGAATGTAAAATAAACCGATTTACTTATTCACTCATGTAAAATGTTCACTGTTGTAAAAAAATTACACGCTGGGAAACAAACATTAAAAAAATATGCTAGCTTCAAAGCTAATTTCTTTCCGTGCACATTCTAACACTCATCTTTACTTTCAGTTTACTTTTTTACATTGCCATAAAATATGTTACATTATTTTTTCTTCTGATTGACATCTCTCTTGTATATAATTAAATACTTATTTATTTTTATTACTGACCTGCTTGTACTTCTCTTTCATATATTCTACTGTTATATTTGACTAAAGCATTATGAAAATAATATCTAAATATGAACTTGTTCACACTTCAAAAGTCACCATGAACATTACATTATTTCTATGGTCAGATGATCATTTAATTTCCATCCAAACAAATAACTCTCCTTTACAGTGTTAACCTCAGCCTAGTCAATTTATACATAGAAATATTCCTCTAAGAAATTCATCTTCAAAACAAATCATCAAGAATTACCCACAGTCTCAAAAAATTCCTAACCAAACATTCAAAGAAGCATGTATATTATTTGTCATCATGATATACTTGAAAATACAGTACATCATATACACTACATGAATATACATACACCAAAATGATGTATAAATCATATTTATTTAGCATTGATTACCAAAATACTTAATGAGTGGTTTGAAATAGGGGAGACAACTTTTCCCATCTAGTCTGGACCTACAGCTGGCTCTGTACTTCCCTGATGATACTGAATATAATTGGAAATGTTAATAATTACCAAATTAACATCTTTACAATATAAATGCTGAAAGTCTAAGAAATATCAAGTTGAAAATTCTCACTTATTAGTAAGTGATGAATGCGTTTTCAAGTATCCAGCTTTTGCTTACGGCAATAATCCAAATAATCCATCAGTTCAATGTGGCCAATAACTTCTGTACGTAAATATCCACAAAATCATCCATTTTTGTTTGCATGATACTCAAACATTACCAAAAGGCATGTTTTTCATTGCAACTTTCAATGAAAAAGTCAGTGATACAAAGTGACAATGAATCTACTTGATCCACTAACCAACATTTAAAGTTCATTGTTGGACAGAGGCTTCCCCAGGTCTGCCATTTTGTTTTTCGCTCTAGAGTGTCACACTGCCAGAACTTTCTGAACTTCTGAAGATCATCATCTTATGTTTTGCTGGCTACAATTTTGCTTTTTTATCTCAAGGGATCAATCTTATGATTCTTGATGTCCAATCTCTGATGTTTGTGCCACATGGCCAGCCCATTGCTCTTAAGTTTGCTATGATTACGAAAAAAAAGTCTAAATTTAAAAAAAATAAGCATGAATATTGTCAGACACAAACTAAGGAACCAATTTAGCATAAATAAATCACTACATTCACTTGGAATAACAAATTTCCATGGAATTTTCAAAAGAAGGAGGAATCAAATTAAGAATCACCTCATCTCTTGCAAAGCCTCTGCCTTTTGACAGAGTAAGTTTGATCTCCAAGAACAAGATCCAATCGGTCTTAAAAAAAAGTCTTTAACAAGTGCACCTCAAGACAGTCATCTATGGAGCTGAAATATGGAACTTGACCAAAAAAGTGGCTGCCAAATTAGGAACCATTCAATGAAGAAAAATCATGCTAAACATCAGTATTTATGGTTTCATCATATATGAAAAAATTGATTTTAACTTGTTACAGATTACAAAAAAATTTCCAGGTGAAAACAAATAAGTTGGATGTCAGCTTTGAAATGTTTGACTGCAAAAGGGTATGTTTATACGTGAAAATTATACAAGGAAATAATTGATTTAAGAAATTTCCCAGTCTGAGCATATAATGACTGCTCGTGTTGCATCATTAGTTACATGAATTAGTGATTATTCCGTGTCAGGTATATCTAATTATCAGACACTGTGTTAATGTGTTACGATGTGTGCAAGACAATGGAGGTATATTTGGCTAAGTGTTGTTGAGTCAGTTGTTAGCACGAAGGTGCTATAAGTAAAGAGAGATGAATGCAAAAATTGAGGCAGTATTTATATTAACAATAATAAATTGATTATTCAACATTAGGTACGACTGATATAGGTTGCTGCGTATATAAGGCAAATGTGTGATGTGTGTACTCCAGAAAAAGCATAGCGTATGATTGACTGTAAAACTGATATGGGTATCAGGGACTTTATATAGTTTGGTGTGTGGTAGTCTCATGGTTAGGTATGGTTGAACAATTCTTTGTCAGAGAACTTTTCTTAATATCTATTTGAAGTATGGATGAAAAGTTGTTAATGTCTTTGTTTATAGCCAAAAGCATTGTGAGTAATCCCTGTGCTGAATGAATGATTATTATTCTTTCAAAGGACTTACTAAATTTGAATCATCCAAGTGCCGCTACAGATTCCTTATGGGTTTGAATGAAGGGTTACAATTAACGAAAGAGTATTGGTTACAAAATACTCCTAGATGTACGAGTGTCTAATTCTGTGAAGCATGACAATGAAGCTTCTCATATTCTATTGCTGGCACAAAACTGATTTCAGCATGAATATTGTTAAAAGTATAACTTCCATTTATAATCAAAATGAGTTGAAAACAAAGAAATGTTTTTTTTTCATCAATATGCGATGAACTTGTTGACAGACCTACAGTTATCAATTATAAAAATTCCATCTGATATCAAGTTGAATTTTAAAATTGTGTGGATAGGGAGACGAATGAGAAAAAAAAGTAAAATTGATGGCAATGTATATAAAGGACAAAATGCGAAAGAGAAATGAAAATCCACATCCATTCCACAAGCACATTTGAACTTTGGTCTAAATTCCTTTCCGCCTTTTAATTGACAGAAGCTGTTCAAATCATAAGAGTCCTCTGTTATAAGTATGTACTTCTGGATCAGCGCATCTTTGCTATGAGCCGGGAAGGTGCACTTAAATCTTGCTCATCAGGAAATTAACTAGCAAGTAACTGGTCAGACTTCTAATTGATCAGATGGATTAACTTTCCTCATTAAGAAAATGTGTTAATCAGGATCTTGCATGGAAGATAATGATTTAATGGTTCTTTTGCATCTAATAATAATTCTAGATAAATGAATTGACATAATCAGCAAAAGCCCTGATTGAGCAACTAATAAAATTGTAGTGCAAGCAGTAGCTATATCTAAATTTCAAACTCTGCACTACCTAATATTATTTTGAATTTATTATCATTATTATTAGATGGAGCATTGTTGAATGTTATGATTTTGTGCCGTATACTTCTTTCATTGCATATCTGCTAGTATGCAACATGTCTTAGAAATAAGTAAACATATAAAAAAAGCTTTTAATGGGATGCAAACTTTCATTCCTTTCCCTCAAGAAGTCTACCTTATTTTGGACAACTGCCTTACCAGTTAAACCACAAAGCTCACCTGTTACAGAAAATCTGATCAAACTGTATAGCATTCATAATTTTTATTTTCTTTGAATGCCTTATTCACAACCATTTGCATTCTGGGAACCATTAAATGACGGTCTAAGTGTTGCAATGAAAAGCAACAGAAGTAAGATGAAAGAAATGCAAGTAAAAATGACCAGATCATTGCAATAAAATGCAACGAAAATAAGATGAAAGGAAAACTTGTCAAAATTAATTGTGAAAAGACTTCAACAAAATCCAGAAAACTCTACTTGTTCTGCTATACTCACACCTTGAACCTGCAACTGTCAACATCATCTACAGTAAATGGTTCTAGGTTTCAATACCTCAATTCTTTGCTTTTTGAACTGCCAGATGGTAATGCTGCTATATTTAATTTCTGAAAACATCTAACACACCAACTAAAAAGAAAATTCCAATGGAATGTCTTGTGAAGAAATGCAAGCACCATTAGCTATCAAAGAGTGAGATTGCTTGGATGGAATATCAGACTTTCTTGGACAAACGCAGAAAGAGTATACAGCCATATGTTCAAAGAGAATGAAAGTGGTGCCGCCTGGTGAATTCGTAATAGCATTGGTTTGGATGGGGTTCTTCAAAAAGTAAAAGAATAGACAAATGCTAAATAGTTCATGGAAATTAGAGAATGTGCTGTTCTTTTATCAAAAGTTTTTCTTCTAGAGGCTAATTATAATTTACATCAGTTAGCAATGCGCTTTTCATATAATTCCTCTTATTTCATACTCTTGTTAAATAAGATATGGATTGTAAAAAATACTCTGTGGTATAATTTTGGGAAATGAGAAATGAGTCTTTGACATGAAAACTACTCACATCTAATCTGCCACAAGAAAGAAGCAAATGAGTCTTAAAAACACTTTAAATTATAAAGGAAGTCACTACTTAGTCGTTAATAATTTGCCATAATTTGTTTACATTTATTGATCTGAACAATGCTCATTGGACAATTGATTTTATACTAATTTAACACACTTGAATTTTGTCCAAAAATGTTATACTGAATTTCAAATCATTGAGATATTATAATTCAAAAGAAAAATTAACTGATTCGAACTCCTGACTTGAATCTATCTTTCTCTTAGATTGAGCGCTATAGTATGTAAATAATGTTTCCCATTCTAGATATTTCTAAAATTGTTAAGTGAGATTGATTTCCAGTTATACATTCTAATATAAGGGAGTTTTCATCTCAATGAGTGTTGAAATTATACAATATCAAGACAAGAATGTAGGAATTTGGAAATACAGAATTATTGGAAATAAAATTTATAGGACAGATATTGAACTCTTTACCACAAAGCAAAGTTTCATTGGTTGGAAATTACAATTATCTACATATTTTATGTGAGTTTTATGGCATTCACAGTTAACTGTTTCAGATAAACAGTTTTGATTTTAGCAAAAAGCAGAATAAAATAAAATTTTGTGTATAAGAACAATAAGATATAAAGTCGTCATCATTGATGTTTCTTCGTTTTTAAAGTTGCTGATCAATATAAAGTAAACTCAGCAGAAGTACAAAAACATAAAATTCAAATCACATTATAATCTCCATTTTGTCAACAAAAAAAAAACACATCATAGATTCAAGAAATTCTGATATCAGGACATATTCATCAGTTTGTTTATTGAGAGAATATAAATCAGTGATAAGAAATCTTTCTGTTTATACATATAATTAAAAATGTTTAAAAATAGAAAATGTCTGCCTTTGGATAATTGAGAATGTGAATTCTACTTTTTTGTTTTGAATACTTCATAAATGGATGTTTCAAAAAAGAGTTTTAAAATTCATTGAAATGTTTAATTCATTCAGTCATGTGTAAAAATATTCATTGTGATTTTTTTGCAAAATATTGGAATTAATTCCTATCACTACATCTAAAATATTGGGCATTGTCTGAATCATTTCCTAAACTGAATTCTTATAAATCAAGTATAGTTCGTTTTTTTGAATTAACATTTTTTGTAAGAACTATATTTGGAAATACGATTTATTTGAAAAAATCGATGGTAATGTTAAAGACAACACTTTTCATCAAAAAGGAAAGATTTAATCAAAAGGGTTGAAAATATGTACAGTAAACCATTGTTGATTTTTGACTTGTATTTCTTTCATCTTATTTTCAGTTGCTTTTCATCTAATTATTCAGACTCAGTCATTCTCAGTCATTCCATGGTCATTAGTAAACACATGCATTAGAAATAAAGAATAAGGTCATATTAAGACTGGAATGAACATCCTTTTTATTGTGGAAAGCTTAGATAACTATTATAGCTGCTCTTCAACTAGAGTTGCAAGTATAGAATATCAAATCTAATCATGCAAACTTATTCCTCATTTTCCCCAAATGCCTGGCATTGTCATATTTGATGCTTTATTTTTACATACACTCGTGGTATTAACAGTAATATTATCTTGAATTTTATCATTATAAGATGAAACATTGTCAACCATTATTCTAATTTATGACAGTAAGATGATGGTCTGAGAAGGTGGAATGAAAAGCAACTGAAATTGTTGAAGGCAGTACCTTCCCTA
The DNA here is from genome assembly GCA_963457665.1 of Thysanoteuthis rhombus. Classification (NCBI taxonomy): domain Eukaryota; kingdom Metazoa; phylum Mollusca; class Cephalopoda; order Oegopsida; family Thysanoteuthidae; genus Thysanoteuthis; species Thysanoteuthis major. Next base: position 35,932,904 of record OY735199.1, on the reverse strand, counting down.
AGGTCAGTTATGAGAAGTGATATTAGCAATACACATATGCATATTGCTAATATCACTTTGGTAAAACCAGCCTTAAAAAAGATGAATAAATACAGAACCCACACAAATACTGTGCAGAAGTCATACGAGACTTGCAAAAGTTGACGAGACAAGAATTATAATAAGTGAAACAAAGCTAAAGAAATTTTGCATATGTTATTTAGATTCTTCTTTGACCATGCATTCTTTACTAATTGAGATCACCACATGTATTGTCACTTTAAATGCTATGATGAACTTGTAAATCTCAGGTCCCTTATCTAAGAAGCTAAACCTAAACAACTAATACGGCCATTCCTTTCTCCTGTCCCCCCATACAGAAACCTCTCCCTGGCTCTGTCCACTGTCCGCAAGTTTCATTAAGAATCTATTCACACTATTGATAAAAGTTTGTCTTTTCTACGAGGGCAAGTGAAGCCTGCCACCATAATAAATACAGAACCCTCACAAATAATTTGCTGAAGTTGTAAGAGATCACGAGTTTCAAAAGTTGGCAAGACAAGGATTACGATAAGTAAAACAAAACAAAAATCAAACAAAAATGATTTATTTTCACCTATTCCCGCAAGTAATACTGACGCTGGTTTATTATAAAGCTATTTTTCCTCTCTATCATTTGTTACAAACAGACTTGTTCTTCAATTCAACTGAAATTTCTTTGGACTCTGTTCAAGTAGAGTCTTGAAAAATGAGAGAGAGAGGAAGGATTAGACCAATATTACCCTCTTAACTTTTTTTAGGGCTAAAACTTGAAGGAACAGTCAAAGGCCACAGAACCAGATTACATCAATATCAACCTACACAGAAAAAGAAGGTAAAATTATCAGTAGGAAACTAATCATTCTATTTAACTTATGCCTCAAACAGAGCAAAGTTTAAGAAGTTTAGAATACTGTAACCATAATGCTGTTATATAATAAAAAGGAAACACAAAAGATCTAAAAAACTAAATGCCAAAAAGTCTGCTCAACAGTACCTACAAACATTTTACTAAAGTGATCACCAACCAGATCACCAAAATACTTGATGAAAACCAACCACAGGAACAGGCTTGCTTTAGAAGAAGCTACTCAAACATTGATCATCTCCTAAAGTAAACTGACTAAAAGAGAAAGCAGCAAAATATAAAATGACACTTCTATTGCATTTGTCGACCAGAGAAACTCAGTAGAAAACCCCCAAGGATATTGAAGTTTCACAAGAAGCAGTTGGCCCAGTATATGTCAGAGCATTGCAACATATCTACCAACACAGCAGTTCATTTATACAATTACTAAAAGACTCTGAATCCTTTCAGCTTGGAGAAGGAGTAAGTTAAGGGGATGGCCACTTACCCAAACTCTAGATTTGTTATTGTAGAATGTGACTAAAAATGTTAAAAGCTTTTGGGAGTCCCCTACTCCCTCCATCAGGGACCAGTGCGCCTTTTCAAATAGCTCCCCAACCACATCCTCAGCTATGCCTCTGTTTTTAACAATTGTTCATGCTATGTTTTTTAAAATATAGGTCATAAAAAATTCATATGTTCATTTTTAGGCAAGGAATAAGCATGAAGTGTTTTTTTTAAAAACGTTTTTCCACATTTTGAGACCTTCCAGTCCTGACGGTCAAGTGAATTTCTTTTTAAAAAAAAAATCGATGTTTACCAAAAAAATTTTCATTCAATGTTAGTAGTCTTCATACTGCCTTTACAACTACAAATGAAAAAATATGATTTAAAAAAAATGAAAAATTCTGGACTGAAAGAGTTTTAACAGGATTTGAAAAAAATGTCTCCATTATTTAATTTGTCTTCTCATTATTATTCATGAAAGTAGCTGGTAGCATAATACTTATTAGCCCAGAAAAATTAGATTGGCAAACTGAGTTCTAATTCTGGTTGGCAATGCTAACATCATCATCATTGTCATTGTCAGCCTCTTAGCATCTTTCCTCAAACATAGAACTTCCCAAGATTTGCAAGACCTTTCTATCATGGATGTTGCAGCACCAGTAGTTCCTGAACTTGTCTAGTTCATCATGTCATCTTATATTTTGCCGCCTACAGTTTCAGATATGATCTCTGGGGATCTACATTGTGTATCATGATGTCCAGCAGTCCTCTGCATTTCTTGCTACATGTTCAGCCCATTGCTATTTGAGTTTTTTTAATAGATTTTATGATATCTCTTACTCCTGTTTTTTCTTTATTATACTGTAAAGATTTTTTCACGTAAAACAGGTTTGATTTTTTTTATTGTTCAAGTTGCATGTTTCTCAGTTTGAGGGTCAATCATTTGGTTAAGGTCCATATTTCAGCTCCATAGGTGACTATTTTGAGGACGTATTGGTTGTGTACCTTTCTTTTTTGGGCAAATGGAATTTCCTTGTTTTTGAAGGTTGCCCTTCTGAAAGCCTGCCAACCTAGAGTTATTCTTTGCTTGATTTCTTCTACGTTTGAAAATTTCATGGAGATGAATTGTACAAAGTGGATATAGTAGTCCATTTTCTTCAACTCTACATTTTCAATTTTTATTCTTATGTCTATGTCCTCAACATGTTTGCTGTACATGACCTTTGTTTTACTGAAGTTCATGTGAAGACCAACTTTCTTCATTTGGTTTCAGTGCTTTCATTAATCTCTGTTGTCCAAAAGACTTGTAAATCACTGTTGCTTGATTTAGGTTATTGATATGTCTTGACATTTGTATCTATCTATCTATCTATCTATCCAAACTCTTCCCAGCCTAATCATTCATAGTAGAAACTTAAAATTTCAAAGACAACCTCTTTTTTTTGAAAATCTTCTTCCAAATAAGTTTTAGCGGGAGTTTCAATTTATGATTTAAGTTCATACTAAATTGGTCTCTTAGTTTTTTGTCTGTCAGCCTTCATGCTTGTCTTCAAAAATTCAAACTTGTAATGTAATGATCATGGCCTTGCAAAAGGCAAGAGAAATAACTCTTTGATTGATCGTCCTTTTTTTTCCAATTTTTTAATTGATCACTCAAAGTATGGCATTGGTCATTAGGAGTGTGAGAAATTAGATGTTTTCACATATATCTCATTTTTGTGCAAGTAGTAAATGACCACTATCCACAACTGGTGGAAACACTGTTGCTGGGTTGAAGTTATTCATATTCTGACATTTATATCAATGCATTTATGTATCCAGACTCTGCCCAACCTTAAACATTCATAGTGCAAATTGTTTTTTTTTGTTTTTTTCAAATTCATGGTTAAAACCATAGTGGCAGTATTTCCATCAAGATAACTAGATTTTACCTCCACCACTGCTTAAATTACTTGGTAAAAATAAGTCTAAATGGGTGGTGGCATAGGTGTTTGAGAACTGTTTCTATAAGGGAGGAAAAAATTCTTGACTTGCTCAAAATGTTCATTGGTTTTGTCTGAATTATACTGATTTGCCCAAAATTCAACATGTTTTGCTAGAATTTGACCCCAATTCTGCACTCTTGGTTTGTGGGCCTATGAGTGCCAGTGATCCACAATTTCCCTTGGAATGCTTTATTCTGTTTCATTTATTAATTTTTCCCATTTTTCTATTTGTATATGGAAAGTCCCACTGTTTCAGACACGTGACGTGTCCCCAAACACTCTGCTGCCTGGGCAGGCCCTATCTTCATGACTAAATTATAAAATCCATAAGAGAGATTATTAAATCTACAAAACTATATTAGATTCCATCATTACTCTTCACTTATCTGCAAGCATATGATGTGTAGCTCTCTAACAAGAAAGATGATATATATAATAACAAGCTTATTTTCCCAAGAGAGTCATCAACTGATTTTCCCTCAAGTGAGCAAGCTCTTTTATTACTCATCATCATCTTGTTATTTCAAAAACTTGTTCACAAAATAATGGCAACAAAACTAAAAAAAATAAGACCCAAGAGCTCACAAACCAACTCTCCGTTTGCTTTTCTCACTTTGTAGCTTACAGAATCCTAGTTAGTCACTGGTTGGATGGCTCCCTTGAGCGTCAGCATGAACTTGAGGGTGGGAGCTGAAACTGAGACTCAAACTAGGCATGAATCTGCAGAGAGTTGGGCCCACCAGATCAAAAGTTTTTGATAAGAGAGAAGAGTAAAATCAAAAGAAACCAAAAAACTTTCAGAAAAAGATCATTGCAGAGTTCTTTCGTTTTTGTTTTATGCTTCCTCCTGGCAGTCTATGATTGCATAGTTAGTTTACTGCACCTATCTCATTATGCCTCCAGGTAATCCAACGTGAGACAACGCCAGCATTCTTTTTAATAACTTATTTTACATTCATCTTTTTTTCATCACATATGACTGCATTACTAAAAATCTATTCTATGTATACTAGTCCATGACCTGTCATTTCACAGACTATTATTATAAGTGTACAACAACAGACTTGGATGATGGCTGCTACTGATATTATGAATGACAGACAAGGTAGGAAAGGGAATTGAGGAAAGAAAGGTAGGTAGTTTGATGAAAGGGGGGAAAACAAAAGTAGTTTTGATAAGAGGGTGAGAAGGGAGAGGGGTTGATGGCTGCGACTGAGTATGATAGACATAGCTTTTCAAATTCATGAATTTTTCAAGTCAAGCCATAAATCATTTCCAATGTTTGAGGCAGTGAAAAAAATTTGAATGTTATTTGAGAGTTCAATAAACAACTTTTTTCAAAAAAAATTCACATTCACAGTATGTATATTTGTCATAATATAAACCAATGTCATAGATTTTATGTGCATAAAGAAGTATTTTGCAAGCACTTTTTAAAAAATACAAATCCTCCGCTATAATAATATTATTTGAACTTTAATAAGTTCAATGAATTCATCACCATCAGTCTTTTAACTTCTGTTGTAGGACATAGACATTTCTCTGAATTTGCTTTATTGCGGGTATCATGGTGCCAATACTTTCTGAATTTGTCTAGTTTATCTCTCCAAACTTCTGCCAGCTTTGGTTGCACGTGTGATCTCTGGGGATCCATGTTGCAAGTCATGATCTCCATTGTTTGTCGACCATTTTTGCAACATGTCTAGCCCATTGCCGTTTGAGTTCTCCCAAGGATTCTATGATGTTTGAACATGATTCTTTCATGGGCGCATGCATTGTCAATTATCAATTTTTGAGTAGCAGCGCAGATTAGAAATAGAGAATGAGCATCTTGAGCAAGATTCAAACTAGCATCCTTTATCCTCAGGAAGTCTGCCTGTCTTGGACAGCTGCTGTTCCATCCAAGACCATCAGCTTCCGAAACTCCAATCTATGATGTTTTCATTTTGACAGTCTGATATTCATGATAAAAAGCAACAGAAATAAGATGAAAGAAACTCGAGTCGAAAATTCATAATAAATGACAATGCATCATCTAATGTGTTCGAATAGTATTTCTGCTAATCTTTTGAGATGCTTTCGGGGTAGGGTTGAATGGATACTATACTGTTGGATTGAGCTTCTGAAGCTAGTTGGTTTTCATGGTCTAATTTGGGATGAGGAAATAGTTCAATTTTTCATGATGTTGCTGCTTAATAACAATCGACAATGATGATTTTGACTATTGGGACAAAAAGCAAGAGGAATGAGACGAAAGAAATACTAATTTGAGAGAATTTGATAACAATTAAAGATTTTGTTGGAGAACAAAATTTGCACACTTTGAGCATTGTTGCTACTTCATCTTAATCTGGTTTAAACGGAGGGAAGAATGACATGCCATAATGGTTATGAAAATTATCATTACAAGCAAAATTATTTTTGGTAACTAATACGATGACATATTGGGTACGTGGGGGATACGGTGTACATCTGCTTTCAAGTTTCCAGGTTTTTTGCATGTATTTGAATCTCCGCAAATGGAGAATTTCCATATACCTAGTAACCAAAACTCATTTCTATCACTGATGCTGTGTTGTATTTATGTAGCAAAAAGTTTGAAGTCATTTTCTATAAAAAGCTATCTAATATCCTGTTAGAATTTATTAAAAAACTTGAATTGCAATGGGCAGGCCGTGTTGCAAGAATGACAGACAACCGTTGGACATCACGACTCACAACATGGATCCCAAGAGGTCACATGCGAAACCAAAGCCGACAAATTACAAGGAGAGACGAACTGGACAAATTTAGAAAATACAAGCTCCGTGACACCCATGAGCGAGAAGTGTGGCAAATCTTTGGGAAGGTCTATGTCCAATGATGGATGTTAAAAGACAGATGATGATGATGAATATCCCTTTTTTATTCTTCACTCTTGTAATCTGATAAAAACTAATTCTCATTACAACCCCCCCCCATTAAAAAAACTAGTTTGGTTAATCACCCAGTAGAAACTGTCACATGAACAATGTCTCTTGGCAGCAAGTTGCTGTGGGTGATCAATTAAAAAATTGAAAAAATGGGGAGATCAATGAATAAGTTACTTTTCTCACCTTTTGACACAAGCTATGGGACTAATTTACCTTAAGACTACCATTGTAATTCATTGGGAGAATTTAAAAAAAAATTATTTCTTGACATAATAAAGAGTGAATGTTTGAAATTTCAGCTTTCTAGCTCCATTGGTCCAGCCTGCTTGTACAATACATACATAGCCAGACAGACCAGCACAAAAAACTGAAGAAACTTTTTCGACAGTTTTGATTGACGGTTTCCAGAAAATATTTGAAAACTGATATGAAACTTTGCCTCGGCAAAAGATGAAACCTTCATTGCAGTTTTGCATTGCACAGTAACAAATTTGTATACCATAATTCATTCTTGATAGTGTTTCTTTCATTGTAATCTCAGTTGCTTTTCATCGCAACAACACAGACCATCATTCTACAACCATTATTGAACTGCATGGAACTAGAAATAATGAATGAGCTCTGGTTGAGACTTGAAATCACATATCTTTTACACTAGGGAAAACTGTCTATATATATTGCAGCTGCTCCACCAGTTGAGCTATTAGAGCCCATGGTGCAATAGATCGAATCAAACCATATTGACTCAAAAGCTACCATATCTGATGTTTTGCTTTTTATATACACAATTGATATTAGAAATAAAACTATCCTTAATTTTATCAATATCAGATGAAGCCTTGTTTGTTTTTGACAATGCTTTACCTCTTCTTTTTTCACAATATGATGGTTCAAAAAATAAATGTAACCTTTGTTGTTCAGCTGTACATTAAGCAGAACTTGGGGAAGAATTGAAAAAGTGAATGATAAATGAGAGGAATTCAGAGAAATGCATTTTTTCCTTAACATTTCCTGCTAAAATAAGTTCAGGTCCGCTCATTTACCATCAATTATGGTGATAATAATTGATGGTCCTTCATCTGATAATGATAAAAATTCAAGATAATATAAAAACCAATTTGTTTGTCAAAAATTAAGAAATACACTGTTGGCAAGTTCGAAACTCGCATTAATACAAATTCAAGTTCGTATATTCACCAATTCATTTATTTAGAAACACATTATAAGAACATTTTTACTCATCCAAAACATGAACTGCAATACAGATCTAATAAACAAAGGTATTATGTATTCATTTATAAAAGCAACAGTATTACAGTATTACTCTGGTAATATATAGATGACGTCTAAGAAGTTTTACTGCAGTATCAATAATCTTTTATGAATGATAAACACGAGAAGTTTTATTGCTGCGATATCTTTTTGAGAACTCTGCAAGTATCATCATCGCCATGTTCCTCCATTTTGAAAATATTCTCCTTTTTATTACACTTACTAATGTGGTTTATCTTAATTAAAATGTTTTGGCTGTCAACCTGTTCAGAATTATATATATATATATATATATATATATATATATATATATATATGATTAAAAATATCAATTTTTATACCTCAAGGCGTGTTCTTTTGGCAGAGTCTTTGAATTGTCAGTAAACAGATTATTTTTCAATTTTCTGTCTGGGTTTAAACATTATTATTTCTTTGAATATTTGGCTTTTCAGAGACAAAAATATTTTTCTTAACTTTCTAAGTTTCTTCAGGTTTTTTCTCTCCCACTCTCATCAGAATTAATCAACTCGAATTATAGTTGAAAATTTACCAAATATACAATGTTATATTTTTATAGTACGAAGCACACAGGTTGTTTTAGATTCGGTGCAGTGATGGAAAATGATTTTGGGAACTAGGTATACAGTGAGACTAGAATTAGGAACAATGTATTTGGTATAAAACTGGAGAAAATAGACCACTATATCTACCAAGAACAGGGAATCTCCATGAAACCCACGAAAGAAGAAGATCAAGCGAAGAATCACCCTAGGATGGCAAGCCTTTGGCAGAGCAAGCTCAACCTTCAAAAACAAGTCAAAACCAATAATCATAAAAAGAAGAATATAAAATCAATGCATCCACCCAATAGTCACTTATGGAACTGAAACATGGAACCTAACCAAACTGCAAACTAAGAAGCATGCAACAAGTACCTGCTCAACCTCGCATAGAGAGATCATAAGACAACACAGTATATAAGGAAGAAAACGGGAGTCAGAGACATCATGGAATCTATTAGAAAACTTAAAAGGCAATGGGCAGGCCATGTTGCAAGAATGACAGACAACCAATGGATATCACAACTCACAACATGGATCCCCAGAAATCACAAGCAAAAACGAGGCCAACAAAATACAAGATGGCCAGATGAACTGGACGAATTTAGAAAAAAACTGGCTCTGCAACACTCGTTATAGAGAACTGTAGCAAATCCTTGGGAAGGTCTATGTCCAACGACGGACATTAAAAGACTGATGATGATACGGTAATGTGCTCACAAGTAGACATTGAAGATACAAAAAATTGGAAATTAAGGTGTATGTAAATACCTATGCGTACCCCGCTCTCCTTATTTTCACCACTGATTCTGTAACTGTTACGTTAACAGTATGGATCAGAAATAAAGTAACTTCCAACAAGATTTAAGCCAAGATTCTGTATCCTTCAGTGCCTGCCTGATATGGTCAACAGCTCATTGGTTTGACCATGGGAATGTACAGTTAAAATTTAGATTTAGTCATGTAGCTGCATTCTTCCACATCAGATAGGATTCGAATTCATAATCGAGTAGAAGTTACTTCTTTATTTTCCAATCCAGGCTGCTTACTTAACACTCAACACATGAAAATAAGATAAAAGAAAAAGCTAAAATAGATAATGAAGATAATGCCTCATCTAAGAAATTTAGACAACTTGAAATTATCATAACTAGAAAGGCATTCACCAATATGATCTTAGTATATTACGCATACATTTGCATATCAGTTTGTACTTATAAGTTTTTATATATATACATATATATATTATGCCAAATCAGTGAAATTGCCTAATTGGTGAAATGATTTATTTTTTTTGCAGACAACCGATTGACATCATGACTCACAACATGGATCTCCACTGATCAAATGTGAAAGCGAGGCCAACAGAATACAAGATGGAGAGATGAACGAGACAAATTCAGAAAATACTGGCTCTGCAACAACCATGATAGAGAATTATGGTGGATCCTGGGGAAGATCTATGTCAAATAATGGACAATAAAAAGACTGATGATGATGATGATAACTAATTTTTCGTAATGGAGTTTGATTACATGAACTTTTGATCATAAAAAATAATTTGTTTTATATTCTTGTATTGATTACATAAAATTTTGATCAGATTAAAACTACATAAGTATTCATTTTTTCTGAAAAGATGTCATAACTTTCTTTTTGTAGAAAAGTTAGATTTCACAACATTTGATTGTAAAAAAATTGTTGTTTTATATCCTTGTTCTGATTAAATGAAAATTTGAACAATTCAATATTGTGTATTCATTTATTTTTTGTAAAGAAAGTTGAAATATCTTCAATAGGGCAATTTCAGCAATGCAGTGTAACATACACACATGCACACACACACACACACACACGCATATATATATATATATGTATAAATACATATATATAAATAAATGCACACATAAGTGCCTCCATTCCTGTGTGTGCGTTTTAAATAAGGAATCAAATAAATATGTAGCATATCCAATGTTTGTTTTTTTTTTCCGACAAACTCAACCAGTTCAATACTTATGTCATTTTTATTTTAAAATTATAACAACACAGTAACTGTGGGTATTTATTTAGATTAAATGGTATGCGTATACATTTTTTATGGATTGTATAATTCTTATGTTGTAATCTTTGTTCCATTTTCATTCATATCTTTTTCATCTATGACACGTCGTGTTGGTTTGGACATTTTGGGAAAACAGTTCCCATGGCACATTTTTTTTTCTCTCCAGGAGATTTGGACACTACAAGGAAGATATTCTTGGATTACATTTATAATACACTCATGTGCCTACGGTTCCTTTTGCTTGGGGAACTGAAGAAGCATTTTTTACTTTTCTCTCCTTCTTTTTTTGGAGACATCATTTGACTTTCTTGATATGCGGTCTCAGATTCATCCCTTGAGGAATGCCATCGGCTGCTAAGTTACGTTTCTTTTGAACCTAAGATTATGTAGATCCGGTTATGATATAAATATATTAGAGTTATATATAAAAGTTTTATTATTTAGGTTCATTTGAGTAAGAACTGCTATGAAACTTTTTATGTCTTGTATGTTGTGTGTAGATATACAGAGTGGTTGAACAGTGAAAAGCACAGAGAATGGAATTGGCAAGCCATGTTCAAACTCTGGCTGAGACAGTTTGTGTTCACTTTGCACTGATACCCTTGAGAAAGGCATGGATCCATCTCTTCTCTCCCCCACAGTTATCAGTAGATAGTAATGCAGACTGGGCTCTCTAGTCATGGTTGGCAACCAGTCTAGGAGATGTACAAAAGAATGGGCTTTTCAAGCTATTCCACTCTTGATACACCCATGATGAGTATATTCCAGGAACACACAAAAATCTATTAGTTTCTGAATAACCAAATCAAAAATAGGTCATGTATGTCGCGTTGGAGATGATCAATTAAAAATTAGAAAAAAGGTGGGGATCAATGAATTAATTACTTCTCTTGCTAGGTATTGATCAGTAAAAAGAGTCTGAATTTAAAAAAAATAGTAGACACAAAGTAAGGATCAATTAAGTATAAATTTACGTTACAAACTGAAACCCTCACTAAAAACCTGTTTTGCAAAACAAAAAATCATTTTTGGTAAACATCATCATCATCATGAGTCTTTTAATGATTCGCCACAATTCTCTATCATGGGTGTCGTAGAGCCAGCATTTTCTGAATTTGTCTCATTCATCTCTCCATCTGTCGGCCTTGCTTTTGCATGTGGTCTCTGGGGATCCATGTTGTGAGTCGTGATGTACATCGATTGTCTGTCATCGTTGCAACATGGCCTATCCAAGGAGTAAATATTGGAGTTTTCAGCCCTCTAGTTCCATTGGTGCTGACGTTCATGTACATAGACAGCCAGCCAGACCAACTTGAAAACTGAAGAAACCTGTGTTTACAGTTCTGGTAATTGGTTCCTAATATTGAGAAGTAATGACTTCAGAATTTATGAGTTTATTTGGGAAATATTTAACTTGTAACTGTGTGTCAGACAAAATTCCAAAGATATGAAAAATATCAAAATTAATTGAAGCAGTTTTCAATTGGAGACATGAATAAGATATTTGACAGGATTCCTTTCAAGTTCCAGACAATTCCTAAGTTGTATTCTATACAGGATATCTTTGGTATCTGGCAACTTTCAAAGATGTTAGGAAGTACTTGGAACATTTTCTTTCACAACATTGTCAAATGCAGTCAGGAAATTTTAAATATACTGTCACTCAAAAGTGAGACTTGATAGCTTTTAGTGGAAGAATTCATGAATTGAATAAAATAGATAAGATATGTAAATAAAATATAAGTATAAATGAATAAAATATGATCTTAAAATACAAAATACAGGTCTGTTTAGTCAGGAGAAATTGTCACATGATCAATGTCTTCTGGCAGCATGCCATGTTGGGCTGATCAATTAAAAGATTGACAAGGGGTTGATCAATGGATGAGTTACTTCTCTTGTCTTTTGTTGTGCAATGATCACAAAAAATATCTGAATTTAAAAAAGTAACAAGGGTGAATTTTGCTAGACAAAAATTAAGGGACGATTTTTGGAAGAAATTGCAGTGAAAATTGAATTTTCTACTAAAAACCAACAGAAAGAATTTTAAAAGGCAAAAAAATATTTTTCTAGTCTTAATAGGAATTAATTTTGTTTAAATTTTTAACTCTTTAGCTCTGACAATGTGGCCTGAATGTAGAATACATGGCTCAAGCCAGATTCACTTGAAAACTAAAAAAACCCAAGCTTACAGTTCTGGTGAGAGTATTTGTTGACGGTTTCTAAAAATCATTCATTAAATGTAATAGAAAGTGGACTTGAAGGAGCCCCAGTCATGAAACCAAGAACAAAATAGATTAAATCATAGCGGACAAGAGCAACACCGATAATGATATGTAGGTCCTAAAATCAAGTTAATGTGGGAAGTGACCACAGAATGATAAGATGCAAAGTTCAGATTAACACCAAGATAGAATGCAGGAAAATGTTCAACATCAAACTATAACCACTTAGCATTCAAAAAGAACTCACCCAATCATTCAGAACAGATACAAATTCCTCACTGAACTAGAAACGAACATCAATCATCTAAGTAATGATATAACAACCTCCACAATTGGAGTCATTTGTATGTTTAAGCCCAAAAGCCCCAAAACCATAAGCTGACCTTCAGAAGAAACAAAAAATCTCATGAAAAAACACAGGAACCTCAAGCCACCACTAACAACAATACAAAAATAGAGGCAGCAGAGCTGAGCAAAATCAACCATAAGAAACAAAGAGAAAACAAAAGAAGATACATAACAGTAGTCTTTCAAAGGATTCTTGAGAAAGGTAGGGGTTTCAAAACAATGGGAAAATCTCTCAGTACATGAAGAAAGCTAATAACTAGTGTGGTTGAAGCAAATGGAAAACTGACAAGATAGCTTCAGAAAAAGTTACTCAACCATCGATCTCCTCCATTCAGTAAACCGACTAAAAGAGAAAGCAGAATATAGAATGCTACTAGCTTTAGCAGTTGTCGACTTTAAAAAGGCCTTCAATTCACTTGAAATCCCCATTGATGCAATAATACAAGGTGTAGACCCCGTATATGTTAGAATTCACTAATATATTTACTGACTCAGCAGTTCCTTTATTGGGCTTCATAAAGACACTGAGCTTTTTCAACTAGAAAGAGGATTGAGACAAGGTGATACCAGCTCAACCAAACTCTTCACAGCTTGCCTTTAGATGCTCTTCTGAAATTTACAATGGGAACACAAAGGAGTCACCATAGGTGGCAAATACTCTAATAACCTCAGATTTGCTAACTGAAATATGAATATACAAATAAATAGAATATATAAATAAGCTTTTATTGGAGAAATTTCTGAATTTTATAAGATTTATTTATTATTTTCATAAAAAATATCATAAACGAAATTTTGTATTTTATAAAGAGGATACATTCCTTTTTTTCATCTTGGATAATCTTTAACAGGTAAATTCTTAGGAATTCAAAGTATCTTTCAAATATTCTTCAATTCAGTTATTGTAAACAGCCGTGCTCCTATCAAAAGCAAACCTTCTCAAAGTAGTTTCTAATTTGTCTATATCATCCTTTGTCAATTCCTCAATTTCAACATCAATGCTCCACATAGGAATTACATAATGATAAAAACAGACGTCAATGGCCTATTTTAAACATAAACTCTACAAAGAATCTACTTGTCTGAAACACAATGTGTATCCATTTATATGTGTCTTTGTGTAACACTTTTCAATCAGTGCACAGACATTGCATTCTGATCTGTGTTTACACTCTTCCCCGTGAGAGCAAGATGTGACACAAGGTCAGTTTAATGTGGGGTTCTAAATATGGGAAAGCTGAAAAAATTGCTCCAGTCCCGGCAACCGGTGTGGCAAAGCCATCAGGGAAAGCCCAACACTCGCCCTTTAGTGCAATGGGAAGGTGCTACCCTGAAGCTAACTGATCCCCTGAGACTGGACACAGTTATTTTTTTAGGCTAAAGGACAAATCCTAGGTCTCTTGTGCTTAGCAATACTGAGTCTTTGTAAGCTATTTTTGGCTAAGTCATTGCACCAGCGCAAAGCTATCAAAAAGTGTACTGCGAGTAGATACCAGGCAGAGCACAAAGATAGTACACTGATCCTAGAGAGAGAACCGGTGAGTAACCCTTTGATCCTCAGCAGAATGTACAGATACTCAGATCCTGGGTAGAAAAGCCGATCCTTATGTAAATAACATTATTTTTGATGCGTAGAATGCTATTTTAGAAGAACAATCAATTCCTTGAAGCTTTTCAAACACGGTGACTGTTTCAGAGTTAATGAGTAAGAAAAATCTTTATATAAAATATATGTGCCGTTTAGTGATAACATTTATTACAAAGTATGATTGAACTTTTTGCAATATTTAAAGCCAATTAGTTCTAATGTTTCTGCTTCGGCTCATGTCAACTGGTGCATCTTCCAACCTAATATCCCTCTGTTACTTAGTTGTAATTTGATAAAGTGGAAATGAAAGATTTGAGAAAAACTGTGTTACATCTCAACACATTCTCATTATCACAAAGGTAAGGCTTTATAAGGCTTGATGCATTTTGCTGAATTCCACTGGCATCTTCAGAAGCACTTTTGCCATGCAATCAGTAACAAATGCAATTCTGACATGTCTGGATAATGTATTGAACTGGGGAAAAAACACTGCAAGTTAGTGTTGGTTGTTGGAGGAAAGAAGGGGGAAGTATCAATGAGCCTGGGAGTGAGTAGGAGGAGGTCAATTAGGTATTCTCTGTATGTAGTTAGGGGTCAGATGGAGTAGATTATGTCTGTGCATTGGCCCACCAGGGGTGGGGATGGAACGATCTGTTTTGGTTTCCGAGTTGTTGTATTGATGGAGTGTGTGTGTGCGTGTGTTTTCATCATCTTTTTTTGGGGGGTGGGGTGCATGTTAGTATATGTGTGTGACCAGTGTGTTTATCCGTGTGTTTTCTATTTGTAAATAAATATAGAGTTATTAAGAAAGCAGAAAATCAACATTAGAAGTCATCATTAAATTAAGTCAGTTGAATGGACTTTATTTTATGTCAGAATTTACTCCTTATGTTCTGTGAAAACAACTTCATTGTTTATTGAAAAGTCACCACTAAATAGATTTTTATTGGTATAATCAATTTACAATATGGCCGGCAAAGTACAATTTTTTTTCTTTTCAAATAGAAACTTCTTTGTGATCATCATCAGTCTTTTAACGTCCATCATTAGACATAGACCTTCCCCAAGATTCATCACACTTCTTTATCGTGGATGTCACGGGGCCAGTATTTTTTAAATTTGTCCAGTTCATCTCTCCATCTTGTATTCTGTTGGCCTCGGTTTCACATGTGATCTCTGGAGATCCATGTTGTGAGTCATGATATCCATTGGTTATCTGTCATCACCTCCCAACAAAAGGCAAAAAAAGTTATTCCTTTACAGATCACCCTTTTTCTTCAAATTGCCTAATTCATCATTCCAACACGACCAACTGCTCAAAGAGATGGTTTCTATGGACTGACTAACCAGACCTGTTTTTGATATATATCAAGCACAATGCAATTGCAAAATTATTTTAATACTGCTGTCATTTTGGACAGCATTGGTAAACTAGTAAAAAAAAAAGGAATATGCCTATTCAGAAGTATTTATAATTGCATTCCTTGGAATAATGTGTAATAATTGAAAGTCAGTTTGGGTAAATACCATTCATGGGTTGGTGTGCAATTGAGGGAGGGGGAAAGGAGAAAACCATGAGAGGAAAAGACTGTAAATAGAAAAAGATAGATTTGGAATGATGTAAGGAAAATAAGAAGAGAGAAAGACAAAATAAAGGAAGAGATGAGAAAGAAAGTAACATAGAGAGGGATAAAAAGAAAAATGAGTGAGGGAAAATAAGAAGAGGAGGAGGAAATAAAGAAAAGAAACAGAAATGAGAATCTGAAAAGTGTGTTGGAAAAGAAGAGTATCAAAAAGTGAATTAGAGAAAAAGATAGGGCTGAAGAGGGATGAGGAAAGTGAGAAAATTCAAGTGAGAGGAAAGTGAGAAAATGGAAGCCATTGAGATATAGAGAGAGATAAATGATGAGAAGGTGTTAGTCAGTAAGTGCTAATGCACTTTTATCTCGTTCTTTTGATTATCAATTTCTTGTTAATGTTTTGGAAGCACCATTTCTTTGTAAGCTTTTTTCTAATATGTTTGTCTGCTCATCAGAATTGGATGGTCTATTCAGACTATTCAGCAATATACTGATTTACAGGTAACTGGAAAATGGTCTTTTATTACAGATCCCTGATTCTTTTCTTGTTATTAGCATTGCTCCCGTCAGTTATTATGAATAATCGGCTTTTATGAGGGAGTTTTGTGTAAATGCTGAAACAAGTAAATGAATTTCGATTTATATAGTAAGATCGTTAGTTCTTACTGCAGTAAAGCTTTATAGACTCTATGTTGAGGTATTAAGATATGTATAATCAATGTAGCCTTCTTCTCATCTGGGTAACTTCTTGGTACCAAAGGTACTGAAACTTTGAGTATTAATCTAAGTTAACAATTGTATCATAAGAACATCATAACTTGAGAGGGGTTATTTGATCTGTACTGCAGGGGAGTCATGGTAGAACAGAGATATTGCTTTCAATTCTCCAAAACTCTGCTACAGTGGGCAACTGATAATTTTTGTATAAATGTAGGAACAAATAAGTAAATTTTGAATTACATAGAAATACCATAAGTTCTGACAGCAGTCAAGCTATATATATATATATATATATATATATATATATATATATATATATATGTATTTAAGAAATGGACATATTTGGTCCAACATAATGAATTATGAATTGTGTTATATAGAAACTTATTTGAAATGACTTGCATTGCATGCTTAATATATCATTCAATATAGACAATGTAAATAGAATAAACAATTAAAAAAAAGTGGCTGCTGCAGGAATCAAACCTGCCTAAAATAGGTAGCTGCTTCAATGTAGCGATGTACGTTTTAGAATACTCAACTCAAAACAATAACAGAACAAATGGAAGCCATATCATTTTTTTGTAATGCACAAATACATTTATACATCAATATGTGTGAAGGAGGAGAAATGAATAGCTGTTATATGTATGTGTGATATCATTATCTCACCAATGTTAATGATCTTAAAAAAGTGAAAAAATAGACTGATGGTAATAGATGTCAAATCTCTAATACTTGAACTAAACCAAAGAATCTTCCATTTGCTCTTAATTAAGTCAGCAAGTTTTATACAAATGAGAAAATCTATGTGTATATTTATATGTACAACAATTATGTCAGATATAAACACACAACGATCAAAAGTGAAGACAGAACGAGTCAAAGTAGACCACTACATATTCCTAGGACAACAAATCTCCATGAAGTCGTCAAAAGAAGGAATCAAGCAAAGAATCACTAAAAGATGGCAAGCCTTCAGTAGGGTAAGCTCGACCTTAAAGAACAAGAAGATCTAGTTAATTCTTAAAAGAAAGGTGTACAACCAATGCAGTCTCCTGATAGTCACCTATGGAACTGAAACATCAAACCTAATTGAGAGATAGACTCGCAAACTGAGAAGCATGCAACATGCTCATGAAAGAATCATGCTCAACCTCAAATGGAGAGATCACAAGACAGCACGAGATATCAGGGAAAAAGTAGGAGTCCAGGACATCAGGGAATCCTTCAGAAAACTCAAATGGCAATAGGCTGGTCATGTTGCAAAAATGATGGATAGACATCATGACTTAGAGCATGGATCCCCAGAGATCACGTACAAAACCAAGGCCAGCAGTACACAAGATAAAGAGATGAACTAGACAAATTCCAGAACTACTGGCTCTGCAACACCCATGATAAGGAGGTGTGGCAAGTCCTGGGGAAGGTCTATGTCCAATGACAGACGTCAGAGGACTAAAGAGGAATGTGTATTTAGGAAACAATCCTAAACAAGGAATGCATTTCTTTCAATTTTTTATTTAACTTTTCTTGTTTACATACGAGAGAATGCATATCAAGATCAAATGAAAGTAAATATTGTCCAAGCATTTGTGATTTACCATTTTCAATCATACTCTTGGTCATTCTCCAGATTAAAGAAAAACTCTGAATTTTTTTGAGCATTATAGTGTTTTCTCCATTAACCTTAGCTTGTCCATTAACATCTGGTGATGGGGCATAGGGGTCCATCCTTTTTCAAAGGGCATTAGTTCAAAATGAACACCACTCACCACAAACTTATAGTGACAGAACCAACATTAATACATGAACACATACTTAGAACACTTTGTGAGAGCTTTACTCATTCTAACTCGGTTATATACTGCTGATGTTCTGTGTGTTGTGTTTTCTAAAATGTAAATTTTCCATAGAGACTAATTTATGTCACTTACAGGTCAGTTATATACAATGGACACAGGTTTATTTTTGTCCCTGATTCTTCCAGCCAAATATAACTGATTTAGTTCAGTTTCCTGAAACTCTGTTGTATTTATAAAAAGAATAATCATTGTTGAGCAGCACATACGAAGAAAGGTTATCTTGCAGAGAAAACCTTGCCAGAAACTAATGAAAAAAAACAGATGACATAAATGAATGAATAAATTACAGAGAGCATAATCCATTTTTCAATATAACTGTGAAATAGTACAGGTGCTTTCCTGAACATAGCTTTTCATCAAAATTGAAGAGAGTCATCATATCATATTAACCCTTCAAAAGCAGCTATCATCAGTAGCTGATTTCCTAGAAAATAAGTGGCTGTCACTCCTTCACTTCAGTCTTCGAAAATGCAACTATTAACTAAAAAAACCTGACAAAAATGTTACAATTTTTCTGCCGAAACAGCCTGGTTCCTATGATTAATTTTATATGATACTAGCAGGAATACCAAACATTGCCTGGAGAAATGATCACTGATGACCTTGAATGATCTCTGAGGCAACCAACATGTACGCCATCCTCTCTGCAGTGAAAAGTAGGACTGCCATGTTAAATTTCAGCTTCCTAGATGCAAAATAAACTTTCAGTCACATTGGTCTGAGAGTCAGAGTCCAGTTAAGCATAATTATTATGTTGTAAATAGAACCAGACTGTTGAACTTTTGAAAAATCACCCAACCTATGTCCTCTGCCATGAAAAGGTGTCCCACTATGCAAAATTTCAGTTTACCACATGCAAAATTTTAGCCTACAAAGTGGAACAAATGAACTTTTTTTTGAGTTTTTAGTTGTATAGATAATGGTGCTCCCTTGGCATTTTCAAATTGATGTACTGTTGCATTGGCACCTGTGTATTATGAGCTATAACTATGTGATTAATAATTAAATAGAAGATGTTGACTGGCAAAATATCATTGGTACACAAGATGGTCTTCTGAGCTATCATCTCACTCTAATATTTCCTGATATGCTACTTGTATACGTGTATATGTGTAGTTATGCACATGTATACATATGTACATGTATATGTGCATATATGTGAGTGAATATATATATATATATATATATTTAAACAAATAATGTGAATATATATATATTGTTCAACACTTTTGAAAATTGAGTGTACCATGAAGCACGTGTGGGGTATTTTCTCTTTCTAATCTATATATGAGTCTTTTTTTTGTGTTCATATACATATATGTATACATAGTTGGCACATGTGTTAATTATTTCATGTTTGTTATTTTCTTAAAAAATTGGTGGAACTTAAATACTTCACTGCACGTAAAAAAGGTGTATGGCTTTTTAAATAGCAACATGGCTGCCAATTCTCAATCTTGAAAATAACACATGGATACTCCTACAGGAGAAAAAATGCCTTTTGCAATTCAGAGGTCATGCTGAGGTAAAAGTAACCACTTACTAATTCCTTGGAGATACTCTGTTTTGTGATATTGTGCCAGTTTGATAGTACATGTTATTTTATTTTTTCTTTATGAATTGGTGGTACTAAAATTCTTAATGCATAAAAAAAAAGGGATACAGCTTATTTTGAGAGGCAACATGGTTGATAAGCGTTGAACCAATAGATTAACTCATGAATGCTACTATTGAAAACAGATAACCTTTTGTGACTTTGGTAAGTCATGCTCAGGCAGTAGTAACCATTGTTAATACATTGAATCTACTTATTTGCATAATTTATTTGGATGTTGTTAGTACTTGAATCTTTCCTGATCTGGAAAAAAAGGTTTATGGCTCTTTTAAAAGCAACAAGGCCATTAAGTCTCAAACTAAAGGATTACACGTAAATGTTACAACTGCCGAAAGGATGCCTCTTGCATCTTGGAAAAGTCATACCGAAGTAGAAGCTACCATTTTGGTTTAGTTAGCTGCACGATCTATTTCTTGTCTGACTGGTTGTTGGTTATTTAATGTTTCATTTTTAAAGATGAACTGATCATATTTTGTTCATGTCAGGGGACAAAAAAGAAAAATTCTAGCTGTATGACTAGTACATATTCTGTCAAAATTAGATGCCAGGTTTTCATTGCCATCATGGCTTTGGCATATCTGACTGAATTCCAATAATTATTAAAGATAAGCTCCAAGATTAGGCAGAGACTGCACCTGAATGGATTTGGTACTCTAGCAATATTCAAGCTTGGTGCTATTGCAAGGTACTACTGGTGTGCTCTATGTTATTAGCCTTGAAACCAGGCTTGACTCCAGGGTCATCATCTGATGAGAGTTTTGTTGAAGGAACCACTGCTTCTTTCGCAGTCATAATTGTATAAGTATATATATATATATATATATATATACATACATGCGTGTGTGTATGCATGTATATGTTCATAGATGTGTATACATTATATGTGGATGCATGTCTAAGAGAGAGAAACTTTATAATGCAATCTTTCTGTCAAGGGAGAATACTTATCTTGGGATATTTATTGATATGTCTGTTAACCCTTTCAGATCTAACCTATCAACATGCTTAATGCCTGAATTAAAATGCCCCAGTAGTCTTCTAAAACAGGTCCCTGAAACATATATATCCCAACAGTGATGGAAGCCTCAGGATATATTGTGAGTCTTGCAAAGGTGGACACACAGAATTAACCACTGAGCTACACCTGAGAGAAATTTCCAAGGGAGTTTTGTTTGCATATATCAGAGGATAATCGGCAAATCATGTTCCCTCTGTCTTCACATTTCCTCTCTATTTCTTCCCAGAGCAAGAGAAAGAAAGATAAACAGAGACACAGAGATATATATAGAGAAAGATGGTTGAATAGAGAGAGGGAGTAAGTCATGGAGAGGAAGCAAGATCAAGAGAGAAAGAAAATTTGAGCAAAGAAAGAAAGACCTGAAAGAGTGAATGATCATTATTCTGTAAAGATGTTGCTTCAAAAATAAGATTTCAATATGCGTTCTAGGTCAGGCATTTTGATTGTTTGGCATGTAAAAAAGCACAAAGTACTCAACAAAATCAGAATATCAAACACAATATTTTCTGATAAAAAGCATATCTTCAAAATCATATGGGGAAAAAAATTTTAGTTTCCACAAAAAAATGACTTGATACAAAACTCGTCTGGTTAGTCACTCAGAAGAAACCATCATGTAACCAACACCTTTTGGCAGCCTGTCTTTGTAGGGGTGATTAATCAAAAAATTGGAAAAAGGGATGTGGAATTGAAAAGTTACTTCATTTGCCTTTAGTTGGATCACTAGAAATTTAAGAAAAAAAACAACCTTGAATGCAGCCAGGCTCAAACTTGAGAACGATTTAGCATAAGATTACATTATGAATTGAACCTCTACAAAAAACTCATTTTGGGGGGGAATTTAAAAAAACCCTAAAAACTCTGTTATTTCTAGACATAATATGGAGTAAATGTTAAACTAGCTCCATTGATGAGACCTGTATGCTTGATACATACAAAGATAGCCAGTCAGTCATATAGCCAGACCAACATAAAAACTGAAGAAATCTGTTGATAGTTTTGGTTGATGGCTCCTACCAAAAGAAAAGGATCAGTTCACAACACTTTACATATTTATCAAGCTGACTTGTAAGACCAAATTTAAAGTCTTCAACCTAATGTTATTTCTAGCGTTTGATCATCATTTTTAATATTGAAACCTTCTCTTCCTGTAACATTCATAAAGAGGATAAATTGTAAATGAAGAGTTATTAAAAAAAGGTGCACAAATATGATATGGTAAGAGAAGCTAAAAAAGAGGGAAAAGGCCTAAAGCGGATTGTTTTTATTTACAACACTTAGCAACATGCAAGCATTATTGTATGAAATATACATAAATGATCAACATCACATGAAAGCTGAACATATTCTCTGCTTTTCATCTGGTCATATGTCCTGGAAAATCAATTTCATGGAGTATTGGCTTTGACAATAACTTTTTTCAACAAACACTAACAGAAAGTGAAAGAGCACAGGATATCAGAAAAAAAAAAAAAAAAATTCTTGCCCTGGAATAAACCAAAAGCAACATTTAATTAATAATATCTTGATTAACTAATTCTTCAACACTCAAAAATCTGAATGAATATATAAGAGTAAGTTAATGTGTAAAGAAAGATCCAGGTAGATCAATGATTGTATTTGCTTTGACTGCTTGGGCTCCATGTTATATCATAATCATCATCAGCCATGATGTCTACTGCTGGACAAAGGCCTTTCCCTGTTCCTTCTATGTCAACTTTGATCTATCTCATCTTTAAATTTTATGTCTGGTCTTCTCCTACTTCAAACTCTTTTGTACCAGCCTGTTAACTTTTGGTAACATCTGTTATCTATATTATATAGTCTTCTATATCTCATCATTTCCCTTTCAAAGGAAATGTACTCTCTTTTGGACAGTTTTCATTCTATCATATTCTGGACTCTAAAGAATAAGTTATAACCTTTTTATTCTAGTTCCATCTTATCAATCTTCAGAAACATGTTGTCTCCTATATACATTCAATTGAGAAGAACAATCAGATCATTTTTTCCTTGTCACAGCATCAAAGTCCATCAACAAAAATGTCAATATAGGTTTCTTCAGTTTTCAAATTAGTCTGTCTGGCTGGCAATGTGTGTACGTATTACACATACAGGCCTCATCATTGAAACTGAAAGTGTTGATATTCAAACGTTTTACTCCTTACTATGTCTAGAGCCCCCAACCTTTTTAGTGGGGGGGGTTTAAACAGCAATATAAATTTTCGTTAGATTGATCACATAATTTATGTCAGGCAACATTCACATGTCTTTTTAGTGATCACCAGCCAACAAAAGATAAGTGATCAAACCTTTTCCCTGATTTTTAATTGATCATCACTGCATGCAGCCAAATGAAGTTGGTCATGTGGTGGTTTCTATTGAGTAACTAATCTGTCTTTGTTTTAGTTTTTATTAAAGAAAAGCCAAAATCAAAACCACATTTCAAAAATTATTTGTCTGCTTAAAGGGAATTTTGTTATTTATCCTCTTTAAGTATTAATAAAGAAATTTTCTTTTTACTCCAGTGAAATCAATTTATTGAAGTTTCTGTTATGTTGTCCATCAAAAGTGAAAACAATAGAGGACATTCAAGTGTAGATTGAGGTGAGCAGAAGAGGCGTGGGACCTCATGAGAGACAGGTATGTTTATACATGGTGGGGGTAGCAACAAACCACTCAAGGACCAGCAACAGAGGTGGGACCCCCTTTCAAAATCTTTGTCTTAGATCATGGTAAACATGAATAAATATGTCTGCTTCATTTTGTACGTAAATGGAAGAAGTCCTACAAAATCTACAAAATGAATTAAGAACAGAAAAGAATAATCCATCTGTAACATACAGACTAGGAACAACAATATGAAGCAAAATTTTTAATTACAGCCAGTAGAGTCACTAACTATAAAAGAAGATGATGAAATTAAAATTCCTAAATGTGAGTGCCTGACCTCGCATTTATGTCATGAAAATCTTGACCCCATATTGACAGGCAAACATGAGATAATGAGAAAAGTTAACAAAAATCCTTAGAAAAGGTCCTAAATATAGAGAATCAAATTGTTTGGATTATGGTAAAAGTTTGAATGAAATTGAAAAAGCACTGGATTTCATTTTGTCTATGTGAAATAATAGAATCAGCATTTGGGAAGAATAAGTACTTGGATTTGTGAATGAAAAAACCCAGTATGTGGAACGTTTGGAATAATTTGTAATTTGATAAAGTTATGACCAGACATTCCTTTTGAAACTCATCAGGTTGATCATTATGAAAAAAATGACAAAAATGAAAGAATATTTTAATGAGAGTATAGGAGAACGAGAGAAATGAGGTGTATATAAAATCAAACTAATTAGATAACCATTCATAAAATCCATATACAAAAAGCTAATTTAGTTAGAAGAAATTTGAGATATCAATAGAAGTGTAACAGTGTATGATGTGGATAATTCAGAGTAAGGTTAGTGCTCTTGAAATATTTAGTTAAATCCTTCAGTTGAATACAGTGGTAGAAAATTGACTCGAAGAACTATTTCTGACTGACTATTTTTCTCAATGATGATATCATATGTTGGTTTGCATACAGTGTGAAATTAAATCTAACATTACAAATTAAATATTCACATGGGTGAACACGCAATAGGAGTGACATGAACAATGAGTCACATCCCTTGTTATACTTATTGATTCCTCACCGTCAAATACATTCTTGGGGTAACCTATGTTAATAAGCCTTTTGTTAAAAAAAATATAGACTGTATAAGATATATCATTATAATATTCCGTATGAGATAGAAAAATACATGTATTATGACATGACCCTAAGAATAATAAAACAAATCTAAGTATTAGGATCATAGAGTAAGGAGAGGTGGTGTTTGATCTACACTGTTGGGCAGCCATATTGATATAACTGTGTAGTTTTTAAATCCCTAAAATGGTTACATGGTAAGCAAAAGATCATCCCAACAAGAGAAAATTCAACAGTAGGGGAGACTGGGATTGATATCAATAAGGGACAATTGCAGCAAGTCTTATTCCTTCAATCAGAAATATGATTGAGTAATCATACTTACGCTGCCCATGCATACTTAGACCCTCCCCAACCAGTAAGATAGAAAATGCATTCAACTTCTGCAGCTGCATTTATTCATTTTTTTCAAAAAGTGCTTTGTGGATGTGGAAGTTATTTTTTTCTTAAGCTCTATTTTTTCATACTGTCCTGACAATTTGCATAAAATAATCAAAACTTAGTTTGAATCATTGTTTTGTCGACATCTAAGTGACATTGTTAGTATGTGTCAAAGTCAGTATATCTAGCTAACACATGGTGTATTGTCATTGCTGTTCAGGTTGAGGGGATGGTTGGGTTGCAACAAGTTGTTTCTAGGAGCAAGCAGAATTGGGAAAAAGTTTGAAAAAACTGTGTTATTTTTGGATATCTGGGTGGCTTTCAGGAAACCTGAGGTCACAGTTCACATTCACTGGAGTACGACAAAAATTGGTTGTTGCATTGCATTTGTTCCATTCTCTCTATCTAACATAGAAATATGGAAAGTTTGAATAGCACATGTATATATGTTCATGTATTTTATACATATTGGCATTTATATTCAAGGTAGGCCTCTGTTCTACGCATGAACAAAACTCAATAACTATTACTTGATAAATAAATAAAACTATGATGTTATTGAGTATAAATAATAAAATAATATTAATATAGAACATTAAATAAAACTCTGATATTATTGAGTATGAATAATACAATAATATTAATATAAAACAATACATATTTTCAAAATACCGTACTCATTGAAACGAAAAGTAAAAGTTCATTGGGTTAGGGACAGTTGCAACATCTAACTTCCAATCAAATGAATATGGTGACTGATATGGCATATGCAAAAATCTGTAAATGGTATTGATAATTAGCAGACAGACATAAGTTTAATACATAAAAATTTACTTGGTTTAGTCCAAATAGTCTCTGAGTAACTGAGTGAAATACAAAAAGTGTTGCAACCATCTCCAGTCTCCATTAACATAATATCTAATTATGTTTAAAGCATAAAACCTATTGAAAAGCTTATATTAATTGCATTAGCAGATATTTGAAAATACTGAAATTGTATAAACTTAAGAACCTTTTTTATATCTTTGGTGTTTAAAGCTGTGAAGCTTACAAAACTCTCTCAATATATATGTATGTATAGAGAGGGAGAGAGATAGAAAGGAAGAAAGCAGGCCCCAGGCATGCGAACTGTGGCCACCAAAGAGCCTCCAAGAGACGGTTGGTTGTTGCCAAATGAAATTCTGCTTAGGGCACTATAAAGGCACTGGGGCCCAAAACAAAATTCTGCTTAAGACCTTATCAAATCTTGTGCCAGTCCTGATAGGGAGAGAGTAAATATATATCGAAAATAAGGCTGGTTAGCTCCAGCTTTGTTTTTAATTTCTCAATTTCTTTGGTTTGATACAATTTTACTTTAAAGAAATACCCATTGTTAAGATTGCCTTTGTAAGATAAATATTATCAACTATACAAATATGTATATGCAAAGATTTATCTTCACAAATTAATTTTAGCTACCTGGGTAGATTAATGCTACTGGCTAAACTTTGAATGAAAGCAGCATTGTTTGTTGATTAATGGTTCAATCTTGTTTGAACTTGAAGATTTTCTTTTTTCTTAACAGTTGTTCAATGATGAGTGACATTGTATTTCTTCTCTGATGCTTTCACTTATAATAAGATATCTTTTGATGGGCAGCATCAACAAAAAATTCAAAAAATTAATTTCACTCGCATAGAAAAATTCTCTATTATTAGTATTGATATTAATACATGTACTGAATAAATAACAAAACTCCTTGCAACTAGACAAATAATTCTGAAATGTGGTTTGAAGATGTCTAAAAATATTAAAACGGAATGTTGGATTGATTTATTATTTATCTAAAAATATTAAACATCAATGACTAAACTAAAGAAATGACTTATTATACATATATATATATATATATATATATATATATATATATATATATATATATATATATATGTATATATATATATATACATGCAATAATGCATCTCTCTCTCTCTATATATATATATATATATATGTGTATATATGTATAGATAGATGGAGGGAAGGAGATAGCACACACAGCACACGCAACTGAAGATAGGAATACCTCCTGAAACATGTCTAGACCATTAATAAAAACATATACGGATAAATAAACCTAACTTCAAAACACTTTACTCCTGAGTCTGTCTCACTCTCTAAAGTTCATATTATATATATATATATATATATATATATATATATATATATACTGGCAGAGTAACCAGCATTGCCCGGGTGTCAAATATATAGAGGCATTCATTTTGCATTGAGCTTAAATGACTTTTCCATGAATTTCTTCTTGTAAACAATCGCAATATTTTTTTTATTTGAATGCATCTATATCTCTATTGTTGATTTTTTTTTCTCAAGCTGATATGATGCGTGAAGCTTTTTGAGACTGTGTTTATTGTTAATTATTAAAAAATAATCTAAATAGCAAATTGTGAAGGACTGTCTTTGTCTTTCAAATTTCAGTAATTGCAAGAAGCTTTTTCACTTGTAAAATCAGTTAAGAGAAATTAAATTCAAAAACAAATTATATAATCAAATTGTGACCTGACCTTTCATGTAAAATTGAATGGAAAAACAATAGAAAACAGAAAAAATATGAATGATTAAAAAATTAAATTTAAATATCAATATCTGATTTTATTAACAGGGGAATTAAATTAATTAGGTACAATATTTATCTGACTCCAGATTTTACTTTGTAATTACTTAGTTATGAATAGAAAGGAAAAACTATTTTTTTTTGTAGAAAAACTATGGCTGTCTTTATAAGATGAGCCAATAGTAGTAGCAGTAGCAGTAGTAGTATATGTTTACATATGAACTAAGCATGGCTCTGCCAGGGACCACTGATTAGTTAAGTGAGAGAGAGACAGAGACTATATGAGATCATGGAATATTCAGTTTCTTTCTCCCTCTGAAGTTGTTGGCATAGAAGTTTGTCATGAAAGCATTGAAAAAGTTAAGGCAGTTTGCACATACATTAGTAATGTGCAGATATCAATGTGCATGTGAAAATAACATCAGAAACCATGAAACATAACCATTTTAAAAGTAAACAAGTATAATACATTCGAAAAACAGAAAAAATATGATAGAAAAAATGGAACCTAAATAGCAATATCCGATGTTATAAACAAAGTGGGATTGAATAATTAGGTACAATATTTATCTGACTTATTACCTTATAACTTAATCTGTTCATTTACAGTTAGTTATGGGAAAGTAGGGTTCAGTTTAATATAATAGTTTCATTTCATGAGAATTGAATTATCCTGTGAAACCTTTCAAAACCCCTACATCCTATGTTTTTCTCTGATGTTACAGTAAGCAAAATTTCAGGTTCCTACATTCAAGTTTGTGGCCTACAAAGTTGGATAAACAAATGGACAGACTTTGATTTTTTTACGTATGGATATATATTCACATATATATATACACATGCAATAAAATATATATATATATATATATATTTATATATATATATACATATATATATATATATATATATATATATGGTTGAATAAATGCCACTACGCAAATAGTTGTATGTGATACTTATTTGCATATCGGTAACTATACATACATAGATGTGTGTGTGTGTGTGTGCATATATATATATACACACAAACATATATGTAATCCTTGTATTTAGAGAGTAATATATTCAGATGTTTTAAATGCTATTAGAAAATCTCTGATTATTTTCAGGAACTACATCTGCTAGGAAAAAGAATTCAAGAAAAGGGGATTTAGACTGAGTTCATAAATCAAATTTAGGAAAAAAAAGACTTGTTGATGCCCTGCTGGTAAAAGAAACTGTTTCCATTTTTCATTGCAAAACAGAAAATAACAGAGAAAACTGAACAGAAGACATTCAAAGTGTGATCTTTTATTTTCTTTCCTTGCTCTTTCATTTATGAAGGAAAAACGATGATGTATTACAGTTCAACTCACCAGAAGCACCTCAAAGTCATTCATCAAAAATTATTAAATTGAAAATAAAATCCCTTAGTTTGATAGCATTTTTAGTACCCATTTTTCTTTTTTATGTTTACTTGTTACTTTTGTCATCAGAAGTTTTGACGGATTATATTCTTCTTCTTCTTTTTCTCCTGCTCTTATTTTTTACCAATTCATTGTCAAATGCAGCATTCCATAATACCTTCTCATTTGGTTAGACAGAGTATGAGACATGGGAAAAGTTTTTACCAATTTCAAATATAAAAGATGCACCCTCCCAATCATCTCTTACGAAGCTGAAACATGAAACTTATCCAAGTGAATGCCTTTCAAACTGGGAATCATGCAATGCATAAACATCACATGAAAAGATCACAAGACAGAACATTATATTAGAAAGTAAACAAGGGTCAGAGATATCATAAAAACCATTAAAAAGCTAAAACAGATGTGTACAGGCTGTGTTGGGAGAATGCCAGACAACAGCTGGACATCCTTAGAGATCCGATCCAATGTTGTGGATGGCAAAAAATAAGTTGACCTGAAAATTTCTGAAGGTATTGGCACCACAATATTTTGGTGCTTAAGAACTGGTGGATATTTGGGAAAGATTATGTCCTATGGACTTTGACAGGCTGCTACTGATGATGAAACAGGAATTCTTTTTACCTGATATTAAAAATGAAATTTGAACGATGATATCCTTATTTGAATACGGTATGCTTTGAAGTAAAATTTACACCATATGATATTCATATAATTAACACACACTTTCTGTACAGGAATAATGAGAACATTTGTTTCAGTTCATTTTCTATTACATAATCTTGACCATCAAAAACATTGTTATTTGATTTATTTTTTTGTTCAGGGATGCCAATTTCAGGCACTTTTATTCTTGTTTTTTGATTTCTGAGATCAGAGATGCCGATTTTGATGGTTTGTTTTCTTTTTCATTTTTCTAATCTGGGAGTCCAGTGTTGCCAATTCTCAGATTTAGAAGTGATTCCCAGATTAAAAAAATTGAAAAACAAAAAACAAACAAAACAAAAACATCTGAATTGACAACACAATCTCACAAATTTCAAATTGCTACAAATTAAAGGCATGCCATACATGGTAGCCTTTATTAGAGAAACTCAAAGTATTCTCAATGCATAATTCTATCATGATCAAATAACAACTGCATTTCTTATACTTCAGCACAAGAATTCATGATTGCAACAAAGATATCTATTGGATATTGGGATAAACTAGGAAAAATCTATTGCTTAACTGAGAATTGAAGTGATGTTGATGAATTGCAAATCAAATATTTCTTTCTTTTTAAACATCAGTTATGCAAAAAATTTATTTTTTTGGAAGAGGATAAAGTTTATAAAAGACAGATTCAGTAATTTCTTTTTGCATAAACCAACCGAAGATAAGTCGGTCTGTCTTTCCGGCGTCGGTCCTGTGACAAGCATGGAGTCCTTTTCAAAAATCCTGATTCCTGTAACCAAGCCATGAATATGAATATTGGTCATGCAATGACTAGAATGTCAACACAGGTTTCAAAATAGCCTTTCTGCAGAATTGTAGCTGTAAACTATTGACCAAAAATAATTCTTTTTTGCCATTGGCCTGTGGTATAACTGGATTCACTGTACTAGTACCTGTAGAAGCCAACATCAACTTACTGTTCTTGTTAGCTGAGAGCAAACATTGCAAATGTTATTATGGCAAATATAATTAGATTATTATCATTGGATAATTAGAAGATGTTGAATGCCTTCAGAGCTGAGTATTTTGGGAGATGTGACAGGTGCTGATCAAAATCCTTTGTTCTAGTTGCTTCCAAAACAATAATTTCTGTTCCTGGGTATCATTCCAGACATGAAAAGAGCAGAAAAAAACCCTGAAAAACTATACCAGATGTGCACTGGATGACAACAGTTATTCCAATTAGTATTTTGAAATTACTGTCAACTTCTGCTAATGTGTCCAACTCAGTAAAAATACGTCTAATTGTTCTTTTGCTTGTTTTTTTTCCACATGTTAGCCGGTGCAGTAATTCATTATGTGTGTAACAAGTCTGACAGAGCCCATCCCTCATCAGGCTGGTTTGAAAACCTAGACTGGTCGCCAACCATGGCTGGAGAGCCCAGTCTGCTGTATTATTTACCAGTGGCTGGAGGGAGAAGAGATTGATTGTATTTCAAGGGCTCTAGTGCAAACTGAGCACAAACTATCTCAAATAGAGTCTGAACGTGACTTGTAGGTTTGATTCTCAATTCTGCTAATTGTCTGGCCACTTTACACCCCCCTTAATTCAACTGGCTGGTCAGTTGAGCAGTTGATGCAGACATTTTATTTTGTAATATTACCTAATCACAAATGAGTCAGAAGAAACGCTTTTAAGAGTCAGTCATGGAAATTCATCCCTGGAGCATTCATGTCCATGAGGAATTAGAACTCTGGTATTATCTATTCCTCTCCCTGATGACAATACTTGCAAAGCTTCTTTGGCTGTATAATTATTTCACTACTGAATTGGCCAATGAGATAGAGAGCCTTGAGGTTAAAAGCACTGGTTCAGAATATCTAGTAACCTGCCTGGCAATTGGGCAATCAGGTTGGGTGGTACAAAATGGTCATGTACTCCAATTCAGAGGAAAAAGCAGACAAGCAACATCACAAGGACAAATAACTAGGAAGAATTGACTGATACAAGATATAATCTGTCATGGAATAAGAACAATTATAACCTTGAACACAAGGTTTGGTTTGAATGTTCTTGAAGGCTAGCAACTATGACAGACATCTGAAGACAGCCAATTGAAATCGCTGAAACATGACTACAATTCAAAATTTCTGTGACTTTGGAATTGATTCACACAGGCATTGATGTTGCTGATGATCTCTCAGTCATGTGAAATTCTTTGCTTATTTTGCTTACAATTAAAATGTCTTGAAATAGCTTCAGTAAAAGCTCCAAGTGTCAATGGTGGTGTTAAGCATAAACACCAAACCACATGAAGCCAAGATAAAGAAAAAAAATGAAACAGAACATGGTGTTTCTTTCATATAAACTCTATGGCAACTATTGATAGTTTGAAAAAAAGAACAAAAAATTGAAATTCTGTGTTGACAACAGTTGAAAAACCAAGTATGGATATTAAAATCTAAGATGGAAAAATAAATAAAAATGTTAAGTGTGAGTAAATTGTGCTATGTGTGTAATTTTAGATTTTGAGTACTCAGAACAGTTAGACATTGGAAGATGAAATGAATAAGGTCTTATGCTACAGCAGTGACAAAAATATATTCTTTTTCAACAAATGAAGATTGAATCAAAAAGAACTAGATGTTCTGTTGGTAAGCATTCTACTTATTTGCTGCTCATGGTATTTTAGTGACTAATTTATTTTTGGTTGAAATTAAACACAAAAACAAAAAAAATATTAGCTTTAGGTACAAAACCTCAAATCTAGCCACATATGCAATAAGTCATCTCATTCAACCCTTATCCTTAAAAGACCTCAAACCATGTGTTCAAGTCTTCTTTTTCTTTCCTTCTAACCTCCCGGCCAGCATAGTTCCCATTCTTTGACCATGACTCTAATATATTGTCTTTTATCAACAATTTTCTTTGATGTGAGAATCCATAAAAGCTATCTGGCGACTCAACTCAAACACAGCATTTATTTCACTTATCTCATTTTTATATCTTTTAGCCCATTGCTTCAAAAACTGAACCAACTGCATTTTGAATAATCTAGCTTGATCAATGATTCCAGTCATTATTAAAGGCACCATTGACCAGGCTCTATTTGATAGATAACCCAAACGATAGTCAACTGGTTATGTCATGCGTTTCCCTAACTAATCATAGTTCTCTTCTATATTATATTCTGAAATATAGGAATAATCAACTCTCTTCTTAACATCTCCTTTTCTATGAAGATGCTACCTAGTAATCATATGCAGACAGACCTATTCTATTGCAATCAATCTTTTTTTAATGATTATGTTGCCTTTTTAGCCTGAAATGCTATACTAATACATGCCTTATTTGCCAACTCATTTCATATACTTCTTTATCTGTTTGTTTAAACATTTGAATTTGTCTTTAATTTGATTATGAACTATGTATAATCCCATATTCAATATTCAAACCCCGCAAGGATGATTCTGTCATGGTGCCTAATGACTACCTACTTTCTCAACCCACTCATGCCATTAGAAGATGCGGTGGTAATCTCAACACATGGGACAGATTCCTTTGTCCTCAGCAACTACAACCATTTTCTTGTCACAACACAACCAACTACCATTATTCTCCTCCACACAATCTAGGATCCATAAACTATCAATCCTGTAGTATAATTTATTAGTAGGTACCTTTATCAGCTGTTAGGTAGATTCTTATAGTCTAGAGAGTCTGGATTCATTTTGTTACATTATTGTATGAATGTGTGAACATAATTTACTTGCATATAAGCTTGTAATAGTAGTAACATAAAAAAACTAACCTTGAATGAATTTATGGTTGGTTGAAGTTCAAAATGGCAAATCGTATTAAAAACATTTCTTACTTTTCAGACAGAGTTAGACCCATCAAGAAGATTCTTGTTGATTACAAAACTTCAGCTCTTCTTGGAATTTGGAAATGAAAATCTTGCAAACTCTGTTAAATTCTGAATTTATGATTAAAATGTAAGGTAATTCCTAAGCAGCAAGTATTGTCATATGGAATTTATCTGATAATCTTATGTCACAAAATATTAAATTTTTTTCTTGCCTATATCTTTATTGAATGAAAAGTAGAAATGGCAAGCCAAGTTGGAATTCCTGCTGAGGTGGTTTAATGATAGAGCAAACTTAGCTCTTTAGCCTTCGTTGGCAATCAGTCTAGAAGATGAAAAACTTTGGAATCCCATCCCCTAACAGCTAAGGGTAAAAATAGCAAAAAGAGATAGGGTTTAGATCTTGCTATCCCACCCTCTGAAAATCCCTTTGCTAAAGACTATCAGCATTCAAGCTGATTGACCAATAAGTCGCTTCTCTTGCCTTTTGTTGGTCATTGGTAACAAACAAGGGAATTTAAAAAAAACAAAAAACTAGACATGATAATGAGTGAATGATTAGAATTTCAGCCCTTTAGCTTCATTAGTGCAGCCTATTTTCATTATGCATAAATGCATACTTAGCCAGCCAGACCAAGTTAGAGACTCAAGAAACTCATGCTGATGTTGACTACGTTAATGCTGTCATTTTTGGTTGACGGTTTCTAATAAGCTAAAATGAAATAAAAGATGAAACTGGTTTAAAAAAATATTTCATGCTGGATAAATGTGACTCCTGACCCGAGGTCAACTAATCAGAATATGGTAGTTGGCAACTGCAAGTAATCATTATGGAAGTTAAGAAATGTAATTTTCCCAGAGAAAAATGTCTGCTTCAATCAGTGGACTGGAATATTAAAATTAAAGAAAAGAGAAGAGAGAAATGGCGCAGAATATTTGATAAATACTGCAAGAATAATTTCCTGTAATATGTTAAACTGTTCAAAGAGGAAATTTGAGAAATTTGTTGATTTTTAAAAACTTTTCATCTGCTTCTTGAATCTTTTGTTTTTGTTTTTTATTAATATTTATTTTTTTTACTTATATTTTCAAATGTTCGCTATTTTATTATTTCGGACTCTGGATAAACAGCCGGGAAATTCATTGTATATTTAAATAGGTGGCATAAATGAAAAAAAATTTAAAAAAAGAATCAGTTTATAAAGTAAATATGTTAAGTTTGCAATCTTCCAAATTTTCAATATCAAAAATTCAAAATTCGAAGGAAAAAAAAAATTCAAAGGTCTGTGTACTTTCTTTCCTTTTTTTTTCTTGCCAGCAATCAATACAAGGCTCATGAATAAATATTTTGTGCTTCAATGCAATACAATTTAAATTTTCATAATTTGAGAAATATTTTTTCTTTAAATTTTAGAGAGGACAGAAAAGTACACATTTTGATAATCTTATGATTTATACTTGCCTAACATAGACAATTTTAGATTTTTCATTTCTTGCAATTTAACACACACAAACATATATATATATATATATATATATATATATATATATGTATGAGACATTTTGATTGTATTTTATTTATGAGTAGTATCAGCTTTTGTTAGAATACTTGTGATGTTACCATCAAGACACACATCAGAAATAATTGTATCATAAAAAGATACAACAAATTGAAAGGACTTTGCTGGAAGACTTAACAATTTGAAGGATTATTTTGTTATCAATCAATTGTCTTCCATTGTCATCTCAGTCATTCTGGGCTGTCCCTGAATGCATTCAAACTTTGGGTATATCTGACATTTCCATTTCAAATGCAAGCAAATGGATGTTATCATATCCTCCATCATCAGCCAATCTAAGCCCATTGGTGGATTGAGGCTTTCCTCAGTTCTTTTCATGTTGATCATGACTGTGCTGATCTCAACCATGTCTTACTAGTAAATCTTTCTATCTCATCTCTTCATCTTATATTTGGTCTCCTCCTACTGCTATATATTAGACAAAAATTTACTAACCATTTGCACCATCTGTTATCAAATCGCCTGACTCCTATTAGGCCCCCCTTTAACATTTAGTGCAATTTCTGTGTAGAAATCATCATCATCACCTTTTTAGCATCAGTTGTTGGATATACACCTTTACCTACATTCACCACACCTCTCTATCATGGGCATCTTAGAGCCAGTATTTTTTAAACTTGTGTAGTTTGTCATGCCATCTCATTATCTGCCAGCTACAGTTTTGCATATGATCTGTTGGGATCAATATTCTGAGTAATGATGTCCATTCTGGCAACATGACCAGCCCATTGCCATTTCAGTTTTCAAATCAATTCTATGATATCTCTGACTCCTATTTTTTCTCTCATATCCTGTGCTGTCATGTGATCTCTATGAGATGTTGAGCATGATTTTCTCCTTTGCATTTTTCATTGTTCTTAGATGAACCACTATTTATAAAGCATTTGATGCCCTCCCTCCCTCTCTCCTTAATTTTTAGAGAGCTCCATGAGCTTCACCCACCACCACCTAAAGCTACTCCTCTGTGTTTCTTGACTGATCAGCTTTTTCCCAAAAGGACAATTGTATAATTTGACTGGAAAAAGTTTTCCTTCGTTTTCTTTTGATAAACATTTCTGTCTTGTTCTTTCCTCACAAAGTATTTTGGATGGAGATAAAGCTCTCCTAAGGGATATCAATTTTAAACTTGAAAGGGAAAAACTGACATTGTTCCAGAAACAGAGAATGATGGGATATTTCTCATTATTGACATATGCCAAAATTTTAGTTTTGTTATACACAAACATTGAAATGCCGCTTGAAGTTTGTTTATTTGAAGCTGGTATTTATGCTTTATGAACAATGTTTATCAAACTTTTGATTAGTCAATGTCTAATGGAGTTTGTATAAATTACACAAAACCAATTTAGTGGAACTGAATCGTGAATGATTATGCTATAAGCTCTTAATGAATTATTATACTATTATCATTGTACCTGTCACAAATGACAGTATTATTCACGTATGTAATGGCACTTCTGCCTAAGATCTGAGTACCTGTGCACCCTATCT
Source organism: Thysanoteuthis rhombus (assembly GCA_963457665.1). Lineage (NCBI taxonomy): Eukaryota > Metazoa > Mollusca > Cephalopoda > Oegopsida > Thysanoteuthidae > Thysanoteuthis > Thysanoteuthis major. The sequence continues at coordinate 35,896,039 of OY735199.1, read as the reverse complement.
AGTATCAAGCATTGATCCCTGTTCCTCTGTCTATGCTAGGATCAATATGTAACATCTGTGCACAATGCCAAGCATAGGATCAGAGAATTGAAAAACAAATATCAAAATTCAAACTTGATTCAAGTGTGGGCTAGTATAAATAAGCAAGTGACTTTCAGTTGAAGATAAGTATTTAAAGTGATTTTCTCATGCTGCTACTAACAATATGGCTAATATTTAGAAAAAAATATTCCAAGTATGTCAGACACAAAGGTATTGTCCTGACTTAAATGTGATTAATGGGAATATAAAATATTTGTCGTGCAAAAGAAATATTTTTTCATCATTAAGCTATGAACATATATTATATATATATATATATATATATATATATATATATATACATGTGTGTATACATATATTATGTCTTCAGGTGATGAATGGGTGTATTCCTTTATCATCAGGACAGAAAAACGCCTATCTCGTCAGACGAATTCATCACTTGAAGATGGTTGTAGAGTACAACAGTCAAAACGCTGTGTTCTAAAAAATGAACCGAGATGAAGATATAAGTCTGCAAAAAGCCTAACCCAATGATATTTCTTCAGCCCAAAAATTCGGACGGAAAATGTACATATAGTATGAAATATCAGTAAATTGACAGTTTACATCTGACAGAATGTGATAATTATGAAGACAAATTTGTAGAAATTTTTTTTACTTGGCACCAATTTTACTTGGTTGCAAATCGAGCAGCTCAGAATTGATTTGCTACCAAATAAAATTGGTGCCTTACAAAAATAAGTACCAACAAAAACACCTTTATAATAATCACATTCTGTTGGGTATAAATTTTCCATTTACTGGTATATCATACTGTCCGGCATAGGGAACAACAAATATACAAATGAACTGTGCAGACGATCATAAATAAAGAAGCGAGTGATATATGCGCACTTTCAAACTCTTACTTTACCATTGGATTGTTGTTAGCTCAGTTGGTAAGAGCAGAGTCAGCATATAAGACTGTTTCCTAAGTGGACACAGGTTTGATCCCTCTATGATGCACATTTCTTCCTTTATTTACATGATCTGAGAGTGCTCGATTTGCAACTGAGTAAAATCAGGACAGAGTAAAAATAAGTAGAAAAAATATATTTTCATGATTATCATATATATGTATATATATATATATATATATATGTATAATGATAAATACACAGCTTTACATATTTATATTAGTCAAAATTTGATCTGAAATTGGGGGGTTTGATCTATGTGACTAATATCCAATAGAGAAATGAATACATTGACATGGAAGGGAATTATGTTGAAGAAAATCATTTGTTGGATAAAAGATGCTTTTTTTTTCTCATAAGTACTGTAATGTTATACTGAAACCAGAGGGTGTTAGTTTACTTGTCTAATTCTCAGGATAGGAGAGCGTTTGGGGAAAGGATCGCCATATTGTTTTATGAAGTGAAATATGATGCACATATTGAGTAATGTAATCAAGAGAATAAATATAAATTCATAAGTAATATTCTGTTGTTTTAAATCTGTTGAATCTAACAATAAGGTTGAGGACTTATTGATTTACCTATGTAATAGCTGAAGAGACATAAAATAATAAAGAAAAATTCATGTTTCAAATATACTATACTAAATAAGTAGCACACACATGTATATACATGAACATATGGCTGGGAAAAAAATTTCAAATGATATCAGATATATAGAAAAAGAAAGAAAATTGACAACATAAAATCAATATATCTATATTTGCATTCATATATGAGAATTAGAATGTTTATGTACGTCTGTAGCCATATTTTTACACATTTCTGCGTAAAACTCAAATTATTTCATAGGTGGTATATATGAATTTATATACATATGAATTTTTACTGTATATGAGTTTTTCTAACACTCTATTTTTGAGCATATTGATTTAAATTTCCCTACCACAGACATCAGTGGCTCCAACTAGTGCCTGTTCCTATGACAACTCCAATCAAATATCATTAAACTTGAACTGTTGCCAAAAATTCTGCTCCAGAAATTTGGGATAACTGAAATTATGTTATTAGGCTCTTCAAAATTTTGCTGGAACCCAGTCTGGGGTAATTGGAGGGGGGGATAGTTTTGTTCAAATATAGCCAGAGATGTTGGCAAAATTAAGGAAATGGTAAAAACTCTGGCAGAAGACATGAAGAGATTTAGTGAATGGATGGGTTGTTGTTGTGGAAGAGTTCTGCAGAATTCTCCATGAAAAGAATAGAATGGAACTAAGATTCCTAATACTGGTATTGCTGCTTATATGTCCCTGTCAAAAGTAATCCCAGAGCACAGGTCATTTTTTGGAGGATAAATATATAAATCTGTCAAAATAAGACAGATTTTCACTAGAACATAGTAATTCTGGTAACAACAATGCTAAGATGATATATTCAAACTAGGGCAGTCATTTGTGAACATTAAAAAAAGAGGAATGATCCAGGTCAGCATAATTCAAAATGGAGGGCACTCGTGGTCACGTCATTCTAGAAAAATGATGTTTTCATGGTCATTGTCACATTTGTCAACACAGGTAAATAATATAAGGACAGTGGCTACATTATGGTTGGAAATAGCTAAAATTCTTTAAATGCACACCAAGGAAATACTCCAAACATTTTCTTGATAACTGTGACATGTCTGAGAAAATACAGATGTATAGCAAACATATATGATGCGTAACTAGTTTCAAAAGTTGAGCCATGAATTCGACAATAACTCAAGCAAAATAAATGTCATATCCAACAAACAAAGATACAATGGTCAAAATCAAAAATGCAGAGCTGAAGAAAGTAGACAACTACATCTATCTAGGACAACGAATCTCAATCAAATCATCAAAAGAAGGAGAAACCAAGCAAAGAATTACACTCAATTGGCAAGCTTTCAGAAGGTCAAGTTCAACTTCAGCAAACAAAAAATCCAATGTCCTAAAAAGAAGGGTCTACAACCAATGCATACTCCTGATAGTTACCTAAGGAGCTAAAACATGGAATCTAACAAAAAAATTGACCCGCAAACTGAAAACCATGCAACAGGCAAAGTAGAGAATCATGTGCGACCCTACATGGAGAAATCATGACAGCACAATATATCAATTAAAAGATAGGAGTCAGAGATATCACAGAAACCATTAGAAATCTTAAATTGATGGACTGGTCATGTTATATGAATGGCAGACAACTGCTGGACATCACAACTTATAATGTGCATCTCAAGAGGTCATATGTGGAATAGTTCCTGACAGAAAGTAAGATAGCGTGACGAAGTAGACAAATTCAGAAAGTGCTGGCTCCAAACAATTAGTAATAGCAAACATAGATAATGTCTTGGAAATATAGATAAATAGAGAATCAGATAAAGCTAATTCACTGATGAAGAAAAGAATCTGAATAATAGATAAGGTATGCAAAGAGATTTTAAGAGAAAATCTGTGTTCAGATTCTATGCAAAATCAATAAACTTGATAGATATAACAGGGAAATTTTTGAAATTTTTTTAATGATTTTGGAGAATTTGAATAATATGTCATTATAACCATTATTTTGATTCTGGTATATGATATGAATACCTAAAATTGACAAAATAATTAAAATGTCAGCTCTGAGTAGATTGGATTTCAAAGAAATTACACTTGGAATTTTTTCCTTTGTCACTGATAGGAATTTTAATTTAGCTAATCCCATATTCTGTGGATGACACTATCTCATTTCAGTGGACTTTTTGGTAAACAATTCATCAAAAGATGGTGATGACATAACTTTTCAGATTTATAAGGTTTTTTCTGCTTTTGTTGTAAAATTTGTTCAGAGCTCCAGCCTGCTCTTTTTTATAGGCTTAAAGGACCAGACACTCAGTACAGAACAGATATTGTCATCCACAAATTCATAGCTTATAGAAATAATTAAAATACAGGAATCCCTTGATATAGCAAGGCCCATCACCCACTCCGGCCCTATTTTTTTAGAATTGTACAACTTGCAATATAAGGCTAGTGGGTGTTGGACCCAAACATTTTTATCTATATCATCACTCACTCACCTTGAAGACCATAGATAGAAACAGAGTTTTATCAAAAGACTTGATATGATCAAAAAATCAAATTTTTTCAATTTTTGATCAGTCAGCATAGCACATAGTGTTTTACACATGATGTCTTTGATTCTGTCATGGAAAGAATACCTTTGTTTGCTGTCAAACTAGGTCAGCACTTGTAGTTAAATTTTTGATTATCTGCAGTTTGGTTATAAAGCTGTTGTTGTCTCATGATGTATCCTGTATTATGTTATCTAACTTCCTGTTCTGTTGAAAGATAAAACAATATCATCTCCGTTTTCAAAATATAAATGGGTTTATTTTAGACCAAACTGCACTCATCAAGAGTATGGAGTAAAACAATTCATTCTACTCTTATATCTAATATGATTATATTATAACTGACTGCCACGTCATTTTGCAAATAAAATAACATGTTGATTCCTTTTTCTTGACAATCAGTAATTTGTTTTTTATTTTATTACTTTATTTAATTGCAGGTACTTAAAATGGAAATGAATTGACACCATATTTTTAAAAAAATTAATTTTTATTTAAAAAAAGATGGTTTAAAATATCTAAAAGTAACTTTGTCATTTTTCACTCTGAGTAAAAATGATCTGATGAATAAATTTCAATCAAATGAAATGTTCTTGTATGTATAAGTCAATTTAAAAAAAAAATATCAAAGCAAAATTTAAAAGCCATAGATACCAATTTTTCAAGTAAATTAATATTCATATCTAACCAGGCTTATTAAATATCAATAAGATATTATATTCAAATCAAATTGTTGAAAGTCTAGTGAGAAGAGATACACATGCATTTGATCTGAAATCAGAATAATTTTATGAATTTGTCACAAAGTAAATAACAATAGTCTTTGAGCAAGAGACTTGAGAACAATAATAGAAAAATGTATCCAATTTATACTTTTATGACATTACATGTTCCATCAAGATTCATTCAAATTTCTGACCAACAGTCAACATTGGCTCAAGAGTATTTCTTTTTACATTCTATTAAGTCTTGAATTTTGAAGAAGTTCATGATTTGATTTTCACTCTTCCAGCAGCAGATAAGTGGTCCTGCTAAGGATTCATTCTAACTTGACATCTGCACTCCAAATTTACTTGGGCGCAGAAGTGTACCAAAATTTTTTATTGGCTGGAGCTGCAGGCCTTTAATTTGCTAGTAAAGTGGGCGTACAGGCTTAATGAGGGAAGAAATCTACAGACAGAAAGAGAATTGGGAAAGTGTGGCATCCCAACTTCCCATCTTTGGTACAGCCCTGCTTAGAAGGAGGAGAAAATCTGATATCAGATTTGGATAAAGTTCTTTATCCGAACTATTTGGCCATTAGCCGTAAAATATACATGCCAGTATATAAGATAGACATTTAATGAAAAAAAATGCAATGATTACTTTGCATTCTTTCTATTATGACAAGGGGGCTACCTACTGAAGCTCAATACGGACAGTTATGGGGGCTTGGATAAGATGCAATGAGCGATAGTCCTCCAAATATCTTTGTTAATCATCCATCTTATAGTCTGGCATCTGCAGTATGTGAAATGAATATGAACTTTGCAAGCAGTGAATCCAATCCTTGTAAGAGGTTAATCGACTGATTGACTAAATTTGATGATGGTTCACTGCTCATGCTGATCCAGCATATTATGTGTCTATGAGAAGAGGTTATGCAATTAGTTGGATCAAGAAGATAAGGGGAATGTCAATTAGGAGTGCAGTCAGAACTCGGCTGAGTCGCTGGCTTAGTGAAGCTATAATTCAGATGATGCTTAGGACTAAATTTTGGTGAGCTGCTTTAACTACATCTTTACTCTTAATGTTTTGTTTGTTGGTGGGACACAGAGCCAAGAGATATGGGGTTTCATCTCCAGAAACATATTTTTTTGGGGAAAAGATACTACTGAACTCGTTTTTGTGGAAGATTCTGACATTTCAAACAGTGAGTAGGAGACATTTCTCAAAGCAAAATTGTTACTTTCAAGTTAATGAGTCCATTCTTACAGAGAGAGAAATGAAAAAAAAAATCACCCTGTTCATTATGCAAGTAGATTCATGCAAAAAAAAATTTGATTTCGATCTCTACGCATAAAATTTTTCTCAATTTATGTAATCAGTATATTGTCTATAACTTTGTTTAATTGGTCAAAGAAGAGGGCTCCCAATTTCCAGATGAATTATAAACCTGAAGAAGGCAACAGAACGATTTGTCTAAAATGTTGTGGTAACAACACAAAATAGGAGAAGAATTGTTTGAATGAAGCTTGGAATATTGTGTAGTTAGAGTTGTGCATATTTGCATTATGAGAATAAATAAAACAGATATTCGTCTTATCTGAGCTCAAAGTTATCTTTATTTGTATTCCTTATAATATTTAGTTATAGGAATTTATGATTTGATTTTGATTCTTGCAAGAGCAAGATTCTATCAGTCAGAAAAGAGAAGAAAATACATTAATTGGACATGTATAAAACTTTTTGAACTTTTGAAAATCCTTGAAGAATGCAAATTGAAGGAAAAGGGTTGAGTATTTTCTTGGCATAAACACTGCAAGAGTTCCTGCCAGAAGTAGAGATGCCATTGTTGCAGAAGAAACTCAACTATGCCAAGTGGAGATAGACTCACTATAAGGCTAATTACTTTCTGTATCTTCTGGTACAATCATGGTAAATATGATAATGGTCACTGTGGCCACTTAGACTGGGCATTGCTTTCAATGGAGCCGCAAGATGAATTGGCAGAAACTGATCATCTTTACTGTTGTTTCCTTGGCCAGAACAGCCTTGACCTGTTCACTGCCAAGTATATATTTTAACGTTATAGCTCCAGTGCCAGGTTTTTCTTGTAAAATTGTTGAAGATCTTCATCGCATGTTTAATATGGTTTTATGTTCATACAAATCAGCAAATATGCACAAAAGAACATCTAATAAATTCAAAATATAGATGAATGCATTTAAGAAAAAGAGGAATAATGCACTATCGTAAGACAAATTATTTTGTTGATGGCAAGATAGGCATTCGAAAGAACAGAGCATTTTTGAGACTCCGATTTATTATACATGTATGCAAATCTCAGATCCGCATTTGTAGATTTTATATACATTGATCGATTTCATGTTGTATAACATGCATCTTTAAATCGGATTCAGCACCTTAAAAAGTAACTGCGTGTTTTATGCGGAGGGAAATTTTGGGCAGCATTCAAAGCAGGCATGCATTGCTTTACCATGGCAGTAGAATTTTCTATGAGTGAAATGAATTTAGTAATGAATTTTCAGGATTCAAAGTTATTGATTATTGTGAACTTCCATACACATGAAAGTGTATCAATAAGTCTGCAGCCTGATATATAGTTATTTGATAAAGTTTGATCTGAAATTTTTGCTGTGTAATGTTTGATTTATATGATTAATATTTTCAACTGGATTGAGTGCAGTAAAAATGAAGGACATTATGCTTGAAGATAAATATCTATCTTGTAAAATTAATGTTTTTTTTATCATTAAACTATGAGCTTATTGATAAATCATCACATAGTGTTTTTTTCTCTGAGGTTTGAATTTTATATTTTTTTGTATTTCCTATTAAAGTGTTTCAACTGTTTTGATTTTATTCAGCTAAAGAAATTTGAAAGCATACCCATCATCATCAGTCTTTTAGCATCTGTCATTGGACATAGATCTTCCCCAAGATTTGCCAGACCTCCTTATCATGGGCATTGCAGAGCCAATTCTTTCTCAATTTATACAGCTTGTCATGTCATCTCACTTTCTGTCGGCCATAGTTTCACATAGGATCTCTGGAGAACTATGTTGTGAGATCTGATGTCCAGGGGTTGTCTGCCATTCTTGCAACATGTCTAGCCCATTGCCATTATAGTTCTTTAACAGTTTCTATGATGTCTTGGACTCCTGCGTTTTCTCTGATATACTGTGCTGTCTTTTATTCTCTCCATGTGAGGTTGATCATGATTTTCTTTTGTGCATGTTGCATGGTTCTCAGAAGGTGGGAAATATGATAAGCTCTATTTTAATATCTTATAGCAGTTGGATGATTTGCTGATAGAGAATTTGCTTACTTAATAATCAATTAACATAGTTTATGTAGGTACATCAGTAGTGCAAAGCCTAATGATGAAAAAAGCATTTATTTTGTACAAATATTCCATGCTTTTTCCATCATTATTGATGTACTTATGTATATTAATATCATTATACTACAAAAAATAAGAAGCAACCAACAATTGTACAAAACTACCCACGTGAAAAAAAGGAATCATATCATTATAACACATTCTTTAAGTGGAAAATGATTTGTTCTTTTACTTCAAGGGCCAAAAATAGTCAAAAGGAAATAAGCTGATAAAAAAAAAAGGAAAAAAAAAAGAAACGAACATATTTTTAGCTTCTTTTATTTTCTTTGAGCACTTATGTTATTCTTATCAGACAGAGATGATAGATTATAAAGTTCAGCATTCATTGTACAGAATCAAATCACTGAGAGGGTATGGAAGAAAGTAATAGCCACTTGTCGGATCTGCAGGGCTATTAGAGACACAATGTATGTGAACAATAGGTCATTTCCCCTGGTATTATCTCTTGCATGTCTATCATTTGAATCAACTTTATCACTTTCCATAATTGTGGCAGCCATCTTGTAACAGAAAGGTGAGACAAAAAGGAGTGAAAAATATGAGGGGAAAATGGAATCTTTATATTTCCTATTATTATTTATTTTGTAATTTTGATCGGCTGCTATTTTAGGTATTTTTTTCTATGTGTTCGTCCTAGTCATTTTTTTACTTCTTTTCTTCATACTTTTGGCTCTTAACATTTTCTCTCTGTTTTATTTTAGCCTTACCTTATATCTAGTAATCAACTCTTTTTAGTCTGTCTGTACTCATCCAGAGCATTTTGAGCACACAATTTACAGGACTATCTTTTCATGAGATTTTAAAAGTAGACCAGAGAAATGTTTTCTGTTTTGAAGTTTGTATACTTTTTCTTTTCAGCCAAATTTATCTCTTAGTACACTATGAATGTCATTCAAGTAAAATGAAATTCAATCAATTAATATGCACCTATGATAGAGAAAGGTGGCGAATCCTGGGGAAGATCCAAGTCCAATGACGGACGTTAGGAGACTGATGATGATGATGCTAATCAGGCAATACAAGGTTTGCTTTCATGTGTGTGTGTGTATGTGGTGTGTGTGTGTGAGAGAGAGAGAGAGGTTTGTAACAAATCTAAACTTCTATTCCTTATTTCTTCTAATTGTTCTATGTAAAGACTATTGGCCAAGACATGAACTTGATGAATACTCTGTGAATATGGTGAACATCAAGAGAGAAGTAAGTGACAAGATAAGGTAAAGATGTAGAAATTAGCTCGGACAGCAGCACCTGTTTGTCTGGTGAAGTTGCAAATGTGGACCACAGAGATTAATTGTGTTTGACAATAATAAGCGAAGAGGTGTAGATGGATCAGAAAGGACCACATGTAAATATGCGTTGACACTCGTGGAGATAACAGTTTTTAAGATTGTGGGGTTTGTTTCGGGAAGCTATAAAAGAGGCCCACTTCTGTCTCGGAGACCTCTCTTGGGTGCAAGCTTGGATGAAGTGTATGGAGGTCCCAAGGTGCCCAGTCAACAGAGAACCTTTCTTGACTTCGCTGATGTAGTCAAAAGGAGAGTGTAGTGATATGTTTGGCATCCGTTTGGCTGCATGAGCTGCCGGAAAGGAGTCAAAGTTGGCATGAAGCCATTATTAGAGGGCTCCATTCTCTAGTTATAAATCTGTATTGTCTATCTTCGAGACTGTTTGCCCACAACGACTCAAGAGCCCATTCTATGCTTCTATCTACTCATTGCAGGGGGTAGAAATGTATTCAAACTTTTCCCCAAGGGTATTGATATGAAGTGAATTGAAACTGTCTTAGCTGGAGTTTGAACTTATTTCATTGATTCCATTCTCCATGCTGTAACCTGTTAGGTTGCTAGCACCTAACCCAAAAGAGAAACAATGCAAATAACCACATCTTCACTAAAGCAATTCATGTCTTATCATTTTTATAGAAGCTAAACAAGTATCCTCAAAAGAGAGGAAACAGACTGGATAATATTATTCCAATCTGGTAATGTTTTTTAATGATTTCTCTTAATTATATTCAAGATATGTTTGCAAAATTTAATACCAAATTTTCAGAAGAAAAATGATCATGATTGTGCAGATACTCCTTTTCACATTTTATGTATTCAAATCATTACCATACATATTAGTATCATTGTATTATACTAGCTGGAGTACCTGGCATTGCCTACTAAGAAAAAGCCCCCCCCCCCCAATTAATTTTTTTTCTTGCAAAATTCAACCTAAAAAAGTGAAATGTAGGTAAATTAAGGTCTGTTGATTTTGAATATACCTTTGTTTCTCCTCTGTGATGCATAGTTCTCAACACAAAATTACAAACACACATACATACTTTACTACTCTGAAATATAGATTATTATCATTAGGTAATATAAAGTAAAGAGCTGCCAACAATTCTATCGATAAAATTGCTTCAATTTTAAACTAATCATTTCAGCACTGATTATTTTACACACCATTAAAAAAATTGATAATGTGAGTATTCTCTGAAATTGTTGAATGAAGATAAAGATAAATAAAATTCATCATAAAATCAATTATAAAATTCAAAAATTCAGTATTTATAGATGTTGTTGAAAGATATTGACTTGGCAAGATGTTCCATTCATGTCAGTTAATATTAAATCAAATTATTTCAAGTTTTGCAGATGATAAAAAAATCAATTGTAATTCCTCACAGAATCATACCTATATGATTTTTGAAAGTGATTTTAAATATACACAGCACTTGTTAAAAACCACAAGCTTGTTTCAAACTATGAATACAGACTTCTATCAAAATAGACTGAGTTTTACACACTATTATCCAGAGATTTATTTAGATTCTTGTCCTCATTCTGGTTGTTTATATACATAATATTTCAGATGTTGTACCCTCCTGTTTCCTCAGGTATTCATTGTATTCGATATGTCCTGAGTATACACAGAGGGATAAGAACAGTTTGAACCTTGTTAAATCTAAACAAAATAAGCTAAAACTCTCACAAAGTTCATAAATCATTAGCAACATTTGTGCCAATTCAATAAATCAGTCTACAGATCACAGAAATGTGTGATGAAATAGACACTGACCTATCATGAGGAGTGATTCAATACTTTACTTTTATATAATCAAGGTTGTACATAACGTAGATGGCAGACTACGAGAAAAATAGCTTACAAAAATATTTTGGGGACTACTGTTCACTGCAACTCATCCAAGCCCTACAAGTGTCCAGCATCAGTTATGGTAGCAAGCAGACTTATAAAGGGATGGAGTTGCTAGCCCCATGGCCAACACAACTCCTTTACCTTGGCTTGAGCATCAGCCAAGATACAGGTTTTTTCAAACTTTCTCTTAGATGGACTCCGTTGCTATTTACCCATAAATATGGATGAGGGCGGAGAAGTGGATTCACGCCTTTCTCAAGGACCTTTGTCTGAAGTGAACACATACAGCAGCGGCTGAAACTTCGACTCTGTTCATCAGTTTAGGTTTCCAAGCGAGTAAATGTTATGCAACTCTGCATGTCTTTAGTTAAATTACTGCTCCACTTTTTTTTCTTTTTTTTTTTTTAAAAACACTTTAACTTTCATTGATTGATTAATTCCTTGGACATTCATGAAAGTTTCCTGGCAAATTCATGATGTGAGAGCTGGATTTTATGGGTTTCCTTCTTGGAAGAGGATAGGGTTCAATCTGAGTTGCCAGCTCGTTGGCTAAAAGCAAACTGTGTACAGGCCATAAGGTTAACTGATGGAGAGGAGGACGCTAATGCACTTGCGTGGTAATTCACTCCGTTGCCACAACCAGGTTTCTTTCGTGTTCCAATCGAAAGCAATTTACTGGGCCTTCATGTCAATAGAAATTTTCTGTGCATTAGAAAATCAAACAAATGGCAGATGTAGCAAATAGATTTGGAAAGTGGGAGGAAGATACATATGCGCTTAGGTAAAGAGAAGAGGAGAAAATGGAAGAATTCATTCATGTGCAAGTGTATATATGTATAAACAGGTTGGCAGGCAGACTATATATATATATATATATATATATATATTACATACATGCATATATACGTATATGCATACATGTACATATAGATACATACATATACATATATATGTACATAAAGAGGTAGAGAGAAAGATAGATGGATACATACACACATATGTATATATAAATACATACGTACACATGCCCATATATATATATATATATATATATATATATATATATGATGATTGGATGAACAAGTTATATTGAACGCAATAGTGAGAACTTTTTATAAATAATCAGGAAAGACAGATTGGGTGAATAGGTATTTATTCACGGACATTTTGTAGAGAATGAGCCTACATCATCAGCAAGATAGGCCTATCTTGCTGATAATGTTGTCTCATTCCCTATGAAATATATATATATATATATATATAGAGAGAGAGAGAGAGATTTAGGTATATCATAATGAAATGAAAATTTAATATTGGTGTGTATATATAAATATATATATATATATATATATATATGTGTATATGCATACACAAAATTTTGAGACATAACATCCATCTTTTGAATTTTCCTCTTCACCTTTCAATTGTTACTTTCATCAACATAAATATATATACTATGTATATATATATATATATCACTTATATATGATCTGTGTGTATATATATATATATATATATATGTATATATACATATATATGTACACACAGATTATATATATATATATATATATATATATATATATATATATATATATATATGTAATTGAAAAATTGATATATGATCCGACAGAAAGATTATAAATCGCTTCATATTATATTGAAATTCATTTGAAATGATCTTCCATTATCACACATTGGTCTAGGCCAAATGATATATTCATTATGTAATAATGGAAGATCATTTCAAGAAAGTTTCAATATAATATATGGCAATTTATAATATACATACACACACATATATATATACATATATATATATATATATATATATATATATATATATATATATATATTACATAAGACACGACGAACAATTTTGTAGCCTAACACAGTTATTAGCTGAATTTTTACCTGAAATTTCCACTGTATAGTGTTCAATCAATGTGATTGATATACACAACTTGATGAAGTGTATTGGCAGCAAGAAAATTATGTCAAAATAAAATTTTTGTCGTATGAATTGAATACTTATTGATGCACCGATGCATATATGTATATATATGTGTGTGTGTGTGTGTATATGAGTATGCATCAGACTTGTAAATGTAACAATATATTTTTAACAATGTACAAATATGTGTATATTCAAGAAGGGTGGGAGCAGAAATTAAAAAATCAAGTCAGGAAAAAGATGTCTAAAACCAGAAAAGAAATCTGGGTTGAAATGATATAATATGTAGCATTCATACACATACACACACAGATATATGTATATGAGTAAAGGGGATGGTGAGCTGCTGGGGAAAAAAGTGTGGTGGTTAAAGGAAGAGCATCATGGAAAAAGTATCTCTAAATTAGGGTGAGTGAATTGAAGTAAATAAAATCAAGAAAAACGGGTATAGCAAGTATATACATCAATCTTTATCTTGAATAGTGCAAATTTGGACGTAGTACTCTTATGGTATTACTGAGCAAATTGATGTAACCGAGTAAGAGCTGGAAAAATACATTAAATCATAATACTACCAAGAACAGTGCGGTTTTGAACAATGTGGATAATTAGGGAACAAATTAACCGCACTATTCAAGGTGAACTTGTATATGTATACATATATATATATGTGTCTTTGCATGTGTATGTGTGTGGGCACATGTATTTGAAGGAGACAAAAGAAAAAGATGGAGGAAAGAGAATAAGCAATGACTTGAGTAACTAAGTGAGAGTTTCTGAGAAGAGCGATTTGAGCGTGTGTATAAAGAATCTGAGTATATGAATCTGCACCTATAATTTCAAAATAAATGCAAATATATATATATATATATATATATAGATAGATGGATGGATAGATAGATAGATGCACATGCACGTGTACATATACATATATTCATAAATTATGCCTATTGATAAAAAATATATATATATACATATACACATGAACATATATATATATATATATATATATATATCAGCAATTATGAAATTGCAATCAAATTTTGAACATTAAAAGATAAAAAGAATTCCTGAAAACACATTTGTATATGATATATATTTGATTAACAAATGAGAATGTTTACTTGATACCATTTGATCTTTCTTTCACCGTGTGATGAAAACAAGGAAATTCAGGAAAAAGAGAAAATTAAAGGAACAGAAACGTAAAGAGAGGGACAGAACAAGAGGAAGGTGAATGAAAAAAGATGGGAAGAATGGAAGATGAAAACAAAGAAATGATAGTGAAAGAGAGAAATAAGAATGATGCAGAGACAGAAAGGGTGGAGAGGAAGAAAAGGTGGTGAAGAGAAAAAAGTCTTTTTATTTTTTTCAATATAAAGGTTACCCCCAAAATGTGAGAACAGGTGGGTAAATAATTATCCATCAATAAAACATGATACTTCACACTTAAGTAAAGAAAAGACCGGGAGGCTTTAATGAAACTCGAAAAACCTAAGAGCATAGGAAAATAGTCGATAAAGATCTGGAGGAATTTTTTAAAAAGCCAATAAAACCAGTATGTGAATAATGGACTGAAGAAGTACCGATACACACTGAGAGAGATAAAAGAAGAGAAAATGCTGGAAAGAGTCTAGAAAAGATATAAAGATAAACCTTAAATTGTATCCTCTTCAGAAGTCAAATATTTCCATGCATGTCCTCTCAAGCAGAGCACACAGGAAATGGACCTTGACAGACAAGTAAAGATATCAATTTCAGGCTACGCTGTTTAATACACACAAACTTACATACGTATGATTGACTATCTATGAGTGTACACGAGTCTGAATATACAGACAATATATGTGGGTTACCTAAAACAGATAACTTTCCTGTGTATGTGCGTGCTTTTGTGTGTATATGATTGTATGCAAACAGTGTACACACCACCAACAAATCTGAGTGAGTGAAGGGATATAAAAATGTTCCAGGATAAATCTGAAAGGCTTTTAAAGGGATAGGATGACTGAACCAATTTTACCAAAGCTAAATCTTTACACTTCTGAAGACTGTGTTTGCAGCCTTCTGATCAAATCTTGACTAGAGTGAAACATCAAAAAATCTAATGACAACATTCCATTGAATTTGGAAGATACCTAGTGGAAGCAGACTTGTTTACATACCTAACTTATTGTCATAGACAATAACCCAAACTAAATACAACACTGATTCAATTATAACCACAGTGTAATGATTTTAGTGACTTGGATAACTTTTAAACCCTTTCTACTGTTCAAATGCTGTGATGTTTTCCAACCAATTTACAGACAGAGAATTTTTATTATAAGCTCATATGGAAAGAAAAAAAAAATATGGAAAAGATACAAAACAATTAGGTCCCACTGGCAGAGTTTGTTCACCCGTATGTGCATGCATTAGTATGGTGACCGAAATGCTCACCTTCGATCTCAAATAACAAATTGGGAACACTGGTGGATTAAGCCCTTCACATGACCAAAATGAGATACAAACAGAGACGGCCAAAACTCATCTTGTGTGAAAAAAAAATATTAAAAACTGGTCACATAACCACACATCTGATTTATCAACCAATCAGAGGTCCAGCCAAACATCTTCAGACACTCTTAGCTGGGAGCCACTCTTTCCTGATAAATATGGCCGACCAAAGCCAGTTCGCCTTCTGAGAGATGACTGTTAGCTCACAACATATTGTACTTGTGCTTTTTCACTTCACACTTCATATTTATACACAGATACAAACATATAGGCTCATATTAACTGGAATGATCAAGTATATCCACATTTTTATATTTCACTCACAAACTTAGGCTCAAGGCATTTCCAGTACTGGACATTTAAACTTTGAACTTTCCTATTACTCTCAACTTGTATTGTTGAAAAGCGGAGATGGTGGGTGTGTGAGATAGGTTAGTTTGAAAAATGAAATCTTCTCATGGTTGAAAAAAAGGTCAAGAAAAAGGTGAAGAAATAGAAATTCATCTTGTTAGTGCAGACACTATGTTGCCATGATAGTCATAAAAGTATTGAGAAGAATAGATTTGTAGATAAGCCGTAAAATTGTTTAAAAGTTTTGAAAACGGAATCCTTATTTTTGATTGGCTAGGAATGCTGTGGGAAGGAGAGATTTTTAGTCAGTGTAAAAAATTCACTTGGCATCTATTCACCCAGACTATATAGTCACCCTTATCAGCTGTTAAAGTGATATGAAAAGGGAGAGAGCAAGAAAAGAAAAGGGAAGGAGGGAGTGACAGTCTTTGAAAAAGTCATGTGGTAGTTGAATATGATAGTAGTAGTGGTGATTCGTTAAGAGATTTTTTGCTTGGTTAAGAAGTAGCTAGCAAGCGAGGATGAGAGAAAGTTAAATTTTGTGAAATATTGATGCACATTTAAGTGTGCAGCTAATGCCTGCAAAGTATTTGGGGCATAAAATCGAGTTGGTGCTTTGATATATTTATGGCTATTTGCACGGATGCACTTGTTTTCTGACCAACAATGCTGACAGGAGAAACCCAGGTTGATAGTTTATCTCTCTCTTCCTGAATTAATTTCTCCCACCTCAATTTCTGTCACTTTCATTTGACTGTCTGGATTTAATTAGGGGTTGCTCGGAGATTCACTCAGCGCAGGTAAATGCAAATACCTGTAACCTAAATGATACAGAATATCTAATAATATGTGTTTGAATGAGCTTTTCAATTCATTTGAATATTTCTTTGTAAAAATCTGTGCCCATATAAAATCAATCTTTCATCCATGTTTTTGAAATGTTATAAAATATTATTTACTTGTTACTATACAAGTCCTTTTGTTCATTCACAACTGATTTTGAAACTGATTATTCCAGCAACATTCCTTAATTACCTGTGCTAGACTCTATTTCAACGTCATTTGTCTTATAACGTTACACTTTCTTTCACAGTGTAAACAACTTTTCACTCACGAATGTCTCCTTATACAAAGGACACATCAAGAATGACAGATCATTTTGATGAAATTTCATACAAATTTTGGGCATTTCCTTCATGTCACTTTTGTGTCAAAGAGGTGTAGAGGTAATTATCAGCAACATATAAGAAAAGATGGAAATATGCCTACGTACAGTTATTGTATATGGTTGTGTAAACTTGACGACATCTGTGTGTGTAATCGTATTCACAGATACGCACGTAGGAGTTCTGATATTTCTCTATCAATTGCAGAAAATGGATTTTTAAAAAAAAAATTTAATAATTGGTACTCTATCTTAGAATTGAGGAAGCTATGGAATATGAAGGTGCATTGTTCATGCTGTATCGAATGGTGTTAAGAAACAAAAGAGTCAAGATAGGATGAACCGGAGATTCAAAGTAGGATTAGCATGATAGAGATTTTAAAAGAACTTGCCAAGTACTGCATCTATTATCTATAAAATTTTCCTTGGGGAAATATAATGTTTAATAAGTAAAATAATTTTAATACTACATCAAAATGTAAACCGTAAAGTATCTAAATTATGATAGTGAAAAAAAGGTGAGATAGATGTCATATGACTTGTGACTTACTGTATTACAATAAATCAGGATGAGTTTGGTTAGAAGTGGTGAATGGCTTGATAGGCTGCAACCCAAGGCCTGGCAGTCATGGGAGTCCACCAAAAATATGCACAAAAAATAGTAAATAGTAATGATTAAGCAAAAGTATTTACACATATACCTTGCCTCCACTAAGTAATCTGTTCCTAATGATAGTTTATTCAATGTGAGTGTGTAAAATGAGGAGTAATTATTCATAGAAAACAATGCATTAAGTATGGTTATATTTTGAAGCTGAAAAAACTATTAATAAAATCTTTCAATCACCCCAAACAAATCTACACCATGGCTTGGAAAGATGAGGGGTACTGGAAGGGCAAGAAAAGAAGGGATAGAAGAAAGGAAAGGAAGAAATAGAGAGACAGAAAAAAAGGGGAAGAAAAAAAAGGGAAGGTGAGAAAACAAGAGGGAAGTAAAGAAAAAAAGTAAGATTAGAAAAAAACAGGAACAAAGAGAAAAGGGAAATAAAATAGAAATGAAAAATTACATGCCTTGTTGGTTGTTGTTGCCATGCCAGGAACGCTCTCACGCTACAAGATTTCTCATTATGAGGTAGCTGAACCAGTGTTGCCAACTTGAGAATTTTTTTGATTTAGTACGATGAAAAACATTAAAAAAATAAAATTTCGGTTTCATTGCATTTTGTTTTTTCTGATTTAGGGTAAGGTGGCAAGTCTGTCCGGCTTTTGCACACTCTGTCTCCCATCTGACGTCACCTCTCACCAGATGTTAATTTGTCCTTCTTTTTGGGATCAACTACACATAATAAAAATACGTTAACGGTTGTTAATTGTTAAATTAATGTGTTCTATGTTGTTGCTGTTGTCAACACTTTTGATGAGCCACTGGTTGAGAACCTAGGGTTCACAGACCCCCAAGTCAGGAACTCGGAGTCCACAAACCCTCAGGTTAGGGAAAATGCTGTGTCATATGTGTATGGCTCAGAAAATGGTAATCTACCCTTGGATATCAGGATCACCTCATAGGAAAGAGTTGTTAGGGTCACTTTAACAAAAAGACTCAGAATTACTGTAGAACAAGGCTGTCCATCATTGCAGAAATTCCTCTTTATTTTACTCTGTATGAAGAGCATATTTCAAAAAAGATACTTCATAACCTCAAGATTTTAATTGGATGCTCAACTTCTTCGTCTTTTCTCTATCCAGGTCAGTATGTCAGAGCAAGATATCTGAAAATGATTGTATACTTTGGATTTGTCTTGCTGTCTCAGACTCTAGAATTCAATTGGGATTTAAGCAGATCAATAGCGTCAGAGATACTGACTTCAGGTTTTGAGAATTAAGTAGAAAAGACATATACACACACAAATTAGCATCATTTATTGCTAGACGTTATTTGCATATATAAAAGACTGATGTTATTCTATAAATGATTTACATTCAGTATTAAGTGTGGAAATGATTTGAATTGGAGAGAATCAAAATGGTTCTGTTTAGTTCAACTTATTATCTAAATAAACAAGGCTGAAAGGAAAAAAAGTTAATTTGAAAAGAAAGTTCAAGCAAGGTTAGGTTTATTCTGTGAACAAATATTTTTTTTTGTGAAAGAAGAAAAATGTAAAATAAGAGTTTTAATGATTTAAGGAATAATTTAAAAAAATTCAATATGAAAACACATAGAGATCAATAGCAGGTATCCGGTCCATTTTTCACTAGTCAATTGGTTGTCTGTCAGTTTATCAGTAAGACAATTTGTCATCAATTCCAAGAAGTGATCAAAATTGAAATACTAAAATTAAAATCTAATACATTAGAAATTGAAATATTCAAATTTAATATTATGCGCAACTGCCTTTAACAAATTGAAAAATTAGATTAGAATTAGATAAAAACTAAAGCTAAAGCTAAAACTTAAATTTAGCACATTACACATCAAAATATTAAAACTTATGATTATGTGCAACTGATTTTAAAAAATTAACTTTTTGTTCACAAAGTTTGTGTGGAGTCAAGCTTTGCAACTCTATTTTCAAACCCCCAATATATATAAATCCATCAGCATTCTGTTTATTTTTTGTACAAATATAATTATCTTTATCTATATCAAATTTTCACGGTTGTAGCCCCAAAAATGTGAACAAGAGTGCCTGGAGACACACAACTATTTTTTCTTTTCTGTGAAATGATCAGCTTTCAGGGGTTCATGTTAATGGTTAGGAATCTTGAATAAATATAATGTTTGAAGGCTATATTCAAACATGCCAAAATGTCATAAGATCATTTGTCCAATGAATATTATTCAAACCAATAAATGCAAACAATTTATAGCTGACAACAGAGACAAATTTTCTTACTGACTTATTAATTCCATGACAAATTGACTGGCAAAAATTTGGCCAAGTATTCAATAGCGTTTGTTATTAGAGCCAAATAGGAATTGAAGCAACTGGTTAACAAACCAATGTGTATTCAAGTAACCTAATATGAATGATTTTCTTTGAGATTAGTATAGACTTTCTTTATATATATGATTAATGATTTACTAAATAAGCGATATTATGGGATTAAAAAAAAAACGTTCCAAGAGGTATATTCTCATTTTTTCCAAGATGGACAACAATATGGGAATATGAAATATCTTTGGCATTGGAGATGGTGGGAGTAGATAGCCTGGGGTATTTTCCATGACTTCACATCCAGTTAAAAATTCATTTTATCTTTCATAAAGCTCCACATTATTGAAGTTATTTTTATCAACTAGGTTATATCTTCCAAGTTGTCTTCTTTAACTTTTCTTTTACCAAAAACCACGGGGAATGAAAGACTTGCTGTAGGCTTAAATAGTTTCACAACAAGAATTCAGTCTAAGTACAAAATTAACAGAGCAACTGAAAGCATTTACATTTTAATCAGACACACCCTCCCCTCCTTTGCACAGAAAACAAAAAGTATAAAAACATCTGTTTCTATATAATTTTTTCATGAAAAAGTTTCTGCTGAGTTTTAATAAAATGTTTTTCAAAGACCAAGGATTAGTTTGTGCTAGAGGCTGACTGAATAGTTCTCTTACTTTCTCTTTTACTAAATCTTTCAGTCAGTCTTTTGCTTCACAAATTCAAATATGAGAGTGAAAAAAGATCTCACTTGCACACATGTGGAGAACATAATCTGTACAAAGAATCTTTTGAAAAGATAGATTTAATAACTTCTGAAGCCATGGGG
Organism: Thysanoteuthis rhombus; assembly: GCA_963457665.1. Taxonomy (NCBI): domain Eukaryota; kingdom Metazoa; phylum Mollusca; class Cephalopoda; order Oegopsida; family Thysanoteuthidae; genus Thysanoteuthis; species Thysanoteuthis major. Next base: position 35,874,907 of record OY735199.1, on the reverse strand, counting down.
TGTAATATTTACATTGAACTTATTGGTGGATAAGAGACTGGAAACATACATCTACGTGACTTACAAATTTAATTTTTTCTTCCAAAGGAAGTCTTAATACAACTGAAGCTTTAATTTTACTTCCAATATGAGTGACTCTCCATTTGCACAAAGACACAGAATAAAAAACTTATCTGAACATTTATTTAGCACACTCGTGGTTTTTTTTCTTTATTAATTTATGTCATTATATTCATAAATAAAAATAGCAAAATGTCTCAAAGACTTGAAAAATGGTATTCCAAATTTCCCTTGTTGATTCAAAGATTACTTTTGTGTCACAAGTTGATGTTTACATTGAAGAAGAGATAAAAACAAGAGTAATCATGTGAAATATGAAAATTATAATCATAATTGCAACATTGATTGGAACCTCATGATAATTGTTATTTCAACACTAATAACCTCAGTTCTTGAAAAAGTAAGATGAATATATCCGTACCTCACATGAAATGAATCATCATAGCCTCTGTGTCTACCTGAAATAATCATTTTTACCCCCCCCCCAAAAAAAACAGATTTTTTTATCTAAATTTATCTAATTAATGCCAGCACATGATCTGGTCATCATTGGTCGAAAATCACCTTACAGATGATGCTTAGTTGTGCACTCATGCAAATTTCCAAGGCTGTAGCCCTGAAATGTGAACAGGAATACCTGGTCACACATCTACGTAGACATATACATAGAGATAGACACAGACACTAAGAGAGAAAAATTTGTAGCCCACTAATAATTCTATTTAGTCTGGCCACGGTTTGCACAATGCATTATAACTATTTGATTTTGTGGTAGACAATCAAGGTCAGTGCCAGAGCTGGCACCAAGCTCTAAATGTACAAGGTGGATGCTGAGGGCATTAAAATCTAGGGACAGCACACAAAATTTCTTAATCCAGCAAAAACATGAAAACTTGGTAATAAAGAGAGCAGCGGCCAAGACTGATAATAGCTTTGTTGGAAGAGTTTCATTAAAAGAATGAGAAAATTTTGTCTTACACCTTCTATCTACTGCACCTCCACTTTGTCCTCCATACTCTCCTGTCCCCCAGGTAAAGTCACTCTCAGGACAGAAGGGAATGGTGGTTTGTAAGGAGCAGATGATAGTTTGGGAGAAGGAGGCACATATTGTCGGGCTGGCTCAGGGAGCTGAATGCGTTGGCACTACCCCTGCAGACAACATTATGCTATCTTTAGTTCAAGCATAAATTCAATGCAAAAGGAGAACTTGGCTTAAAGGAGATGGAATTTCATCTTGAAAAAAAAAAAAAAGAAACATTGCTGTCCAATCAACAAACAGTCGATTAAAGTTCTTTTTGGAACCAGCACGCATTCATAAATTGCTGGAATTCAGCTTCATTTACAGTAGTTAGTTTGTTTTCTTTTGATATAACAGCTGATCATGTGGTCAGCTTTTTAACTTATTGCTTTAGTCGATTGTGGTGATTGAACTGCTGCCTAAATTAAATGTTTCCTTCACTCAAGGTGAGTTTATTTACAGTGGCTATATTTTACACACACTCATGGGAGAGGAATCTTTGCGATAGAGAAACAAGAACCTTTACTAAATTTTATTCTGTTCACTCCTACTTTCATGATTTCATGCACAAAATAATCAAGATATTTATCCTTTTGAACATTGTGAGCAGTTTCTACTGTCTATCAAATAAAATTCATTGTTATTGTTATATCCTCAGTTTTATCTTCTTCAATTTTCACATTTGCATATATCTCATTGAAATTGCATCACAGAATAATTACCTCTTTGCATAAAATATCACCTACATTCTACAACTTATTCTATCAGTCTTTCTTTATTTGTTATTTATAATTAGAATTAAAATTGATATAAAAGGAAAGAACTGGTTGATTTAACATTGACATTTATCCTACAATGTATTGAATAAATTTGATTTATTTTGAGTAAGGAATCTCTTTCAAACTCAATACCAAGTAACTAAAAAAAAATGGCAGTTAAAAGAAGGCTTTGTAATTTGTAGATATGTTTGACTCTAAACAGATGCAGTCTAGGTTTTAAGTATATTTATATAAAGGTAGGAGTGGCATAGTGGTTACTGTCACAGAAAACAGAATCAATGAACTTTGTTCGAGTTCATCTTCATCATTATTTGTCAAACATACACCTTCTCCCAGATTTCACCAAACCCCTCTATCATGGGTGTTGTGGAGCCAATACTTTCTAAACTTGTCTAGTTCATCTTGCATATAAATTATCAATATCCATGTTGTGAGTCCTGTTGTCCAGCAGTTGTCTGCCATTCTTGCAATATGACCAGCCAATTGCCATTTGAGTTTTCTAATGATATCCTGGATTCCATCTTCCCTCTAATATACTCTGCCGTTTTGTGATCTTTCCATACAAGATGTTGCATGGTTCTTTGAGGGTCAATATTGATTAAGTCCCACGTTCCAGCTTCATAGGTGACTATTTGTAGATGCTTTTAAAACTAATGAGATTTTCTTGTACTTGAAGGTTGAGCTAGCTCCACCAAAAGCTGGCCATCCTAGGGTGATTCTTTGCTTGATTTCATCTCCTTTTGAGCATTTCATGGAGATCAGTTGCGGTCCAATTTTTCAGGTCTGCATTTTTTATTTGGATTCCAATTTTTGATTTGCTAACATTCGCTTTGCATTAATTCCCAGAGGAAAGACAGGAATCAATCTCTCTCCCAGCTATTTGTAAATATCTGGGCAGTTGGAGCTCTTTAGCTCAGTACGGCAGTCTATCCCAAGTCTGATTGAGAAATGAGGGGATGTGGTCAATCTGGCCATAGAAAAACCAGCAATCGCAACTGAAACATCAAGTAACACCATTGTCCAATATGTCTTAGTGCAGTAGACACCATATCATATCATATCATAAGTAGTAATGCTGGTCTTTGTTAACTAGAAAAGATTTTTAAAATGTAGGATAAGTTTCTTAAATGCTATTCTCTTGGCAATGAACATAATTTCATGTGCGAGCAAGTAATACTCCAATAGAAAGGTTGAAAGTCCTAAATGATAGCCTTACTAAGAAATTAGATGGGAGGTGACATGTCTCCATTCCTCGAATATATTGATGTATCAATCTGCATACATACATAAGCTTATTTAATAAAACAGCTTGTATGTTTGGGGGGTGAGAGGGGGTGAGAGAGAGAGAGAGAGAGAGAGAGAGAGAGAGAGAGAGAGAGAGAAAGTGAGAGTAACAGGGTGAGAGAGAGAGAGGGAGTGAGAGTAACATTTTTTTGAAAATTCTCTTTCTGCTACTTTTGTTCCTCTTGGTTAATTTCCATTTTTTTCACCCTTTGCATTTATCAAAGACTTTGTAGGCAGCACATAGAATCTTTCCAACCATCAGAAGAAAACTTTCAGTGTTATCTTCATAAAATGAATTAAATATTCAAGTACTTTAATTCTTCGTATAAGCTTCGACATGGAAGACCGTAAATATAACTGTAAATATTATTGTACGTTGCACTTGTAAGTGGTAAGGATGTAGGCCTCGTAGATTATCTCATGCAGTGATCTAAATTGAACCCTCCCATCGGGTATAATGTATTAGCTTACTAATCAGTCATTTAGTGTACGTAAGAATATAATTGTTTTCCTATTTTTTTCAAACATACTTTTTTTTAATGCAGTGATCTAAAATGAAACCTCAACGGGGTATATTCTATTATCTTTGTATATCTTTTTTCATTTTCCCGAAACATTATCCTACATCTGTTACGTGAACTCAAGACAGATTTATTTTTAGTATTGAAGATAACTGCAGCAAGAGCAATACTCACTGCCTTATGTATCCCAAGGAAAATTCTTGATATATTATCTTTTTATTAAAAATGAAAAGAGGAAAATTAGATTAATAATCCTGGTATAGCCGAGTGCAAATTCAACATTTTGTTTTATACAGTTAACTCTTGAATATTTGTTTGATTTAGGACATCATTTGGTGCAATCGGTAAAAACAATTAATGGTGCAACCTTGCCTTAGGTGTTTGCAGCCACACAATTTACATGTGTGTCGAGTGGTACATGGCATATTGCCTCTAATGCACATTTGCGTTGATTCCACAGTTTTATTTAAAGCAATAAGAATGGCTACAGCAATGCACTTGACTCAGTCTCTGTCTTATCATGTTTATTTTGTTGCACTGTATATTGCATCATCCAAGATAGCAGTGAATGTGTTGGGTCAGATGTATCTGTGTAGTACAGCTAACTGCCAGTGATTATATAAAATGGTTAAATAAAGACAGTTCGCAACGGGTCAAATGAGAAAGAAAAAGAGAGAATGAATGCTTGAGAATTAAGTGCTGATTATGTTTTTATTTTGTGATAATCAAGTCAGGAAGAAATAATGGTATTCTAAAATAAACAATAAAGTAAAGAAAACAGAATTAATATGAGATCTTTAATAGGGATGGGAAAAGGAGATAAATAGGTTAGGCGGGAGGAAGATATACAGGCAAAAGTAAAGATATATAGAAATGAATGGAAGCAGTCAAGAGGGTAGCCAGTAACTGATCAGTAGTAAAACAATAATATTTGAGTATTCTGTTTTTGCAAAATTACTGAGGAGGAACGTTTAGTTTATTTACAGTCATATAATTAAAAAAAAAATCTTATCACAAAATTTTTATTCTTCGAATTATGCTTTCTTTCTTTAAAAAAAAAAAAAATGTTTTGTAGTATCATTATCAGTCTTTTATTGTCTGTTATTGGGCAGACTTTCCCCAGGATTTGCCACACATCTTCATCATGGGTGTTGAGGAGCTAATACTTTCTGAACTTGTCTAGTTCGTCTCTCCATTTTGTATTCTGCCGGCCTCGGTTTTGCCTGTGGTTCCTGGAATCTATGTTTTGAGTCGTTATATCCATTGGTTGCCTGGCTTTCTAACAACACGGCCAGTCCGTTACCATTTGAGTTTTTTAACAGATTCTATGATGTTGTGGACTCCTGTTTTTTCCAAAATATATTGTGCTGTCTTTTGATCTCTCCAAGTGATATTGAGCAGAATTCTCTACAGTGCACGTGGCATGGTTCTCAGTTTGCGGCTCAGTCTCTTGATGAGGTTCCATATTTCACCTCCATAGGAGACTATCAAGAGGATGCATTGGTTGCATACCCTTCTTTTTAGGATTGATGAGATTTTTTTGTTCTTGAAGGTTGAGCATGCTCTGCCGAAGGTTGCCATCGTACAATGGTTCTTTATTAACCTACTTATAAATGAAAACTTGTACCTTTCAAGAACTGATGTACTCTGCCCTTCTATCATTTTACCCGCTCATTTTATCATCTACTTCACAATCATTCATTTCTAGAAAAACTTTTAATGATTCACCATGGTATTGGGTTGCTATCATATACAATATGAAGAGCAAGCTGCCTTTCAACTGTATAATATTCATCAAGAATTTCCAGTCCCTTCAAAAAAAAAGAAAAATAATTTCAGCTATCTATTTACTTACTAAATTAGCTTTTCCATCCCCAAGTTGACTTTTCTCATATATTTCTGAAAAGATTTTGTTTCATTTTGCCTACTTTCCTCAGTGCCAGACATATAATAAGCTTAATAAGCTACAATTTTGAGCCTCATAATCTGAAGAGGCCTGGACAAATTCCAGAATTTAAAAGGCATATATGTTTTGAAGTTCTATGAGACCTTCTGGCATAACAAAGGCTCTTCAAACTCTGTAGGGCTTCACAAATTCTAAATCTTGCACTGACCCGCATACTCTTCATTTACTCCATTGAGAACTTTTGTCATTTTTCTCAATCAATATGCATCATTTAACCCGGATCTGTTTTAAGCAAAGTCATTTCCATATGTTGTGTGGCTAATCTCTTTCAGTCTTTAATTCATTATTATCTCATTTCTATGTCATTAATTTCTCGATTGCAGTCTTAAAGTATTGATATTTCCTTTTTTATCAGATATTCAAATGAAAACTATGAATTATTAGGAAGAGCAGATTCTCAGTATGATATAAAACTGTCACCATTAGTTTCTACAGGCTGTTCCAATGGAGCTAGAGGATTGAAAATTTCAACACTAACTCCTTATAAGTCTTTTTTCCCCCTAATTCCCATTATAAGTTGTTTTAGTGGTATGGTCCATTTACAATGCTAGTTTATTCTAAACTTATCCTTTAGTTTGTGCCCAATAACATTCACACTTGTCTTTTGAAAATACAAACTTTTTAGTGATCATTGCCAAACAAAAAGCGATGGAAGTAACTTATTCACTGATCAACCCTTTTTCCAATACATTTGATTGATCATCCCCATCGCAATATGCTATTGAAAGGTATTAGTCCTGTAACAGTTTGTATTGGGTGACTAACCAGACCTGCATTAATAAGCTTAATCACACACCTGGTATGATAAACAAATATCAATTACTTATAAGGATTAATATCAACATGAAATTTGAAAGATAAATATATACGTATAAAAAATGCAAGCATTTCATATCGGGTACACTCCAGGAGAAGAGTTGCTCCATAGGAAAAATGAAGAGTGCATCTCAATGCAAATAAAATCAATGTACATGCTACTCATCTGGGGTCCCTTTTTACGCCAGAACTTTCATTTTTAGACCATCGGCTGCTGAGGAATATTTTCATCTCAAAAAACAAAAAAAAATTTGGATGTGTGATTTTGGTTGAAGTAAAAAAATGCTTCCAAAAACTAACAGCCATGGTAGGAAAAATTAGTGTAGTGGAGCAGATTACCTTGTTGCTAAAAGTAATGGTGGTAAAGGTGTTATCAATGATTACAGAAATAATGGAGATGAAAATCTCAATGACGCTCAGGGCAATGATAATTATGGTGCTAGTTATGGGGAAGGGGTGTCTCTATCTCACTCTCTCTCTACATATATGGATTGTATTGTGAATGTGAAGTGATTCGACAGAATATAGATGAAAATGACGATTGGAAGGTGAAGTGAAAAACTCCAGAGATAGGTGTTACATCTCAATTTTTTTTATCAATTTACCATGGGTGGAGTTTGATGCATTTTGACTAGGACTGTCCATCTTTTTCATCTACACACACACACATATATATATATATATATATATATATATATATATATATATATATATATATATATATATATATTTACATATATATATACATACATACATATATACATACATATATACATACATACATGTATATATATATATATATATATATATATATATATATATATACATATTTATATATATACATACATACATACATACATACATGTATATATATATATATATATATACATATTTATATATATACATACATACATACATACATACATACATGTATATATATATATATATATATACATATTTATATATATACATACATACATACATACATACATACATGTATATATATATATATATATATACATATTTATATATATACATACATACATACATACATACATACATGTATATATATATATATATATATACATATTTATATATATACATACATACATACATACATACATACATGTATATATATATATATATATACATATTTATATATATATATACATATTTATATATATATACATACATACATACATGTATATATATATATATATATATATATATATATATATATATACATATTTATATATATATACATACATACATACATGTATATATATATATATATATATATATATATATATATATATATATACATATTTATATATATATACATACATACATACATGTATATATATATATATATATATATATATATATATATATATATATATATACATATTTATATATATATACATACATACATACATGTATATATATATATATATATATATATATATATATACATATTTATATATATATACATACATACATACATGTATATATATATATATATATATATATATATATATATACATATTTATATATATATACATACATACATACATATATATATATATATATATATATATATAGATAGATAGATAGTCCAGATATTTTACAATTTTAGACACTAAACATTGAAAAAAATTTTTGATAGATTTTATGTCACTCAAGTCACACATTTCCCAATATTTGTCTACATGATTTTCTTCAGTGTTTTTTCCCTAATTTCCGTTATACTTTGTCATTATGGTACAATGTATAAATTGTCTCTTGTTGGGATCATTAGTTGCTTATCATGTAACCGTTTGGGGATTTTAAAAACAAAACAGTTACATTAACATGGCACCCCAGCAGTGTTGATCAAACAACATCTCCCTTTTTTATTATATAGTTTATGCCATACATGAAGTTCGTCACCTTATATAAGGTTTTATGTATCTATTATTTCAGAATAAATACAAAGTTTCAACTGAGTAAGTTACAATCAATAAGATATTGATACACAGTAATTACTTTTTGAGTCATAATTAGTCAATAACGTTATTCAGAGCTCAAATTAATGATTACTGCAACCAAACTAAGTTAGGTTCACAAGAAAATGAGATATTCAAAAGGTTTCCTAAAGTTGATCCATTGATTTCTACTTTTTGCAAATAAATTTTGTTTTTACTTCAAATGATAAGAGAAGCTTTGAATCTCGATTTTTAGTTCATGAGTTGAATAAAAAAAATCTGATTAGTACTACTGAATCTATTCTTCAAAGAGAACAAATTTTAGCAAATTTCAACATTTTTTTTTTCATTGCCTTTGAAAATTGCCCATGAACAGTTTTGTGAATGCATTGAATTCCTTCGGGCAGTGATTGCACTTGCATTTTGTAGTTTGTGGTTGCCCTGAAAAAAGGCAGTTTAATGCTGTTCTTAGAGTAGCTTCAGGAGTCAACTTGTTTACAGAACTGACTATTTTTTCAAAAGACTAATTTGTTTTTATAAACATGAAAACTTCAAAATTTACATTGGCTTTGTCATTAAGTTTCAAAGATATGAAATCTGCAATAATATTTTTGTTACATGAAAAGTAGAAGAAAAAAACATTAGAAATTTACTCAACTTTGATCTTTGTACAAGAATTATTTTAAGTTGATATTTTTAAATTCTGAAGATTTAACATAATTTTTTTATTTTCTCTTCCATACCTGCATGATTGTTATACATGTATATACGAAAGCATATACATTTTACAGTGCTTTCTTTTACAATTTTTCTCATATCAGCCACAATCAAGATGTACACACACTGGTATCAACTTGTGTTGATGGCTTGAGTAGCTGTCACAAACCAGCCCATCAGTTTTCATAAATTTTAATCTGAAATCTCTCTCTATAAATAAGCCCGTATCCATTGCTTTGTAATGCACAAAACATGTCATATTACACTGTCTAAATTCAGACAACTTACAAAAAAAATGTTTGCAAAATGGATATTTTATATAAATTTGTCATGAGTTATTTATTTGATTTTCCATATATTCTGATTTTGCTGTTACAAGCATATCTTTCAGTTTTAAGATGATTTTTCGATATGTCTTGCAAGAAATCAAATTTGTAGGATCAGTTGCCTTACTTTTCAACAAGCATGCCATCATTGACTGGAACAACAAATCTGATTTAGTTAACAGAATGGTTTGTTGTTAGTCTGCCTTGAATTAGAGTTTATTTTATGGAAGAATAATCCAAAATATTGGCGTAACATTTATTGAGATATCTACAGCAGAAGTTTCCAGCATGCATGGTTGTTGAATTACAACGATCAATTAAAAACTGTTTCATTTCTTCAAAAGAATCATGGCACAGTGTTGCTCAGGCCAAACAGCTCAGCTTCAATGAAAAAAAAAAAAATTTCAACCAATCATGTTTTGCCGTGCTCTGCTCACCTTTGATCCACTCAGAGAATACCTAAATTGATAGACATGTTAGTTCTACTGAAAGAACTCACAAAACTTAAACATAGGTATCTGCACCTATTCATAATACCGGGTGACCTCTGAATGAACTCTCACAGACCCATTGTGCAGACCTCAGTCAATGAGACTTGTATGCAGCAGTAATAAACCATTTTTTCATTTCAATGCTGTCTTCTTTTTCTACATTTTGACTACAATGTCTACCATTACTTTCAGTGATGGAAACGGGTTTTAGGAACTATGTATATGATAAAGCTGAGAAATTTTCTAGAATCAGGTACATGCAGGGTAATAGCTGAGATTTATAAAACACCAAGCACAGAGGAAGTAACCTGAAATCCCAACCCACGGACCCCTTTATTATTGCATGATGATAGAAGAAATTGGTGTAGGTGAACTACTATTCATAAAGCTTTTAAGGGTTCAGTGAAGGGGCTATCTAAGATAGGTCTTCACCCAACCAGAGCTAGATCCCTGAGTATGTTTCTTCTTTTCAAGGAGGTATATATCTACACTGACTTCACTCTTAATCTTCTACTTCAGAAAAATATAGCTGTAGTCTTCTTTCTTTCTAAATTAATACTGAATGAGTATATTTAAAAAAATAGGAAACTGTTGGGCCAAAAAGTTAATAATTTGGTGTACCATAGAGGGCAAGCAAGTGAGTGAGCGTGGCATCCTTTTACTTACCAAGGAAGAAAAAATATCTGATAATACAGCTAATAACAGTTAAAAAAGCAAAATTTTTACAATTTAAGTAAGCAAAATAACATTTTGTTGTAATACAATGTAACATTACAAAAAAAATGAAAATGTCCCTTATTTCGGGAGTCTTGCATCTGAAATTTAAGTTTAATATAATTTATTTCATTTAACAACTAGTCAATCCCCATTAACTTCTGAAACAAAAGTAAATTATCATTGCGTCAGCTTATATTTTGTTTATAACAGCCCATTGTGAGTGTACCAACCAAGAGATCATTTTCAAAACTGAAGTTGATTAAAAACTTGAAAAATCTTAGAGGCTCAATATCATGAGGATGACTCTCAGAACTTTCTGTTCTAAGTATAGAAAATGAGACAGCTCATAAAATTGGCTTCAATTAGCTAATCGACTTGTTCACTACGGCAAAGTCTCAAAAGAGAAGTTTTTAAGTTGGAGATTCGACACTAACTCAGAGCAACTCTACTCCATACTTTTTAATGCTTTATTGCACATTTCAAATATCTTCATTGAAGTTTAATTCAAAATTGACTGCAACCAGAAAATTTTATTAAAATTGGTCCATTTTATTTGGAATTTCAAAATTTGCCGGTAAATTTGTCTGAATTTCCTAATACAAATTCTCCTACTTCACTGGTTCATGAGTGTATACAAGTTTTCAGCCACAATTATATCTTGGTACATATTATCTTCACAAATAATTTTTACCTAATAATCTTCAACAATCTTTCTTCCTAATAATAACACAAAGATTATGATAGAATTATACAAGTTTCAGAGGTTTTTATTGACATAAGTCTATTTTTTCAAAAGTGTGTGCTTATTGCTAAAACTTTATAGTGAGAAAATTTACAATTCATGACTGTACTTGATCGATCTCATTTATCTTTTAATCTGTTTTATATTTTTAATACAATTGAAAGAAAAAGAGGGTAACAGCATTCTATTTTAAAAGGTAAAGTTCAAAACCAGGTAAATTTTGTAGATTTTGGCAATAGACAGTTTGACTATGTTTTGGTTTTAAGGCAGAAATTACTATCAAGATTGGATTTATGATAAAATAAAAATATAATGTATAAATCTGATGCAATTTACAATAATATCAAGTTGATTCATATTTATTTTTTAATGTTTTATAAACATCTGTTTTAACTTTGTATTTATTTTCCGAACTAATTTTATGTAAACCTTTCATGGCTGTTGTTTAAGCTTTTTTGATCAAATTAAAATATTTGACGTTTAGGGTCTTACTGAGTCAAATATTTGACAGAAAAAAGAAAAAATAGAAATATGTAAATGTGTCCCATAATTCTATAACACAAAAAAAACAGGAGGTTTAAATATCAGTATAATTTTTTAAAAACTTTTTCTGTGGAAACTTTCTTCATATTGCAGCAATTTAATTTCTCCGTGAAAAAATCTCACAGCACAGAAAATAAACAAAAACTAGCCATAGAAACTTGAAACAAAGATAAACAAAAATGAATCATCTTATTATTTTTGTAAATTGCATTAGATTAATATATAATGTTTCTGTTTATCTTTAAATCGCATCTAGTTTGTAATTTTTGCCTTTAAAAATAAAAGGCAGCTGAACTGTCCACCTACCATACTGGGTAATCACATGAAAAAGAAAAAAATTCTTGCAAAATTTGGAAAAGAAACTCAAAAAACAAAAAACATTCATCCTTTATTAGATAAGTAAATTTGATTTTTAAAAATTCTAAGTGTAAAATGATGGCAAATGTTCTGATGCAAATTGACTTATGTTTGGCTTAAATTTTGTCACCATTTTTTGCACATATATTTTCTAAACTATCAGCAGTTCTATAAGGTGAACAAAAATAATTTTTGTATCAGATTTTTCTTCAATCTTTTTTCTCACTGATGGTACAAAGATTTTGACGATAGAATTAACTTTTATACAAGTTTGGCATTTTTTTTCACTGGATGTTGATTTTCTGTAAGAGGGTCAACACATTGCATGGAGATGCCTACATATAAGTCTTGTTAGAAAAGTAGGTCCCCAGGAATCTCAATGGATTTTTCTCACCACCAGTTTTTCCTTAATACTTGAAGTGTCTATTTTAGGATCCTACCTGTCAACAGGCTGAAATGATGTCTCATAGAGTTCATTTTTGATCCCATATTACCCTGAGTGCAAAATCAAACCTGGACACTAAAAAGGTAGAAAACCACATAACTTTTTGAGTAAACAATATATAAAGACATATGAACACATTTTCCCGTACAATTCTGACCTAAGGAATTCAGGAAAATGATGGATTTGAAATTCAACCATAACAATTTTACTGAATTGTTTGGGTCACAATTTTATGTGTTCATTTGTCTCTGTGCAGTGTTTACTTCATATGTTATGTGATTTTGTATTTTTTGACATCCGAGTACAGGTTCGCACTAGGTCTTATTATTGGGTTAAAATGAAACCTATTTTGAAATAACAGGCTGAACCATAAAATACAAACTTCAAGGATTAAGAAAAAACATTACCAGACAAACAATCCTATCTAGTTTATAAATGAAAACATATAATCCAATTTCTCAATATGTTATCACTTTTTTTTGCAGTTTTTGTCTCGTAAGAGAAGGAAGATATGCTTGAGTCTTAACAAAAACATTTTCCTGAATCCCTGGGGTTAGTATTGTATTGAAAAATGTATTCATTCATCTCTGTATATTGTTTACTTCAACAGGTATATGATTTTCTATATTTTAAGTGTCCGGGATCATGTTTACACTGAGTTCGTAGTAAAGGTGTTGATAATGAACACTCATTGGATATTATTTCAGCCTGTCAATAAGCAGAATCATAAAATAGACACTTCAAGAATTAAAAAAAACTGGTTGTGAAAAAAATCTTGGAGGTATTTTTCCAACACAAAAACTATAGCACAAGGACAAAAAATTCAAAGATGATAAAAAAACACAAGTTGATTTTGTAAGCCTTGATTTTGTAGTGAAGAATCATACTAGGTTGCCAAACTTTTTGTGAAGCAAGCTTGACTTACAAGAACACAAAAATCCCACTAGTTCTAAAAAGAAGAGTATGTAATCAATACATCCTCCCAATAGTCACCTATGGAGCTGCAACATGGAACCTAACTGAAACACTGATCCTCAAATTGAGAACCATACAACATGCACTTGAGAGAATCATTACTCATGCTCACCCTCACATGGAGAGATCATTAGACAGCACAGTATATTAGGGAAAAGATAGGAGATATCATATAAACAATAAGAAAACTCAAATGACAACGGGTTGGACATTTTGCAAGAATGGCAGACAACTGCTGGACATGAAAAACTCATAATGTTGATATTGAGGGATCAAATGAGAAATTGTGGCTGACAGAAAGTAAGATAGCAAGACAAGCTAGATAAATTCAGAAAGTACCGGCTTGCGATGCCCATAATAGAGATGTCTGGCAAGTCTTGGAGAGGTCTATGCTCAACTATGAACACTAAAATCCTGATGATGATAATGGTGGTAATGATGATGATGAATGCAATGTGAGAAGATACGAAAATGGACGAAGAAACAAATGATTAGATTAATTTGTTTTGAGTTATTATTTTTTTTCATTTGTTCTTTTCTTTCCGATGCCTGGATTAGCACGGTATGGGCTTGGTGGCCTAGTAACGGTTACATCCCTGGGTATATAGTAAGATTGGGTTTGCTGAATTTGGTATACGGTAATGTCTCTATTAGTGGACATTGAAGATACAAGAAGCCTGAAAATTGAGTAATAGGTATATGTTATAACCCTCCCTCCCTCCATTTCCACCAATGCTTTCTCTACACATCTATAATCAATGTCTGTCATAGCAATCAGTTACCTTATCCGATTCATATATTTATTTGAAAATATTCATATCAATCGAATTAGCCAGCCTATGAGACACATTAAATATATATATATATGATCTTCAATTATTACAGTACATCCAGTTTTTTGGTATGATAGATAGGAGATGGACCACTGAAGGCTGAAACTATGTAGCCCAGAGATCAGAATATGGGAAGCAGTAGTAAAAAAAAAAAAAAAATTTGAAAGCCCTTGTGAGACATGCAAAACCATTGTTTTGACAGCAGCTTACATTAACGTCAGTAAATACGATATATCATTCAATCTTCTTGCCATATACATTACAAAAAAAATCTTCAAGAAGTATATGAAGTAGTTATGTTATCTTAATTTCATTTTTATTACATGAAGCATTGTCAACTATTATCAATTATCGACTATTAATGTCACTCCCCATTCTACACTTTTTTCTGAAAATTTTTAGCTAAAAATCCAGGTATGTATTACCTACAGAAACACAATTGTAGGACATTTTTCCTGTAGTGTTCTTCGTCTGTAGAGGGTCTGTTTGACTGCCACCAGTGCCATTCTGGTGATCAGATGGTAATATGGGAAACTGGGCTCTCTGTAAGAAGTGGGGACTGGACATCCTGAAAATACCTTACAAAATCACACTGGCGCTATAGAAAAAAATATCCATTACAAAAAGAATTTGGTTATATTCATTCCCATTAGAAAATTGTCATTATAATTCTAATCTAAACAAACAATATATCACATACTAAATGCACAATGAATTTATTCAAAAAAATTCATTTTTTATACAAAACAATATTTCTGTCATATTCATTGCCATGAGACAGCATATTGTCATTTCATTTTTGATGTGAACAAATGATATTCTATATACTAAACACACAATAAATTCATTAAAATCTACAAAGCAAACAATTACATATTTTAATTCAAACCAATTTATTTAATAACAATACGTACTTTCATACCAAATTTGATGAGAAATTCTGTAATTTTTATACGAACGTTCATATTTGTTGAAACAAAATTCATATAAATATTCAAATTATTGAAATGTGATGCCATCATATCAATACGTCCCAAATTTCTTCTTAATCTTAATTTTGATTTTTTTCTCGATTTTCAATTCATTTTGTATTTTTTTTGTTTCAAATTTCTTTTTTCTGAGAGTTTTTTTTTTATCAGTTTCAAAAAACAAAAGTTATAATTTGTAAACATTGCAGTCACCTGATATTTCAAAATTTGTTACTACTATGTTTCCATCGTACTGTTATGCTCACACATTCGTAACTTGCATAGATTTGAGGACAAAAAATATTACCTCTTAAAGAGGCTTAGAATGAAATTCTCATCCAACATTTTTGAGATGCTGATCTGATTAAAGAAGGAGATGTGGCGTATACACATGATAATGCATTTTTCAATTGAAATTAAAGCTTAATTGGGATTGTGGATTATCTTTTGTAACAGGTTGTAGATAGGGAATTATGCTATTTTCTTTCATCTTAATTTCAATTGCTTTTTATCTTAACTGTTCAGACTGTGAGTCAACTGTAGTGATTAAACAACATGGATTGGTGCTACTTAATTTAACACAAAAGAAAATATTAATAAAAAATTAATAATGGTTATAGTATGTAAAGTGTTAAACAATTTCAGTTTTTACTCATTTTGGTAAGGCATAAGGCCACATGATAGAAGATGGGTATCAGAAGATTGTATCACACCAATCTTCCAAGTAGTACGGGCTGCCTATATCATGATTATCTAATCATCATAAAGATAATACAAATAACAAATTTTCTAATTGTGCATATAATAACTACATTCTGTCAGTACTGTATCTGCTGGAATATAAGATGCACATTTAAATTTTTAAATGAATATCAGACATCATCAAGTGCACTGGTATTATGACTAGAGGGATGTTTTCTGAAACTTGAAATGGACAGTTATGGGGCTTGGGTGAGATGCATTTAGTAGTAGTCCAGCAAAATACCCTTGTGAACAATGTCTTTTAGGCTAGAAAATATGGTAATTCTAGCATTAATTCTTGATCATTGACAATCTTTAAATAGAGAAAAATGAGAATAAAGAAATTTCACTGTGCCAACCTTTTAAATGAGGAGGGCCTGCCAGTCAAAAAAGCCACTATTCAAAATCATGGCTTTTTACCTGGGGCTCGAAGAAAGACTTGAAATTTTTTCCAAGAAAACCAATAAGTTATAAGCCCATTCAATGATCTGTAGGTGCAGTCACCCCTGATTTTTGCTGTCAATTAAGTCCAATCAATACCCAAGTTTCTTACTGAGAGCAAACAATGTACTGAAGGTTGCATGCTGTTGGTATATCACATTGGGCTCATCCCATGGGATATGTCTGAGGCAGCTGCATCATATGTTGCTGGCAGACGTACAGTTTGGATTTGTTCCAAGACTCTAAGCTAAGCATCATATACAAAGAGTTTTGTTCCCTATTTATCAGTCATCAAAAGGCAGTAACTAGATAGCTGCTCGGTTCCCCTCCACTTAATAAAGGTCTGAATTTATATTAGTGTGTATGAGCAAGAGTGATTGCATATTGATTCAAAAATATATTAAATATATGTACATGAGTGTGTATTTTTACGTGTATTTTTGTGAGCATTTTATGAGAGTCTATCTATGTGTTAAAGAATCGGCATGTGTTTGAAATGCTTTTTGTATTTGTGCATGCGTACAGCTGATATACATAATCTAATGTATAATCATTTATATGTGTGTGTGCTTGTAGGTTGGTGCACATAATTATGAATAGAAGTGACATTATATTGATTTTCAAAGAGTATTTGATGTATATGTATGTACATAATGTTGCATTGTTTAACGAGCATTTTATGCCTTCCTATAAGTGTAAGTGCGTGCGCTTGAATTTTTGCATACATTTCAAGTGCATTTTGTGTGCGCATTGAGCAGATGTTTTTGTCTGATATTATATACTGTAATATACACAGTTATTTGCATGTATTTGTGTGTATAAGTAGGTGTTTTGGTTCATGCCTGTATAGACAAATATGTATTTTTGTGTGTTTACATGCAGGTATTTTTGCCAATGTTATACATTAACTATAGTCAAATGCTTAGTTGTGTGCTGGTACAGGGGTTTTAATATGTAAAATATATATATATATATATATATATATATATATATATATATATATATATATATATATATATATATATATATATATATATATATATATACACACACACCTACGTATAGTCAAAAATGCAGTTGTGTGTGTATAGATAAGCATTTGGGTCAATATCAAATATATATATATTAATGTATATATATGGTCAAATACATAGTTATTTGTGTGCAGAATCATAAATACATTTTATTGATATTTTTGGCTTTGGCATGAATCATATATATGTACATAAATTTTTATCACCAAATGTATATTCTGAGTAGATTTATAGATTTATCACTGATCCTGTATACATTGCTAAATATGTAGATATTTACCAAGGCCACAAATTCTGACTTACTTACTAACCAACACTAAAAATCTCCCCACTGATAAATGTATGTAGTCTGCAGAAAGGATATACGAAAATGATACATACATTTGCTACTGACTGCTTATACCATTTGTATAGTGAGACAGAATGGAAAGGCACGAAACCACTAATTCCTTAGCAATCAGGGATAGGAATTGGTTGATGATGTGCGGGGATACTACATATAGCTACTTCTCAATGTTTACTAGTAGAGACGTTATTTGATGCGTAGTTCTCAAAATCAAGCTTTACAGTATATCTAGTTTCTAAAACTAATTTCTCTCATTTGCTGCGATTATTCTTAATTGAAGATTAGGTAAAATAGATAATTTCCAAGATTTCCCTGATAAAATTTGAAAACAAGTTGTGATCTGGAAATAAAATTGACACCAAGCTTGGTAAATTAGTGACTGTCCTCAATGGTATTTAATAATGATCATTGTGGTTCAAGCTATTTTTTTCTAATAGCTACTTATACATGTGAAGTAGAATGAGAAATTGTACACATTTACCCATCTATAATCATATGTATACTTTCTGGCAGTATGTATATGTTTGCTAATTGTGTGTGACTGTGTATCTATATTTGTATTGTTGATATTATATATATATATATATATATATATATATATATATATATATATATATATATATATATATATAAACATATTGTATTTTCAATTTGTAAAAATACAAGAACAATGAAATATTAAAACAAATCTTCTCGGTGGTACATCTTTAATCACTATGCTCAATAGACATATATTTATTTATATCTCTTTCTTTCTTGCTTCATCTCTCTAAATACATGTATATGTAGCATAGAAGTTAACAACATTGTCTATCTTGTGAATTTGTAGCAATTACCAACATTCTTCATCTTGTTGTAATTATGTAACAGAGCTGCTCACAACATTGTTTTACTTGTTGTGATTATGTAGCAGAGCAGTTATAAACATTCTACTGGGATCATTTCCAAGTTCTGGAATTACACGACATTGCATGGACGTCATTTATGAGAATGAGAAGCACGAAGAGATAACAATAAAAGCAGCAATGATGATGATGATGATGATGAGATTCAGACATAATGGCCCATATTTTGAAACTCACCAGACTGTAAGATTCAACAAGCACTGTGTAAGAAGAATGATGCAGTGATTTCACTGATTAATAACTGATTATAATTGGCATCTTCAAGATGAACATAATTGAAGGATGATGTAACCATATATAAGGAAAAGTAACTTGAATATTTCTTCAATAGAATTGATTAAAGCCATTCAACCCTATTTCTTTGAGTTGTAGGCTTGAAATATTTTTCTATTGGGAGAACTGACTACGGGGTTGCTACTCAAGGTAACATCAGTGCAAACTTTAATGTGATTCTATTGGAAATCTCATTTGGACCTGGAGTTTTTTGAAATTTTTCAAATCAACTACAAGGTTGGCAAAAGGCACTTTCTCTTCCCCCTGATTTTTTTTAGTTGAAGAATCATTATTATTACCAGCATATAACCGTCAGGAATGATTGTGTTATTTATGTATGGATCAGCACAAAGGAGCCTATAGCTATTTTATGAGGTAATTTATTTTTGATAATTCTAGTATCCTAATTTCAAGGTTTTTTAAAAAAGTTCCAACGAAATTGTTGTTTTGATATAAGATCAGACGTAAGATCTCAAAAGTTTCTATGATGTAATCTTCATTGTAATGTCACAATAGATGATCTCACATGATTTACAACCCTTCAATTTTTCTATTAGCTATATTATTTCATTTCACATAGATCAATCCATTATAATGATCTATTTGGACTCATTTTGGTTTTTATAGTCAGAACATTTCTACTGTTGTACCATACTACCTTTTTGAGGAGTCTGTTGTAGTAAGTGACCTTCTGGGAATTTCGAACTGAACACATTGCCCTTGCAATGTCACTTGTCTGCTTCTTCCACTGAACAAGCGACACTGATGAATTAACTCAGAAGAATTAGCTGATATGAGATAACCCCTAGCATGAACAATAGAACAAGAACAATCTACCGCTTGTGGATTGAATAAAGGGTTCAATTAAAGATTCCCAAGAGACACTATAGTAACTGCCTTTGAAGTATTGTCTGTTAAATAACATTACTTCACCAAGAAATTGTTTCAGGAACAAGTAACATTATTATTATTTTGAATTTTTTGTGCTCAAAGAGAATTCTTGAAATTATTATTAGTATTTATTCATGATAACAAGTGATAAAGCCTGGAGTTATTATTCTTCAATTGAGAAAATAATACCGGGGAAAATATCAAAGAGAGGGACAAATAAAGAAGAAAGATTTGAATTTCATTGAAAGAAGTGTTGAAAAAAAAAAACATGGAAGTGATGTTTTCCTTCTACCTGACTGGCAATGTAGTGTCTTGCACAAATAAATTCAATTAAGAAAAAAAGGAGAAATAGCGATATTCTTACCTCCACAAGATGTTATCACCTCTTTTCCTTAATGGACACTTTGAAAAGGTCTATCAATGAAGGAAATAGACTTACCTGCAAAAAGAATTGAAAAAGTATGTATTGACAGTGAAATGCAAAATGTGTCAAATTTTCCAAAAATACTGCTTTTAAATTTATCTCTATCTCTTGCAAATACTATCTTTGTATGACAGTTATATAGTAACAGCCCAGCAATTATTTGAGATGGGCACCAGTAAATCACACTCTTCCACCTAATAAGCCCTAAAGAGGCAATTCTGCATGGCACCTAAAAAAGATGGATTAGGCTAGTATGAGACCTATAGCATATGATATAAAGCACCTCTAAATTAAAAAAACAAATCCTAATAGACACTTCAAATACATCATTTCTTTCCTTAAAATAGTAAAGTAATCAATTTTTTTTCATTTGCAATACTACCTGATCATTTGACAGATATGTCAGACATTTTTATAATAGTATGACTATCAGCAGCTAGAGCAGAATTATGTTCTAATTTGAAATTGTACTTGAAAATTAGTCAAACTTCTTGGGTAGACACCATTGGTTTTAGGGGGTCAGAAGCCTCAAATAATAATGAATTATACCTCTATTTATATTGAATCTACAAGTAAATCCTTCACTTCTAGCACTATTCTCTATGATTTGAAAAAAAAACATACATCCTAGGATAATTTTCATTATATTGAATGAATAAAAAACCTTCATGCACATTTGCATTTGCGCACATGAATTTTCAGGAAAAATGTTTGTAGATAATAAACAATAGCAACAGACAATATTGAACTGAGAAAAATATTAAGACAATAGTGTTTATGTGTGCAATACAGTTGCAGTTTTTATCATTCATCAACTTCTGTAAACTGAACAGTTTCAATTTATCTCCCTCTTAATTGGTTAAATGAGCACTCTCTCACCTGAACATTTATCCACGTGTATAATCCGGATCTGAAAATCTAAGCCCAAATGGAAATTAATTAAGCTCTAAAAAAATGAGTTAATGTAAGATCTTCAGATGATATCATCCAATCAAAGAACCTTTCCTCCATGTTGTCTAATTTGAAGAATCCTTTAGAGTTTTTCTTTCTCTCTTTGTTCCTTCTTGTCTGCTAGTTTTACTGGAAGTCATGATTTTTTTCACAGTGGAATTAGATCAAAGAGAAGATAGCCAGAAGAAGAAGAAAAAGTGTTATTTCAGATTAGGGATGAATTATACATGAATTTGTTACATCAAAGGATGTTTGAATCTTGCTTTAAATAATGTAATTTGTAAATCTGTCAGATTATAATGTTTTCTAAATTTTTCTTCCTTTTCTTTGTTCTAAAAGAGGATTTGTTAGGCTCCTTGCCTTGGGCTTTAGATATCCTTTCTTCATGTTCTGCTCTGTCGGAAACAAGTTGTTATCAGTATCTTTTTCAGAATTACCATTCCTGATTCAGTTGGACTTTGGGATATATCATTCGTATGAAGATTATTAGAATAATTTCATTATTATCTTTATTATAACAAATAAGTTTCAGTGGCATCATCTATATCATAAGGATTCAATTTCTGTAAGTTTGTCATTATAACACAGCAAACACGACATATGTTGGCACAAAATCAGTACAATGTATAAACTTGAATAATAAAGCATTTTCCAGTGTAATGGGTCCACTGATCTCTAAGTAATTTTTTATGTATAATCTTTATATGCAAATGAATATCATTGTCACTTTTTTCGTGCAGTTGTCTGTTTGCCTGGCACGCTTTTCTTAACATATATATAAAATTAAGAAATACTATTGTAACCGTAACTTGATCGCCTGATATAGATCTTAGTAGACTAATAACATACACATGAGCTACTGCAACAGAGACTCAGGATTTCAACCCTCAAGTATTCTCACTCATCCAGATTAGGTGAGGGAAAGCGGATATCAAAGCTGCAAAAGACTTGATAGATTGCCCTAATTTTAGAAAAGCAAAAACAAAAATATGTCACTGAAAATCATTGATCACTTCGACAAGCAATTATGGATGTATTGAAAAAGCATACAATTACAAAATATTTAATCATTAATTATTTAATTTCATTAATTTGATATTTGTTACCATATTTACTTGAATACAATGTGATCTCAAAGATAATCCAACCTCTATTTTTTGCTACTAAAAATCAGTAACATATTTTATCCTCTCATGGCTGTAAAATAAAAACACAAAGAACATGAAAACTTAGAAAACGGAAGCACAAACACTGAAACTGACTTGGCTCCTGAAAGATCAAAATTCTGTATATTTGTTGGCTTGTTACCTACAAAAAGTTACCGGTCATTTTTTACAGGTTCTCTGCTAGTCTTTATATATTTATCGTTTAATAATTCATGTCTTGCTCACAGCATGAGCATTTCCAATTCCTGTTACCTCTCGACTGAAAAATAGGAAGTGACATCGAGTGGAGACCAACGAAAGTGGCCTTAACGTGAGTTATCATTAGCATAAATTGTTATTCAGCAAGTTATTCACTCAAAGCTTAAGATGTCATCATGGTTAGAATTACATTTATTGGTGTCCCATATTTACAAATATCTCAAGATTGAAATAGCATTATCATTATTATGATTTTGTGACCTGATCACTTTAGGCTTAGAATATTTTTCTCTTTTTCATGAGAGTATTGTTATTTATGTTGATCTCGTTTTTGAATATTCTAATCATATTTGGTTTTTGATCCTAAAAATTACTAGCATTCCAAAGTAAATCACCACCATAATTGCTTTTTTTTTTACCCAATGAATTAAACAGTGTTTCTCACAAAATTAGGTTACCCGTATAAAAATACTACTGGTATGTTTTTTTCTTTTCTTGTATGTGACCCTTAAACACTCAGATACTATGCTTGGATCATAGACAAAAGTGCTGGGAGTGATCCTGGGCAGAGCACACAGATACTATGCTTTGATTTGTATTTACTCACTTCCCCTCAAGAGCAAGATGTGACACAAGGTCGTTTTTAATGTGGGGCTCCAGTAAGAAGAAAGCAAAAAGAATTGCTCTAGTCCCCACAATTAGTGTTGCAAAGTTGTCAGGGCAATCCCAACCCATCCCTTTTAATGCAAAGACTGGGCAGAGTTGATTTTTGGGCCCACAGGATGTATCCTAGGCCTCTTGTGTTTAGCAATACCAAGCCTCAGGTGGCCATTATTGGTCATTGTATTGCATGCTTTGAAAAGAGGATAAAGGAATTGGCTTCTATTATAGAGCATAACAAAAAATTTGATTCAAAATCAAATTAGTTGGCTGAATATTTAAACTTGGAAATGAAAAAGTTGATCATTAAATTACAGATGTTTTTCAGGTATGAATCAGCATTACTTTATCAAGCAGTATAGTTGGTTATCTAATGTCAGTATTCAAAATTATTGTTTGAATTGTTTGATAAATTTAGGGGTAGTCTTTAAAGACACATATAGAACTCATTTTTTCCAATCTTGAATGCCATCAAAAGATTGCTTATAACAGAGAAAATTGAACTCTGATTTATTCAGAAATTAAATTTATCAAGTATAACTTTTTCTCACTCTCAACTAATGATTATTGAGTATAATATTCAAATGGTGAGTTACTGACATGGTCATCTCTTCCAAGAGAAACTTTTATATCGACATTTGACCTCTCTATCATAGGTGTTCATGTCATGCCAGCTTATATTTTGCCAGCCACAGTTTTGCATATGATCTGTGGGGATCCATGTTATGAGTTGTGATGTCAATTGGTTGTCCGACATTCTGGCAAAGTGACCAGCCCATTGCCATTTGAGTTTTATCATTGATTCTATCGTATGCATGATTCTCTACTGTGCATACAGCATGGTTCAAGGTTGAGGGTCAATCTTTTGGTTGAGTTTCATGTTGCAGCTCCATAGGTGACTTATTAGGAAGATGCATTGGTTGGTTGTAGAGCCTTCTTTTTGAAACATATGATTTTCTTGATCTTGGAGGTTGAGCTTGCTTTACCCAAAAGCTTGCCATCCCAGAGTGATTTTTTGTGTCTTCTCTTCTTTTTTTGAGGGTTTCATGGAGTTTCATTCACCTAGCTACGTGTAGTGGTGTACTTTTTTTAGGTCGGCTTTTTCAATGGGGATTTTTGCATCTTTGTCTCCAGCATATTTGTGGTACATGTCATTTGTTTTACTGCTATACTTCTTGCCAACAGCCCAACTTGGTGTTCCCTAGTCCACAAAGCAGGTATGGTTTTCGATCCAATACGCACAGCAGACAGGAACCAACACTATGCTTGCAGACATGAAAAGATGGCTTTAAGCACCCCACCCAACTCACAGTGATGGTATCACCTGCTGACCTGTGACAAACTGCGTGTATCCAACTCTAGCCTGAAAAGCCACCAACGAAGTCATGGATACAGAAGACAAAAACCTAACCAATGATGAAAACCGAAAAGCAAACTAAAGATTAACCAAACGAAAAACAAAAATTGATACCGAGAAGAGGTAAAGAGGACGCCATCAATGATATCAACAGACTGCCTTGAATAATCTGTTAGAAAAGTTCTGAAGAATCAAGTTGTTTTTATTCCTTTCTTTTGTTTTTCAACCTCTTTACTAAGTTGCCAGAGCAAGAATAACAGAAAATAAAAGAAGTAATTAAGGATTAGAAAAACCAAGGTTGATTTTTCAAGATTTTAAATTCATTTCCTTTTGCCTTCAAGTCAATTTTCATTTTATTTGTATTATTTTATTTGTTCTTGAACTCTTTTGGTGGCATTCTCAACCGGTATGACTCTTTGAGTAGCCCTACTCAGTTTCCTCTCTTTCCTTTGTGAATGAGTGCAAAAAGCCAATCAGTTGAGCATCAAACAATAAATAATTAATTAATTGTAGAATTAATTGCAAACAAAACTTAGCCAAGATGAATTTAAAGCAGCATTTTGGTCATTATAATTCAAAAACAGATATCTTTCAAAAAATAATTAAATTAAGATTTGGATAGAAACTTCAACAAAGTTGTGAAATAATGTTTTTGTTAAGTTGGTCATGGTGATTTTTTTTTTTTTTACAAGTGCTTCAATGACCTCATTTCAAATTCAAGCCCAGAAAAATGTTTATTTATTAATAAGCAGCACTAATTTTAACTGACAGGTGCTTGATAGAAACTCCTAATATAAAATGATGGTATCATTGTTTATAAGCCATATTCTGTTTTTCAAACAAGTGATTATCTGCAAGAAAGACACCAGACTTTACAATATTTATTATATGACCGGCTAGTCAATCATACACACCATGGGCAGCTAAAGGGGAGAGGGAGGACTGACATACACTTTGGCATATAAAATTGTTGCTAATTAGCTGAATACCTTCCATTAGGGGCATGTTTTTGGCTTGTTTCTGCAGAAATTTTGAATTGGACCTTTGGCCCCTGTAAGAGATTAAAACTGATTTTTCTGGGGGGGTAATTGTTATTGTTATTATTATCATTCACCACTTCTCACAACAAATCAGTCATTCATGTGTTCTGACAGTTATATATATATATATATATATATGTCTGGACTTTGCCCAGCTTTATGTGTTCAGAGTGAAAACTTCCAAGTCTGCACACATACTCACTCTCCTCAATGAGTAGTGAAATTGCTTTTGTTTTTTTTTAATATTTAAAAAAAAATCCTCTCTCCCCCCAGTTTTTAGAGAAAGAATCAATTTACAATATAAGTTTATGATAAATTTACAAGAAAAAAAATGAACATTTATTGACAATGGTGATTCATATTTTCCTTCGTTTTGATTACATTGGAACCAATAAGAGCAGCTTCTCTTAACCATGGTTTTGTGAATTATTTTTCAACTAATGCTACAAAGATTTTGATGATAACATTTATACAGGTGTTTTTTTTTTTTCTCTGGTATTGATTTCCTACCAAACGCTAGATTCAAATTATGGCCCTGAACCCTCCAAGCCACTGGACAAGTGAATCCTGGATTAGTGAGATCCAACAACCTATACAATATAAATATACATCCTGCTTTGATGGTGCAAAAATAGAACTAGGCTAAAATTTGGTTAACTGAAAATTCAAAAAGATTTTCAAGGAACAGGCTTTTCTATCTTCGATAAAGCTTGATATTCCTAAAACAAGGATTGTTGCGTGGCTTCTCCTCTCTCTTGCTATTATGCTGGCTACAGCCCTTCATAGGCTCCAAATATCACAGTACTATTCACTTGGCCTGTTAGCTGTAAAAGAAATAAACTCCAAGTTACAAGCATCTGAAGTGGCATCATTCACTTCCACCTTAATCATTTTACCCATGGCCAAAGGGAGAGGTGGAGGTGGAATTGTGCCTCTCCCAAGGGCATCAGTGTAAAGTGAGCACTCATTGTCCTGGCCAGAGATTGAACTTGTCTTGCTGAGTCAATTTTTCAAGCTCTTATCAGCTTATGATACTTGGCTATAACAACATAATTTGAATTAATATGCTTACTTATCAACTCTTTAGGAAGTTTATTAAACGGACAACTCTTTAGGCATTTGACTGGGTCAGTCCTTATTACCAGAACAAATTTGCGATTGAAATGCAAAACCTGGAAACCATCCAATCTGTCCCTTAAAAGAGAATAGAGGGATTTTAACCATCCTTTTCCCCCATGAAACTGGTTTGGTTGATAGGATTGCAGAGATACATTTCAAATATTGTTTAAAATCAAATAACATTGTGATCTCTTCATTTAATTTTGCAAATAATTTTGGCAGTAGTTTTACTTTACTTCATTTCTAATAAAAAAAGAAGATAAGCTGGACTAGATTACCTTTTATCACATGCTGCTGCCCTTCTTTCACCCTTTGCTTGTATCTTCTCATCCTATTCCTTCTAATTTTCGTTGTTAATCCATATTTTCATCTAAATGTCTTCTAAACATGGATTAGTTTCATTTGTGAAAAAAGAATAGAGAATATACTGTTTGTTTTCTCCTGCATTCTCTCATATATCTTTATTTTTCTCTTCCTATCCATAAAGAATTTCAATGTATCGCAATTTTTACATCTTTCTGTCGCTACCTGCCTTCTATTTCTTTGCTCATTGTCTCTAGATATCCAGCCAGCAAGCTAGTTTTTCTTGTTTCTTTTCCTTAGTCTCCATCTATTCCTCCTTTCTCTGTATATGTATATCTATTTTTCCTTTCACTTTCATTTTTATTTCTCCCCAGCTTTCTTATGACCTTCCTTGACCTCCTCCTCCTCTCTCTTGCTTTTCCCAATTCCTTCTTGTTTAATTTCATCAAGAGGGTTTCTCAGCCTGATAGCATAATTGACTCTGGCTCAGATGGGCAGATACTACAATCTGATCCTGGGGTAAAAAAGCGTATTGGTCATACATACATTCAAGCACAATGATGTATAAGAAAGGATTTTTATGATAATCTACCACTGCTTATACAATTTTGTTTTGTTTTTTCTCTTCCTTTATTTATGCAAAACGATGTATTGTATGGCTAGAATGGTTATATACATATATACCATCGGTGTCTAGCAAAGATAAAAACCAGAATCTTGGATGCTGATTTTTCTGGCAAGCAGACAACTATCCGTACTTGGAAGATTGGCATAAGACAATCTTTAGATCCCCAAATCTCCATTTTTGTACAATATTAAGCTGATCTTAGTAAATATCAAAAAGTCACACTATATACAAAATTTTTTCAGCTATAAAAATATTCTTATCCACCATTCGTAGTCTCCATAAAATGAGTGTATCTGTCTCGACATGTAAAAAAATTTCACATTGTTGAATGACGATGCTGAAAGGATGTGCTTTTTATCTTGAATGCTGATATCTAAGTTTTGTCTTTTCCCCTTAGTATTCATAGATTAAAAATTCTGTAAATTACAGAAGTATCAAGTGCAAAAAGAGTTGCAAAAATATCTTTTAAAAATTAGGATTTGGCAGAGGGCCATGATATGGAAGTATTTGGCAACAAAGTCTACATGAAAAATGACAAGTACAGGAAAAATTTAACAGAAAGCATTACGTAGCATTAGAGTTTTAAGAAACAGATGTTTTCATTTTTAGAAATGATTGTTTTTCCAATGAGGAAATGGTGTTTTCATTTTGGAAATTCAACTTAGCAGTAGCATTTTCCTGAGAGTAATTGAGAAGATAATCTAGTATATTTGTCTAACTTGTCATCCAATTTTTTATCAAGAGCTGGTAAGATCATTTCAATCAAGATTCTTGGTGAATGAATAAAGGGACAATTTATTTTCAAAAGGTGGACATTTTGAGGGTTCACAACTTTACTTGGTATGGCATATATTTCTATACTTCTGTGATCAACTTTCTTATATTTCCAAAATTTATGATTACAGCTTCACTACTAGAATTTGTCAACCAAAACTTTCAACGTAGGTCTCTTTCAGTTTTCAATTAGGATTGGCTGCCTATGTATGTATCAATCCTATGAGCTGACAATCACTCCTAATCATATCTGAAGAAAAGGTTATTTTGTTTTTTTTTTCTCAAAATTTATCCGCTAAATACCTTTTTAAAATGGATTTCACTTTTCAAAGTAAGCTTGTGCTAAATTGTCACCATAGTTTGTGTCTGCTTTTTAGAAAATTTGGGCTTTTTCAGTGTAGCAAAAGGCGAGAAAAATAACTCACTCCTTTTTCCAATTTTTCTGATTGATAACCCCCTACACAGCATGCTGCCAAAAGACGTTAGTTGCCTGACATTTTCTATTGAATGACTAACCAGAACTGTTTTTATTTATTATTCTAATTTTAATTTGTTTCTGGTTTTCCTTTTATATTCCTGAGCATGCAAGCTGATCATCTGCAGATGACATACACTACAGCTTATTCAGTTCTTTATGATTCCGTCTTTTATTAGCTAGTTTTTAAATCAATGATTTCTAATTTATATACAGGCTTTCAGGCTTGAGATTCATCTTCATTTTTCCTGTGCTCATCCAAAATTTAAATATTGTGGAGCAAAGCCAATCAAATATTCCCAATCAATACAGTTCTTATATGAACTAATTATGCTCAACTGAATTATTGACATAGAAATAATGGACATTTCAAGTTTTAACAAGCCTCACTTGTCTGGTATCATGAAATGAACCATAAATCCTATGAGTCCTACCCAGTCATAAATCTTCTGAACAGCTTTTCCCTGATAAATAGGAATTAATATGTTGTTACGGTACCATGATAATTTGTCATCAGTAAAATTGCTGTAGGTCAATTTGTCAGGAGGTAAATTAGTCTCTGGTATCTGCTAGAAATCATTGGTTAGAATTCTATTTCGATTTAATGATTTTTTAAAAGTAGTTGCACGTAATCTTACATTTTACTATTTCAATATTTAATGAATCAAATTTTACTTTTAGTTTTTAATTCTAAACATTTTTTGAAGTTACTGATGAATTCTCCTATTAACAAATAAGCCTTACAACCAATTCACTGGATGCCATTAAGACAAGATTCATATTTTGCTCAAGTCGTATCATTATGCCATCAATCTAGTATCCTTATTTTTGTTGTTTTTGTCACAACATTTAAGCTGGGGTCCCTTCCACTTTTGAAAATAGTCTGCAAAATTGTTCTTCAGGATTGCCATCAGCTGCCTTGTTACATTCTTCTTAAACTCATCCACAGTCTGGAACCTCTTTTGGGAAAGCCGTTGAAGGAAGCCAAATACAGACAGTACCCCGTATACCCAGATTCTGCTCCCTTCAATTTCTTGTTTCGGACAGACCTAAGTGACCTGATATTTTGCCAAAAAACCCTGCCCTATATCCCCTTCTTGACAATGGAAAATTATTAATCACATAGATCAAACATTTTAAGGTGAAAATTTCAGATGAAAATTCATATAATATCCATATATGAGGCAATGGACTTACTGATGCATCCTAATATTGTCAATAAAATCATGAAAAATGAATACATTTCCAAACATGGTATTGTCAATTGACTGGACATACAACAGGTCAAATGAATTGAAAGTTTTACAAAGAATACTATTCTTAAGAGACATTAAGAACAGAGGTGTACTTTTTGATCTACTATTCAAGATGTGTTCTCAATTTTTATATCAGAACTCATTGGGGCCCATCAACTATGTGATATTGGTAGCTTCAAGTAACAACCAGAGCAGAGCAAGCTTTACATTTGAACAGAGCAGTAAGGAATTGGTGCAGAAGTCTCCAAAGAGTACTTGGGCCATGCAAACAATCGTCCTAATAAAGAATGAAAGCTTTGTCTGTGAATCTCAGTATAGCTTTCAAGATTTTATTACCATGAACAAAGAACTCATCAGCTGGCTTGGGGTCTGGAATGCCCCAATGTGATACTGCAAATCAATTACATCATACAAAGGAAGAGCTTATCTTGCAGTTCTTTCTCATCCCCATCAGAAGATTCTCTCTGAAATTACTTGTCTGTATACCACCAGCCTCAACATGTTCTGGGTTATATTCCAGGCCTTCTTCATCTTGGAAAAAGATCAGTAATGTATAATTAAGACCTTATATCTCTCTTCCATGCTAGCATTAACCTCTTTAACAACTTTGTTCTCATATGACCCACACCTTACTTTATATGAACTCCTCCATCTTGCCTAGTAGTTCTGCAGCAAATGTGAGGCTGATCATTTTCTAATTAAAATTACCAAAATCTTCAGAAATCACTTTTTCTGATTTTTGTTTTAAAAATTATATTTGCTGGGATATAAAATGGATGATTTACAATGCTATTTGGAGAACTAGAACCTCCAGCAACTATCCAAGGCCTGTAGATGTTCCTTTTAAACTTTAGTAAACAGCCCTTAACATCATAACACAAGTGCATTGTTTTATTCGTGTAACTTTTATTTTTCTATTCAAATACGTCTAAATCAAGTCATACCTTTTTATAAAGTAAACATTCTATCTTGTGAAGAACTATCCAAATCTATACGACTTTTTTCCTTCCTTTGAGGGTCAAAAGCAAAAGGAAACTTTTCTTCCCTTCATGAGGTAAAAACTGAAAGGAAACATTTTTAACAAGTCTGAAAGCTTTAGTCCTTTTTTTTTAACCCATTAAATATTTGACCTGACAAAGATGGGTATGTCAGCTAGTACATAAACACACAAACATACCCATATCAGAGAGAAAGCATGATGAATTGTGAGAACCATAGCTTCAATATATTAAATAAATATGCATATCATATGCTTTATCAGTATGTTAACAAGACATAGTTTATATGAAATAATGTCTGATAACATATCATTTTCACAATGATCAAAAAAAAGATAAGAATAAATGTTGATATTTCATGAGACTTTAATCAAATCAAAGACCAAAAAAGAAATCATTAAATGAAAATTCATATTCTTCCAAAGACTGTCTTTGATATATTTTTGCCAACCAATAATTAGAACTGAATGACTGTATTGTAAGAATGTACACAATGCATTATTAAACAAAAGAATTTTCCTTTTTCTACTTTTGCCATCTCATTTTTAACTTAACCTTTATAAGTCCATCCATTCTTTGTTCAGAGATTTTAGAGGTATATTCATGGATCTGTGCAGACAAGACTAAGACAACTGGTCTGAGAAATCTTCCCAGCTATGAAAGGTATTTGATACACCCAAAAATGAAGATACATTGCAAGTATTATTTTACGTGGAGAAACTGTGAACGAAGCAAAGACTGTTTAAGATTGTTTTATGTATGCTTACCCTCTAAATTGAAATTATTCCTTGACCATCCCATAGCTTCAATTTTGTGAGCAATTTTTTTTATTGAATATTAATAATTATTTCAAACTCCTTATTAATATATATTTCTTTTTTTTTCTTTTCACCTCCCAATAGTCACTTTCATCAACACACTGTTGGATCACTTCGCATCCATGATATATATATATATATATATATATATATATATATATATCTTAAAAGTCATGAAAGAGGTTTAAGGTACTGACTCACTTTTTAAAACATTTTTTCAATTATTTCTTTTTAAATTTTTATAGATTATTGAAATTCATCTTCATTTACTGATTTCATTCGGAAAAATTAACACAAATATTTCTCAAATGATTTGTAAAAGTCACTACTTGACTCTGAAGACACGTTGCATACGTAATATTTATATTATATTATGATCCTTTTTATTTTGTATAAGAGAAAAAAATCAATGCATAATAGATATTTGTTGCCTCCAACAAACTTAGAAACATGGCAATATTCCTAGGATTCAGAATGAGAAATCAAAGGTTTGTCTAGCAAACACGTTATCCAAGTACGAAGCAGATGTTCTAGAATGATGTGTAAGAGATGTGGAAAATCTGATAGATATACAAGTTGAAGAATATCAATAAGCTGATTAGAGGTGAACCTGGGAGGAGGTACATGATCTATGCCTTGAATGGAAGGGGGCCTCTAAAAGTTTTATAAGCATTAGTTCACTGGCTGCATCTCTCTTGACAAATCTCACTGAATGTTGGAGGTGGCCCTTCAAGGAGCCAGCCCCACAGATCCTCAAAATTCCTAGCTATGTCTTAGAAACTGATGGTGATGGTGACAGAGACAAAAGATACCTTGGAGGAACAGAAGAAATCTTTCACTGCATGTTCAAAAAATGTTACCTAGCTGATAGAAAAGTCTGAACTATACGCATAGCATCAGACAGAATTTTCATGCTTGTGTTCTGCAGACAGCTCAAATAATATACGACATAAATGCTATGTATGTGTGCTGACAGAACATCTTGCAATGGGAGGCAAGGCATTATGTAAGACAAAAATGTCATAAATTATCAATTTTTGAAAATCGGATAAGAAATATTTGGTCATATATTTCTTCATGAAGAATATCAACTGATTTCTTTTCAGAAAAATTAACAAATTGATTTAATGAGTCATGTTATTATCAACTCTTTAACATTAAAACAGAATAGCATTACAGCTATTTTTTGATGCCACAAGCTTAGAGGGTTGAGCTACTGGGGAATTAACACCACTATTGTTTTGTACTGGCATAGTTCTCATATTTTGCATTTAAAATAAAAATCAGAATTAAAATTTTTCTCCGGAGTATATAAGTATGCAGGTAAAATTTCATTACTTGGAGACTAAATTGATAACTTTGAGAGATAAAAGAATAGACTAAATAAAGTGGTGTACCTGAAGAGGAAATGAGAGGATTAGTCACTCCAACTGAGTATATCTTTCAAGAGAGGCACCTCTTAAATTATCAAAGATTTTTTTTTTGTGGATTATGATAAAATGATAGATACCTTTGCAAGCATAAAGCATAGACAAAAGAGGATATTGTACTTCTTGTGTATTTGACTCATTCATATTTCTTATTGCTTATTGTTTTATTTTGAGTCTCCAATTGAAATTTTAAAAAATGTTTCATCAAAATCTAAAAAGTAAACAAAGTAGGATTTATTTCTCCATTCAATATTTTACAAAAACTTCATTTTGCATTTCAACTCTCTTGAAAATACAATTGACTTTGGCATCAGTTTTTGTGTACATCACTGTTATTAGTACATGATATGTCTGGTTTCTAGTGTGGTCATTGTCAACATATTTTGTTACCTACATTTTAACTGTTGATTTCTCTTCAATTACCACATGAATAAATAACATATTGATTTTTGGCGCATTTTGGGGGGGTAGAATCTTGGCAGCAAGGTTGAATCATTTCTAAAAAACATCCAAGTTGGGAAGATAATTGTTGCCAATTTTTCCATGAAGTTTATGAAGTTTATTTTGAAATAAAACTTCATAGAAAAACTGGCAACAATTTTTTTTCCTAATCTGGATACTTTTTTAGGTATGATTCAATGTTGTTGCTTAGATTTTATCCTCACAAAAAAAATTCCACTTTTCGATAAACTGTAAACACAAAAAAATCCTGAATCACTAATTTTTCTTTAATCAAAATTTAGTTATAAGTATATTATTTTACCTAATTTTTTAAAATAGATAAACATATATCTGTACATGTGTGTGTGTTGATAATCAAATATACACTTGTGTGTGTATGTGATAATCTATCTCTCTAATTGTGAGAAATATTCACATCAGTTACCTCCATTAAATCTATCATACCTACATTGAATTAATGTCAGTATTGCAAGCTGACACACTGATGCACACAGCTATTCTCACTTATTGACACAAAGTAAAATAATTTCTCATCTCATTTTATCTGTCTGTCACTGCAGTCAATATTTCATTATGCATATCTCCAAGCTTGAATCTCTCCTCATTCTCTGCTAATTGCTTGGCCATGTTATCGTCAAGATTTTACAAAGAGAACTCGGACAGAGAGTCGGCAATTCCACTTATCTGCTGATGACTTTAAATTCCATAAAGAATTAGCAGAGAACAAAAATTCACTAGGCAAAACTCAGACCATAAGAAACATTGATTATCTGCTCATATGAAAAAAAGAAAAAAGGTTTAGATAAAATACAAGCATGTATGATACACTCCCATCTGCTCAACCAATCAGAGCTGATTCAGGTTCCAGTATTAATGGGTACATTGCCTTGACACAGGGTCAGTTTAAAGTGGGGGCCCACAATGCATATGTATGGGCAATGACAAAAATTGTGAAGTCCCCATGACTAGTGTTGCAAAAATGTCAGGTCAAACCAAACTCTCCCCCTCTGAGGGGAGGTGTTGCCCAGGGAAAACTAGACCACTGAGTATATTTTCATTTTGGTAGGGGATCACAGGATGAATTCTTGGCCTAGTAACTGAGTGCAGAAAAAAAATTACTTATTTACATTCAGCCAAGTCACCCTGGAGACCTAGATTTATTTTTGCAATGCACTGATATACTCAGGCTAGTGTCTAAGATTGTACCGAATAAGCCGGGGGGGGGGGGGCTGCTGCACACTGCGATGACTTTCTCCTCAGCAACTCCCTTCCAGAGTAGCGTAATAAGCCATTTTTCAGCAAGACCTGGTTGATTTTTTTCCAATTCAGCCGATAAAAATACGTGATAGCTGATTCAATCTGGTATGTTTGATCAAAGTAAATGTTCATTTTTTAACAATTATTTGTTCTGGGGGCTCTGTATATATTTTTTCTATTACATAAATAGGCTTTACATATATATATATATATACATACACACATATATATATATATATACATACACACAATTGGTTATAGGTTTGAGTCCTGCTGCAACTCCATTTTCTTTGATTGTTTATCCTAATTATGCTGTCTTGACTAAATGATACATTCACCTTGTAATAATGGGAGATCATTTCAAATAAGAGTATCAATGTATTATAGCACAATTTATAATCATTCTGTTGGATAATATATCCATTTCTTAATAGCATGATTGTCATATTGAAAGAAACAAATAGAGTGGACATAGACTGTGAATAAGCAAGATGGAAATTTGGAGTTGAAACAGTTATTTGGGTCTTTGCATCACTGGCAACTATTTAGCTCAATTGTAAGAGTATGCATATATATATACATAAATATATATATATAGAGAGAGATATGTATATATATGCATGTTTACATAGATATATAAAAATATTACTTTCTTTTCTTTAAAAATAATTTTGAAAATATTATGATATATATATACCCATTTAAAGCTGAAAAATTATGTTCTGTGAGAAGAATATTGAAGAAATAAAAACCGATATGGACAAATTAGAAAACTAAATGAACAGCTGAACCAACCCTAAAAAAAACATCATTTAAACAACAATCATCAAAACCAATGATGAAAAAGACAAAGAATTCAACTGAATTAAAACAACAAAACATAGAAAACTATGATCAATCATAATCACGTAACAAAGACAATACTGAACAACAACAGAAAGAGAAAAAAAAAACATGCCTGAAAAAGGATTGACAAATTCACCTACCAAGAAGACAACAAAACCCCTTGAAGAAATAGAACAAAGTACTAATACAAACTAAACCATGCTCGTGTGCAGACACCATTAAACCAACCAACAACCTAGGAACAAATACACCTAAAACTAAGACTGATCCTGACACAACCAACTGAGACCTTAAAATAAACCTGGAAATATCAAAACTACAAACACCTACATGACAAATGGAAAACAATAGATCAACTACAGAAAATCTGGGAAAATAAACACTATAAATTGAAGTCAATACAACTATCTCCCACTAATCCACATCTCCCTTTGAAGATGGTTATACTGTAGAAACCGGTCAGGGAATATTTATAGAAAATGAAATGAAATATGGAATTATATATCTTCTTCACCAACTCTTGTTTATGTGTCTTCCATATGTTCACCTACACTCACACACATTATGTATATATATATATATATATATATATATATATATATAATCATCTGTCATAAGTCCAATGCATGATAACCTTAATAGCACTAAGCTCTGCCATGTCTTACTGGCAAACTTCTTTATCTCATCTTTCTATCTTATGTCTTGTCCTACTGTGTTTACTTTCCCATGGGAACCAATCCATTAGCCTGTTGGTCCACCTCTTGTTCTCTCTTCTTGTTAATGTTTCAAACTTATTCATGTTTGCCTTTTCAGTATTTCTCCATTCATATTAAATGCTTTCCAACCAATCGATAACCATTGCTTCATTTCATTTCTATGGTTTTTCTCAAGCCTTATCGCCTCTTCTAAGACTTCACCCACTATTTCTATGGACTTGATATATATATATATTTCATAAAAAATATATAAAATACATGAAATTCAACCAATTTTAACCATTTTCAAAGACAGTTTTAGCTATAATAGCAAACCATACCAACACGGATTTCTTCCCTTATTTAGCATGCACACCCATTTTGCCAGCAAATTGAAGGCCTTTATGCCCACTTTGTTGGAAAATTAGAAGCAGGCATCTCTATTGCACCTATATAATCATTAGGTGTGCCCCTGCTAGTGTTCATTTTTGTTACTCTAGTCACATTGCTGTTGTACCATTCACTTTGTTGAGGCATCTGTCATGGTTGGTAACCTAGGCATTGTGAGATGAACTCTCTATTCAAACCGCAGAAGATTGTTCTCATTCAACTGTTCATGGTAGAGAATATTCTGAATCAGGAAATTCTTACTGGTTAATTCAGTGTACCTCTTTCACTAAATCAGAATGAATGACTATTACAACCAAGATTAGGGCACTAGTTTGAGTATATCGGTCTAGGAAAATTGATAATTTCTCACCTCAGAAATTTAGGCAAAAATTACTAGATTGTCAGAAGAATAATATTGCTTCACTCATACTTAGCCAAGCAGCATCTTCAAGCGAGAACAGCTTTTTTCTTTTGAATAGCAAGAACGAGATGCCAAGTCAACATGATTGTAGATATTTAAGGGGAGACATTATCCATATACCAAAAATTACTAAAAAAAGCAGCAAAAATAACTGGAATAATAAGAAGCTGATTCGAGTTCCTTGATATAAAAACATTTAGAATACTATACACAACATACATAAGATCCCAAATAGAATATTTAGTGCAAGAATGGTCAGCCCATTGCAAAAAAGATATGAAAGAATCGGGAAAACATCCAGAGGCGAGCAACAGAAATCGTTAAAGAATTAAAAAGCTTCTCCCATGAAGAGAAAAATTAAAAAATTGAAACTGACAACATTTGAAGGAGGGAAAGTAAGTGGAAACAGGATACAAACTCTTGAAATGATAAAAGGCATCAATAACATTCCAGCCAAAAAATTCTCTATAATGAATAAAAGGAAAAAAAAGGAAGGTGTAAAGAACATTTCATAAATAATACAAGAAGGGGATTCTTCTCACAAAGAGTTATCAACAATTGGAACAAATTAATGGATCAAAACCAAGGAATAATAAAAGCTAAAACAGTAAATAACTTTGAAAATGAGTGAGACAATTGAATAAACAAGAAAGACAAATTTTTTTGAAAAAAGACAAATAATAAACCTCTTGGGCAAAAATTGAGATACAGGCACAAATATGTGCAAAAATTTTACTCGCTACATATCTTATCTTACCCACCAGTAAACAATACAGTTGATCTATTTTACTAATGGACATCGTTATGGATTTAGAGAAACGCAATATATTTATGTTTGAGGGCAACAATCTTGTTCCTATAGAATCTACAACTTGAGCACAAAGAGACTGGTATTTAACTCTTTCAAATCTTGAAGGCACACAATTGAGATAAGTTAATGATATACCTCTAGCCAAGAACACTGACATATACTCACTTGACTATAATTCAAGTCTGATATTTTGCCTTGTAGTTATTGGTGTACCACTGATAGAGCTTAAAGTCCTTAAAATTGGGTTTGTGGGGTTTAGCTTCCAATGAACTTCAGAAAAAACTAATGTTATAAACAACAAACATAGAAAACAAAGACATAATGATAAGAAAAGAAAATGCAGAACTAGAAAAAGTAGACCACTACATCTACCTTGGACTACGAATCTCCATGAATTAATGAAAAAAAAAAAAAAGGAGTCAAGCAAAGAATCATTCTACTTTGGCAAGTTTTATATTGAGCAAGCTCATCCTTCAAGAACCAAAAGATCCTTTTAATCCTGAAAAGGTGTACAACCAATAGTCATCCACAGAGTTGAAAAATAGAACCTAACCAAGAGATTGACCCTCACACTCAGAACCTTGCAATGTGCAAATAAGAGAATCATGCTCAACATCACATGAAGAGATCACAAAACAGCACAGTGTAATCGAAAGAAAAAAGTCAGATATCATAGAAACCACTTGAAAACACAAATACCAATGGGCTGGTCATATAACAACAATGAAAGATAACTGCTGGATGCCACGGCTCAAAAAGTGGATCCCTGGAGATCATATGCAAAACCGTGGCTGACAAAATATAAAATGGCACAACCAACTAGACAAGTTCAGAAAGTATTGGCTCCGCAACGCCCATTATAGAGAGGTTTGATGAATCTTGGGGATGGATGGTAAAAGGCTGTTGATGATGATGAGAATGGACACAAGAAAAGATTTATATTTATCTATATCTATACAGAGGCAGAGGCATACTCAATAATTTTTATTAGGATATTGGGGATACAGGCCTCTAATTTGCCGAATTAATGGAAAAAATCAATGTTGCCAAGTATGCTTTGTTAGATATGCCTGAAACTCCCCTTGAAATTGGCTTGATAAAATATTTTAGAGGTTATATAAATTTTTTTTTTTCATCATTGTGTAATTTATTAATTTGGAAAAACAACTAATTTATATATTTTCCATGAATTTTTAAAAATTTCTGACAGCACATTTCATAATCAATGGCAAAACAAAGCACTACATTCCCAGTTATTAGGCCAACAGACATCTCCTTGAATTTTCACAGACAAAAACAGTTTCAATGCTCAATATTGTATTTTTTAGATTGATTTACTGCTAAGTCTTGAATATTATCCTCCATCTACACTCAAGATTGCTTTCTGATAAAATTCTTCAATTCAAATTCTGAAAACCTAGAAGTCACAAATAGACATTGGGCCTAGTAATAAGATAATTCAATCATTCATGTGTAATAGATTTTTTGCAAGTTAGTAGAGTATATCTTTACTCTTGGCTATTCTTTCTACTATGAAGACTTTAGTGAATTACTGCCTAAAATTCATTATTTTCCACAGCTATCACTGACTGATATTGAATCATAATTGTTCAGTGGCCTATCCATTAAGCATTTTTAAATCTCAACAAATGTTGAACCCCAAATAATAGATAAGACTATTTTTAGGCCATACTTCACGGATCCTGAATCTATTGTAGATTTTTGTTATAGTTGGATTCATCTAATTTTAAATACATATTAAGATGTATGAGGAGGTGTACTCCTGCTGCCAACATTTGACTTTTGTGTATAACCTAACCCGAGGTTTGAACTCACAACAGCCTTGATTGAATACTGCAAAGTCGTACGCCCTGGTTCAGAGAAAGAGGCAGATTAGTGATCCGAGCAACCATGATAAACACACTAGTCAAAGTAAATCAGTGTACAATAATGATAATTCCTGATCTAAAAACTTCTGACAAAAAATTCCTTGTATTTTTCTTGAAATAGCATTGTTGTCTTTGTTTTCCTCTTCAGTTCTTCTTTTTTGAGGTACACTTTGAAGGTTTAGCTTTCTCGTCTCCAGCCGCATAGTACAGAAGAACAAGAGCAAGAATGCCAATCAAATAAACAAATAAATAATTCAAAAAGAAGTAAACCGGCCAAGAGAGAGGGTTGGAGAGGATAATCGGATGCATTTTTAGCCAGGCAGTTTTACTTTTCACCATAAAGTCATCCAAGGATCAAGAAGGAAATGATTTTCACATCCACTATCTCAAAGAATTAGATTTATTGTACTTTGGAAAGGGAGAAGGGATAAAAAAAAAAAGGAAAAAGAAAGTCAAGTTACCTCACTCTGAGTACTACCATCAAAAACAATTTAGAAATAGATGATTTTTTTTTCTTCCCCTAAATAACTTCACTGATTTGATTGTGATCATTCTCCACACCTCTCTATCATAAATGCTGAGTGCCACACAGAAGAGAAGCAGATTACCATAAGAAAAAAGACCCCCTCAGCCTACTTGACTTTACGCAGAAAGAAAAAAAGAAGAAAAGTATCAATTGTTATTTATGGGCCTACCGGTGATTTTTGTAATGTTTTTTTTTTTTCTTTTTTTTTCTACTGGTTGCACAGTAGCCCATGTAGAAGAGGCTAAATTATAGAGCAGCCAGCAGTTCTGTTCAAGTGACAGAGTTTGATGCTTGTTGGCTGATTTACTGAGCCATTTTAAGCTGATGGTTTAAGCTCAGTCGATGTCAAAGCAATTTCCACACTGTCTTTCACTACTGCAGCAGCCAAAATAATAATAATAATAATAATAATAATAATAATAATAATAAAAACCTGACCTGGTTTCCCTGCTATCCGAAAGTAGAGCATTCCCATAAAAACTCTCCCTGAAGGCAAAATGGCATAAAGCAAAGTGGCAATTATTACCAATTTATATGGAAAAACTCTTTGAGCGTTCCCGTACCTAACAAAATAGTGATAATATTAGGCTGAACTGTCGGAAGTTGGAATGACTGGAGGCACAAGAGTTTGGGGTG
Organism: Thysanoteuthis rhombus; assembly: GCA_963457665.1. Taxonomy (NCBI): domain Eukaryota; kingdom Metazoa; phylum Mollusca; class Cephalopoda; order Oegopsida; family Thysanoteuthidae; genus Thysanoteuthis; species Thysanoteuthis major. The sequence goes on along the minus strand of OY735199.1, from coordinate 35,833,224 downwards.
TGGAAGGGTGGAAGGAAGGAAGGAAAGATGGAAGGAAGGAGGGAAGGAAGGAAAGATGGAAGGAAGGAGGGAAGGAAGGAAGGTAGGAAAGAAGGAAAGAAGGAAGGAAGGAAGGAAGGAAGGAAAGAAAGAAGGAAGGAAGGAAGGAAAGAAAGAAGGAAGAAAGGAAGGAAGGAAGGAAAGAAAGAAGGAAGAAAGGAAGGAAGGAAGGAAAGAAAGAAGGAAGAAAGGAAGGAAGGAAGGAAGGAAGGAAGGAAGGAAAGGATATACATTACTCAATACTTTTTTTTCATATAAGCGTATTAAAGAACTTTTGAAAAACGGAGGATCTCTGTATGGTTTAATGACTGTTGAATGAAGAAAATCCAATTAAATTTAAAAAGAAGGGTCTACAACCAATAGTCACCCATGGAGCTGGAACGCCAAACCTAACCAAGAGATTCACCCTCAAACTAAGAACCATACAATATGCACATGAGGCAATCATGCTCAATATCACATGGAAAGATAACAGAACAGAGCTGTATTTTAGAGAAAAAACAGGTGTCAAGAATCTCATAGAATCCATTAGAAAATTCAAATGCCAATAGGCTGGTTATATTAAAAGAATGGCAGACAACCAATGGACATCATAACTCACAACTTAGATCCCCAGAGAAACTGTGGCTTGTAAAATATAAGATGATGTAATGGAATAGACAGGTTTAGAAAGTATTGGCTCCACGACACCCATGATAGAGAGGTCTGGCTAATACTGGGGATGGTCTATGTCCTCAACGGACACTAAAAGGTTGATGATGATGAATGAAGCAATTGATGCATAAGAATCCATTGATACTGGATGATTTAGATTTTCTAATAAATAGTAATAGCCCCACCAAAAGACAAATATTCTTAGATACTAATTTTTTCACTAAATGATGGTTAGGCTAAAAGAAAAAAAAAGACCACATTCAATGTAGCATTAAATAATACTAAATATAAAGAATTGAATATACTTGAAAGAACACGTAAATCATCAATACCAGAAAGAGCAGTTATTCTATCAAGAATTTGATGTTCGATCTGAATATATCAACCACTTCCACTTTCTTATTAGATAAACAAACATTGATATTTTTGAAGTTATATCAATTCTTAGAAGACAATTATAAGGGTTTTTTAAAGGATAGTCAATAAATCAAAAATCTAATCCAAGAAATAAATACATTACTTGACAGCTATAGTATTTTTTCTTGAAATAGTTTATCCTAATGAAAGAAGATTGCTCTGTTCAAATTAAATCAGTGTCTTAAATGGGATTTTTTTTAAAGGCACAATACTGCAATAAATGTAGTTCAACTGACAGGCCAGTGATCTTCTTCACCTCATGGGTGATTACAATTCAGAATTCTGTTGTTGTGGTTATGAGTTCTCCCTTTATTCATCATGTTAGATCGACGAAAGGTTGTACAAGGGATGAGATTTCCTTATTTCAAATTGCCTGACAACTTCTGATTGCAAAGCAAAATCTGACTCTTCCTACTTCTTCTTGCAGACCACTATAGCTAGCTGGTCACTTTTTTAAAATTTTCATAGTTAAAGCCATATAATCCTGACATACTTAAATCCAGTTACCTGATTCCATGCTTTGCCACCATTTGATCACATCTAGAACTGTTATGTTCTTTTGAACACAATACTATGAGTTTCTGTAGTTCAGCCACGCTGTTGAATTTACATTTTTCAAATATAATTGTGCAAATTTAATCTTGAATTACATGACAATTAAGATGACGTTGGTTTCACCCATAAACAAATCAACTTGAGTTAATTTATCGGACATATTTTGATTTAACTAATTTCTAAATAGAGAATTGGGCCATTACTTTTTTTTGTTGTTTTCTAGAAAATTTAGTTCAGAACATCTTGTGATACTGAGTCAGATATATGCTTCCTGATTTCATGCATTCTGGATAAAATATGATTTCCTAAAAATATATAGATATATTTTCCTTCAACTGAATCAAATTTATTCCAAAATAAATAATTTGAAGATAACGTGCCTCCAATAATAATTTGGAGGTAATAATCTCCATTTTGTGTTAATAGTATCCCTTCAATTTTTCCTTTTACATTTTGAAACCTATCTGATCGGAAAACTGGTTAAAAACGTTGCCTTCACAGTTTTATACTGGAAAGTTATAAAAATTTGATTTGACTTGAACTGGCGAGTGATACATAATTTGAATCACCTGTATTGAAAGCCACATAAATGTAATTACTTTTAATGATTTTTTTTCGAATTTTCAATAAAAAAAATTGATTGATTTTAATGATATTCTGATATGAGTTCATTTTATCTTTATTAATGAAATCTATAGATGTTATGAGTAATCAGATTCATATTCTCATATTTTTTTTTCAAAACTTATTATCTCACACTTTCAAAATATTTCTAGATATAACATCATTGTTCTTATCTTTCATTCTCAAGAAAATTAATATTATGTTCTGAAATAATCAAGACACAGCAGAGAATTTGGGCTCCAAAGTATTAACCCTGGTGCGACAGTCACATTCAAATCACACATCATAAAAATGATCATAGATATATTTATATGTTATATATTTATGAACATAGATATAAATATAAGCATCATAATTATGCATACAAATGATATCTGTAATCTAGTATTTCCTCAGTTAAACTTAATCTGGAATTTTTTTTTTTTACCTTTATTCATCAATTTATGCAAATTTTCATTTTTAACCCTTTTGGTGTAATCTACCCCTGGGCTTGATCAAATCTCATGAGAGTGAGCATGTGATAAATTCTTAACAAAGGCTGGAGAGAGACGTATGAGGACAGTTGAGAAAAGTTTGATTGAGAGGAAAAGAGACAAGCAGGCATTATGAAACGATGTTGCTGCTTGGATTCATGTCCTGTTAGTTAAAAACTACATTGTAAATAGAACGTGAAATGAAGAAAAGAATTGATGATAGCACTATAAAAAAGAATAAACTGCATGAATAGAGGTAAGAGGATTGCCAAGATCAAAATGTCTGAACAGTCTCATTGTTAATCTGGTACTATGCATGGTTAGTGCATGCATTTCCTGCACCCGGGGCAAGATGTGAAATTTACCCCTTTCCCCCTCCAGTTGTATTCTAACAACTATTCTTTCAGTTTGAACAACACCCATGGGACTTTGATGGCATGAGTTTACCTTACTAGCCAGGCCGGTCCTGGTACTTTGAGATCACTTAAAATACTGTGGGTGTTGCAGTGGACCTTTTTAGGAAATTCATAGTGTAACTCCCAGAGCCAAAAGTGTTAGATCTCGTAATAATTTTGAGAGTGTAAGATAACAAAATGTGTTATACCTAGAGGTAAATGCAAATGTTCCTGTTTGTGATTTATTTTACAGTCAAGTTCTAAAACTGCTTACTTCCAAATGCTATTTCCTATGTCCATGGAAATATACAAAAATATTGGAAATCAATTTATGTGTTGAAAATAACATGTTTGAGTGAACTTTATAGCTTTGCGTTATACTGTTATGATCGTAGAATTCAATTTCTAAAGGTAAGATAAATATGCATGAATATTATGATTTTGCACATGAACTGTTGCAAAAACTGATGTGTTGTTGCGGATGGTAAAAAAGTCCTAAATATCACACTTTTTCTATTTTTCTGCCAAATTATGAATTTTACTTGTTTTTAGATGCTAAAGTTGCACAAAATGTCTGTAATCTTGTGTGTCTCAAAGTATATAATTACCAAAAATAGAAATAAAAGTGTATATAGAATAGTCATACAATAGTTGTCCCTCAAATTTTGTGGATGTGGATTTGATTATTCATACTTTTTTTCATCACTAAAGGGAAGCTACTCCTACTGACTTTTGAGAAGAAAAATTCAAAATATTTCATTCTCAATTTTTCCTTGTTTGTGCAAGGAAGAAAAAAGTCTAAATATTTGTTCTAAAAAAAAAAAACAACAAATTCTGATCAATAATGACATAAAATGGGACTGTCTTAATTTAGTGCTTCTGTTGTTTTTTTTTTAAATTTTTCTGCCAGAACATCAATAATGGGTCTTGACTGCTTATTGGCAGGTTTTGGAAAAATAGCTGTAGAAAGCTTAATTAAATTTCAACTTAAAATTAAACTTCAATTGAAGAAAGCATAACAGTAATAAAAACTTGTTACAAATTCTGTCTGAATTGGGTCTAGAATGACTCTTTCAATTAGCAATAAATTTTGAAATAACCCAAAAAACATGATACACCATGTTTTTTTCAAGTTCTCCAGAGATAAAAGGAGAAGGTAAGAGAGATAACACCTTACTAGGTTCAGTTAATGATTCATCGAAAGAAATGTCATGGATAATAGTTGTTCATTTCTCTTTGGTGAATGGAAAGAATAAGTGCATGGGTGGAGTGAAATAGATGCAAACTATGATACCATGAGACATACATATTTATGCAAATCGCTATATTGTTATTACTTTATTTACCCCTCTCCAAAGAGAAATTAATAGTTGATAAACATGCTATGAGAAGACAGATTTGAAAAGTTGAGATTATTTGAATTGCATTAAACTTCAACTCAAAATGAACATAAATGTTTGTCTCTCTGTAGGATCATAAAGGATTTAATGTCTCGGGTCTTCCATACAGACAAAAAAGCTTCTACTGAGAAAAAATTAAAAAATACTTCCATTGTATTATTCTTCATTTCTCTGATTATATTTGATTAATTTTATCATTACATCATAATCAACAAAATCTCAGAGTTGGGCAAAAAGTGGAAGAATGAAACAAGAATTCAGAAAAAAAAAAAAATTATTCAAGAGATCTTTGAATGCAAATCTCTACGGCAAACATTTTGGTTAATGATTATTTATGTTGTGATCTATACTTAAAGAAATATCTTCAGTTCTATAAGGTGTTCACTAAAATATTTTTTTGCCAATCTTCCCTCTTACTAATGACACAAAAATTCTGCAGATGAAATCAAATTTTACCCAATTTGGATATATTTTTGGAATTTTATTTGTGGAGTTTTAAATTCATGAGAGATCTGTACCCCTACCCCTCATGGAATTCGAGGCACTACTGTATATCATATCAAGTGAGTTGTAAAATTTAAAATTAATGAAAATTTTTCTATTCAAAACTATTTGGTATCTGCTCAGAGTATAACATCATTTTGATTGAATTTTCAGTTTCAAATCATTTTCATATTTTTTGTTCACTTTCAAGCTTGGGAGGGTTATTATGATATAGCATGAATAGATTCTGGGTAGTGAACTAAAAAGTTCTCTAATCTCCTCATCTAGTTGATAATCATTCAACAATTAGAAAAACACACACCCTTAGTATCATGCAATTTGCCCTTAATCAAATTGTTAATAGTAAACTTTATGAATTTGAACCTCACTTAGCAAATAACAATAATTAAAATGTGTAACTGCTACCCCCTTTATCCATCATATCATGGTAAGAACCCTGCTGTAGAGAAGGTGGAAACAGAGAGGTTAAAACTAAAAAACAGTCCCAGCTGTACACTGCCCAATCTTCCAGCAATATAGCACTTGCAACCCACCCAATGTAAAAAGTGGAAAGGAAATTTGTGAGCCTCCACCTCCATCATCATTGTGACTCCCAACCCACCCAATTCAAAAAATGGTAAAGGATCAGGCAAAGTAAAACTGTTATTAATTCAGTTGTAATTCTAAAAAAAAAGGTAATCTTTTGTTTTACATCACCGTAAATTGTTAATCACTACGACTTGGTGGAAAAAATTATGAATGGATTGAAAGCATACAATGGGCTGCAATTGAAAAATAGTTATTGATTCAATATTGATTTTATTAATCTACTATTAAATTTAATATTTTCAAATTTCATACTTGATTTTGATTATTTGGTAATCTTCTATTCTTTATTAATTCGTAGAATTTCCAAGGGTTACTGCTAGTAAATTTGAAATGTTTAGTTCAAGTTTTGAGCATGCATAAGATAAACTAAGATAGACTACTCTCGATGATGATTCTCTATTTAAACCATGATATAAATGTGTTATGTGAGAAATTTTATATATCAATCTGAAATACTGGGGGGGGGTCAATATTTTGACAATTTTGATCACTTGTATCTATGAAGTAATCGCTACTCCATGTATGAGGCTGAAAGATACTTTTTCCATTGTTTAATTTGTCTTCTCATCCAAATACAGGCTTTATCTTCTTAAATAATCTCAGAGATAAGACAATGAAATATATAAATGAAAAACCAATTCTTCCACACCTTTTATGTATAATAAAACGTGTGTAGCATAATAGATGAAAATAAAACATGAAGTTGGTTGATCACGAGTTAGATTACTTTTACACACATAATTATGATGGACATATTCATCTTCAAGACGTAAGAAAACTTCTACATCTATATACACACACACACCTTTTCATTGAAATCCTTAATGAATTTCCTAAACTCGCTCATAAAACATTGAAAAATAAAAGATTTTTCAATCATAGCCATAACACCTCATTTTAGCATCATTCTATTTCAAAATAATCAGTCAGAAGTTTCTAACTGCAATGTTTTGTCTTTTACATGAAGATGATTGTGCAGTCTGATTGTTCTTAATTTGTTTTATATTTTTCATTTCTTTATCAAAGAGCTTATCTATAAATTTGAAAAAATGATCTGTTCATATCATTAGAAAATGATCATTTTAAGAGATCATGTATTGAGCCACTTCAATCTGGTAAGCTTGAGATCTAACCCTAACCCTGACTACTGAAACTGACCTTTGAGGCCTATTTTTTCAACAAAAACTTGAAAATTTGCCCCTTTAGTTTGTTTAAATCATAAACTAAATAATCCAACCTGATACTACTTGTGCAAACTCTTTACAGAAGTTCCTTTGTTTATTTTTTTTTTTTTGGCACCTCCACTTTTTCAATGTTTTATGCTAATAACTTTTCAGCATTGGCACAATCTTCTGCAACTGTTGGTCCCTTGGATGACATTCTGAAGATCTAAAGTGCAGCTGAATATACGGAAACTAACAGGACTGTGTCACCAAAACACTTGGCTGCAGTGTAAACAAAGTTTGGTTACAGCACTGCTCTGGTGTCTAATTCACAAATGAATTGGTGGCAGATTCAGAACATGCTGGATTACAGAATCATGAAATAAAGAGGTTCAACAAGTATAATAATAATTGTGTGTGTCACATTTATGACATCAGTAGTTACTACTCACTACTCGTCTTTCCTACTCTTTTATCAAATGACATAACTTTTTTCTTTCCACTATCACTTTTCATTCTTTTATCAAACTATCTAACTTTCTTCCCCCTCCCCGTCTCCATTCCAACTTTATTCTTGAATCAACTTTTTCTCTCCCTCCTTTTTTCAAACCGTATCTGTTACTTTTATAGCATCAATAGCAACCATCAGCCCAACCTGTTGCAAAATGCATGAGAGCTGTCATCAAAGTGATATGTCATGGACTAGTAACTTTAGAAGAGCAGTTTCAAGGTGTTGTTTAAACTTAAATTTGAAGAAATAACTACCCAAGTAATTTCGTACGATCACTTATATCTTATGTAGATATCAAAAGTTCCATTTCACTTCATTTTTGTTGCAGATAAATCATCATCATTGTCATCATTAGCAGTCTCTTAGTGTCTGTCATTGGACATAGACCTGTCCAAGGATTTGCCAGACCTCTCTATCATGGACATTGAGGAGTATTTCTTGAATTTGTTCAGAACATCACGCCATCATACTTCCTGCAGGCCACAATTTTGCATTCAATCTCTGAGAATCCATGTGGTCAGTCTTGATGTCCAGTGGTCGCCTACCATTCTTGCAACATGACCAGCCCATTGCAATTTAAGTTTTCTAATGGTTTCTAAGATTTCTCAGACTCCTGTTTTTTCCTCTATTATGCTGTCTTATGATCTCTCTGCATAAGGTTTAGCATGATACTTTCAAGTGTACATTGCTTGGTTCTCAGTTTGAGGGTTAATATTTTGGTTAGGGTCCATGCTTCAGCTCCATAGTTGACTATGGGGATCGTAAATAGAAACAATCTCTCCAACTCTCAAAAAGAGTTTTTTTTTTTGTTCTTTTCGAACAGAAAGATGAACCCCAGAAGAGAAGCAACAATGACAAAAGTATGCAAATTAATCAATATCATTTATCTTCAACATAACTCGTAAAGACTACACCCTGACATAATAATCACCCCCTCATATGTGTTTCCTGAAATGGCATCAACCATCAAAATGGTTGTAATGCTGCTAGGTTGTAACAAATACCCCATGGGCTTTTGTTTTTCCATTCGACAAACAGGGGTATGAACAGGGGCAAACATCTGAGAGTATGACGCAAAATACAATCAAGAAGATTGCAAAATATGATCTAGAAGGTTGGCTAACACAAATAAGCATCTTCTTTAGAGACTCTTCAAAAATGTTTTAATAGCACTTTTGAAAACTCAGATGGTAAAGTTGCTTTGTTTAGGGAATTGTTGAGAGGAAAGTAAGTATGCCCAGCAATCATCATAACAAAGATGATGAATCAAAACTTTCTTTATTTCTTTTCTTTTTCTCCTTTCTACTCCTCCCTTCCTCCATCCTTCCTTCCTTCCTGTTTTAATATTCAATTCCATTAATTTCATATTTAATAGTTATTATTGCAATTACTTGAGTATAACATGACCTTGATTACCATGTGACCCCCACTATTTGCTACTGAAAATTAGCAATATATATTTCACCCTCTTATTGCTGCAAATTTACAAACACAAACACTAAACCTGACATTGATCCCACTTTTGCTCAGTAACTTTTGTTTCAAATTCACTTAAAAGGTCCAAATTCTGTTCATTTGCCGGTTTGCTAGCACAGTGCAGCAAAAATGTTACCATCATTTTTGATGGGTTCCATGTTAGTGTATGATAAACATCAACTATATTGACTTTTGAAAAGATCTAATAGAGTTGAGTTGTAACAAAAAATATTGAAGTAAAAGAAATAAAAAAGATGAATGATTTCCACTGTTATATTTCTAGAATTTTTTTCTCTGATAATTGCAATTTATTAGCAAATAGAAAGCATTGATTTCTTCTATATTCAACTGATGTATTTACTTATCTTGGATAATGTCATCTATTCTGATTGGAAAGGTTTTGATTTGCTTTTTATTCTTATCATTTGGGTCTTAGTAATTTTTTGCCCTCTTTTGCTCAATTCTTGGTTCTGTATATAATGTACAGACACATAGGTATATATATATATATATATATATATATGAATTTGAGCATATTTTATCTATTTCTCTCTGACTTATATATATATATATATATATATAATATATGAAGGCATATTAATGTATAGCTAAAAAATCCATGTGCATAACTGTATTTACCGTATATACTCATGAAAAAGACAAATTCTTCAGACTATTTTTTTCAGGTTAAATTTATTGTGTCAACTATTACATGGATATTACTTTCAAAGAGCTGATATTTACACAACAATCTGAAATACTTGTATTCATACGCAGAGGCCCAAATAGTCAATAAATGAATGAAACACACAAAACAATGAATTACCGTTGTAATGCAGATCTTTCTACACATCAAAACATATCCTACAAACATAACACATAGATAAGGTAGCATAGCTCTTACAAATATCTACACTTGCTCTCTTACTTACTGTAATACTGTGTACATGACTGGTACCTACTCAGTTTTGTCTTCATCACAACTCTTCAACCATAACATTTTCATATATGGTTAAAGTCACTCTCATCACAGATGTGTTATGACGAGCGCAGCATTTTCATTTCTAATTCATTCAGTGCAGCTTAAGGTTTTACCAAGCCACACTATAGCTGTGTTTAAATCAGTGAATGGTAGACAGACTTGTGTTATCTTGATTTTAAGTTACTGAAATATATCATAAGTACCCATTCAGAGATATGGTAATTATAGTGAATTATCAGTGAATATATATTGACCTAGCTTATATAAGAAATGATGGTATGATATACTGACCCAGTAATAATATAATCTTAATGAACATCATCAATCGATTAAGGAGCAATGGTTCATCTAGCTAATGCAGGTCAACATTAAATGTAACTACCTGTATTTATGATAGCAATGCAACCTTATTTATGATCACTCGGTGAAGTATTAAGTAGTACACATATTTTGATGCATACATCTGAATGTAAGAGTGTAAAAAATTGAATTTCCTCACGTTCAGTATGGTGCCTTGATTCACAAATGTAGAGAACTAAGGTTAATTTTCACATGGGATACAATATTTTTGCCAAAAATTAGTAGGGCAATTTTCATATGAGATTAACTTTTATATGAGTAGATGCAGCATATATATATATATATATATATATATATACGTACAGGTTGCAGTCTATTCTGTGGTGCTCTTTCAGTCTGAGGGTAGTTTCATTGAATAATGTTTCTTTATATATACGTGAACATTTGTTTCCATTTTTATGAAAATGAATTGATTTTTTTCTATTGAATATCTTTATCATTTTCTTCTTTATGTTATGATTTATTCTCATTTACCTAGTATATATATATATATATATATATATATATGAATGAATAAATGAATATATATGTAGTGATGTGTATATATTTATATATATATATGAACTGACACATTTTCTCTTCTGAAAGATAAGAATTTAGAATAATGATAACATTTCACAATTGGAGAAACAAGTCTTCTGAAACATGTAATGGAAAAGATAATATCTCTTTTCCTAATTTTTGTGTTTCCATATTGTTTATCATATTCACTACATATATATCAAAGCATAGAGTGGTCAATCAATGGACTCCATTTTTATTGAAAATTAAAGGCTTATAAAATGGGTCTATAGCTGGAATTGTGTGTGATTTATAAACATTATATTTCATTAGAATCTCGAATATGTTTCAAAACTTTTTCCAAAAGTTTATGACATCATAGTCAATTATTTTCTTGTATCTGTATTTAAAATACTTATAATATATATATATATATATATATATATATATATATCCTTGCATACCAGGATAGATCAATAATTCTGTTGCCTGACACATTCATTGAATTTTGATCTGAATTTTTCACTATATAATGTTTGATGTCTGCGATTGATACTCACCACTGAATAAAGTGTATTGACATGGAGGGAAGATAGGTTGAACAAAAAACACAATGTTTTTTTTCCTCATCAGGCTATGATTTATTGATGCCCCTATACATATATGTGTGTGTGTGTGTGTGTATATATATATATATATATATATATATATATATATATATATATGTGAGTATATATATATATGTGAGTATATATATATATATATGTGTGTGTGTATGTGTTTATATTTATGTGTGTGTATATATGTAGGTATGAGTCTATACCTAAACATATATATAACCATACTGATACATAATTTTATGCACAAAATATCTATTTATACGTGAGAATTTATGCTTTAACACACATATGTGTGAACGAATCTACACACGCATTTATTATGCCTCTGGTAAATAAAAATGGTGGTTTTCAGGTTTTTTTCACTCAATGTAATATTGTATTAAAATGAAGCGTGTCTGTAACACATTTGAATTTTTGATAATTTTTATTAAACAGAGCAAAAACTTGAATAAAGATTCAAGAAAATTAAATTTTTGTTTCTCTGAAATATCACTACCATATCTACATGATTGACTGACTGCAGGAAAATTATGTAAATGTTAGAGAGAAAGAGAGAGCATGTATACAAAAAAAACAGTGTGTGCATGGGATACTGCATTTGTATCTGTGATATTTACTGAAAATGTGTTAAATAATAAATCTTGGAAAAAATGAATACTTTTATGTTGCTTTTCACAAGTATACATAGTGCATACCTTGGAGATGGGAACTCCAACAAAAAACCTATGACCTCAAGACCTTACTACCATCATCCCATCTTAGTTGATCATGGCATCTAGACCCTTGACTCAATCATATGCATGCCGTGCTTCACTTTAAAAACTTCATTAACACAGGCCTGCAGTAGATGGGATATACCCCCCTACATCTTCTTTCATGTGGCCAAGCCATGATGATGATGAATATATGTACTCACAAACCACAGTGAACTTTCCCCTTTTTAGTGTCTAGGATATATGTGGCTGTACATATGGAAGTTCAAGCACACAGATAAGGAAGAAAATTACATCTTTTTTCAAACATGATCAGTCTAACATTTGCAAAGAATGATTTGTTTAAAAGAGAATTCTAACAGCTATTTGTTTGGTCACCGGGAGCAATTTCTAACAAAATTGGCCCTGTAACAAGTGATTGTCTGCCTTTGAAAGAGAGCCTCTTAGGACAGCATCCACATTAAGGAAAGTTAAATTACGTTGACCACACTTAAAAGGGACAGACATAAATATGCTAAAAGGCTAACCTATTTTGCATGATCATTAGGAAAATATTGCAGATGTACACATGCCTGAAAACATACGAAGATATGACATATCTAATTATATAAAACAACTGATTATGTCTTTCTGGGCCTCCTTACTTACCATTGGTTAAACATTTGCGCAGTTCAACCAAATTTGGTATGCATAATTAGTGAACTTAAGGAAAGAATTTGGACAATTTGTTTTTTTGAAAAAATATTTTCTTAAGGGTGCTAGAAGAAGTGGCTTCATTTTACCTGTAACTAGAATGCAAATTTGAACCCTTACTTTCCATTTAATATACATCTAGAAAATTCTATTATTCTATTCTATTACACGGAGCAACTTTGTTTCCCTTACGTTTTTTGTTCTTGGTTAATGAGTTTTTTCTCTAATTGATTATATCTAAAAAGTATAGGAAATGTCAATTATTTTTTCTGACATAATTAGAAAATAACATTCGCTACCTAAGAAGAAAAATCATGTTGCATGGTGTTGTTATTTATTATAAAACAACTGGCTCAGTTTGTCACTGCTCCCTGCTTAAATATTGATGCAGCTTAACAGAACTTGGCACATATTTGGAATGCATACTCAGTGGACTTAGAGGAAGAACTTAGACTATTTGATTTTTCAAAAAAAGAAAATTTTGAGAATTTTGGGGCTGTTTGTCTATAAACAGAACCAGAACTTTCCATTCAATATTCGTATATACATACAGGTTGAAACCGCCAGATACGAATCTGTCTTGAATTTAACCACAGCTGAAACATCGAACCTAACCAAAAGACTGATCCACAAACTGAGGAAAATGAAATCTGCATATGAGAGAATCATGTTCAGCATCACAAGGAGAGAGCACAAGACAGCACAGTATTCAATTTTATGAAATCTCTACAAAATATCATTTGCTTTCCTATGCTGTTATATTTGAACCTTTTTTTTCCCCCAGGGTATCTCAGGTAGTATATAGTTATGATACCCCTTGAGAAACAAATTAATTGTGGTAATGAGTATTATAACAATTATACCAGCTCTATTTTTAAGAAAAAAAATATTAAGCGCTATACCAATAAAACCAATAACTAATTTACAATGTATGTGCATATATGCATTGTATATATATATATATATATATATATATGCATATTCATCTGTTTCATTTTACAGTTTGTTTGATAGTGCAAGTTGAGCAAAAAATAGAATTGCTGCTATCCAAAATTAAACATCAAAAATCTATCTTTGTCAGTGGTGAGAACTTGCAGTTCAAAAGATGAGCTGAATTTTTGCTCAAAGAAGCACCCACAAAAAACATTAATAAGGAAAAGTTTGCTCATTGGCTTTGTGTCAAATGCAATTCAAAACCAGTCTGTTCATGTCATATCACTAATAACATTAACTTCTTTTTTTTTTTTTGGTGCCAAAACTGATGATATGGTGAATGGTGAAATGCCCAGTTGTCAAATTTATTGAATAGCATTTCAGTAATGGGTTTTATTACATTAGGCAAACCATATTTAACTCAGAGAAGGGTGAACGTACAGAAAATCTTTTCTGACACCATTGTTCAGAACTTGCATCACATTATTAAAATAACAATGAAGAAAAGACAGAAAGGCATTGGGATTTCAGTGGTTGCTACCACTGATCAAAAAGAATAATATTAGATCTATAAAGTCGATTGTTGAGTTTTCAAAAACTTCATTGCCTCCTGTAGCAAATACTCCATGTATGCAGAAGAAGCAGCTTATCATTATCATCACCAATGTCATTTAATAGTTATCGTTACCAAAATAAATCAGCCCCAAATACTTTATTTGAAATAAATTGAAAATTATTAGGAAAATATTATATGTGAAGTTGTTAATAACAATGAATTTGATTTTATAAAAATGAATGTAGATTTATAATAGAGAATGCAAATAGTTCCAATTTTTATATACTTCACCCAAAGTTATCAGTGAGTTATTGTTATTTAAAAGACCCTGTCCCAAAGTGATAACAATAAGTGGCTTCATCTGTAATTAAAATACAATTGGGAGAACAGTTATTTCAGTAAAGTAAGTAAGTTATATAATGATGTATGTAAAATGACAGACATTAATAACGATTCAAGAGTAATAGTTTGATCTTTGGCATATTCATGTGAAATCTGTGTTAGGTGAATGATAATGATTCTGGTGGGGGTGTAAAGAATGTTATGTGAGGCTAAACATTTTGGCGATGTAATACAATTCAATTCTGGCTGGCATTCAAGTATTGGTTTTTATATTTGATGCTAGCCTTTCATTATTCATCCTAAGTTCAAGTTTGTTTTTGTAAAATTAAAGTGCTAAAACAAAGCAGGCCTTAGGGTTCCTGGTGCCTCAGGCAAGCTCAACTTTGACACCATTTAAAATATAGTATGTTTTACTGAGAGGAAAATGAATATATCTGAATAAAAAGTTTATTATGATTATGAAGTAAAAGAAAGATTTTCAGATGAATATAACAGAAAAAATTAATCTGTATTGCACATAAATGTATCTCCCTAGCCAGCAAACATACCAGAACGAATTATCTGATAAAATAGATCGCTTATCTACAATATCTTCACAGAACATGAGCTCAAGATAAGGGCATTGTTGGTTCTAAAAAAGCAAAAATTTATATGGTATCTAGTGGTGTAGTCATGCAAATTTACAAGGTTGTAGCCCAAAGAATATTATCAGTAGCATCCAGAGACACTCAAACATACAAACACATGCATATATAAGTAAATACAGATGAGCCAAAGGAAAGAATTTCAAGCCTATTTTGCTGGTTGGTTAAACAGGTCATTTGTGGGGTTATTGTGATTTGATATTTAATTGTCAGATATTCCTGAAAAATCTGAGGCAAATGGACGAAGACATCAATTATTCTATCATATTTTTTTCATTACTTTCAGCTTTGCAAGCTGTTGAACAGCTTTTCAAAAAAAATCCTCTCGGTTAGGTTCCGTGTTTCAATTCCATTGGTGACTATCAGGAGGATACATTGGTTGAATAGCCTTCTTTTTGAGATAAATATAATTTTTTGGTTCTTGAAGGTTGAATTAGCTCTTCCAAAGGCTTGCCATCCTCGAGTGATTCTTCACTTGATTCACTCTTAATAAAAAGCCAAAATTAGCAAAATTTAGTCAGTTGCATTTTTTTCCATCTATCTCTTGCACTTAATGAATTGATTATTGGCTTGTCTTTCCTCCTCATATAGAAAGTTCAGGCAGATACCATATGGCATGCATAGTTCTTTACTGCTTAAAAGAATTTTTATAATTATTTTTATAAGCTCTAATTTTAAAACCATGACCAACATTTTCCAATTAACTCTTATACGAAAACCTGCTGACTCTTAACATAATTGGTAACTATCAAAAACCTCTTTGTAATATTGAAATTTAATAACCATATCAAGTAATATTCATGTGATCATAATATTGATAATAAAAAACATATAAATATTATTTTTTCATCACATTTATTTTACATTCAAGCAACAATCATATAATTACTTATGCTAATTACTTGTAAATATCTTGCTGTGTGATAATGGTTAGTGAGCTAGACTAGCAGACCTTAATTACCACATACATATTTTTAAATCCCAAAACAGTTACTTGGTAAACAACTGGTAATTCCAACAAGAAAAAATCACACAAAGTAGAATGATATCTACCGGTGTAAAACAAAAACCACTGAAAAAAAATTACTGTCAAGAGATTTGAATGACAATATTGGAAAGCTTTTATTAGAAAACAAATGAAATATTTTGTTCTGACATTCGATAAAGCATTAATTTTAATAAAGGTATATTATGTGCATTCGTGTGTGCATTGCATATTCTTCTAAATGCATATACACATGTACACATGTTATCAAGTTTGATCCTGCTATACATACACATGATTACTGTAATTATTGAATTTATAGCTGTATGCATATACATTGACTGATATATAAATATAAACAGTCCAAGAAACACAGATAAGTAAATATGAATTAAATAATGGAATAAGATATTAAAATCTTATATCCTGGGGAAGGTCTATGGCCAACAATGGACGATAAAAGACTGATGATGATGATGGTCAGTTAATCATTATTCATACAAAGACTTGATTGTACATATATATATATATATATATATATATATATGCATTTGATATTTAAGTTTTTAAATGCTTAGTTTTTAAAGCTTATATATATATATATATATATATATATATATATATTAGTCGAGAGAGCTTTACAGCTTTAAGCACTAAACATTAGGAGACTTTTTCAAAAATTTTTTGTCACTTCAGTCACCCATTTCCCAATATCTATCGATGCAATTTATGTAATTTTCTTTTGTGTTTTCTCCCAGTTTCCCAATATCTTATCATTATGATACAATGTATAAACTTTCTCTTGTGGCGATCATCAGTCGTTTACCTTGTAACTGTTTCAGGGATTTAAAAAAACAAAACAGTTACATTGACGTGGTACCCCAGCAGTGTTGATCAAACACTACCCCCTTTCTGATCAATATCAGTATCTATATGCGGGTTATGGTTTTTTGATACAAGTAGCTTTTTCCTTAAAAGTGAAGAAAGAACCGTTCACACTTGTTAAAAGATATCTTAGAAAATGTTTACATTAGCTTTTATTTATTCTTTTTTGTTCTTTGTTCATATTTTCCTATATTAAAACAAAAGTCAGTAATTGCAATTATCATTGTTGCTAGTTATTGGGTATTGCTAAGAAGGCTCTTGCTAAAAAGTTTGTCACTAATTATAGACTGCTTGTAATTGATGTCACCATATGGGCAGATATGGATGTAAGGATGGTAGATGCATTGTAGAAGTTATGAATAATGTTTTGAAAAAGTTTGGTTCCTTTATGGACATGCATCGTGTATATCGATATATATATATATATATATATATATATGCGTGTGTGTGTATATATATATATATATATATATATATATATATATATATATATATATATACAAAAACACAGAAAAAACTTGTACAAGAAAATCAACTACCTTAAAAGTAATCTGATGTTTGGAAACATAGCACTTTTCAAAAGTAATTTCCTCTAATATAGAGGTTAATTTATTCATAGAAAATTGACCATGGGTTTCAGAAAGCTAAGCTTGATTTTGTTGTTACATTTTTTTCCACTCAAGATTTCTAATGTAATTTTGAAGAATGAGTCATTAGCTGGCGCAAAATTGTAATTTACAACAGCTTAACCATCAAGACTCTAAGACAGTGATGGAGAAACCTGATTGGATATCTATGCTTTATTATTGAATTTAGATCTCAATGGAAATCATAACTTTACTCAGTTTACAAGTAATTTTCTTTGCAAAGGCTGCAGCAACCAAATGAGATCATGATAAAGGGAATGGGTTCTCTTTCTGTCATTCTCTTTTCTATTAACTTTATTTGTATTTACCATCATTTTAAAAAAAAACTTCATCTCCCTCCCTGCCAATGTAATGAGTATTTATCGGTTTTTATTGGACTAAGCCATCTAAGGTATAATCACAGATACAAGGGCACTTTCTATTGAGCAAACACACAAACAATGGATTGTATAATGAGAACACTAACCTTATGGCAAGTACGATGAATATTCATAAACTCTATAGGATCATGTCAGCATGTTTGTGATATAAAAAAGATATTCAGATACTATATATGTATATGTCCAACCATCACAAGTTGTGGTGGACCTACTTTTCAAGGACCTTGAAGCTTGAACTATTATGGGGACCCCTCTGCAACTCATGACAATAAGGTAATACCCAACAATATCTGCTCTTGCAATGGCCTTGAGGTCCAAAAGGTAGAGAGTGAGGGTGATGGAAAGGAGTCCTAGAAAATTTGGCCATGTAGTGACCCCCTTTCCAACAGCAACAGTCTAAGTAACCACTGTTATCTTCTTCAGTGGGGTTAGGGCTAATCCACAGCTATCTATTTATTTTTTGCCTAGAAAGCAGTTTGGATAGCATTTCCAAAGCTTACATTGACCTTCAAACTGAGAACCTTTCAACATGCACAGGAGAGAATCATGCTTAATCTCACATCATGACATCAGATCATGAGACTGCACAGTATTATAGAGGAAAGATAGGATACAGATATATCATAGAAACCATCAGAAAAAACTCGAATGGCAATGGGCTGGTCATGTTGCCAGAATGGCTGACAACCACTGGACATCACGCCTCACAATGTGGATCCTCAGAGATCATTAGCAAAATTGTGGCAGACAGAAAATAAGATGACTTGACAAGCTAGACAAATTCAGAAAATACTGGCTTAGAAATACTAACTATTAAAAACTACCTGTAGTTGATATTTTTCTCATAATCTGCAAAGAAAAATCCACAAGATATTTTATGATTAAAATGTTCTAATGGTTAAAGTGTCATTAATTATAAATGTACTTTCACACATCGATTTTAATTACCTAAGGAATTAAATCTTAGAATCTTTCCTTTTGCAGATCCTAATGAATTTCCAGGAGAAAATAATTGTGAATCGCAAGGATCTTTCTAGCCCACACATATACATTTTTATTTATACAGACATAAAAATATTAGATATATACTATTGTTCGCTGGTTAAATTCCTGCAGCCGCCTCATTCTCTCTAATTGTTTATTTTATTGACAATGTCAAGGGCAAATGATATGTTCAACATGTATTAATTGGAGATCATTTCAAATAAGAGTTTCAGTACAATATAAAGCTATTTATAATCATTCTGATGGATCATACGCTCATTTTCTTAATAACATAGTTGTCATGTTGAAAAAATAGAGCAGATATAGACCATGGATAAACAGGATGAGAATTTGAAGTTAGAACAGATGTTTACACACACATATATATATATATATATATATATATATATATATAAATGGAAATGGCGACTTACTGATATTGATTCATGCGTAAATAAATTAAGAGGTTCGAGTGAGCATGTATGTATATATATACCAAATGGTTTTAATGCATATTTGTAATACACATGCACACTACACACGCATATATATAGATAGACACACACACACACACACACACATATATATACATATATGTATTCATGTATGTATCAACCTTCCAATAATCATTTTTGTTATCTGTAGCTAACTTACTGGTGCACAGGTTTTTTAGATACATTTTAATCATACAATTTTTGTGTTCTGAGTCTTCTTTTCTGTTTACCTTTATACAGCACAAGCTCATAGACTTTCCAAGAAGTTTTAACAGAATAATGAAAAAAGACTTGTGGCAAGAATTTATTATCCCACGACCAACTGTAATAAATAAAAAAAATAGAGGTAGACATTCCTGAAGCTACTGATAAGGAAATGGAGACTTTTTTGATATTGTTGCTATTCAAATCACTGGCTTCCAGTGGAGGGAGCTTTTCACACTTTCGATATGAAAATGAATATTTGCGAAAAATTATTATTACCATTACTATGATTGATAGAAATGATAATAGTAATAATAATAACAATGAGTGAAGAGAACACTGGAAAAAAAGTTATCCCCAAAAGTCTTGGTAATAAATATTGAATATTTCTTATCCTTATAAATACCTTGAAATGGCTTGCATTTAGATTTAAAACATTCTCCTCAAAACAAGATGGCTGAGAAATTGTTAGTTAAGGTGCAGATATTTAGAAATAATCAGTTTATTTCTTTCTAGAAGTAAATACTGCATACTTCTATAAAAGTTTGATTAGACAATATGGACAACATTCCAGGAGTTGCACATGCAAAGCTGTCATATTTTTGCACTTTAACTATAATCAAGATTTACTAATTTAATAATTATAGTTTGTAGCTGTCTGGGTCAAACAAATTTGCATATACACACTTTAAACTCAGTGAACATATCTTTTAATCAAAAAAAAAAAAGAAGCAAACTTTTCACTGCAACCTTTTTTTTCTAGGGCTAGCCAATCCATTCAGTGGAACTACGTAATCACCTAGGGTGCTTGCTGAGGTTGTAGGGATGCACTCCAAACTAAAAAAAATAGTTTTTAGAATACAACCAAGGGCGCTTCCTTCATTCATATTCCCCTCTGCTCCTTTGTCAAACAAGAACATGAACGTGAATACAATCAGGGAAGCAAATTTTAAGTCTCGCCTGGGGCACATGAAATCCTTGCGTAAATTTTCAATCTTGCCTAGGGCACATGAAACCATTGCGTTAGTTCTGTCTCCTTCATTCATATTCTGTCTGGTTCTTTGACCCACAAGACAGTGGTTTTTCATCGTGGCATCTTTGTGTCTTATATGAACTTGCTAATATTTACTCCGAAGGGCATTCAGAGTTCTTTAGCCCTCCCAGGCAGTCTAAGTAAGAGATTACTTTGACAGAAAAACAAAAATAGGAGTGGAGTCCCTGAAACAAAAAAGGTGGTAAAATCTACCACCTTTATAGTAACTCCTGCAGCCAAAAATGTTACCAGTTGTGATGTCTCATTGTGCCACTGGAAAATGACATTAGAAGCCAAGAGAGAGAGACTGTCCCACTTAGAAAAAAACATTCACAAAGAGTTTGCTATGCAAATCTCCATAGACATTACCAGAACAATGGTCAACCCTCACCATCAACCATATTTATTGGCATTCAGAAACCCCACTCGACACAGTGATTATCAGGATAAGAATGACTTTTGATCAGAAGAATTGTTTTGACACAACAAAGGTGAGGAAGGAGTTGTAACAATGCAGATAATAACGCCATCCAACATTGGCACTATTTTCCCTTTCAAAACTAAGCGTGTACTTCATCAGACCAAATTGATCACAATGCTTTCATTTGCTGTGTTGCAGCAAGTGATTTCCCAGAAGGTTTGTAAAACCACATTCACTGTGCAGGTCTTGAATTCCTCCAAGCTAGAAACTAATTTCCACCTTGGTTTGTAAAGTCTAATATCTAATTCTGCTTTTCTTATCAACTCTCTCCACACCTCAGCAATGCCTATTCGCTTGGTGTTCACACCCTGTACAACATATCTCTGATGTGGATTCTTTGGGGAATTACCAGCCACAAATGAAGGATTACAAATGACTTCTGTGTTGACCATTCTATAATCAGTACTAAAATTAATAACAGGATAAAGTATTTATGTGTCTGGAAAGGACAAAATATTCTGTCATCTTTAAACAAGACAATGTTTTTTTCATTGTAGTGAAAGGTTATCTTGGGATTAGTGCTGATGTGAAAGTCACTTCAAACAATAGTGAAAACATGATATGATATAATTTCTGAGTAATAAACGTGTGACTGAATAAGATCAACAATTTTTTCAAGTGAATATATGAATATGAAAAGGAAGAATGCTTATTGGCTAATAGTCAAAATTTGATAGAATATGACAACATTTCTTGTATTTTGCTTGGTTCAATTGTTTCTCATTCAACTAGGTAACCATTTCTTGTCACTTATCCAATTGAGACCCTCAAAACCAATCTTTTTATTTTTCATGGCCAATTTAAGATATACATCACGAAAATTAAAAGTCTTAAAATCTCTTTTCAAATGACTCTTTAACTTATCAGTAAAATATAAGTAAAACAGATATGATCCACAAGTTATAGGTATCTAAATAATGATATATCTTCACAATATAGGAATTTTGTCAGAAATTCTGAGTCAAAATACATTGCCATGATTCAATAAATCATTTGAGCTAGATTCCTCATTTTTGTTGTTTTTAACACAATGTTCCTGCACAACGTTTTGCTACTCAAATCTGGAAATAGTTTTTATTAAAGAAGTTGATAGATTTCAAATGCAATGTAAACCTGAAGAATGTTGAAAACTCATTACACAAAAAATTGTGGTAAAAATAACAAAAATGAGGATATTCGAAAAATCCATTGAGTAAAGAAACAATGGCTGGTTATTCAAGGAAAGCCTTTTGACTCAGTTTAACATGCTGTTCTTCAAAGATTTTGGGGATTAGACCTTAGTTTAAGAGGTTGCTCTTCCAAGATTGTGAGAGTCAGACCTAAGTTTAAGCCGCTACTCTTTCAAGATTGTGATAGTAAGGCCTTGGTTTAAGATGTTCTTCCTTGATTGTGAGGGTGGGTTTTCACAGAC
This sequence comes from Thysanoteuthis rhombus, assembly GCA_963457665.1. NCBI lineage: Eukaryota > Metazoa > Mollusca > Cephalopoda > Oegopsida > Thysanoteuthidae > Thysanoteuthis > Thysanoteuthis major. The sequence goes on along the minus strand of OY735199.1, from coordinate 35,810,577 downwards.
CTATTATCAGAAATGGAATTTTCAGTCTGCTTGTCATCTGTCTTCTACTTTCTAAAAGAAAATTATTTCTAACTTCTATTGTAGAAATACATGATTGTCTCTTATCAGCTGGCATAAACAGCATCAAATCAAGTTCCTGCTAGACTTTATAGGATTGCCTTTTGACTATCAGTATCTATTGATGCAAAATAAATTAGATCTCTGAAATGCCTATCTTCTTTCTGTAAAATGAAGAGATGTATATGATCAGAAGGTTAATGATAAAATCTCAAATAGCGAAGCTTTATTAAAGACTACGAATTATTAACTAAGTTAATAGAATTAAAAAAAAATACATAATTGATAATATCCCAGAACACAAAGGATTGGTATGAATAAAAAATATGATAAATGCTCTTAATTCTGACAACAAAGTTCAATTATTTTCTTCATTGCTAAAGTTGAAGGAGTTCATTATATAAACTAACAAGCCTTTATAGAGCAAAAATTTTCTGACTGTCCAATTGTGTGATCTGCCAGAGAAAAAATATTAGATTCTTTTTTGTTTGTTGTATAAATTTCTAAGAAGTTTTATGAATAGTCTAAGCTACATAAAAGTCAGTCGATATTGAAATAATTTTTCCTATTGAAATTTATTCCTGTAAATTTTAGGAAATCAGTTATTCTATTCAATCAAATACAACTAAGGCTATTCACTTACATTACATTGTGAATGCCTCTTGAAAATCTAGTTTTTAATTAAAAAAAAAAAAATGAGAATTTAAAACTTGACCTCCGATCTGATCTTTATGAAACTAGCAGTAACTAAATTTTACCATTTTATCATTGAAGTTAATAACACAGAGACTGACTGCCATGCCTTTGCTTGCTACTATTTTTAGTTTTATGCTGGTTAGAGCATGTTTGGTTCTTACCATGTTAGCGATGGGAAATGAAAAATGAACAAAGACTTGAGATCACAATGGCTCCCGCTGATAGAAAAGACACCGATTTCAGCTCCCAGAACAAGTCCCCAGCTTTGACACTTCCGGTGTCAGAAACAAGGCTTCACTTGGTAGCTTCAGCTACCTTCTTCTCTTTATTAGTATTTACAAGCATCAATGGAAATCTGGACAATCATAGGCATTACACTGACCCTAACTGAATTGATGATCTTTTGACCTTAAGCACTTAGGCCACTTTGTTTGCTGAGTAGAAAGCATGCTTTCAGAGTTGAAAAGTTTAAAGTGTATAACATTCTTGGTATTAACTTTCAAGATTCAAATCTGATTAGAATCTACATGTTTAGGAGGTAAAAATGTCACTCATAGTTATGTGTTGTTTTGTTTGAAAAAATTTATCAGTGGTGACCTTTAAAATGACTATGCTATCACGGACAAAGCTTCAATTTCCACAGAAATATGAGCATAAAAAAATATGGGTTGTATCAGAAAGATGTGCATGTGTGTGTTTGTATCATGTTCGGCCAAATATTTCAATATACACTGTCTCAATATTTCATAAAGAAATTAATTTGAATACACAGTTTGAATAAAACTAACTTTAGCACAGCCAACTTTTTCAAGTCAAGAAATATCAAGTGTCATTGTACAAGTGCCATAAGATATCTAAAAGTATCAAAGTGCAAGTGCTACAAAACATCAGAATATTCTTTAAAATTCCAAAAGTGATGATAAAAATAAAAAATGTTATTGTGATTAAACCCATCAAAAATGTTGAGGTTATGAAAACAGCATTGCTAATATCTGCTTGAATGTTTCCAGATTCCCTCATGATGACGATCAAAGACTTATCAGCTGAGATGGTGCAAATATGAATCTCATATCTAGACAAAACTGAAAAAAGGTTTTATCATTGCAGAGCTTTTTATATTCTGTGAGAATAAATGTCAAACTATTATCACAAAAGGAAAGGCGGCTACATTTGCATGAATAAGATACATTTTATATATATATATATATATATATACACACATACATACGTATGAATTATAAATTATGTTATATAGAAACTTATTTGAAATGATCCCCTGTTGTTATACAGTTAATATATCATGCAATTTTGAAAATGAATATGGAATAAGAGCATCGCTACATAGAAGCTTCTATTCTATCAGTGGCAAGTTTAATTCCTGCTGCAGCCCCACTTTTTTTAATTGTTTATTCGATTTATATTGTCTAAATTGAGTGATATTTTAATCGTATAACAATGGGAAATCATTTTGAAGAAGTTTCGATATAACATAATGCAATCTATAATTCATTCTCTCAGACCAAATACATCCATCTCTTAAATGCACACACACACACACATATATATATATATATATATATATATATATATGCACACGAACATGTATGTGTATGCATAGTATTTTTTAGTAAGTATACTGATTGTACATGCTGATTTTAGGCTGAAATTCTGGGGAGGGACACTTTAATCATAGGCAAGATATTACACTGAACCTTGGCAGAGATTATAGATACTCTCATCCAAAGCAGAAGTGCTGATTCATGAATAAATAATTCTACCATTTTTTATGGGTACTCTGCTAGTATATCTATGAGAGCCCACAAACAGCAGAAATGCCATTCCTGGTAATGATGGCGAATCAGAGAAAAGCGTCTATTCTAAAAGCATTTTGGATCATTAGCAGTTTTAAATTACTTGGTAATTGCTAGTTGCAGAGGATGTGGATTAATGACCATTGCACAGATTGAGAAAAGTGAATGATGAGGGAATATTATTTGTTTCCATGCTTTTGAATACAGAAAAGAGAATGGTTAATGAGCGCAAATTATCATTTGAACCTTTGAAGTGGCTTTCTGAATCAATTTAGCCAAATAAATGTCAGTGGCAAAAGAAGTTAAGTAAAAGAGAATAGTGAACAAAAAAATATAAACGAGATAATTGGGTTTGTTAACATTTGGGACATTTTATACACATTCCTCAAATGTTAGTCAGCTTCAGTTATTCATCTACAACAGAACAAATAAGAATCTTTCTTGTGTATTCCGGATATTATATGATATTGGTGAAAGATTTATGGAATGGAGCCTCAAAAAATGATGTCCAGAATATTGCTTTATTCTCCTTGAAAAGTTCAGTAAGACAAGTGAATATTTGCGGGAATCTTTTCATTTTCATTTGCGAAACTAACCAAGAATCACATAAAGTTGGCAAGCTTTTGACAGGGAAATCTCAACCTTCAAGAACGAGAAAATTCTATCAATGCTGAAAAGAAGGGTATACTAGCAATACATCCTCCCTGTAGTCACCTATGGAGGTGAAACGTGGAAACTAACCAAAAGACTGACCCTTAAACTAAGAAGCATGCAATGTGCACAGGAGAGAATCATGCTCAACATCATATGGAGAGGCCATAACAGCAAAATATATCAGAGATAAAACAGGAGTCCAAGACTTCATAGAATCTTTCAGAAAACTCAAAAAGCAATGAACTGGTTGTGTTGCAAAAATGGCATACGCCCACTAGACATCACGACTCACAACATGGTCCCCCGATGCGAAACTTGGGCCAACAAAATATGAGATGGCGTGACAAACTAAATAAGTTCTGAAAGTACTGGCTCCGTGACGCCCATGATAGAGAAGCTTGGCAAATCTAGGGGAAGGTCTATTTACAATGAAAGACGCTAAAAGGCTGCTGCTACTAATGATGATAATGAAATCTCCATTTAACAACTTTGGAAAGAAAATCAATTCTCGGTCTCTTGATTGTTATTTGAGTTGTGGCTATTAAATAATGAGGCTGGGCTTATGGAAGTCGAACCATGGCATGCATATGCAGACTATGTAGTGTACATTGACCAACAAGCAAGCATACACAAACCCTGAAAGTTCCAATCTGCTTGTATCATCAGTCTTCAGAAAGAGATATTTTTCTGACTTGTTATGAAAATGGTCGCTTCAAAAACCGAGCAACACATCAATCTCTCAGGCCAATAAAATACATGTGCGTAAGACATGCATTCTTCCCTATAAAACATTCAGTTAACACACAAAAAATATTTGCTAGTGGTTTTGTTCAACTTCACCAGAAATTTCAATGTATGCAAGCCATACCTTATGTATGTATGCTTTGGTTCTTTTAGTTGCCAGTTGTTGTATATGTGGAGAAGGTTGTAATGAATTCTTCTTGGTGTGGATTGGACACCACTTGTTTCCTGAGAATGTATTCATATCTGATTGATACTGTTATAAAAAAAAACATTTGGTTGTTTTAACCATGGTACTTATTTTTCACCATGTGCTACTCACAATGACTTTGATTTGATAATCAAATTGAGCACTTATGATATTACTCAACAGCAGACCATTTCTAAACCCGTAGCTTTCAGCAGACAGAAGTGGCAGGAAGTGACATCACAGTAGTTCTGTGGTTTAACTACATGAGGTAATTGTTTAGAATGGATGTTATCACATTTTCCCTGGTAATTTACAGATAAAGATGCCTAAGAAAACTATACAGATTGCTGTTCATAAAATCTGATTATTTTAAATAGATATAAGATGAAGGAAGATGTGAACTATGAAAAAAGGAAGATATTTAATCTAAATATCACCTATTTGAAACAATAACTATTTTCTCATGATCCTAATAATGGCTTCCCTATTATTGAACCCTTTATCATGGATTAGTTTGAGATGCTCACAAAGATGATAATCTGTATAAGAAATGGCAGATAAAAGTGAAAGATACTGCTAGATTTCATACTCCAATTCTCTAAGCTTACACACAGACAGCTGATAGGTATTAAGTCATACAATGACATAGAGCATTCAATTCAGCTTACGCTGGACAAATTTTTCCAACTTTTTCAGTTTTCCTATTGCCTCGAGATGATATGACGTGATTGTTGATGAAATCCTGAAGTTTCCAGAAAGTTCTTAAACGATTGTTTGTGCATCATTGGCCAGCGCTTTTAATAATTCTTCATCATCAAGGATAATTTATGCCTCCTTTGAGGTTTATTATTGGTATTGATACTTCCAGACCTAAACTTATTGAACCAATGCTGAGCAGTTGACACTGAAGTAGTGTTAATTCCAAATGCTTTTGTTGACATCAGCAGCTTGAGCAGCATAAAGTCCTAATTTGAAATTATACATCATACATCAAAATGAGTCCAAGTTTTTCAGCAGATATAATTACAGTTGAATATTTGAACCTCTGCACTAGTAATAAATTATATCTCTTATATACATTTAATCAGCAAAAGAAGAAAAATACAATTACATAAGCAAATTTTTCTCTTTTAGCAATATTCTCCGTGGTGAAAAAAAAATTTCATTTTTGCAAGGAAGTAATTCTATGATTTTAATATACGTTTTAAAATTTGGCTCCCTTGCTTCAAGGTAAACAATTCATTTTGGTATTCAAGGTTGAAAGTAGAAACTTGGTTTATGCCAAAAAGCTGATTTCTAACTATTTAAACAGACACAACCCAAAATCCATTTTCAAACCTACCAAAACATTTTTCCCCATCACTTGGAATATGTGGTGCAACTCAAAGTGGATATCTTGGGTGCCCAACTGTTGGCAATAAGGAAAATGGAATCAGCAGATTGAGTTCAAACTCCAGTTGCATTCACTATTGCCTTTATTGAAAGATGCTGATTTTCAAAGCATTCACCCCACTTTAACTACTCTCATTTTGTAATCTTCCTACACTTAGGGTAGGTGTAGAATAATCTATTTGTGACATCATGCTGGTTTCTAAAAAAATTTAAATTTTAGAACATTTCAGTGTTTGGAGTTTAAGATAAGGGATACTCAACCTGTATTCAATCAGCGTATTTTGCATTTGATAATCAGAAAAAATGTATTGTCAGTAGACAGGAATAAACACAAGCATTACCAACATAGAGAATAGATTTATCATTGATACAGTAAATGCCTGTATATGAGTCATTTAATTTTGAGGAAAACTCATCTGTATACACTGCACTGGTATCATAACTAGGGGACTGTCTGCCAAAGCTCAATATGGACAATTATTTGATGTGTTTCAGTGAGTGGTAGTACTCCAAATACTGAAGTAACCCATTCGTCACATAATCCAGCATATATGTTATTCATCAACCGCTACTCTTGTTGACTGACTTCAAGTTGAAAAGAAATTTTTTCTTAATGAATCAGTAGCTTAATCAATGTTAAGATTTCGCCAGAATGATTCTTTCATTTCAAAGACGTTTAATTCCTCCTTTAAGCAGCTTCTGAATTATGCCACTATTTAAACCTCACAAGTAAGAAACCATTCTATAATTCTGATTACCGTAATATTACAGTTTTCCTCTTATTGATTCTTACTTAAGTATATTCATTCAAACAGACGATTACCAACAATATGGAAAGTTGGTATCAACATGTGACGGTATTTTATCTTTACTTGTTACTCACAGAGTAATTTAATTGGTATCTACTTAAGAACAGATAACATAACAACATGAAACATCAAATGCAGCTGTTACCACCTTGTTATGTCATATTTCTGATGCTAATGAAAAAAAGACCAAAGAATCAATATTAGACACTGTTATCCATCTTAGAATTGCAGAAATTTCCAAGTAAACTTCTGTTTTTGCCATGACAAATAGCAATTTCATGCAAAAAAAGAAATTTAAAGCAAAAAAGATTTGGACAAGAATTTAAGCTTATAATACATTTATTAGGTTTGAACAATATGAATGTGATTTCACTGGAGAATCTACACCTGAGACATTTTAAAATCTGGCAAAAATCAGAATATTTTTTACTGTTATAAAATGTTCCATAAAGCACATAAAGCAAAAAACAAAAAAAATCAGGAAAGGAAGAAAGGGATCTCAGATGAATGAAGAATATGTTTTCTTAACCACGACATTAGAAAGTTTCCTGTTTCCTGATATTTATCTTTCGTTTCACGTATGTTTATATAAGTGAAGCTTCCTTTCAAGTGAGGATGTATGTGCTTACTTTTGTATGGAAGCAGTGTATAGGCCTAAAAATATGTTTAGATGTTTTGTTTGTGACGGTGCTTATGAGTGCATCTGCAATGATTCTATGTTGGTTTCAATCTAATATGGTGTTTTCATATCCAGACCATCAGTTTCATTCTTATCTCTCATAATTCAGCCAACAATCACATGATGCTACATACTTATTGATTCACCTTCATTTTCATGATATGCTCACTAGTAATTTTATCACGTTGATCCCATTATACTCTTGGAGGATATGTTGAACATTTCTTTTTATATTTGTACAGTAGTTGAGAACTTTCCTTCAAGATGAATGAATTCTTCAGCTCAACTATACATTTCAGTTTTCCTTGTGTGAATTTGTATTTTTCCATAAATCAGGTTGAAGAGATTAATTGATGTTATCTTGAGAAATAAGTACATCATTGTTTCTCTTATTTTTCAGAATAAGTCAAACAATAGATTATGTAATCTAACTGAAAAAGAGAAAAGACTTTCAATTAAGAGTTATGGTTATAATGTGCAGTAGTGTTTGATTATAAAGAATGAATTTGAGCCAAATGCAATTCATTTAGGAAAGAGAAGTTTGTTATATTATAAAAGTATATGAGACAATTTTGATTTTGTATGAGCTTATAGGGATATATATATAACTGTATATCATTGATTGATAAAAAAAATCACTAGAAATTAGTACTTACTGTTTTTAATCCAGGTGAAATTTTGGGCAAATCAAGCCCTCTGCCTTACGTAACGAAACAGTTTCCCTTCACTCATATATTATGCATTATATATATATTTATTAGTATCTGTTTGTTTCATGATACTCATTTTATAACACATTACATATTGAAAATATTTTCTTTTTAGTAGTTTGTTTTTAAATTAAGTACAATAAAACAAAGAAATAGTTAGCATATTCATATATGTATCATGCAGACAACTCTTCATCAGAGAATGTTACCATAAAGGAAAAAAGAATTATGTACTTGAAAGTAAACAATCATTGATGCTAAAAGTGCTTTTAATTTTGTTAAAATTTGAATGTCCATTCATATTATTCTGAATTAATTATATGCTAATGTTTTGAGAATCTGTATCACATTCATCTTTTAAACCTAAAATTTCACAATGTATAATTGAAATATTTACAGATATATTATCTGTACATAAACACTATCATTTTACTTAGATTTTATATTCAATTCATACTCATTGATAGTTATTATAGCCTATGATTAAAAAAAATACAACAGAAATAACTACATTGTTATTTCACTATGCAGCATACTTCAGGAGCACAGGAATTGTCAATTTTCAAAAAGTGTGAGATTGTTAGTCAGCTCAAATATGGAATGAGCCAGCATCAAATAGAATCAATATTGGAAATTACACTTTCAACGGTGAACTGCATGATCATACCAATCACTAATGAAAGAAACAAGACCAGCGTATCTTGTTCAGGTCAACTTTGGCCATCAGAAAGGTGTCATTGGTTATTATGAATGCAATTAAGACGGCAAGCAGATGGCCAGAGGTTCAGATGATTCCCTCAATTTCCGCAATGGACAAGTATAGGTCTGGAAATTACCCAGACAAGAATTTCATTTGAAGCATCATCAGCCTACTATCAAACATGATAAATTTTCGGCTACTGGAGCTATGTGGAACTCTGGTCATTCAAAGATTTAGGAGGGCCTGGAGAGTGTCACTTTTACAGGAGGGATTTCTCCTTATATTCACCGACAGTTATTCAGACAAAAATAGCCTTTTCATGGAGAAAGGGGTGCCATGCCTCTCAGCAAAAGGTTACATTCTGAAAGAGCTATCCTTAAAAAGGCTTGCCAGGAAAGAATCTATGACAAACGAGCTAAATGAAAACTGCTAATACTTTTTTGTATGCTGAGGAATAAGAAAAACAAGTTCAATATAGACTAACCAAGGAAGAAGTAAGAATGCAAGCCATTCTAAAGAGCATGAAGTCATGTATATGTACTTGCATATCATATTTATGCAGGCTATATGAGATAACAAGTAAATGAAAAAAAAACAGGCGTAGTTAGTAACTCACAGTATGTCATGTTGGGGGGTGATCATTTCATTCATAACCTCAGTAGCTGACCATGAGGAGTGAACAACCCGCAGCTAGTAGATGCTCAAGCTGGCCATAAGGTTTCAGCCATCCTTTTGAAGGGGAATTCAATCAGACACTCCAAGTGATGTGGATGTGCACTGAATGTTGGGATCAGTTTCTTCCTCAGAGGAATTACCCAATAGTTGAGCGGACTGTGCAGATTAGAGTCCAGGTCCAAGTCATACCTTTTGAGAAAGATTGTTCCTATTACTGACACCTGCAGTCATAGAAAGTGATATAGTTCCCAGGTGAGTGCAGTTTTAGGTTGATTTGTTTTACCTTTTGGTTTTTATGATTTCTAGCATTAAGTAAGTTTTGTTACTCATGGAAAACCCGTTATTGATTGTTCTAGATAGAATTAATGCTTACCATCAGCCATTATATGTTCACTGTTAGACAAAAGCTTTTCAAATCTCTTTTGATGACAATTGCGAGTGTGCGACCCTTAGCCATGTCTTACTGGCAAACCTGTCTATCTCATACTTCCATCTTAAGTCTGGTCATTTCTGCTGCATTTACTGTCCCATGGGAATCAATCGGTTTGTCATTTGGTCTATCTATTATCATCTCTTCTTGCTGAATGTCCAGCCCGTCTATTTTTGTTGTGTGATTATCTGTGTAATATCCTTCACTCCAGTCTTCTCTTTTGATTCATGTTGATCTTCTTCTATCTCAGTGTTATCTCTTGCATTGTTCTTTCCTTGGCTCTCTGTGTCATAGCTGGTATTATGCATTCATTGCATACAACAGGCTTTAAATACATTGGCAAGGTGCATCTCAATGTGTCTCTATTCATACCAATTGATTTCCAGCTGATTGTTTTGTGTCATCTTATTTTGTTATCAAGAATTTTCTCTACCTTTGTTACCTCTCCGAAATAAACCTATTCATCAACATATTCCAGAGCCTTGCTCTCCCCACAGACTGAGAAGCATGCAATGGGCATATGAAAGAATCATGCTCCATCTCACATGGAGAGATCATAAGACAGCACAGTATATCAGAAAGAAAATGGGGATCCGAGACATCGTAGAATCTATAAGAAAATTCAAATAGCAATGGACTAGTCATATTGTAAGAATGGCAGACAACCAATGGACATCATGTCTCACTACATAGATCCCAGAGATCACATATGCAACCAAGGCTGGTTTAATACAACATGGAGAGATGAACTAGACAAATTCAGAAAGTACTGGCTCCACAATGCCCATAATAGTAGAGGTGTAGCAAATCCTGGGGAAGGTTCATGTCCAACTATGGACTATAAAAGACAGATGATGATGAAGCATAATTGTTGAATATGATTTTTTGTCCATCTTTAAGCCTACTAAATACCTGAGATTCACAGATGACATTACCATGATGTTAAAAACATCGGAGGAATATATATATATATATATATATCAGAAACCACCAACCAAAACTGCCAGAATAGGTTTCTTCAGTTTTCAAGGTGGTTGTGCACCAATGGGGTGATTTTGTTTTTGTATTGTTTTTTTTGAAAATTCATCCCAAAATAATTTTTTTGTAAGAGGTTCTATTTGCAATGTAAGTTTTTGCTATATTGGTCCCTAGTTTGTGCTCGTTTGCTTTTTCAAACTTTAGATCTTTTAGAAGTCCAACAAATTGCGAGAGAAGTGACAAATTCATTCAGTTTTTTCCAATTTTTCTTATTGATCACCCCCAGCATGACACGATGCTGATCATGTGATGGTTTATATGTATATTCTCTAAGTATGGTATGTATATATTTAGTCATGCATATTTCAGATGAATGGATTAAAAAAATGCGCAGTGGTTAGCAGTCATTAACGTACGTTAATCTCTTTTATCCCAAATGATTATTCAAGACTAACCCACACCACCTGTATACAAGGCTCTCTTAATGAGAAACATCTGCTCTGCATTGATCAGTATAAAATGGTGAAACACCAATATTTATTATTCAAGAATTGCAAGTTCAATATCTGTCAAGGTGAGACATATGAACCAGAATAGATAAATGTCTTTGGTCAAAGGTGATTCTTGGTCAGTACCTATCTCCTCCCATCCCCAAACCACAAGCACTAACAGAAGGTAATTGGTTTACTGTTTACTTATATCTTAATCTGGTAGTTTCTCTTAGTGACTTTGGTCTCTAGAAACTATAAACCTAACTTCCCCAATTTCAACACATTTTCCTAATCTCTTTCAGATTGGATGTCTGAGACTTTAAGAGCCATAACCAAAAGTTTTATGGTCCCAGAATAGAAACAAAACTATTCTCTTGAGAGTCTGTGGTATAATGCAAGGTCTGTTCATTTGCATAGCAGTTTGTAATGGTACATAAACCTGATTGGCTTGTGACTATCACATTGTACATTCTCCTTTAGAAGAAGGCTTCAGTGATGTGTACACATCAGATCAAAAAGCTTTGCTTAGACTACTTCAAACAACATGGGGTTTATGTATGTATATATATATATATATATATATATATATATATATATATATATATATATATATACATAAAATGTATGTTTACTTCAATCAGGGCTAAATATTTGTTTCTGAAAGTATTTTTTGAAGGGGAAAATCATTTCTTTTATAGGTTTCATTAATGTATTCCTTACATTTTTCCATTTTACTCAAAAGCTGATTTCTATGTTAAATAAATCCCGCGTTTGGCTTCCTGGACAAACAAATAACCGTCTGACCCTGAAATGATTTTGGATGTAAAAGTACTTTACTATTTGAATAGATTTTGAGTTATATAAAATCAATTTTTTTTTCTGTGTGATGATGTTGGAAAATTTATTCATATAAGTTGACTTAAGTCTTTAAAATGAAAGGCACTTCTTAGCACTTCAAGATCAATTTATATTGTCAATTTTAGTTTGTTTAATGGAAAACAGATCATGATATTTTCAAACCTGATTTCTAAAATCAATGATCCAGGTGTAAAAAGAAAATTGCAGAAATTTGTCAAAGACAGCACTGAATTTCAAATTCCATCATCCCACTTAAGTGGGCTATGGCATTTAAAGCTTTGATTTGAAAGTTGATGATTGGCCTCAACACATCACACTTCAAGCTACACCATGCACTAGTGTAGCACCTAAGGACCTTCAATAGAAATGGTAAACTCTCCTGAATCATCCTTTGAAAAGCCACACCATGATATTTAACCCTGTAACCATTATAGGATTTAGTTTATTGCCACAAATATCACATATACAGGAATTGACATCAAACATATATAGATAAATCACTCAATAGTTGCAAATAATTCAATCAAGCATTGGTTTGGAACCACATATTTTGTAGGAACTGCTCTTACTGAATTTATCCTTTTTGAGAAAAAGTAACTCTCATTGGGAAAGCTAGTGAATTGGCTGTAAATTGGGTGATTGATGTAAAATAATATTTTTAAAACAGCAACTCATGTTTAATTTACAATGTTAACATTACATGCGAAAAATATTTTCTAATAATTCTATGCATATTCCGTCAATTGAATCTCAACCTTTCTTGTAATTTTTTGAACATCATGCATAATTTCTTGCTTTTTAAAAGAAAAGTAATATCTTTTCCATTCAAAATTAGCAGATTAAAAACAATAAAAATCTCATCAATTGTAATTTATGAGAGAAAAATTGTAAATTGAACAACAATTTAAAAATATATTGGAGGGGGGGTTCCAAACTTAATTTACTAAAAACCTTACCCGGGCTCACATTGCTACCAACAGAAAATTTCATGGGTTCAAGTTGCATAGTGTTTTTATGGTGGATGAGTTCAGATTGACTGAGGGAAGGATGGCTGGGATAGACAAACAGATGGACAGACATCTGGTGGATTATGATAAGATGTAGAGAAAAACTAACCTTCATGGAAGTACTATTTCAGCCCAGCCATTTTAGTACAGAACATCACTACCTTTTCTGGCGGTTCTTTCATAACTTCTCAAGAAAGATTACTTATCATTGCCCATCTCCTCTCCGAATGAGACGAAAGAGGTAGTACTGGGTTACATGGTACCAGTAGAAGAGAGAAATCCCTGATCTATCATACTTCGTGCAATGTCAGTGATGAGATATATCTGATTATTGTACAAAGCATACAGAAGAGTAGATTTATCCCTTTCCCAAAAGCATTAGTAAACAGCGAATGCCTCAGCTGGAATTTGAACACAATTCACTGATTTCCCTCACTCAGTCCTGGACTCTCATTCATTTCTACCAATCCAAATTCCATCTAGTGTTCAGCTCAGATTCCTTTCAACTCCTATTCGTCATTGCCCCCATCCCATGGACTGTTCACCTACTATCTGAACCCCCCCATCTTGAAGGTTATAGAGTAATATTCTATCATGGATCTCTCCTGGCTAACATTGAAATGAACAGATATATCAAGTTAAGGTTTTACAAAGAAAATCCTTATCTGTTGCTCATGGAATTAAATTAAACATTCTTGATCTGAGTTTTGGTCTATTGTCTCCAAAACAAAATAAATTTGAGCTGCCTTTAGGTACTGTCAGTTTTCTTTCTTACCCTCATTTGTTATGTTTCCAAGTAGGAGACTGACTGATAGTCTGGGGCTGACAAGGTGACTGACCCCAAAGTGGACTAAGTGTGTGTATGTGTGTGTGTGGAGGGAGGGACTGGTGATACATCAAGGGAAACTTTGGCTGCAAGTAGAAATGTTAAAGTTTACTGTCAGATCAAATGAAGATAAGACCAAGCAGACTGGCTCCAAAACTCTTCCACTTGACCTCACCCATTGTTTTTTTTAGCCCCAGCAAAACACTGAGAGGGTCACCCACCATCTCAATAAGATGAATGTGTAGCAATTGATTTCTTGATGGCTTACTACAGCACAGGTGTGTCATCAAGAGGCACCCTGTCATGCTTACACTTGAAAAAAAAGGAACACTCGATCAATGATGTAAGTGAAGTAAATCACATATATAATAATAGCCAAGGCTGTCATACTTATAGTATCACTAGCAGCCCTCAGCCCCATTTATTCCAAACCTCATTAAACTACCAGTTTTTTTATTCTCTCTGATTCTACTACACCTGTAACACATAGTATCAGTGACAGCCACCAGCCCAGCCTACACGATAAAGGTCATCTACTAATTATATGTATGTTTATACATTATACCATAATAACAAAGTATGCGTGAAACAGGGGAAAAACACAGAAAAAAGTCACATAAGTTGCACTGACAGATATTGGGAAATAGATGACAGAAGTGACACAAAAATCTTCTGAAAAAGTTTTTAATGTTAAGTGTTTAAAGCTGTAAAGCTTCCAGGACAATATATATATATATATATATATATATATATATATATAAGATAGATAGATTATGTAACGTAAGCATTGGTTTGAATGGACACAGATCTAAAAGATTGCAGGGATGCCATGTGGCAGTTCTTTCATAACTTCCCTAGGGCAAGAAGGATTACTTGTCAGCGTCCATCTCCTGTCCAAATAACACAATAGAGGTTGTACTGGCTTACATAGTACCAGTAGAAGAGAGAAATCCCTGATCTATCATACTTCGTGCAATGTCAGTGATGAGATCTCTATTAACATATCTGGTTATTGTACAAAGCATACAGGAGAGTAGATTTATCCCTTTCCCAAAAGCATCAGTAAACAGCAAATGCATATGGCCTCAGCTGGAATTCGAACACAATTCACTGATGTCCTTCACTGCACTAGAAACCATTATGTCAACTTCAAAAACACTCTTCGATATATGTGAGATTATATCAGACATGGATGAAATATTTTCATCATACAGAATCATAAATGAATATATTGGTTTACTCTAAAAGTTTTTTTTATTTTGGCTACTAGATGGCATTAGAAATGTTTAGTTTTAACTAAATTCATTCAAAAAGATATTTTTTAATTGTATTGTGACTGCTATGTGTATGAGCTGGCATCATAAAATGATGTGGTCATAATTTTGTTTACTGATTCTGAAATTGAAGATGGAAGATAGAATGCAACATTTTTTGCATATTTTGCTTTCTATTTTAAAGAAATTTAAAAGTATCCAGAATTGTTTGATAGAAAATGCGCTATATTCGAACAAGATAACAATAGACAACATATTTCTTTGGTGACTAGGCAAATGTTAAAGTTTGCCTAAAAACATTAAACTCAATTGCCATATTCATCAGATACTGTACCAATAAATATAATTTTTTTCCAGACTTTTTGATCCAATGATATCACTAAGGACATTATTATATGCTAATAATATTATCTATGACTACAGATGTGTACATATTTTGAGAGTTGGGTAATTTTTGCTTTGACATACATAAATCAATAATGGTGTTTAACCAGCATGGAGAGGCTCCAAACTCATATATAGGCTCTAAAAAGTATAATTTAACAATATATTCATCAGAAATTAGCTCAATAATGAAATTATTTTCATCAGATTGCACACAATGAATTTGTCAAGGTATGATAAAAACAATGCATCTGACATACCAAACTAATGAGTTTATGGTGCACAGTTTGATAAAAAAAATGCATTTAATCTCATTACTGTATCAATTTCTGATGGATACGCTGTTTTATTATATTTTTTGATAAAAAGAATTATGCTTCTTAGAGCCTATGTATGACACTGCCAATGGTTCATGTACATGAACGCAAAGGTTACCGAGAGTTTTTTGTGCAATGTTTTCCAACTTCAGGGATGCTGGTGGTGGCTTGAATTCTTTCATTATTTGATCTTGAGGAGATACTCTGTAGTCGAGTGGGTAATAATACAAAGAATGGACCCGGCAAGTTCAAACTTAGGCTTATATTCATGTCAGACCAAGTGCTGGGAAAAGTGAGTGATGCCACTTAGGGTGCTTGTCACCTTCAAGTCTATTCCACATATCACAAACAAGCCGAGTAAGTAGTTATGTGATGTGTATAGCCCTAGCTGGAGAGATGGCTGAAGCTGTAGGCTGCGTAAGGGCACGACTTGGTTCACATTAATCTTGAATATCTGGTTGAATGGAAGGAAATTAAAAAAAAAGTCACAAATGCTCGATATTTGTCTAGATTAGGAATTCCCCAACTTTGATTTTGATAGAAAATAAAATATTTTTTGAGAGAGCACTCTTGTGAAAGAAACCAAGGAGCAACATGTCATCTTATGAAACCTTTCTGTGACACCCAAGGTGTGACAGGATGCAGGAAGCCTTATGTGATTGTCAGGACTCGTAGATTCCATTATCACATGTACACTCCCAATGTGGCTATCTAGGCGTGAAGGACATGTCCTGTGTCAGCTTGATTCTTGAACATATTCCAAATATTATTTATTGTCTGCCAGTTACATTGATGGGTGTTAGGACAAGATAGTAGGCTTTCTCAACTAAAGCTGATGCCATACAGCGGTGTTTCCCAAACTCATTTTGCCACAAACTTGATCAGGATTTTTTTTTTATTAGCGATCTTCAGGTCAGAAATATAATTTCAATGTTTCTTCATTTAGTTTCATCCAATATATTTTACTGAATTTCACTTCAATTTAATAATCAAGTATAAGTATTCTAAATTTTACTTTTATTTAATAATCAAGTACAATGACTTTACGTGATTGTCAGGGCTTGCACATTTCATCATCACATGTACACTCCCAATGTGGCTAGATGGGTATGAAGGATATGTCCTATGTCACCTTGATTCTTGAACATATTGCAGACATTATTTATTGTCTGCCAGTTACGTTGATGTAGAGCCGAAAATTATTTCAATGTTTCTTCATTCAGTTCTATCCAATGTATTTTACTGAATTTTACATTAATTTAATAAAGTACACGTATTGTATGTGAACAGACTGGAATAGGTCAGGAATTTTCATACAGTTATTGATTCTTTAGGATTCACAACTATTTCCCTGTTTTAGAGTCTTGATGGCACTTATGTTCTGAAATTGTGATTTGGATATATTTGCACTATTTTTCACTTTTAAAATTCATTAACATTTTTTTTCATTTTTTTCTATCTCCTTATTTTTCTTCAAACCAGTCATTATGTGACCCTTGAGGAGCACTCTTGCAACCCCCTTTTTGGTCAAGACCATAGTTCAGGGAATCTTAGTGAGTTTGACTGGGTAATGTGACATCATTGGACTTATTGCTCTAAGCAAATTCATAATATGCTTACTCCCAGCAACTGTCGCTAAAAGAAATAGTTATACTATTTTGTCTGCTATTATATAAAGAAACAAAGGAAGAAAGACATTTGATAACTCATGCAACTTTTATTCAAGAAGAAAGGTACAGGGAAAAAAGACCCTGAACGAATTTCAGCAAATGTGGCCCCTTAACACGTTCACTACCACATGACACACACAACTGTCTTGTGGCCTGTTGCTTATTGCACCTGAGGCACAAGTGCACCTATTCCATAGATTTATTTAAGGCAATATAAATAGCTGTAGCAATGCAATAGACTCAATTTCTGCCGACTGACTCTGAGCAGAGAATGTGTTTATTTAGTTATGCTGTATGCTGCGCGATTCAAGGTAGCAGTATTTATGTCAAATTCTTCTGAATATGAAATCGTAAGATTCTTTGTTTTCATTGTTGCCAGAATACTGCTGTACATAACCTTTTATCCTGCTCCCTACACTTTGTGAAACATTTTCTGTCAATGGATTCTTACTTGCAAAATGATTTTGCTTCTACCATGACATCTTCTTTAGGTACTCTAACTTAATATTGAAGATATTTCATTGACAACATCAAGAGAAATAAAAGAAATTCCTGTCCCCAGAATTTCCTGCTCAATTTTGAACCTTCTTTTAAGGAACCATCTCATTCTTATACAGGAAGAACCCAAACCCTAACCCTAACCTTGAAACAGAAGAGCAACCAGTCAAACAGTCAAGCTTAATGTGCTTCTGTGTTCGGAAGTGTTAGCTCATACTATATCCTACTATCTGTGTAGCTGCTTTGTTTTTTAAAGCAAAGTAATCTAAGAACATAAATCTAATATCCAATATGGGCTATTTTGGAAGCGTTTATGATATAGTTATGGTACAACGTCTTTGAGAAGCACCATTCCTTGGGCAGATTCAAGATTTCATGATTTTCCCTTTGTTAAAAAAATATAGGAAATTTCTGCAAAGCCTTTTTTCTGATTGGTGTCAACAACATGACTGTTTCTTATGCAGCTGACAGTGTGTAAGGTCAAATAGAGAAACCTGTTTAGCTCAATGGCTGTATATGATATTGCATATTTTTGGGCTCCATTAGCAGCCAGCAATTTTGTTGTTGAGCTTCTTGCTCTTCCCCTCACAATTATGAAATACTTGTTAGATATTTCAGTTGTTCACCTCTTTATATAAAAGAGTATCAATCAGTCGAATGTTGGATTAACATTTTTGTTCCAAAAAGTTTCGAGGTTCTGTTAAAGAAACCTACAAATGCCCAATCAGATATAGAATTGCATTGTGGAAGCTAATATGCTCACTGCCAAAAGAATCAATAAAATGAAAAATGAAAGAAAAATCTTTTGTATTACATGATGTTTCATCAGTGTTTCATGGGAGACGATTCAAAAGAGAAAGGAACAAAAACTCAGTTTAACGATAATTTGCTTGATTATCAATAAATCTTATGGTCTAGAGATAAAAATATTAATCACTGAAATATGAGGCATGAAACAAAGTGCAGAGGCCTCAACCTGAAATTTCAACTGCTGACCTTATGATATCTGAATCCCATTTCTTGATGAAGTATATTTATGGCTCCAAGAATAGCCCCTTGGTTTATGTGGATGGCATACTAGCAAAATTTCAGTTTTTTCATCATTTATGATATCGTAAGAAAGTGTAACAAGGAAGATTTTAGTTAACATAGGATTAATCAAGTATTAAATGAGCTACCATTTTCTGTGAGTGGAAATGGCATTGTCTACTTACTTACACAGTGTATCATAAACTAGGCCTACTTTCAGTTACTACAGGGTTGAGTCATAATGACCACAAAGTTATGCGAAAGGCTCAAATTTTAAGAGTACCCTAATATTAACAAAATGCTCATTTGGTTTTATGAAATCTCCAGAAGATATCTTCTGCATGCCAGAAATTCACATTTCTAAAATTAATTCAGTTGAAATTTTGATCAATGCTGTGGACTATTTTTTTAAATTTTGCCCTGAAGTGGAAAAAAATAACTGATATGAAATTGAAATATTTTCTCTTCTGAGAGTTTTTCATAGCCATTTTTAAAATCAAAATACAGTACACTTTGATAATTGTTTGGAAACAGTATGGTGAGAACTTCTGGCTAGGGAGGTAATTAATCAGAGACACAATATCATGAAATATCATCACAGAACAAAGAAAAAGAGATAATTGAATTTAAAACTGCATTTTATTAGATTTATCTACTAGGATCAGTGTGTAGGGTAAGTGTTATGGATGTTTTTTTTTTTAGATTGTTTGACAGCAGTACACAAATGAATTGGGCCGTGAAGGTAACTTATCTGTTTTTGTTTGTTCTCTAATGATATTTTATCATTCCCAGTGGTTCAGATTATTTGCCTCCTTTTTACCACTTCCAAACAATTACCTACCCTTTGATTTTACAAAAAAAATATCTTCTGGAATTCTTTTTGATGGCTTTTTGGAAAAATGGTCAGGTAATTAATAATGTTCACGCTACATACATGCTTTGAAACATTCCAATTAAGAAAGAGCAGTATCTTATGTATCAATAGATAGAAATTTTTTTAAAATTTGATAGCTACTTGTCAAAAACGAATTTTCATTTATTTATGCTACATGATTTATGAATGGCAGACCATTGATAAACTTTTCTTTAGTTTATGCTCTGACATCTCCAAAATTACAGAATTGTAGTCAAAAAATGTAAACACTCTATGATCGTATAGAAACCCTCGGTGAGTTTGCAAATGTGGGGTTTTTTTCACGACTAACTTCATGCTATTTTTCTCTTGATTTCAATCAAAATAAAACCTTCAAAATTGCTGATGTCGAGTAGGCCTTAGCAGGAAGGGTCATCAGTAATTTGCTGGTCTCTAGTGATACATCTTGAACATACTATTTATTGTGAATTTTTTCCAAACCCTTTGTTTTTCCTGTGGATTCTTATCTTTTATCTTATAAATCTCCATTATTTCCTGTTCAGTAATAATCTTATAGTTAGGTCAGTCAATTGTTTTTGCCAGACTGTCCAATTGTTTTATCAAAAAGATTCTCTGCAATCTCTGCATCCATAAAGAAATGTGCAATCGAGACATCATTGTCAACATTCATTACCTCCTCAACGGCTTCCACATCTAACATTTCAGCAACTTTATTGGACATTCTTTTTGCAAACTTAAGCAGTTCTGGTTAGGTTGGGTATCATCAAGTTTAATCTATATACTACAAGATACACGAGTTCAGTCTGAATTCGGTAAGTATAAAAAAATACTGAGGGACCAGAAACTTTGAAATTTACCAACTTTTATAAAGACAAATGATAAGAAAGATGATTTTTAAAAAAATCAGGATTATTCAAACTTAAAAGTTGTTTGATTCTCAAAAATAACCAGGTTTCTGGTGTTACCTAGTTCCTTTGTTTGAGTTTGTGATGTTCAGCAGTATTAGAAAATGTTGATTCTCAAAGAAAGGGAAATTCAAGATATCTTAATCTATGTTGATAAAATTTTATCCAAAATTTGGTTCAGTAATTATATATTTTTAGTCTGAAAAGCAAAATTGTCCTGCAGAATAAAACTGGATATTGGGTGCAATAAAAGATTTGATTTTTGTTTAAAAACAACTAAGTTAATGACCTAATAAGCTATATAATATACATTAAAGCAAAACAGAGTGAATCTTCTGCCAGTAGAAATATAAAAAGCAGCATTGTGTGGATAATCAAGACATAAAAAGATTATAAAATGCTGATTTCTTGTAGAATCTACTTATGTAAATAGTAATTTGAATAAAGATCAAAAACAAAGAAACTGCTGTGCTGCTTTCTTGGGCAGACATGTTTGGACAAATTTAAATTGTCCACATAATTTGTACATCACAGATTACATAAAAGCACCCAATCCAGTCCTTCTTAGGTTTTTCTATTTACCTACTTTCTCCAGCCAACTCACCTATGAATATTTACACAGCAGAGTCGGTCTGGTGTTTACTCAACTACTTTTCTGATTAGTTTACAGACCACGCATGTACACGTTCCATTGGTGCCCCTCTCCCAGGGGCACATGGTGTGCATGGTTGCTCTCCAGGTGACACAACTAACCAAGTTAGGAAGAAACTTCTGAGATTGAACTCAATTTGGGTTTCTGTCTCACGTACTCCTTGATACTAATTGTAAGTGAATTTATTTGATTATAATGTAAAATAACATCTATGATCAAAATCTTTAGTCCTGTAGATTCTAAAATTGACACTTACAGACAAGATAGGGAACAGTTTTCTTCAAGGTTCTATGCAAGACAGCAATTGTCCAGAAGTTGGAGACCCCCACCGAAAAGACAAATGAATACTAGTTCACATACTCCATTTCTACTTACAAACCCCACAAAATTTTGGAGGGAGACCTTCAAAGAGACAAGCCACTCCAGGCTTCTCAAATATCTAGCTACAACTCTGTCTAGAACCGTCTTAATTTTTCTCAGCGGCATTACTGTAGAAGCCAAACAATGAGACAAATGGTTTACAAGGATGTTTGAAGGACTACCATCCACTGCAACTTATCAAAATCCCCCAACTGTCTATATCAAGATTTGGTTAATGGCCCTACCAATCATAATACCAGTGCATTGTATAGTTTAGTGCAGTAAAATATCTGAATACTTGAAGAAAAAAAAACGATTAAATTTCATCTTATATACAAGCATAAGTGGTGCGTATTCTTTTTCCTTCTCACGTTCACATTGCTTCTTCGGGACAAAACTGTCAAAGTAAAATGTGATTCTAAATATATCCAAATAATGCCTTTACCATTATTAATTTTTAACTAGTATTCCTTTCATCTAAATTTTAGTTACTTTTCATTGCAACTACTTAGATCAACATTCTACAACATTGAGTTAACAATGCAGATTTGAAATGAATAATAATCTCCAAGCAATAATTGATCTTAAAAATAAAAGAATTGCTAGTCAGAAATTAATAATGGATTACAATCTTTCATCTGATAAAAAATGAATCCAGGTGATGTCTTTTTCTCTCAGTATTATGAACTCTTATACTCTACAAATAAAGAAATTGTTTTATGTTACATAACTTTCTGTTCTGGTACATTGTTCTTAGCATAACCAAAATATTTACTTCAAGAACTGTTAAAAACATCATGGAATTAACAAATAATTAACTTCTACCAGAGGAACACATGAAGTAAAATAACAGAAAGATTAATGAGTATTTAAGATAACACCTGTGTAATTGAATTGTGGCACACTTATCACAATTGTGGATATTTTTACTGTCTTCCTCATTTGTTATCATCAAAAACTTACAGTTAGAGTTTAGAAGAACATAAGAATAAAGAGAAAAAAAAAGGGAAAGATTAAGTAACATTTTCTTTTCCTTAACAAAAAAGACCCTGAATGCTGAGTCTTTCTTGTTTATCCCCACAACGAAAACCCTGATCTTAATCCTGGGGTGGAGGTGACTGACAAGATGATCTCAACGTATCAATTCCTATGGGGTTATAAATATTTATGTCTAGTGAGGACTAACCAAGAAGCTCCAAATGCTGTGCTTGACAATGGTAAGTTTTTCTTATTTTACGCTTAGCCTCTTAGGGTAAAACTGCAAAAATCGAACAACTTGATTGACCTGAAGCCCAACAAAAGGGCTAAGCAAGACAGATTTTTTGAGAGAAAGGTAGAAATGCTTTGAATCTCAAAGATAAAATTGCTGTCAAAATTTAACCTAAACTTACAGCACAAATAGTTTCCCATTGGCAAAAAAAAGATTCTTTTTCTTTTTAGGCTTTTATACTTTTCTTTTTTCAGGAAAAAAAGGAGTTCAGGATCATCTTGCCCCAGGATAAATTAGAATCACTTGAATTACATGATTTGCAATGATTGGTATTATCTGTGTACCTCAGGTTGTTGGAATGAACCGATCAAGTTGGTATATCAATGACTATTCTGTCCCCATCTTGTCCTTGCTTTTCTCTCTCTCCATGGATTATACACATGAAGAAGGCTGCTGAATTAATGGACTGAAATGTTGAGATAGCAAAATAGGTGACAAAAAATGAGTTTAATAGTCTGAACAAAGCTTGGAATTTTTGTTTAATATGTGAACATTCTGGCTTCATGAAATATACCAAAAAAAAATTAGATTAAATCATTTGAATCAACGGTATTTTTTCTAGATCAAGTAGAGGAAAAAATTATAGAATCATCAACAAAAAAAAATCACAGTTAGTACTTTGATATTCTTTCTTTTTATGATGGCCTGAATCCTTTGAAGCATGGACTCCACTGATGAAAAACAATACTCTCCATGAAGTTGGTTCCAACTTTCTTGAATGTCTGTTCGTAGATCAGCATTGCAAGATTGTCACGGAATATTTTTTTAAATTTCCAACCAAATTTTCAATTGGATTGAGATCTGGATTGTTTGCTGGCCATGTCATTAAATTGATATGTCTTTCCAAGAGAAAAGCTTTAACACCCTTTGCTCTATAGCAAGATGCATTTTTATCACCAAACATTTCATATCGGAATGAGAAAAATCTCCCAAATTTCAAAATACACCTGTGCACTGAGGTAATGATTGTCATCTCCTGTAGTCCTTCACCTGACATGCAACCGCATAATATGAATGAGTTGATAAATTTGCTTGTTTTCTCCTGACAGTCATCTTCGTATTTCTTATTGGCACAGTATCAGACAAATCCCAGCATCATCGCCTTGGCCAATGTAGATTGTGATTAATCACTGAATATCACTTTCATCCAATCATCCATACTCCATTATTGCTTCTTTTTAGCCAACAAATATCATTTTCTTCTGTTTAGGTGTTAGTGGTGGTTTTTTATATGGATTTTCTGCACGTAAATTTCATTTCATTCAGCCACTTTCTCACAGACCAGCTACAAACATTAATTCCTATTTCCACTCATTTGTTTTTCATCTGTTTTGTCATGCAATTTCTATTTTCAGGGTATATTGCTTTGGAGTTTTCTATCCTGACACTCTGACATCTTCTGTGATTAAACAACATGCTTCCCTTCAAATAACCTCTCCATTTTGTTTATACTTGTACTAAATATTAACCACATCCGACTTGGAACAACCAACATCTCTGGTGACACTATGTGTTTGAATTCCTTTTAGGAGGAATTTTATAAACCTTTCAATAGTTTCCATTGCCAGCTCTCTTGATAAGGTCAGTAAGTACTTTCTTTTAACTGCAGGCTAATTTGCATAATTAGACTTGTGCTGGTGTCTGTTTTACAAATGCAAAATAACACATTTACCAGAAATGAATGCAAGATTGAAATTAAAATGTCAGTCTGGTCAAATGCACTGTTTTCATTATGCCTTGATGAATTCATGGTGCACAATTTAATGAAGAACAAAAAATAACGTTTGATTTTATTGACGCATATATGTCTGATGAATATCTGGTGCAATCATATTTTGATAAAAAAAATCATATTTTTTGGAGCCTTTTGTTTTTTGTTAAACACTGCTATAAGTTTACGTACGTCAAACCAAAGATTATTTTATTACTTTTTCCATTTAAAAAAAAAACATTTTCCAACAACTTTTTTTTCTTATCCAGTAATAAAACTTGTAACTTCTCTTCCTATTATATTTTTTAGGTAGCTCATAGTAATGTTACTTTGAGATTTTTTTTGATGTGTCTTCTATTTCAGTCAACATATCTTCAATTACCACAATATTGGGATTAATTTGATTATTTAAAAAAAATTCTTGTCTTATTCTTTTACTGTTTAGACCAATCATTTTATTAATTAATAATGTAAGAAATCACTAAGAATTTGTTGTTTTTTTATCGTATTTTTGGTTATTTTATTTTAAAACTTTTTTGAGTAAGTATTGAAGGCCAGAAGTCAACTTAAAAACTCAACCATCATTTCTTTGTTTAATTTTTGACCAATTGAAAGTCATTTTAGATGCGATTCAGATATAGCCCTTATCCAGCCTTTCAAGTTTTGTATTTCTGTTATGCTTTCTTCAATTTAACTTTTGACTGCTCTTTATTTTTTTGAATAGGCAATGAAAAGTTTTATACCTATCCCCACATCAACAATTATTTGATGCTTTCATTGATATTTTTGTCTGTGTAATTGTAGACATTGAATTGGAAAAGTTTTATTCAGCATAACTATTATTGAAAATTACTGAATCTTTTTTTTTAACAAATATCTTGACTTTTTTCTTTATAGCAAAAAGGAGAAAAAACTTGAGAATAATAATCTTAAATTTTTTTAATAAGTTTTCTAAATAGGGTATCAAATTTTTTAAGATTATGTCCAGTATACCACTAAAAGTGATTGAATTTAATTTAGTAAGAACAGGGCTTAGTCGATTATAGAGTTGGATTCTAAATAATTGATTACTCATAAGACACTAATAAAACAATATAACAATTCTTTGATGATCATGAGCTGAATTTCTGATTTTAAGCTACTTTTTTTCATTAAAAAAAACTCGTTTACATTAAAGTAATGTAGGGTTTGAGTCAGAGATGATACATTTTGAATGGCTCTGACTCTGACCAGTGACCCAAAATAGTTTCTGAGTCCTGAACTCTGGCTACAGTGCATTAATCACGTAGATGAATATTCAGCTAAAAACTATATGTCAGGCAGCAGATTCATCTTCATACATGTGCATATAAACCAATGAAGAAACAAACAAGCACTAGTATATACATTAGTATATATGTTACTCATTTATTAGATTTCAAACATGCAAACAGTACTGTCCATTGCCTACAAGTGAAGCAAACCTAAGCTATTGCTTAGGGCAAAAGATTCCACTGATAATAAATGGGGTCACTAAATTCAAGTCTTGCCTAGAATGCATGAAACCCTTCAGCAGATTTCAAGTCTCGCCCAAGGTGCATTAAAACCTTGCACTGACCGTGGTGCTGGAATACTTGTACATGTTTACACGTGAAACTTAGATACTTAAAGATGCATTTTTACCAATCATCAACTACAAACTTATTCTTAGATGCACAGTTTTGAATTTACAAACAAGTTCAAAAGCATATAGTTGAATATACGCACATCTAATAATAAAAATGTACTTAATAAAATATATAAACATACAAGTTTTTGTATATTTACACTTATATATTAATAAACATCTATATACATAAATAAACCAAACAAACGCATTACATCCCTTTAAACCTAACAAACACATTTCATCCCTTAACGTAGAAGTACAGGCACATATAAATATTCAAAAGTATTTGAACATTTATCCAGAGTTGAACGTACACAGATATTGTGAAGCATACATATAAATGTAGACAAATTCACACAGCCTCCTATTCATCATTAGCTTCAATTACATATGCACATCAAAAACAGTTACATCAACAAAACATGTACTTGATTCGGTTGGGGAAAACGATTTACCATGAAAAATAAGGTAAAACTGTTTCTGAAGTGTTCATGCATGTTTGCTGTCAGAAGATATGTGAAGACTTATTTCAAGTCCATTCAAGTACAGTCTCTTGTGTGACAGTAGATATCTGTCATTATCAGAGCTGGTACTAATGTATGTGGTACTTTTACTCTCCGGAGTAAATTAGTATAGTGAAAGTAGACACCAATTGAAATTGTTCTATTTTTATGTCAGCAGTTGAAGTCTGACAGGAAAGCCATATCTATTGACTGGTGTTAACATATTCAATAGCATTTTTGTCTTGATTAGAAATGAGCTGAATATACAACAGGGAAGTAGAGGCAAAGCTACAGATTTGGGGTCCTACCAACATCAAGTTAAATTTTTCAGTAGTAATACAGTAGGTAAACCTGGCCATACCTAATGATTTCTATTGGCTGAAACCAGCTAAATTTCATTTAGTCAATATATTGTACTTGTTATATATCCTTAAATTCATACGAAATTGGTTGTCTGTGACAATGCTTGTGTGCACTAATGATCCAAATAGATGGCTTTGACAGGCCTGCCACATGCTCATGAGGGAGTGGGGAAAAAAAAGGTCCTTTATTGGGAGAAGGAGCAAAAAGAAACAGAGCAGATCTGGCTGAGGATCCGGAGACTGGATCCATATAAATAGGTTTTACTCAACATTCAGTTTAATTTACATCACTATTTCTATGAACTTTTCCATTCTTAATGTTAAAGATAACATTTATTGACAACAATGTTTTTCTTTTAGAAAATTATTCAAAATTAAATTTTTGACTTCAGTTAACAACATATTTGGGAAAAAAAAATTTTTTTTGAAGCCTTCAGCGTGGTTTTTCTCTATTTACATTATGAGTTTAATGCTTATCTAGACCGTTATTTGTAAAAAATAGTAAATGATGGGAAGAAATAATTTTTCAAGTTTCATGTTATCAGAATCTTAAACTCAAAGTTCAGCTTTAAAAGATTTTAATGATGGTGACACAAAAAGCTTTGTGAACTACATTGACCCCTCTGACAGTGCATGGAGGCCTGCATAGGTATGCCCAAGGATGTGCAACACCAATGCCAACATTCAATTGCATGACCTGCCAATTACTGGACTAAACACATTTGATGTTTTAGCTTCCAACACTCCACCCACTTGACTGTGTTGTGTAAAAAGACATATAGTAAAGCACATGTTCTATTTCTGTATTTTCAGTATATATATATATATATATATATATATATATATATATATATACAAATAAATAGTAGAATGTGGATTTGCTACACAAACTAGCTCATGTTTCTGCCCTCTTCGGGCCTCATCAGGCGAATGATTGTCTATGTCCAAAAACTTCCCATCACCATCTTTTACCTTCAAACATGCCCAAACACATTAGAAATTAAACTAAGATTAATACTATCCACTAGAGCAACAGAGGATATCAACAGGGGCAATAAAACCCAATGCCAAGATACCTAGGTAAAGATAGAAACTACTCCCAGACCACTACTAAGCATCCTTGCAGAGATGACCCCTATATGGAGTTCAAACCCTTTGACAAAATGAATATCCCCATACCTCTCACTACCACACTCCCCAAATTCTCACCAAATTCCCAATAAATAGACCAAAAAAAAACATAGACAGTCATTTGCCTGATGAAGCCCGAAGAGGGCAGAAACATGAGCTAGTTTGTGTAGCGAATCCACATTCTACTATCTATTTCCAGCTCTACTCTAAAACAACTCAACTTCATGAGTAAAAAGTTGTATGTATTGAGCACTCTATGAAACAAATCCATTACATTTCAGGAGTGGCTTTATATTATTGATATATTATTATATTATGTTATACTGCTAGCCTGATTTGTACCACATATACTGTGTGTATATATATATAAATGTGTGTGTGTGTGTGTGTGTGTGTATTCATATGTACTAGCATTCCAAGGATAATTATGAACCACTGCCACCTATAAATACTCATTTTTACCTCATAAATTAAGCCATGATGATGGTAAAATTAAGTAACCTTGGTGAGGATACCACCAATATGGTTTGAATTGTAAATTGCTGATTGGAAAAAAAGCAAGGACATGAACTTAGAGACCAATTTGTCAGGAACTCTCATTATAAATCAAACTCCCCCATAAAAACCTATTTAGGAGTGAAATTAGAAAGAAACAAGAAGGACCATTTTTTCTAACTCTTTGAGAGGTGTTTCTACTATGAACGGTCAGGGTAATACAAATTCCTAATACATAGAGACATATAAATGTCAGAACACACGGATAACCTCAACCAAGTAACAGTGATTAAACCAGTCTGTTGTGAGAAGTAGTGATTAGATATATATAAGCTTTCACACTGATGGATTCTCACGACAGATTTCCTTCATGATCTTTCAATCTTTACCTGGAGTTCTGTCATGTGTATCCATCAGTATAAAAGCTTATACTCACTCTATTTCTTAAAAATATTGAGCATTTTTACATAAAAACAACACATCACTTATAGTATATGTATATATATATATAAATAAAGATTCGCCTAAAGAATCCCAAACAGGGCAGGAACATAAAGGTATTTGTATAGTGAATCCATTATTTCATCATATTTAAAGCTCTACTTAACTTAATGTTGAATGCATCAAGCACTTTATAAAATAAATCCATCACACATGGGATATTGAATCATTGATTTGTACTTTGGTGTACATATATATCTATACAACATGATACAAATCAAAGATGCAATATAATATGATATAATATGATACAATATCCGATGTATGATGGGTTTATTTCATAAAGTGATTGATACATTCAACCATGAACATTGTTGATTTAGAGTAGAGCTTAAAATATAATGTAGTAAAGATTTGCTAAACAAATACATTTATGTTTCAGTCCTGTTTGGGCTTCTTCAGGCGATTGACTTGGTTTATCTTTTATTCCTACACCCCCTACTAAATGTGCCAAATAAGAATCTAAAATAAACTGAACAATTTGCCTGAAGAAGCCCAAATGGGGTAGAAACATCAATGTGTTTGTGTAGCAAATCCTCACTCCATTATATATATATATATATATATATATATATATATATATATATATATATATATTGTAAGTAATATGTTGTTTCATGGACAGTAAAAATTGACATAATGAGATGGGTGAGTATGAAGCAGTTATTTGGATCTTCACTTTTCCATAGGGCTGTTTAGCTCAATGGTTATCAGCAAGGCTATATTAAAGAGGCTACATTATTGGTCACAGGTTTGATTCCTACTGCAGCCTTATTTTTCTATGTTTATCTCTATTTATGCTATGACTGTGTAACTCATTCTCAGTGTAACAACAGGAGGTCAATTCAAATATGTATAAGTGTAAATATATACACATTTAAAGCCAGTTATCAAATAAAATAACCATGAACTAAAACTCCAATACAAATCATTGATACAAATTGAACGTTTTCTTTTTATTAAAGTTAATTGATTTAATCAGCTATCGTAGATTTTTTTTGGAAAAAAAAAAAAGCAAGATCTAGATGAAAAATGGCTAATTAGGCAACCAGCAAGAAATATACTGACAGAAGGAGCATTGAGAGGATGCAGCCTTTAGGGGCTCCCACCAATTACGACCAGGGAGGAGTTTTCAAATAGCAAACTCTTCCCCCTCAGTTATGTCTCTGTTGGAAAATTATCTTTAATAATCTACTTAAATGTTTGAATGCTAAAAGTAGAACTGCTTACCATTAACTACTTTTAATTTTAATTCTAATCTGGACTTGTAAAATGTATATATAAAAACAAAAGATCTGTCATTGGGTTTGATCCCTTTTATTTGTTTACAGATAATTTTATTTGCATTCACATGGATATTCCATACATTATACTGCTGCACATTTTTTGAAAACTTTGGGAATTCAATTATTTTACAAAAACCTGATTATTTTGATGTGTATTCAACAGATATACACAAATGAAATAACACAGAAAAATATCTAAGAGCCCTACTTTTCTTATTATTAAGGGAGGTGTACACATTAAGATTGACTCTTTTTCTTTGGCTGCCCGTAAAGTTTATTGGTAAAATCCCAACAGCTTACCTATACATATATATATATATATAGGAGTTGGACAAAGTAATGGAATCACCTGGTGATTTCAATTGTTGCATTTCAAAGCTCAGTGACAGATATTGTAGAATGCTGAAGCAGGTATTGTAAAAGAATCATAGGACCACAGCTCCAAAGGTCTGTGCAGAGCGTTGTCAGCATAAAAAAAAACTATTCATTGAGAGCTTCATGAAGTTGGATACTACAGAAAGGGCTGCAACTGGCGAACCTGTGCTATTACAAATCAATATAGAATGTCGTTAAAAGTGGTGTAAGGACCATAAGCACTGGACAATGGACCAATGGAAGAAACGTGATATACTTGGATTTCCTTTATATCATTTGCATGTTCTGACTGAGTTTATACCTGGAGGCAGCCTGAAGAAACATGATCCTGACCGTTTCACTACAACAGTTGAGCATACAGGTAGATCTGGAATGAATTGGGTGGCACTATCATGGAATCCAACGGTTCTGTATGGCAGGGTGAATTCCCAGGACTGAGTCAGTTTTGCCTCCCATGGTTGAAATACTTATTCCCAATGGCAGCAGCATATTTTAGGATTATACGGATCCCATTCATCTTGCTAGAGTTGTTAAAAACTGGTTTTAAATTCATGAGAGTGAATTTCAACAGTTGGATTGGAATCTGCAAACACCAGATCTCAATATTATCAATGATTGGGGCAACAATTAAGGAACCGATTCCATCCACCAGCAACTCTGAAGGAACTAAAGAGGTTTTGATTGGGGAATGGCTGGAAATTCCTCTGCATACTGTCCAAAAACTGTATGAATCTATTCTTCGATGCATTGAAGTTGTTATTGATGTGAAAGGAGGAATAACACCATACCAAAAAATTAAATATTGGTAATTAAAATGGTGTTTAATTATTTTGTCCAACACCTGTATCTTAACAAATTCTAATTTCTTTTACCATCATTATCTAGTCTTAGCTCATATCAAAGTTATTTATTAGAGAAAATTAAATTCAGACTCAAACTGGGAATCATACTGATGTATACATCTCACTAAGTGTAAAACAAAAAAGAATCACAGCAGTTTCTCAAATGATTTTTAAAATATTATTTTATATGGTATGAAATTGTTAAGTAATGTTGCTATCATTATAAATGAGTACATATGTGTGCAGGGAGATGTATGATTCAAAACAAATGCTTATAATGAAGAAAATACATTTTTAGTATATATATGAGAAAATGGAGCTCAGAGTGGCACAAAGATTACCTGAAAATTGAATTGGCCCGAGCTGTTTGCATCCACTTTGTGCTAATGACCCTGAAAATGTCACAAAACTATCTCTCCTTGCCCAAGCTATAGATGAAATAACATGGCCAGCTGGGCTTTCTAGCCTTAGTTGGTAACCAATCCAGGAAAAGGACAACTGTATCGGAGACCAGGATCGGAATCTATACTCTTCTCTCAGCTATGGGTAAAAATAACTAAAGAAGAGGCAAGGATTGCAATCCCCACCCCCACCAAAAAAAAACCCCACACTTACTAAAAGCTAAAGGACTGATTGGATCAAGAAGTATGGTGGGTTGTATGATGTTAAATAACCATAATTGAATTTGAGACCTCTCAGAAGTTGATTTTAGCTTTTATCCCTAATGTTTTCATATAGTTTGCAATGTGAAATCCAGCAGCAAAGGAAAATCCCAACAAGTTACTGACACTGATTTATCTTTTTTATACTTTTGAAGACTTGGTTATGCAAGAAAGTGATATCATTAGCACACGAACAGTGTATTTATCTATTTTGTCATCTGAAAATAAGAAAAAAAAAAAAAATACTGGCATCCCATATATTGGTTGACACAAGAATTGCTTAATTTAGCACGCAGGTGAAAAAAAAAGCAATGACTTTTGTTTCTTGAAAAGTAAAATAAAAGTGGAAAAGATGCTATGAATAAACTGCTGTCACTTTTGAAACCTAAACTTTGTCCCCAGTAATTTTTTTCTCCTCGGAGTCAATCTAAATGTCTTACAACTGAATTTTCTGATTGCTTCTCTCTTGCATAAAAATGAGTTTTGTCTACCTTGCAAGTTTTTGTTTAGCCTGAGACACATGCTCAGAAAGTTAAATTTGTAAGTGATCTCTCGATTCCAATTGTAGTCAAATCAGATCTCAGAGGTCAACAAAAGAAAAATCAAGAAGATTATTTAACAAAGTACCAGAGTTCTTTTAAAGTGTTCATTTTTGCAGATATGAAAATATAGATTATCTTAAGGTAGCAATATTAACATGGAAATGTACTCTGAACAGTAAGTTACCTTTACATTTAAAGATATAATGAATCTAAACGGAATTATCTGTTTCAACTTCCAAGAGACTGATCAATTTCTTGAGAATTTCAATTAACAAACATTTTTGTTAGCTATTAGAAACTGTCAACCAAAACTGTCAACATCGGTTTTTTCAGTTTTCAAGATATTCTGATTGGCTGGCTATGTATGTATATATCATGTGTAAAAGCCTTATCAATGGAGCTAGACTTCTGAAAATTCAAAACTTTACTCTTTATTTTGTCTAGAAAGAAGATACTTTTTTGTTTATGAAAATTCCGTTCCCAAAACACGTTTTTAGTGGAGTATTCAATTTGCAATGTATGTTTATGCTAAATTGATTCATGATTTTTTTTTGAAAATTCATATTTCTCAGTGATCACTGCCCAACAAAAGGTGAGAGAAGTAACTTTATAAATCACCCTCTTTTCCAAAAGGTCATGTGATAGTTTCCATTGAGTAACTAACCAATTTCCAATGATTATTCAAACCATCTAATCTTAATTGAGCATGTGAGAGTATGCATTTGTGCATAAGGGTGCATGAGTGTTGTCCTATTTTCTTAACGAAGTTTTGTCATTAGTGATTTAAGACTAGTTTTTCTTTAATCTTATTTCCATTGCAATTTTCAGGTTTTTACATTCAATGGCTGTTGAATAAATGACAATGGTTGTTAATATAAAAACAACATCAGCATTTTGATGAAAAGTAACAATAAAAAAATGAAAGGAAAATTAATAATAACAATGCTTCATTTAAGACTATCATGTCTATTATTATTAATTGGTGGAAACAAGAAACAAAAATTAGATGATAGAAAACCTAGTGAAAAATTAATAATTAGTGTTATGGCTTTTAATAATACAATTTTACAAATATAAAGTTCATCAATTTTTTTCCCCATATCAAACACTTCATTTTTGAGGATAGAATGGATATTTAAAATTTTGAATAAATTTAGTTCTGTTGTATTTCATTGGAAATTTTGGATAAATTTATCGGTTACTTAGTGTGTGTGTGTGTGTATGCATGTGTACATTGAAATATTGTGAAAATAAATAATTTATTTTTTTGTAGGTATTTGTAATTTTATCTTGTGGACAGGAATAGTAAATCTATCTTACCAGATTATACAGTCACTGTACCATCGACACAAAAAGTTGGCTTACCTGGAACATAAAAAGAAAAACATACTATTAGTTTTTATTACCTCTCAAAAATAGGTATTAAAAATTGGCACATGAAATGAAATGATTCTCAACTTTTTAAAAATATAAAGAACTTTTTAAACAAACATATAAATTGCAAAAATGCTGTTTTTTCAAGATGATTATCATCATCATCATCAGCCTTTTAGCATCACTCGTTGGACATCGACCAACCCCAAGATTTGCTAGATCTCTCTATCATAAGCATTGCAGAGCCAGTGTTTTCTGAGTTTGTTGACCTTGTCAAGCCATCTTACTTTCTGTTGGACACAATTACGCATATGATATCTGGGAATTCACGTTATAAGTTGTCATGTCCAGCGGTTGTCTTACATTCTTGCAACATGACCAGCCCATTGCCATTTGAGTTTCATG
Source organism: Thysanoteuthis rhombus (assembly GCA_963457665.1). Lineage (NCBI taxonomy): Eukaryota > Metazoa > Mollusca > Cephalopoda > Oegopsida > Thysanoteuthidae > Thysanoteuthis > Thysanoteuthis major. The sequence continues at coordinate 35,775,803 of OY735199.1, read as the reverse complement.
ATGGTTTGAATGACATCTTGGATTCCTCTCTTTCCTCTAATATATGTGCTGTCATCTGATCTCTCCATGTGAGGTTGAGCATAAATCTTTCATGTGCACGTTGCATGGTTCTCTGTTTGAGGGTCGATCTTTTGGATAGGTTCCATGATTCTGCTCTATAAGTGGCTGTCAGGAAAATGCATTGGTTGAATAACCATCATTCTTGGACTAGTGGGATTTTCTTGTTCTTGAAAGTTGAGCTTGTTCAATCGAAAGCTTGCCAACACAGTGTGATTCTGTTATACTTTCTTGTGAGTCACAGTCATTGTATGCAATCAGGATTATTACTGAATTCTATGTATTCTATAACCTTCTTCAGTTGTGTTATCCGATTGTGATGGCCGTAAAATAATTTTTTTAAATTCAAAATTGGCAATGCTTATAACGTGGGATTCAGGTGTTTTCTCTTCCTTTTTTGTTAGGCCTGGATTTCGATACTTTGTCCCTGCTGTGTAGTGGAAACCACATCTCTTAGAACTCTGTTGTGTTAACAGCATAAACAATAGCAAGAATACAATCGTAAGTGTTCTTTTTGAATAAAGTAGGTCAAAACTGGAATTTAGTGCCAACTAGTAACAAAAACAGAATTACTTTTTTTGCCAAAACAATATAATAGTTACATCTCCAAAAATTCAGACAAAAATTTTTCTTGGATTATTCTTCCAACTAAGATATAAGTTAGAACGTTCATTGAATTGACTGGAATCTGTTCTGATTTCAAACAAATTTTTTATCTTGTGTGTATCGTGTATTTTACAAGTGTGAGATTTTAAAAAAATGTTTTTATTGAAATCAATTCTCTTGGATATTAACTAATGTTAGCTTAGACTGGCTCAAGGCTAAAAGTGTGGAGTGCCTTGTGGGAAACAAATTTGGTATGTGAGGAAATTCATTGATGTGACAACCTTTCTAATCAATACTCATTAGTGAGGAGCTCAAATCTGAGTTTATGCTAACATTTCTCTCTGACAGATGTTACTGTACAGATGGGTGAGGTATCAATTAGATTGATAAACCTTGATGAATTTTTGTAGGAATTCAACACTGAATTTTTTTCAGAAAATTCACACAGGACACCACTTTAAGTTGTACATCATGTTTGCATGAAAGAATTTGCAAGAAATAATTCTTGATTTCTGTAAAGAGTCATGAGTAATTTTGCAGTAAATTTGGAAAGATGGATGTTGAGAATGCAAAGATCAATAATCAATACTTACATCCATGTAAGTGAGCTGACACAAAACAAAACCTGGACCTACCCAACTCATTGTATTGAGAGAAAAGCCTAATGCACCTATTCCTTCAGAGAACAATTGCAGAACTTTCATTTCAACTTTGGTAAAGAATAATTATCACTATTTCTCAGAACTTCAATGGTGCCCACATTCTGCAATTGCAAAATGGCTTATGATTTACACTTCATGGGAAAAGAAGAGAAACTCAGTGATATTTGCTTTTGTCTTATTAAAAGGTTACGTTTGAAATGTCAGAACTAAATAACATTTTGTGTCTGTAGACAGAATCGAATGAAGTCTTTTTTGCCCCATATTTGCTGCAGGAACAGAAATAGTTTCAGGTCTGCAAATCATTTTGAAGAAAAATGCATTTTTGTTATATGCAAACAAAACATTGAAGGTACAGAGTGTCTGAAGAGTTGATAGTGCAGAGAATAGAATCTGTAGCTGAGACAGTTTATGTTCACCTGGCACTAATTCTTTGAGAAAGGCACAAATCCATTTCTTCCCCCCGCTCCAGCTATGGATAGTAGGGAAGAATGGGTTTTCTAACTATGATTGGCAACCAGTCAAGGAGACAGGAAACCTTTATTCTGAACTAGTCTGAAGAGGGATGGACTCCAAGCTATCTTGTCCTTGACACACCAATGATGAAAATCATCTGTGGTGCCCAAACAACCATGCACCAGGTTACCAGATATTGAAAAATAAATCAAAACACTTTTGCTATTCTATAGCAAAAAAAAAATACAAAAAATTTTATCCTATTATTATTCTGAAGAATTGCAAGTTATAAACTTTCACCAAATTTGCTGTAAAAAGGAGAAATGCATTCTATTTACTATTTGTTTGAGTTATCTTTTGAGAAATGTACTTTTTTTTTCCTTTCTAGTCCTAGTTCATCTGTCCCTGTGAGCAACACATTCCTGTAATAGGTGAATAAAATAAGAACTATTTTCTGATCTCGCAAATATAATTGGTTGAAACTAATGGCTTTTGAAAGCAGCCAGAAAGGAACCAATTATTGAATGAAAATGACTTACATTCAAAAAAAAGTTGAAGTAAGTAAAAGACATGCCACAATCATATTGAAATAGTCTAGACTAAACTTTGCTATGAAAGCTATATATATATATATATATATATATTGCGATTCTTAGAAAATACAGTCTTTGAAAAATGCTATTAGCTCTCAGCTAACATTTTCATAAATAAATAAAATTAACAATATTCAACTGTCTGTGATGAAAAAAGTTAAAGTTCTTTCACACCTAAATAAACTTAGATTTGAAATTCCTTTAGAGTAAAAAAACTTCAAATTTTCCTGTTACAATATTTATTATTGTTTTTCCATCTGAAGGAGCTGCAAGTGAAGTTAAAACATTTTATTTTGGGAATTTTATTTGAGAGTGAATACTTTAACTTATCAAGGGAATATGAATTTTACAGAATTTTTTCAATTCTGATTATTAAAGTGCACATTTTGTGAGTTTTTGTTTGATTTGATAATTTTGTACTGTCTTCCACAGTGAGAAAAAACCAACAAAGGTATACAGATATAATTAGTTAATCAGAATGAAAATACAATAAAATATCGTGATTTGATAGAATTATTTAGATGATGATGCTTTCAAAGATGAACAATGAACATTCAGGTTAGAAAGTTACCATCAAAAGTCAGGAAAATTCAATGAATTTCTATAATAATTTTCTGCCAAATCAAATAAAAATTTTCTCTTGACCCTGAATATTGTCAGGGTATCATTTTTGGTCCTTTATGCCATCTCTCAGGGCAAATGGGAATTACTTAGTGGTTCCTATCTTCTCCCTTAATAATGTACAGGGTTACATGGTACCAGTAATGGGGAGTAATCCCTGACCTTACTAATGAGAAAAACTGGATTCATATCAATTCTCAGGACATTATTACAAAATGAGCACAAACTACTTCAGTGAAAATACTTTTGATTCAACTTTTGGTCTGCTAAAAAAACCAGGAGCTATAAGTAGGAAGTGATACACGTGTGGAATAATTTCTGAAATTTAAAAAAATTATTCAATTGAAGAAGATAGGGAACAAATCTCCAAGGGAGGTGGAATTTTTCATCTAAATTTAGAGGCAAAAAATGTACAAGTACCAAAGATGCTATATTACAAAAAAAGATCAAATTCATCTAATAAAATCGATAAATTAATTATCACGACTGAAATAAATTGAATATATATCCAAAACATTAAACCCTGAGAAAATTCACCCTAAACTGCTTATATACCTTAAAGTGGTTCAAATTTTATAACTGAGCTTAAGAAATTCTTCAATCAATAAAAATGATATGAATATTATTATAAATATCAGAAATCTAAAGAAAAGGTCATAGCTGTAACTCCACATGAAAAAAAATCAGTATACCCAGCATGCAATTATAAATAAATGATAATTCATTAAACATTAGTTAACATCTGCCTTGATTAAATGTTATTATTTTGGTGTGGATAAATTACAAGATAATTTTCTCTGGCCATAAGCTTCGATAAGCGATCAGGTTTTAGATTAAGGAATGCATAATAAATTAGAGATCATATCTTTATTTTGCTTATTAAATAAGAGCTTAGTATCATATATCCACTAATAAAGGAGGGAAAGTCAAGCCTCTATAGATTTTTCCAGCATTTGATTTGCTTCGTCCAAATTCATGAAACAATATTGTGTAACTCACTCAGTAATGGAATTAAAAAACATATGATGTAACTCATTGATGGATTTATGACTATTGTCACTTATTCATTTCTATACAATCAGAAAATAACAACTTTTATGATAGTGGACAATATCCAAATCAGACCCCATTGAACCTAATCAAGAGACAGACTCGCAAACCTAGAAGCATGCAACGTGCACATGAGAGAATCATGTGCGAACTCACATGGAGAGATCACAAGACAGCACAGTATATCAGGAAGAAAACGGGAGTCTGAGAGATCATAGAATCTATTAGAAAACTCAAATTGCTATGGGCAGGCCATGTTGCAAGAATGGTAGAAAACCAATGGACATCACGACTCACAACATAGATACCCAGTGACCACATGCAAAACAGAGGCCAACAGAGTACAAGATGGAGAGATGAACTTGACAAATTTAGAAAATACTGGCTCCATAAAGTCCACGATAGAAAAATGTGGCAGATCCTGGGGAAGGACTATGTCCAACGATGGACGTTAAAAGACTGATGATAATGATGTAGTTCAATATTAATTTAGATACATGTAAGGAAAGTTAATTCGAACAAAGAGGATGTCAAGAAATTGTGAATAGTTGCAATTTAGAAAGGAAATACAATACAGTAACTTCTCAATTATTGAATTAGTTAGGATAAAAAAAAAAAGAAAGAAATATTTAATTGTATAGTGCTGTGGTGAATGGTGATCCCTCACTTTGCTTGAGAGGGGGAACAGCATTTTTACACTATCAACATACCATTGAAACTCTCACCATATTTATTTTCTCATGAATTGGAGCTGTATACATTGGACACCTAACTTGCTAGAACAACAGCAGTGCCTCATCCATGCAGATGTAGCCTCTGCTTAATCTTGGAGTCTCTTGATATAATTCTTGTTTTTCTGTTGATGACAGTTTAGGTTGAGTTGTCTATAAAGCCTCAGTTTTAATTTTGATAGGAAAATATGTTGGTCATCCAGTCATGTCTTATATATTTGTTTTACAGACCTTAATACCTCTTTCAGCTTACCATAGTACAGGTATGTATTACTTTTATTACCAGTCATGATCATCTTGAGATTTAAGTATGTAAAATGTGATCCCTTACAAGATAATTTTCACTAACCATAAGCTTTGATAAATGGTCAGGTTCTAGATTAAGGAATGCATAATGGAAACTTGATATTCAGTTTCATTCCCATGAACTTTAAAATTTTGATATGCACTCTAAAGCCAAGTGAGAAAAATTGACTGAACTGGGAAGAAATTGAGAGTACTCTCAGATTTTACAGTATTTTTTCTGTTTTTAATGATTTTTCTCGAGTAAATTTAAGGTTTTAACTAAACCTTTGTTTCAGACCTGGCATTTTCTTTTTACCTTTCGAGAGTTTGTATCATAGAGCCTCTTCAATCAAATACTTTTTAGAAACCTTACATGATTCATTTTTCATGGTTATGATCCATTTGAAAATGACTTTGTATTATCAACAGACTGATTAGATTCCAATTAACTATGATGCAGGTGGAATAGAGCAATACAGTCAACTCATTATGCAGAGCAATATACGAGCAATAAAGATATGAATATTTTCCTTTAATGAAAATGTTTGTATTGAAAGAAACATGAAAATAATTGTTTTTTCCCCGTTTAGTCATTTGAAAAAACAAAACATTCACTGTTAAACAAACCTTAATCATATTTAATGAAATTTTAGACTAAAAAATCATTCAAAAGTTGGTATTTTTTTGTTTTAGATGTAATAATAAACTGAACACAATATCACAAATATACTTGATCTGAATAGTTTTTTCAAGATTTGGCTAAAATAAACGGATGTCCCAATCAACAAGAATTCATTGTGAATGAAGATGCACAAAAAGTCCACCAAAATATATTACTAAAAATAATACTCAGAGTGAGTTTGTTGACATACATGATAATAAGCATTTTTTTTTGTCTCAGTCTGAGAGATTCGACAAAAGTGTCAGGGTAAGTGGATAATTGTTCTTGTAAAAATTGTTGTCACCTTCTGGTGTTTATATAATCGATTTATCTTTGTCTGTGAACTGACAAATAGATTTACCACCTTTACGTTTTGACTTAATTCATTAAGTTGAGATAATAAGCCAATTAATCTTCTAACTGGTACAAGAATTCTGCAAAAGTTTTCCCCTTCATCTTCTATTGCAGTTATTCTGTAATAGAGCTTTGGATGATGTTTTTCTTGTTAATTTCCCAAATTCAGCTTCTGTGTTCATGCCACGATCTTTCGATGGGTAGGCATCTCACTTAGGACATCTTACTTCTACACGGTCAGTTCTCTCCTGTACCATGAAGCTATCTTGGGAAATTCTGTCAAGATGTGACCAGAAGGGTAAATGAAAATCTATCTTGTAACATATATGATTTGCTGGGAAATAAGGATATTTTGAAGTCATATTTTAAAGTTGGGCAATGCAATTTGAATACAGCACTGAAGTGAATGAGCATTTATCCACCAAATGAGAACAGATGTGACCTTTGAGAGGACCACATGACATGGAGAGACCTCTTAATCTGACATGCAATTCCACATTAAACCCTTTTAACCTCTTGGGACTTCTGTTGATAGGGAGTTTTGCAAGTGCACTGATTCAGATAATTTAGAAATCCTAAAATAAGATGGGTTCAATTATATAATCCATCATCGACAATTTCAAAATTAGTATCCAAAACTATTGTTGCTATCATTAGATGTGGGAATAATTCCTTCAAGGTGGAAAGTATAACTTAGATGATGGAAACATGGTAGTATGAGCAAAGCAAATAGAGGCATCAATTTATGTAATATGATGTAATATGCATAGATATTTAATGCCTATTGTACATTCGTACATCCTTATGCTGGAACAGAAGAATGTATGTATCTTTGAAGGTCTCTAAAATACACTCTTCTTAAAAATTACGCCATATCAAATGCAGATTGAGATTTTAAAAAATCAAAAGCTTCAGTTGCAGAGCTTAGTGGATCTGGATGAGTTGAGGAGAGAAGTAATTTGAAAAATTGCTTTTCTAAATAGTACATTTCATAGGTCAGAGGGTAGTTTTTCCTCATGTAATAGGTATCAAGATATGTAAAGGAAAAGATATTCAACTTGGCTCATATGCATTGCTATCATAAATGAAGCAACCTCTCTGAAAAACAACAAAGGTCTGGTTAGTCACTCAAAATAAACCAACATGTGATCTATGTCTTTTGACAGCATGCTGTTTTGGGGTTTTCAATAAAAAAATTGGAAAAAGAGGTGATCAATGAATAAGTTACTTCTCTTGCCTTTTGTAGGCAGTGATCAATAAAAGGTCTGCTGAACACAAACTAAAGGATCAACTTATCATAAATTCACATTGTAAATTGGACCCCGAACTAAAAATAAATTTTGAGGGGAAATTTTGAAAAGACAAAATAGTATTATTTTCTTGACATCACAGGGATTAAATGCTGAAATTTTCAACCAGTAGCACCTTTAGTGCAGTCTATACGCAGGACATGTACGTGAAGAGCCAATGAGCCAGACCCACTTAAAAGCTGAAGAAACCTATGTTGATTCTTACTATATCAGTTTTGATTGTTTTGTTCGACAGTTTCTAATAATACTACAGTGACAATCATTCTTCATGAATGGCTGAAGATAAACTGAGATATGATTTATGTGTCTCCTTATAATTCAAATATGTAAAAGAGGATAATTCATTTTCAAAGATTTCCAGAAGATTGAATAAAAACATTGTACATATCCAACCGAGATAGGTCATAATTGTTTTTGTATGAGTTTGCATCATAGTTATGGCTTATTATTATTTCTATTTCTTGCATTCAGACAAGAAAAAAACATTTCTTCAATCAGTCTGTAATTCCAAACACTGAATATAATGATCTCAAAATTTTGTCATTTTTCCTGACATTGTCTTTCAAAAATACTTCAGATGTACACATCATTCAGGGTAGAAGTATATGTTCATTTCATTTGCTTCCAGGGGAGGGGGAGGCAGGCACACATATCTCGCAAATACAGCAAAAAAAAATAAGACAGCTGACTATCAACATTTTGTCTAAATGGAGATGGCAATTAATGAATTCAATCCTGAATTGTTTGTACCATTGACCTTGAACTCGTGTAGATAATAGATAATTATCTGCACTTTATATCATCATCATCAATCTATTAGCATCTGTTGTTGGGCATGGACCTCCCCCAAGATTTAGCCAAACCTCTCTATCATGGGCATTGCGGAGCCAATACTTTCTGAATTTATCTAGTTTGTCACATCCTTACTTTGTGTCGGCTACAGCCTCACATCTGATCTCTGGGAAACAGTTTGCACAGTCTCCAAGATTCCTGTCTTTACTCTGATACACTATGCTGTCTTATGATATCTTCATGTGAGAAAATCCTATCAACATACGAATCAGTACACTTTTGCTCACAAGAACCTTAAGAGTATGAGTATGTGTATTCCCAGCTTTTGAAAACTTCACTTTACGCCACCTTTTAAAGCAGTTTTAGAAGCAATGTGCAGCCTTACCCTCCTTTTCGTACACCCCAGTCTTCTGTACCTCCCACCAACCCAATCTCTGATGACTCAGCCTGACATGCCAACAAAACACCATTTTGGGGGTCTGAAAACACTTAAAAACTTTTCCTATATGAATTAATGGTAATTGCTTCTTTGTTGTTAGGTTTCCATTTTCCTCGAGTATGCTAGTTATGTGCAACAACCACATCGAGGATAAAAACACTAAGATCAAAATTGAGAACACACAACTAGAAGAAGTAGACCACTACGTCTACCTAGGACAACGAATCTCCATGAGACCCTCAAAAGAAGAAGAAATCAAGCGAAGAATCACACTAGGATGGCAAGCCTTTGGCAGAACTAGCTCAACCTTCAAAAATAAGAAGATCCCATTGATCCTAAAGAGAAGGGTGTATAACCAACGCATCCTCCCAATAGTTGCTTATGGAGCTGAAACATGGAACCTAACCCAGAGACAGACCCGTAAATTGAGAACCATGCAACTTGCACATGAAAGAATAATGCTGGGCTTCACATGGAGAGACCACAAGACAGTACAGTACATCCGAGAAAAGACAAGAGTCAGGGACATCATAGAATTCATTAAAAATCTCAAATGGCGGTGGGCTGGCCATGTTGCAAGAATGGCAGACAATCGATGGACATCACGACTCATGGTATGGATTCCCCGAGATCACATGCGCAACTGAGGCCGGCAGAATATTAGATGGAGAGACGAGCTAGACAAGTTCGGGAAATACTGGCTGTGCGATGCCCATGATAGAGAAGTGTGGCAAATCCTCGGCAAGGTCTATGTCCAATGACGGACTTTAAAAGACTGATGATGATGATGATGCTTCTTTATATCGTGCTATTTCACCCAACAAAAGATTTTCACACGCCATATAAGATACAGGTGAACATCCGATTTGTAAGAAATAAACTTTCCATGCTAGAACAGCTTTTTGAAGAGGAAGTTGATATTAATCAGCAAACTAAGAAAAATATTTAACACTGAGTATTCTGATGTGCATTTTAGGAATTTTCACCCCTGGGAGTATATTTTTTATACAAGCACATTACATCATGTAAACGGATTTTACCCAGAAATGTATTGGTTTCAGTGTAGATTGAAAGAGTTATTCCCATTTGTAAATTTGACTAGTCAATATTCTTTTTTATAGAATAAACATAAAAAAGTTTGATACAGCCAGATGCTACCGATCAAATAGTGAAGGTGCTGTTTTTCTGACTAGTAAATATTGCGCAAACTATGAGTGAATTGGTAGATTTTTAAAATCTAATATGAAAGCAGTCATGGAAGCAACTAAATCTTCACGAAATACAGATATAAACTTTATTCCTTCCTCAGCAATGCAAAAGGGTACAAATGTTATGGTTTGGTATAAGTGATTTTAATTCTTCTTATTTTCTTTTTCCATGTCATATCAATTTCAAGCTGTTTAGTCCTATTGAATCCTGAATGTTCATCTACTTTGATTTAAACTGATCAAATTATTTCTATTTAAACAAATAATATGTAAATGATATTGAATTGTTTTCTTAGTTTTCAATTCATTACAGTAATTTGAACTGAAAATAATCAGTCACGAAAAGGTTAAGATCCATCAGCTTTACCATTTGAACCATATGCCCTTGTTAATAGCTTCCAGCTTTTATCCGTTAATTTTTCTTTTATCTGCTCAGTCTGTTTCATTCAATTGGCATGGTTACAAAAATTAAGAATATACCCACCCACATTTCATAAATAGTAGGGGGTGTAGAAGAAGATAACTGAAGATTATCCACACTAAATTGAGCAGTGTTTTAATCTTCTTCAGTTAAATCTGGAGCATCTCAATTTGATCCGAGGATTAGTAACTGCTGAGGATCAGGTGGAGCTGAAGGCAAAATGTCAAGAATGAGATCATGATTCATGTTTGAGGCAAAATGTCAAGAATCCCATCATAGAGATGACAGCAATGGCAGAGATTCCATTTTGATAGAATTGATATTAGGTGTATCAGAAAATACTGCACACTCATAACGAATGTCACCTTTTTTCTTGACTTAGTCAACGATCTCGATCAGAACCATTTCCCTCTCTTTTTACTGTTTTTCAAGATCAGGAATATTTGCTTATATTAGTTTAACAGAATAGAATTTTCACTGATTTTTTTTTTCAAATTGCGTTAAGAATCTAGAAAGACATTTTATTTCTATATCATCTCGTCATAATTATTACCACAAAACAAAAATGTCAACCAAATCTGCTAACATAAATTTCTCTGTTTTTTCAATGATTCTGTCTTGATGGATGGCTATGAAAGTATGTATGTATATATGTGTCATGTATACAGACCACACCAATGAAGCTATACTGTTCAAAATTTGAACAATAACTCATTGCGAGTCTACAAAGATTGAATTTTTGGTTTTTTGAAAATTCTCCCCCAGAATAAGTTTTCAAAGGGGAGTTCAATTTACAATTTAAGTTTATATTGTCCTTCATTTTGTGTTAAACCACGACTTTTTGGTGATCCAACAAAAGGTGAGAGAAGTATGTTATTTACTGATCACCGCCAAAACAGCATGCTGCCATAAAATGTTGGTCATATGACTGTTTCTACAGAGTGACTAAGGAGACCATTTTTTTTTTTATTCCCAATCAATTATAACTTAATTTTGCTGTCCACCATGTCGAATGTTTTAGCTGGTATATATATATATATATATATATATATCATTATCATCATTCTTATTATTGAAACTTGCTGCAGGCAGATTCAATGCCAGTAAGGTGGTACAAGAATAACATAGAGCAGTTTATAAGGAAAACCAACCAATAACATATTCAAGGCAGCTAGGGAAATTAATTGGACAAAACACTGAAAAAAAAATAACCTAAACAAACAAAATCCCAGAGATAAGGCAAATATCCAGCTAATGAATAAATAGAAATGCATTAAATACATTTTTACTTAGAAATGATTTCAAGATGATTAGGAATACCAATTGCTGTATAATGCCTCTTCATCTCTATAAACATCAGTCAAAAAATTATGGATGGTTAAATTAGAAAAAAAAATCTAAACACCAATTATGTTTCAAAGTAGGACTCTCTCTCTCTCTCTCTCTACTATATATATATATATATATATATATATATATATATATATATATATATATACACATATATATATGTGTATGTGTGTGTGTGTGTGTGAAAGTATGCAACTGTGTGTGTTTAACTATATGAGAACACACGTATGTATAAACATGCTTGAATAAATCAATGTGTCAATAAGCTACATAAATGTCTGTTCAAATACAAAGAGAGCATCTCAATATATTTGCATATTTTTGATCTTTTAATAGAATAATATCACTGATTGTCTCAGTGGATCATCTATTTTTTTTTCTTTGTTGAGAACAAAGGAAAATCTTTCGGGAATAATTTGTGTAGTTTGTTCATCTGTCTCATCCATACAATTCATTCATGAAATTCTGTATAAGCCATTATGCATTTCACAGCAATTTTGGCAGTAAAAAAAGAAAATGAAAAAAAGAACACAACTCCTCATTTGAGAAGTTCTAATTTTGTGCAAGGTTAAATATTTATACGAGAAAATCTGAGTAGAGGCGTACCAAATTTTTTTTTGCTCTTCTATTGATATAGTACTAAAGTCTTATTCTATTTATATGCGTGTGACCTCTAAGTAGTCAAAACAGTACATTGTTGTCAGAAATGCAAAATAAGTCTGGATGATTTGCAACTGAAACATGATATTTTGGGATCATGCTCGCATTGATAATAATGATATGATTTCTGTGTATTTCTATTTTTCATATACATATATATATATATATACATTTCTATCTTATATATACATATATATATATATTTCTATCTTATATATACATATATATATATATATATATATATTTCTATCTTATATATACATATATATATATATATATATATTTCTATCTTATATATACATATATATATGTATATATTTCTATCTTATATGTACATACATACATATTTCTATCTTATACATGCATATATGTATATGTAAGTATATATATATATATATATGTATACATATATACATACATATATATACAATAATCAAAGCCTGATTCCGTTTCTCTGTGTGTTACATCTAAGTTGCTGGAATGGGGCACTGTGGTACAGAGTTATTGAATTGAGATACTTTGAAAATGTGCTAATTTAAAAAGAACAAAAAAAGTTCAGGTGATTGGCGAGTGGAAAATAATATTGTAGCATTAGAGTTCACAATCATACCAATTTGTTGCCAATGGATTACAGAGTCGTCTAGTGATCTTCAAGTCTGAAAACTTCTCCGTGCTCTTTGTTGAGCTGATGTACTCTTTTCAGTCACTGGAGCATGACTGAATAGACCTGACTTACCAATAGAGTGAGACTTCTGATGAATACCAAATATCATAGAGTTGTAACTGCACTTAATTTAAATAGCAAAGCTTTTATCTCATAATCGAAAATCACCAAAAGCTGAATTAAAAGGTGAATGACTGTGTTAGTAAATTCTACTGCTAAAATCTGAAGTATAATGATCTGATTCTTCTATATTTGCCACTGTAACACAACAAAAATGGCATATCTTTGCGGGATTTCTTTGGCGCAATATCATTAAATAGCTCTAAGTTTGAGAATGAAGCAATTTTCAGTCCAATTTGCAACTTTAAAATAATAGTGATCCAATTTCTCAAAGGAGATAACTCTAGGTATATCAGATGCAAAATACAGAATAACTCTCATTCATTCATTTGATGATGATGCTGAAATAAACTCTATAAAAAGGAAATGACTTGATATCAAGCTTAATGGTCGCCCAAGGCTGTCTTAAAGCAAGCAACAAATAATTCATCAATTTCAAAATGTTATACATTTATTCTATTAATAAATTTACTCCATATATTAGGATTGGATGCCTTTCATTGAATTAAAGTTGGAAAGATAACAGTCTATGAAGTAATGAATATTTAAATATGAATCAACATTTATCAATTCCAATTAAATATTGTTTATAATTGAAAGGAAAAATGATTATAATTAAGGACTTTAAAAGCTTATTATGTGTTTTTGTTGAAAGTCATAAGTTCAATGTTACTGATTAATGATGTGGTTAGAGATTTAGGAGCTCAGAGGGCTTGGCTCATTAGGGGTCTCATCTAACATTTACTGAGATTCAATGAAATAGGCAAATTTGCAAAAAAAAGACATTTACTCAATTAGATTAAAACAAACCCAAAGGCTAAATTATTATTTATGCAATTCATGCGCGTACATTTTATATCCTCATTAAACTATAATGTAAGTGGAAATGCAGAAAGTGACAATAATTCATAAAGCTATCACCCCACCACTTTGATTGGTGGCCCAGTGGGGTTTTCAAATAGCCCCGAATTGAGCTGCAGCTTTCTTACAGACCAACCACAAAGTATGTGCTATGGAATATGTATGAAGAGCTAGAGATGTATGTGTATATATACATATATCCAATCAGCTCCAATCATCATTAACTAGAGAGTTACACTTTTTTGCTATTTTGCATGAGCAGGTAGTGTAGTTATGGTTCATTGAAGAAATGAGACGATACATTGAGAATAATAATTTTTCTATTTTGTGGTAATCATGGACTTTACAAGAACTAGATACATAGAGAGAAGTCTATTTTTTCTTGTTTTGAATTAGTATTTCTTTCATAAAAGTGTTATGCTTAACATTTTAATCATTCTATAAAGCATTCCAATTCATACACTAATCTGTATTGTTTATATCACAAAATTTTCAGCGGGATAGAAAAAAAAACTTGGGCTAATTATTTAACAATTTAGTTCAATCTAAAAAAGTTATGAAATTCAGTACCGAGGAATGCAAAACATGCCTAAATTGTTATACTGATTGCAATAAAATATGGTTCTACAAACATAAAGTTCCAGCTGTAAACTCTTGAAAACAAGCTGTACATTTCTGTTTGTTCACATACTTATGAGCAGTACTGTATAAGGATTTAGTTATTTAGAAATCTTAAAATGTTTGGCTGGTATTCCTGTATTTGAAGATTGAATTTTATAGTTCTGTATCTGCTTGTGTCTTGTGAGGCAACAAGACCACATGAAAATGTCATCTTATACACATTTGCAATTCAAATCATTGAGAACAGCAAAAATATGAAAAAAAGAAACAAAACAACGATACAATAATGTTTCAAATTATGAGTTGGAAAAAAATGAAATACGACAAAATAATACCTTAAACTAGAGAAGGTAACTCAAAATTGTCAGTTAACAAAAAAAAAAGACTTATGAATTTGGAATATTAATCCATAAGAAAAATAATTAAAAATGATAATCTGTGTCTAAGAATGTAAACACCCTCAAGATGTAGACATTATATTTCCTCTAATCATAATCATTTTATGTGCAGTGTAGAATTTCTATTGTGTAAATGATTTTTGTTTGGAACAAAACTGCACGTCTGGAATGACTGGCACTGCTTAATGACTAAACACGGATTTGAGCCATGCAGAAGTTGATTTTTTCAAATCTTTCATCATTTCCAGTAGTAGCTCAGCTTCTGAATTTTGGTCTGAATCAAAATCTATTTATGCGCTTCATTTATAAAATTTGAATCCAATGAAAGAATCTTCCAAATGTTAAATAACTTTGCTTGATTAGTGAATTTCCTCTGAAAAGTTAATGTATTCTAAGTACACACGTATGTCATGAGGCCTTTTGCCAATATAATGAATATGGAAAAAGTAATCTGATTTTAAATCTAAGTAAGAAGTGAAAAAAAGTCGTTCGACTCTTCAGTCAATAAAATCTGTTCTAATTTTTGTACTGGTCTTGAACACACAAAATATGCCACTGAGTGGATACAACTAGTCACGATCCTTTGCAGACATCACTAAAAGAAATTCATGCAGGAGTCTTTTTCTTTTTCATTGTTAGAAAACATCAGGCAAAACAGTCAAGGCAGGTTTCTTCAGTTTTTGAGCTGATCTGGTTGGACACGTATGTATATATCATATGCACAGCTAGAGGGCTTGGAATTTGAATATTTACTCCTGATTATGCCCAGAAAAATATGTTTTTTTTCTTTTCCTAAGAAATCTTCCCTATATAGGTTTTTAAAGAGCGGGTTCAATTTTCTATGTAAGTTTATGCAAAACCAGTCCCTTAGTTTGTGTCCTGCAGCATTCATACTCTTTTACTTTTTATCCAAACTTTTTTAGTGATCACTGCACAACAGAGAGATGTAATTTATGCATAGATCAGTCTTTTTTTCCATTTTTTTTACTGATCATCCCCAACACATGTTGGTGAAAGACATTGGTCAAGTTTCTATTAATCAGACCTGTTATTTTTGATAAGGTTGTATTTATTGTTGGATATAAAGGCCTGTCTCTTTTCTTTCAACATTGTTGAATATGCTCATTTCTGAGACTGATTCCCCCATGCTCATGTCCACACTGTTGAGGTGAAGTGATCTCAGTGTCTGGGGACTTATAAGTACAATAGAGAAAAAAAGTACAACAAATTCCATTTTCCAGAACTCCCAACTGATGCATTAAAAGTTCTACAAACTGCACTGCAGTAAATGCCCAAATAACCTTTAGTAAAACTTTACATTGTTGCTTGATCACTGATTTTGCTTTTAGGGCCAAGAAAAAATCTTTAATATATTTAAAGCAAAGAACCAATAACAGTGACAAAAGTATTGAGTCGGTGGTTATTACGATATACTTTTAGACACGTGTTCTTCAATTTGGACAGAAAATATGTGAAAGAGTTCTTTTCATCTTGGCTCTTTTCAGCTCACAGCAGCAGTCATTAAAATATAATAAAGTCTGAAGCAATTCTGACAGCAGCAAGGCTTGTTGTGCCCACGGTAAATCTTTATGGCATGATGGAAGTAATTGCCATAGTCAGGCATCTTGGTAGTGCCAATCGTTCAGTGGAATGAGAACTTACCAGTCTTCGGTTATTTGCCAGAACACCAATAATACATTACACGGAGCTGTGTGAATCAGTGGAGAAAAACTAAATGAGATACAGCTGGGTAAGGAGGAGAAAACAGAATTCCAGTTGTAGACAACAACTGGTGTATAAATTGCTTCAAACTCTGAAATATTGGTTCCAAATGAAACTTCTTTCTGTCACTTTAATTTTCCTGTTATAATTTCGTCTGTCTTTCCAATTTCAGTTCTTGCTTGCTCTTTCTATTTCTTGGGCTTTTATGAATTCTTCCCTTTTTCTATTCCATCATATTTGGGAATCTTTACTCTTCTGTGTCACATGGTAGTTTGCCTTCTCTTGGCTAACAGACTTCTCTTTGATTAGAAACAGTCAACCAAAATTGTCGGGATACGTTCCCCCAGTATTCAAGTTGGTCTGGCTGGATGACTGGCTGAGTATGCATCATGCACCAATAGAGTTAGAAGGCTAGAATTTTCGACATTTACTCCTTATTATGTTTTGAAAAAACTTTGAAAAACAAACGAACTCCATCCCTAAATAGGTTTTCAGTGTGGGGCTCAATTTACAATGTAAGTATATGCTAAATTAATGCCTTTGTTTGTATCAGGCAGGATTCATGCTCTTTTTTTTTTCAAAAATATTTACTTTTTCAGTGATTTAAGCCCAACAAAAAGTGACATAATAAACATTTATTGATTACCCATACTTTTTAATTATCCCCCCCAACATGGCCTGCTGCCAAAAGATGTTGGTTAAGTAACGGTTTCTATTGATTGACTTACCAGACCTGTTTGTTAGCTCTTTTTCTCTAATTTCAGAATGGTTCTTCAGCAAAGAGAAGCATGGGCATCTGCTGCCACTTGTCCAGTGTAGGGGACAGGTTGGCAAAAGCATACATTTCTAGTGAGACAGGAAAAAAGGATATATTTGAAATATATCTTAATGGCAAATCCAGTTACATGATTAGCATTCCACCAGTAGAGAAGGTGCTTGACTCGCCACTATTTGTAGTGTAAGCAGGTATGACCCACTGTATGATGAAGACATCAGATGTTGCACTTGACCATCAATGGAGATGCATGACTTGACCAAAGTGTGACACGATAGGAAAAAGCACCCGTGAATAATAATACAGTCTTTTTATGAAGAAACATTGAATTGGGGTCACATAAAACAATTGCAGTGAACCATTATCCTTTAGTGACTATAAGATCCGAACTCTTGAAAACATTCCCCCTCAATGAAATGGCCTGATCCAGTAGCTTTGTGCCAGTGCAATGAAGTGGCCAATGATGGCTTACTGAGGCTCAGTATTGCAAAGTGCAAGAGGCCTAGGATTTGTCCTGTACCCTCAAAAAAAATCTCGGCCCATTCTCAGAGGACTGTATGGTAGCTCTTAAAGGTTTGCTTTGATGCCTTCCCAACACTAATTGCGGGGACTGGAGCAATTTTTGCAGCATTCCCATAATTGAAACCCCACATTAAAGAAGACCTTTTGTCACATCTTGCTCTTGTGGGGAAGCAAGTAAATATGGATTAAAGTGTAGTATCTATTCGCAGTGCATACTTTGATAGTTTTGCGTCAGTGCAATATGTTAGCTGATAGTGGCCTACAGAGGCTTGGTCTCGCTAAGTGCAAGAAGTCAAAGATTAGAGCTGTGGCCTCATAAAATAACTCAGCCCAGTCTCGGGCAGTAAACTAATCCTAGGGCACTATCTTCCCATTGCACTTAAAGGCAAGGGTTGGGCTTGCCCTGACGCCTTCGCATCATCAAAAGTTGGTACTAGAGCAATTTTTTCTTGCACTCCCGTAACTGGAAACCCATATCTAACCAACCTTAAGCCAAATTTTGCTCTTCTCGGGAAGTGAATAAATACGGATCAAAGTGAAGTATCTGCTTGCAGTACATACTTCTATAGCTTTGCACTAATGCAATGACAGCCTACTGATGCTCGATATTGCTGAGCGCAAGAGGCCTAGGATTTGTCCTTTGGCCTCAAAAAATAACTTTGCCCTGTTTCAGGGGGTCAGTAAGCCCAGGGCAGCACCTCCCCATTATACTAAAAGGGAAAGTTGGGGCTTGCCCTGATGCCTTAGCAACATCAGTTGCAGGGACCTGGGCAATTTTTTTGCACTTCCCGTATTTGGAACCCCACATTAAACTAAACTTATGTCACATTTTGTTATCGTGGAGAAGTGAATGAATACAGGTTTAAGTGTAGTATCTGTGTGCTCTATGGGGGAGTAACAGACAGAGAAACAGACAAAAAATTGATTATCTTGTTATTTCAGTAAAGATTAAAAAAACCAACTCTCTCTCTTTTACATTTCCCTGTTTAGAAAGTTTCAGAAACTTTTCTTCTCCCTCCTCTCCATGGAACTTAATGCTATTCTTTTGTTTGTTTGTTTTTTTCCAACACCATCAACTTCAGGGAGAGTCTTACCGTTCCTATAATTCAATTAAAGCCTCATCAACAACAAAAACTAGGCTGAGTATATCAGTGTGAAGAATCGACAGCTAATTACATTACCAATTGTTGAACATGACAGGCTGATACATAGGTATGTTGGGTAAGTATACAATTAATGTATCTTAATGTTTATCAACATTTTCACCTTTTTTCTTTCTTCAAAGCAGACATTGTTGTTGCTGTGGGCTTTATTTCCCTTCATTACATTCTCAGGTGACTCCCCTGCAGTGCTTTTGCTTTGTCAGTGAATATCCTGCAGCCCAAAAAACCTAACTTGTGTGTTATTTGGCTCTGCTGAAGTTATCCACTTATTGCTCAAGTCTCTCCAAGTTTTTCTGCCTCCTTTCCAACAATGTTTCACCTCATAGTTTGTGCGTGCGGCAAGTAGCATTTTAAACCTCATCAAAGAAGAGAAGTTTTTGCTAGTTTGCTGAGGAAAATATGTATTTACTAGTAGATACCTGTTAAATATAAGGGGTTATTTACGAATGAATGAGCACTAGGGAGCCAAAAGCAATTTTATTTTCTATCGATTCAAGTATTCTCATTTCAAGTTTTTTTTCAAAGTCTCCATTCGACTCCAACATTTCTGTCATTCACTTATACACTCTTTTTCTTCTCTTATTTTAGTTTCAAATGTCCAGCGATTCTATGATGCATTATTCATTATGTCATAAATGCCAATCACATTTCAATACAACCCTTTAATCATTTTTTTCATTTTAGCTAAGTAAATGTATTTCACATGCACCAATTCATTAAAACTTTTAGGTTTTAACACGAATCAGACAAAGAAGAAATACATACAACCATAAAATTGAACATCTAAACATACTATGCACATATGGCTTTATATAGATAGATATCAATATTTATATAAAGAATGAGTAGGACATAGGTATACAGTTAGTTTCAGAGTCCTAAGAAATCAATGTATTGATGAATGATAATTTTTCATCTCAGAAATTCAGACAGAAACTGAATCATGTAATTTTGATATCATAGTATATAAGAATGAGATAAAACTTATCTCTTATAGCTCTCAGATACCTGAAATTCATTGTATGCAGCTTGGATTTTAAAGAGTTACACAATTTTTTTCTGTATTCATTGTACAATCTTGAGAAAGTGTGTTTATCAAGATTGGATAATATTTGCCTTATTCGCATCAAGAACAAAATAATCAAGTGTATTTTCTTGCTTTATTACACAAATCAAGTCACGGATTTTAGAATATCATTGATGAAGAGAGGATTTAACAGAAGCATTCAAGTCTCTGCACAGGAAATTAAAAATGAGATAAGACGTTTTTCAATAACAAAATCAAATGATTCAATGAGTTTTTCAGACAATTGAACTCATTGTCTGTGATGTAATCATGATGTTACAGCCAATCCATTCTACAGCCTACTTCAGGTGTACTAGCTAAATTTGATGATGGTGAAATTAATAATGCAAGCAAACAATATCAGTAAGAATTCTTTTCTGCCTTTGTCTCCTCCAAAGATTCTTGTACTGGTTTCAACAAAGTGAGAATAAATTCTGTAGATATAAAATGTGTTTTTTGTGACTTTTGATCCATGAGTGGGTGTCTAGGCTCAAGGCAGATTAGTAATAGCTATAGATATGCTACAAATGTTTTTGAAAGTATTAAATTCAAGAAAGAGATGCGTGTTGGAAGACAACAGAACGTGCAACAACGATTAGCTTATAATTGAGCTGCAGAGCCTGATGTGACAGTGCAGCCTGATTCTTGAGCAACACACTCTGTTGCAGTTTCTGCAGGTGTAGTCTATGTCTGGTCTAGTTTGGATACCTGCCTTGATCTCAAGTTGCTGCAATCTACCTGGTTGATGATGCCTACCTTCAGGTCTTATTTAGAAATATCAATGTAATGATATATAGGCCTTCCTGTAGGTC